>OU015495.1:78487812-79037812 GCA_907164885.2 Dolomedes plantarius | reverse complement strand
TCGAAACGTTGAAGCAAGTGATAGGATAGCCAACAAAATGAAAATAAAAATGGAAATTTATATCATTTATAAAAACAGAAATGGTAAAAAGATGACAATAAATACCTGAGGCATTGGTTGAGATATATTGGTGAGACACAATAAATAAATGTAAAATATTTAATACCTGCAAATGATTTGCAGGTGATTTGCAGTGAGGCGCAATTGATACCTGCAATATATTTTTGCGAGAAACGGCTGAAATAAATACAGAAAATCGACTGAGCAAATTAAAGGATTTGGCATGAACAGAAAATTTAGTAGGTTGATTTTTCCTGAAACTGATCCGGACGGTGGCCGAATGACTAGGTCGCTGGCTTTCGGTGCTAAAGTCTGTAGGTTCAAGTCCCACTATTTGCATGGATATTTGTAGCCGTTCGGAATCGGCATTAAACAGTAGGTCTCTTTCTAATTAGTCCTTGTGTAGTAAAAATTGACAGTAGACCTCTCAACTAAAGCAAACCTAATACTGATACAGAATTTGCCTGTTAATAATTTTTTTTACGGTAGGGAACTTTAAGTGATTATTCCTGTGAATGTCCAACTACCCCTAATTTATCACTGATTTTCGTCAAAAAAATTTTCTCGAATGCATTTCGACAGGCATTTGTTTATTCTATTTCTTTGAACCACTTATAATATTCAGGTGTATAATAGGTATATACAGACAATAGAAGTACATAAGATTCGAATCAGAGCACCAATGTTAAATTGGTGGTTTAAATAGTACCCTAAAATGACCTTATGAAAGACTTTTCCTTTTAAATTTTCATTCGCTCGTGAAAAGCAAAGATTATGAATGAACTGTAATCAAATTTTCAGTACCTGAATAGTCTATAGAACTGATCATAGCTGGGATTTTCACAGTACATACAAAATGTTTACTTTCGCTTATCCACGTGATGATCTACTCTAGAATTTTCTGAGTAATGTTAAAATACCTTTAGCTTTATTTATTATCCTTTAAGGAAATTACTTCTAGCATTCGAAATGAATGATAATGGAATAAAAGATCCCCAAAATGTATAGTCCAAGGAATTTTATTGTTTTTAAAAATTAATTCAAGTCTTTTTTGTGCTCGCACTCTATTTGGCATTTAAAATTCCTAAAACAAAGCGTACTTTTAACTGCTTAGTCTCTAAAATACTTAGATTTCTGGTAATTTACATCACCTATGAAATACAAATTTGGATTATATATGAGTTTAAGTGTAAACATTTAACAATAACTGGTTTGTTTTCGAATGAAATTATATGTTTTCAAGTGAAAATTTTCAACCAGCTGTTGTTTAGAAAAGACACTTCAGATATTTTTAAGTTATACCTAACTATTACTTAGTCACTCGATTACGTGTTACATGAAATTACAGTACCGTAGAATTAATGCTGGGCATTTTCCAGGAATAAATGGTGATTATCCGAGACTGTACATATGTCAAAACAGACGGTTCCAATTATTTCCCAGAAAGTTGTACTAAAACTTTCTGACAACATCTAGAGTAACAACGGAGAATATGTATTAGCTCTAAGCATGAAAAATGTTTAAACGTGCAGAAGGCTTCCATATATGAATATTAGGATATTCGTGATATTATGAGTTCCGACGCGTTTACGAGTTTCATTGTTTCCTATTGGAAAACAAAATAAAATACGTATGTATTTATATATTTTGTGATAGGATGTAATCAGGTTATATTCCAATATAGACTAAATATGATAAATTATAAAGCAATCGGTATATTTAGCATTCTGAAGAACTGCTATTTGTTTCATTCACAATATGATTATAGAATTGAAAAGCAGAAATATCGTTTTTGTCGACCCTTAGATATAGAATAACTTACACGTCTTCCAGATATTTTCCGTGTAACAGAAAAGTTCTCCTGTTTTGGCATTAAGTAGTAAAGAGTTTGCCAGGATAAGAAAACCTAAGTCTACTTTTATGGTGTTCAGAATAATTCAGTTTTATTGGATAACGGTTTTATCGCACTACAGAAGGAGACTTTATGAAAAGGCCAATCAAGAAACTAAATGGTCCTTGAAATGAGGTTTTGGGATTGTCTCAGACTCTCTCCGTATTGTTTGCCACAACGTTAAAATATAAACAAAAATACTGGTTGCAACAGTATCAACACACTGCCAAAGCAGCTTTATCTCATATGACACGTAATCTCTCAGGAATACTATCACACAAAGATTTTTGAGAAAAAAAGACAACTATTAAAGTGGTGTTTCATGCAGAAAAGTGCGTACTCTAGTTAATTGTTTTTGTTTTATAAATTTCCAACCAGACATTAGTCATTTCTCATGGAACATAGCATTTTTTTACGTCCGTAAAAGAGCATCTGGGAAATTTAACAACAATAAATTTGTCCAAACGAAAGTGTTTGTTCTAAAAACAAGAAATTTGTCCAACAGAACTAAAATGCTTACACATTTATCTAAATATAGCATCCCAAATAATGCTTCTTAGGACGATCTATAAACTCAAAATTTCTTATATCGGCAATCTAAAATATTTGAGTTGTAAACACTGATTTATGATTTCACGTTATTCTTTTCCAATAAGCATTCAATGATATTTTGAGCTTTTTTTCTTCAACTTTCTAAACAATTTAGTTAATCCTGGAAAATCAGGAAGTCCTGTAACAAATAATTTTTCTTGCTTTGAAATTTTTATTGTGCCGTATTTTGAACAAGAAATCGATTCAGCTGAAACGACATCAAAAGAATCTTAATTGTTTCAATCGAATACGGTTGTTGTACTGGATGAAATTATTCTTTTAGAAAAAGGTTAAGTTTTAACTGCATTGTTCAGTTTAAAATATTTAGTTTTACATCGATCTCATCATTAATACAATTTATAGCCCTTAAAAATATGCATTTTATAAATTTGTTAATTGCATAAAATGTTTGAGGAATCATTTATTTGAAATTATTTTGAAATAGCCTTATCTATGAAACAAAAATCTTTACAAATTTATTTTAATGATTCGTTTCCTTCATAATTTTTAATTGGTGTTTAATGCAAATAATTACGCACCACAACTTCCATAACAAAGTGTTAATTTCATTTTCCATAGGTGAATATGGTTGTTTTCCTGAATATATGCTTTTGAAAAACACTAATTTAGTATAAAAAGCACAGAGAGTTAAAACTTATAAAATTGAAGGCTGATATCCATCCAGATTCATATGCAAGGAAATTGCACATTATATTTTAGTAAATCAAAGTTTTTAGTTAAACATTTTTTTTACATGTGTTATAAAATTTTAGACCTAATTGAACTTTTAAAGAGTTATTCTGTATCAAATATATAAATCTTATATTAGAGTTTGTTTATCTAAATGTATGAAAATATTGTACAGGGTGTACATAAATGAATATACCAACTTTTCAGGGCCATTGAAAGAAAAATAAACAAAGTACAAACTTGTTTTTTTTCATCTGGGGCTACATCAAACATCAGGTGTTTGTTCAAACGCTACCAAATGACGTTGATGAACTTGACTAACGTTGACTACGTTGACGAACTTGACTTCCACACTCTTTTCACAGCCTTTCAGTGCTGAAAAGAGTGTAGGATGAGTTATCGTACCACCTCGATATCCTTCGTGTTACTAAAGGGGCTCACATTGAACACTTATAAGTGTCGAATTTACACTTTCAACTGTTATTTCTGATTTCTGATAGACAGCAATTTTGTACTTTGTTTAGCTTTCTTTCAGTAGCTCTGCAAAGTTGGTATATTCATTTACGTACACATTGTACTTTTATCAGTTAAAGATTTATTAAATTAATAACAAATAGTGAAAAAGTATTTTGTATAATTGCAGTTATTGTTATTTTTTTCTATTTTGTTCACAAAACTTAGATTCTAATATTTCAAGTTCGGTTTCATTAACAGCAATATTGAATAAAACGGTATTGAAAGTTTTTTCAATTACTGAAACTAAAATATGACAACGATTACTTAGTTTGAGTTTAGAGTTGAGTTTGAAGTTGTTTTAAGTGTTCACAATACATGACCTTTTTTTTTTCAAATTTTATAAACTCATTTTTTTAATTATGTTTACTAATTTTGCCAATAATTGTATAATGTTGAATATAAATCATTACTGTCCGTTATTCCAGATATGTTGATACATATTACTACTTCGGTAATTTGAATTATATGAGTACAAAGATTATTTATTTGTAATTATTTAACGTCTAGTATAATAGATAATGTCACTATATGTTTTCCGCAACTATTTAATGCTAACGGTTGTCATTACTCATATATTATAAATTAAATTATATTAATAATAAGATTGTTATTTATTAATTACATAGCATAAAAGGGCGTTATAGCTATACCTATTCTACAGGTACATTTATTAATTAAAAGTTTCTGAAATTAGTAACAAATTATAAAAGCAAATTAGGTATAATTACTGTTACTGTTAAAAGTAATATACACTGCTTGACAATTGCTAAGGAACAGTCACATTTTTCGGAATATTTCATAATATACATTGATTGAAGAAATTAAACTTTGTACATATTTAGTAGAGATACTGTGCATTATTTATTATGCAAAATGATACAGATTACGCCACATGGAAAAAGAAGAAAACGAAAAACAAAAAAAGATGCTCTTTGGAGTATTTTCAAACACCCTCGAAAAATGGGTGTTCCTGCCAGAATGAAACTGTTATGAGTACCTTAGTAAGGTGTGTGACCTCCTCGGACACTAGTGCACATTTTGCATCTGTTTTTCATGCTGTCTACTAAAGTATTGAGGAGTCCATGGGGTATATTGTCCCGCTTCTCTCTCAAGGCGATTTTCAGTTCTTGCATGGTTCGGGGAGGGCGAGTTCTTTGAGAAACACGTCTGCCAAGAGCATCCCAGGCATGCTCTATAAGATTTAGGTCAGGAGAGTAAGCAGGCCATGTCATACGTTCAATATTTTCACTTTCTAGTGTGTCCGATACTTCAGCGGTCCTGTGTGGGCGCGCATTGTCGTCCATAAACAGGACATCTGGACCTACCACACCCCTAAAAAGACGAACATGATCCAGAATAATCTCTCTGAAATACCGCTGCGATGTAACACTACCTCGCTCAAAGATGTGAAGCGGTGTTTTGCCATTGTGCATAATTCCTGCCTACACCATCACGCCTTGGTCATACCGATGGCTTTCCTGAACATTCTGTGGTGCATAACATGTTCCCCTCTTTCTCCACACTAACTGGTGGCCAGAATCACTTGTCACAGTGAAACGGGATTCGTCAGAGAACATCACTCTGGACCACTCTTGCAGACCCCAACCAATATGTTCCTCACATCAACGTAATCTTCCTCGACGATGGTGTGGTTGAAGTGGAATGCATTGAACGGGCTTCCGTGCATACAAACCAACCTGATTTAATCGCCTAGAAATGGTTCTGGCTGATACATTTGTACCGGTAGCGGTTGCAAGGTCTGCATCTATCTAACAAGGAGGGAGATGGCTGTTCCTTTTCGCCACTAGGAATACATATCGATCCTCTTGAGGTGTGGTGTTCTTTCCACGACCACCGGTGTGCTTTCGCATAGCATTTCCACCTTCAGCGGCCTTTTTAAATCACGATATGACACTTTTTGCCACTCTCATTACTCTGGCCACAGTAGTGACACTTTGTCCTGCTTCGAGCCGGCCTGTGTGGTGAGCCTGCTTCGAGCATGCTACGTGCACCATCGTACGCACTCAAATGTTGTCTTGCAGACATTTTGCACTTAATTATAGCCACACCACACTGATTTTCACAGATATAACTTCCAACAACCTATGGCACTATTTTCGTCAAACACCTAACTGCATGGACTTTCGAATGAATAAAGAGTTTTCGTGCACTGTCTTTTATATAGATAACAGGTCCTGCCCTATTACGCCCTCTGCATTTCATTTTACTGTGATTAGGCTGCTGTCGGGAACGCTAGTTTGAAAAAACCAGTTATCCCTTAGCAATTGTCAAGCAGTGTATAATGCAGAGACATGTTATACTAACTATTTTTAGTTATGGATGTGAGCAGTAAATTAATACAAGTGACAAATGCTGAAGAGCTGTAAGGTATGACAAAGTATGATGCTTGGTTGTAAGCGAATTATTGCTTTCTAACACGACGATTGTTTATATATTTTGAGTCGTAATAATGGCACTTCGACATGCCTTTCACCTAGAAACAAATGATTCCTTGTCATTTTTAGCAACGAAATTTTCTTCATAATTTTTAACTAACATTCATTGTAAATAATTACGTACCATAACTTTATTAACAAAGCAAAATAGATGCCTTCAGTATGGGAAAACTGTTACGAATTTACATAAAAATTATTTTAGAAAATCTTGAAAACAACACCATGACATTCAATCTGTTTCTTGTGAATTTTGAAAATTTTGTCGATACAAAATTTACGGGAAAATTTGCGGAAAACTTTCAAAACACTTTAAATTGTGGAATAAAAAGGAATATAATCAAATGCATTATTATTAATTCTTTTATTTTAATATTGAAACGAAGAATAATTACATAACTTGAAATATCGCCGAACGAAATTTATTACTCGAAATGAGCCTTGAAAATGAAAGAAAAACCTGTACACTTTCGTCTTTTATTACAAAAATATCATCAAAGTATCAGTTTCGTTTTTTAATTTTGATTTGAAAGGGATATCTAGAGAGTGAGCACATCTGACCAATAAGCAGAGGGTCTCGATTTCAGTACCGCAGACAGTTTAATTGGTTTTGAAGTGAGGAATGAAAAGGTTTGTTCGAGTGTATCAGGGCTGCTATTGGATTATATTTGTTTTACGAATTATTTATATCTTAATATATACCATAAAAATTAAGCTTTTCTCTCTATTGTCATGTTTAGCCTTCTTTTATTTAAAATTTTTAACTCTTTTATTCACTGAACATTCGTACATTTCGTACATTTCGCTACATTTCGTACACAGTTTACAGCGCGGCAAAACATAAATAAATAGTATTACATTTATATTGAATACTGCATTATTTTTAAAGAATAGAATTCTTGTTAAAATATAGTTCAATGAACTCAGGGATAATGTTGTCTTCGTTTACATTCAAACTGAAAAAAACGATAAAAATGGACAATATTCATGTCAGTATTGAAATATGACCTATTTTTAATAAATACTAAAATTAAATAATTAATAAACCGATTTTTTAAGAACAATATACAATGCTAATTTACTAGAAACTGATATAAAATTAATTCAAACAATTAAATATCATTAAGAAGCTCCGTGCTATTCATTTAATTTTTCTAATTTATGATTATAATTCAGATATATAATCATACAATTATCCGACTAGGAAATTTTTTGAACCCCAAAAAATATTTTATCGTACAAAAGCGGATCACAAAGAAAAAAAATATATCCACAAAGTAACGAAGGTATGATTTACATTTTTTTTTTTTTAAACAAGAGGATAGAATGTGAGTTTGCTAGAAATTAATATAAACTTTAAAAAATTAATATTATTAAGAAGTTTCGAGATATTAGCTTTATTTTTTAAATCTTTGATTATTATTCAAATGTTATAATCATATAATTACCTGACTGGAAGATGTTTTTAACCTTATCAGTTTCTTTATCGGACACAGCAGATTTGCAGAGAGAAAAAAAATGATATCCACAAAGTAACGAAAATCTAATTTTATAGGAGGGAAGAAAGACAATTTCGTCGAATAAGTGCCGCACAGCCCAAAGGTCATTCAGTCGCCAAGAAGGAACAATCAGGAATCTCAATGGGCCGTTAAACTAGCTTACGGGATTGCCTCTGTATTTTCAAATCGGTCTTGGGAATACTCAAACGGACGATACGTTCGGAGACGTTCTAAAACTCTCCCGTGAATCACCACGGGCTTCATAATTTAGGGAATTATGTCGGACAAAATGATAGCAAAGAATCTTAATTTTTTCATTGGTATGCCCCGCTGAAATCTGTTCACTTTGTAAATTCTTTTGGGATTGCCCTTTTGCTTTACTTTACTTTTTCGTTTTCCTTTTATTTTATTTTTGGGTTTAAGATATTTTTTACTACTTCATTTTCTCCGCTAGAATTATAACAAAAAAATCTTTGCGCTTCAGGGAGGAAAATTCTTTTAAAGAGGCTTGGAAACTTGTAGGTTTAAAAAATATATATATAAACTATGAATTCATAATTAGAAGAATATATTATTAAAAGAATATATTATTAAAATAATAATTATTTGAAGAATAATTATTATTAGAAGAATATATTATTAAAAGAATATATTATTAAAATAATAATTATTTGAAGAATAATTATTATTAGAAGAATATATTATTAAAAGAATATATTATTAAACGAATAATTATTAAAAGAATAATTATTAAGAATATATTATTAAAAGAATTAGAAGAATATATTATATCTTTTGAGACTGCCCTTTTGCTTTACTTTATTTTTTCGTTTTCCTTTTCTTTTATTTTTGGGTTTAAGTTACTTTTTTCTACTTCATTTTCTTCGCTAGAATTATAACGAAAAATCTTTCGCTTGAGGGAGGAAAATTCTTTTAAAGAGGCTTGGAAACTTGTTTGAAAAATATATGTATAAACTATGAATTCAGAATTAGAAGAATATATTCGGAACAATAAGAAAGTTTATATTCAAAGATGTGGGATTCAGAAGTATTAAAATTTATTTGTTTGAAACGAGAAACTACATTTTAAATTTAAAATAAAATATAAATGTTAAATACCAAAAATTCTAATTTTGCATAAGCGAAAAATTAATAATAATTCCTCTATGTGAAAGTTAACTACATGTAAAAGCAAATATTATAAGAAAATTTTCCGTACACATTCATATAACTAAAACATGTATTTACAACTTTTTCTGAAAATTTAATTTTATATTCAATATAATTGTACAGTTGATAATATTTCTCTTTACTCGACTGTCTGCGTTTTTTGAAAGATTTAAAATCATAAATTTTACATCGATAATCCGGCATGGTAAATCTTCAAAACTTACGAACAACAGGTTGAATATTGATATGTATTCAGGAAAGATTTTCTAGGATTATTTTATTTAAATTCATAATAGATTTGTAGAGTATAGCTCACTTCTACCCAGACTTGGGTGTATATAATTTGAAGTGGCACTCTAAATGAATTTGATACAAACACAGTTTATATATGAAACAATGTTTATTGAATTCGTTGCACATATAGAATTTGCTTTTATAGCAATAAGCATACGTACTACTTGTACGGAATATATATATTAGCACTCAATAAAAATACACTTTGACTTACTCACAAACCAGCAGAGAGTCAAACCAGCAGTACTGCCACGTAAACTTTGCGCCCCCTAAGCACTAGCGCAGGATAGCACCTAGAACTGCTTACCACATAGCTCCCTCTCGCTTATCTATCAACCTTAACAAAACCTTCTTCTTCAACCTCTGTATTAATCAAGCTGCTTGGTATTTATACCAAGCGCGTATGCCAAAATTAGCATATCTCAAGCAGCTTCTGTAATTCATTCACTCAAAAGTTCGATTCTTGTGAATCGAATCTTATGTATACCTTACAGATTTTCATATTGAAAACATTCTTTGTTGAACATATCAAGAAATCATGAGTTTCGAAGGGTAAGGTATGCCAAAGATACCAACCTTACAAATAACTATTTTGCTTTAGAAAGTAATTGTTTACTTATTTCTCAGCACGGTACTTTGTTTTACGACATACGTAATTGTCCAGTGCTTGCCACTTGTATAAATATTTTTGAAAACATCCGTAGTTACGTATAATTAGTATTATTCACATTTATATTATATGTATAAATTTAAATATATTTAAATATCATATCAGTTGCCCAAACTACTGGAAATTTAATTGGAAATTCTTTTTTTTTTTTTAAATAGAAACAAAAATCGTGAAGCATCATGATATGATTGATTCATGGCTAGTGAGCATAATGGGCGGAGACACAATTACAAATATATACATCTCAACCTTACCAGGCAGTTATATCCAAGACTGCCTAGCCCTCTGAAGGTGTATATATTTGCAGTTGGGGCTCTGTTTATGTAAATGTGTTCCACGCATTTTGTTATCATCAAATACTCTGAATTTGGTACCTCCATTCGTCCTACATGATGATTTTTTCCGATGTGGGCAGGATGACAGAACTTTGACAGTCACCAGTAAAAAATTAGAGAATTACTGCATTTGGAATTATCTTCCCACTAAGGTACTTCTCAGCTACGCCTTGTTGATGAGCCCTTAACGAGGGCGAAACCTAGCTCTAGAGTAGAGGTTCCCAACCTTTTTCTAACATCGACCCCTTTAAAAAGAAAGATTTTCTTCATCGACCTCCTTACATTTTCTCTATAATATACAATATACAACATAATTATAATACTAATGATTGCACACAAAACATTTAAAGATGACAATTTGATTAAGAATATGAACAAAAAATTAGAAAAGTGGTTCATTAGGTTTATTTTTCATTATTTTTGTGATATTTTCATTTTTAATTCCCCAAATATAAACAAGATTTCAAAAACAGATATCGTAATTGCACAAACATCGCCAAGAGAAAAACCAAACTGCTTCTGATTCGTTGTATCAGGAGGACCCATGTGCTGTATAAGTTCCAGTGGATTTCCCCAGTTCCTAGTGTTGGTACACAAATAAAAGCCGACGGCGGCATTCGAGGCATAAACAAAAGCGTCATAACATTCCACTTTATATGCGTGGATCACTCCGCCCTATGTAAATCTGTATTTATACATATTAAAACGCATATTATTTTCTAATAACTGCAGTCCTTAAAAATTAAATTAAATTTTAAAACAGAGAAATTTATCATAGACCCCCTATAGACCCCTGGAATACTATAGACCCTCTTTAAACTGCCATCGACCCCCAAGGAGTCCTCCTGGACCCCCTTGGGAATCCCTACTCTAGAGGATATACCTGGTACTCTAGAGGTATTTCAAAAATCAAACATACTTGAATTTTGAATTTTAAATATTCTCGAGCAAAATTTTAGATCACTCCGGTATTTTTATATGCATAATGTTCTATCTTAAAAGACATATATGCGAAAAAAGAACAGCCATTTTGAAATATGCGTGTAAAAAAGACAACACAATTTTGTATCCCTGATCTTAATAATTGAAATATCTTAACACGCGAATCGGTTTTCACACTTAACACCCTTGCATTAAAGAATTACAATCATTTCGATTGTTTCAAAACTCTCTTTTTCCCACGACAGTGGCGTAATATATGTGACTGAATTTCCATACCACCGATGTAACGGAGTTAGTCAACATCGATTAAATATTTTGTAATTTTAGAAACTACTCCATTTCGTAAAATAGAGAAAATTTTAGAGATAGTATTTCAGCTAACCCACATTCAAATAATGAATAAATATCACTTTCATTTAAAACGGAGAAATCCCGAGTTAAATTTCCAGCACTTCTCTTCAAAAATAATTGTAAAACACTTTTGTTTACTTCGAGAGCTAATATAGTTTACTCTGAATAAATGAAAAGTTTATGGAAAATACACATTCGAAATGTTTTACTGTAACAATTGATAACAAAAGTGTACTTGAATGAAATATTTCTGTCATTTACATTTTCATGTTGGTAAGTAGGAAAGCCTCCCGGTAATCTATTGTCTGTGATAAAAATATTACGTTAATAAGTAATCTAAACTTAAAGACCTTTGTTTAAGATATCTTTTATCTAATGTATTAATGCTTTTCCCTCTATTTTTACAATGTAGTTGATTAAGTAATAAGATAAGAAACAGTTAACAGAGTTCCGCATTCTTCAAAGAATCAAAACCGGCAGTATAACTCCCTCTGGTGAAATTAGTCACTGTAACGAATTCATTGCATTGATTTGCCAGGTCAATTTTAAAACCAACGATGCAAAAATACAGAATGCAATCTTAATTCTATTAGTTTAGTATTCACCGATATATTGAAATGTCTAATACACACACACACACACACACACAAACAAACAAACACACACAAACAAACAAACAAACAAACACACACACACACACACACACACACACACACACATATATATATATATATATACAGTCAAACCCCGTTATAGCGAACCCGGTATATAACGAACTCACGGATATAAGGAGCGAAAATTTTGGTCCCGCCGTTTTCCTATTGTACGTAATTGAATTATTATTGTGTCAGTTTAATGTAATCGATTTTAGTCGATTTAATTCATTGATGATCATTTTTAATAGATTTTATTATTTTTTAATACATCATTATTGAATACACATTGCAACCAATGACTTATATATTTTGTGAATTCTAGCATTTTTCTTAGCTGTTTTGATACAGCGAACCACCGGATAAAGCGAGCTAAACCTTTGGTCCCTTGAAGTTCGTTATAATGGGGTTCAACTGTATATTGTTTATAATTTTTTCTTTAATTTTGAAATTTTAAAGACACAGTTATTGTTCCTCAAAAAACAAACCAAACGGTTTTAGCTGACTGACGATAGCATATTTTATCCCGTTTAAATCTATACATCAACCGAAAATCTGTAATTTTTCAGAAATGTTTTATTCAACATTTTTTAAAATTACGTATTTTATGTTTGAAACGGACGAAACGTCTCAATGAGTGGTAAATATGTGAGTTTTTGCTGGAAAATAATACATTTTATTTTTCATATAGCATTTCTTTTTAAATGGTTTTTCAACTAAATCGGGAGCCGAATACTGCCCTGCATGCTTAGTTTCAGTAATAAATTCAGTAATAAATTGTATGTTTCTTCAACCTCATATTTAGTATAAATATTTATATATTTTAATGTATATATTAATGGATCACATAATTTATTTATTATTTTAGAAAGAATGCGGTACGTAGTCACCTTAAAACTAACAAATCCTAAAGTTCACACGTTTTATCATGATCGAAAAAAGACAGAAACTTTCAAAAGGGAAATGGAGCATGCGGTAAGAATGTTTATTCTTTAGTTATTTTAAATAAAAGGAAATACAAATTTCAGATTTAAAAAAATTCTTGTTAATATATTAATAATAATAATTGTACATGTATTAATTTTACATATATTAAAAATTAAAAATTATATATATATATATATATTAAAAATAATAAATCTTTCTTCCTTACGCCTGAATTTCTTCTCTTATTATTCTGTTCTTTCTAATTATAGATTAAGAATTTTTTTAATATACGTTTCATAATGATTTTGTAAATGTAGGGTAGATAAATTTTTAGGGTATAAATTTTCTCACAAGCATTTTTATATAATTTCGATTAATTGAATTAATGAAAAGAATCTTAATATTTCAGTTGTTTCTACTGTTCAAAGGCAGGCTTGAAGTAATGGAAAACATCACAGTTATAGATGTGCAGTAAGTATACATCATATAGATACGATATAAGTCAACACTAAGAATTAGCTTGCTTTTAGTCTGTCAGTTGTATGCAGTATTTATCTCTCACAAACATAAAATAAGTATAACAAATTTTAGCAGGCTTCAAATCATTTATTAGATTTCCTATTTTTAGAATGTTGACTTGATGTTCATTTAATAGGAGTGCATATTAATGCAATCTTATTATAAGAGCATAAAATCGACCATCAAAAAATTTTCAAAAATTACGTGCGATCATTATTTTACAGATTCAAATTCAAGGGAGAGTTTGTTTTACGCGTAACTTCTGAAAGAGTACTTCAGATACATAAAAAAAATACAGATGAACTTCACATACATTCATTGTTTCTATTCTTATGTAAATAAGTATGTTTATTCAAGAATATTTCATTGTCGACATGTCGACGCATCTCTAGTTTTTATTTAACTGGGGAAAAAATGTTACTCTCCATTTAGGTCACGTTTATTTTTGACTTGCTTTTCAAATCTTCTTCCACTAGCTTCTTGGGACGTGATAGAAATGAAATCAATCGTAGAAAAGTTCATTGCACCTTATTTTAGTACAGATATGGATAAGGAAGTCTTAACAATTTTATTAGAAGAAAAATTGTAATGTAAATAATTATAATGAAAGTCTTAAATTTATATGCATCTTTTCAATCATCTGATGTATATATATATATATATATATATATATATATATATATATATATATATATATATATATATATATATATATATATACATACATATATGACAAGCGTCGTTTCACACCTGTTATTATTGAAGAGGTTGCAGTCACATATAATCCTAATGGTAAAATGCAGCGTGGGGGTAACTAAATGTACAGCTAAATAGATACATCGTCAGTCACTTAATTTCCTTTATTTGATCAAATTTCTCTAAAACCACTTCTCATAACTTTGGAATAACTTTGGCATAACTTTGGAAACCTGGCCATCCGGCCATCTCAAAATACGGAACGCTTCAATACGCGTCCACCTTAATCGATTGCATTTCCTGGTCTGACTGATTCTTTTCCTGTTACATCGAAATAACGCGCCCTAACTTCGCAACTAGATTGATCGAGAACAAATTAAAAGCTGAGATCACCAATTTACAGGGTAGTCCTTTCCCACCTATTTCTTCAAGGTTGCTCAGTTGTATTAATAGCTTCTCGCGGCGTTCCCGATTCAATTCTCTTGTTTGTTTCGCATTAATCTATGAAATGTGAATAATAGTGACGTTTGACGCCTCCACAATCAGATCTGCTCTTAAAACCCCCTTTAAAATATTTTAGTTATTCTACCCTCTCTAAAAAATCCTTTACTTACACACACACACACACACACACACATATATACATATATACATATATACATTTATTTATTTATTTACGCATGTGTGCGTCTGTGAGTCTTTGGCCTCGTAATTTCAACCTTTAATCTCATTTTTCAACTTGTCTACATTGTCGCTCACGAGTCTTTTATTTATACTCATTATCACTGGAGATATCCTCCAACGATTATTCTTGAATACAGATCTTATTCGTAAGCGTAACCTGATTCACTAAAATCATAAAATAGAGCCCTTTCTACCAGTGTTTGAAACCGTTGCTCAGGAACATGACAAGATTAGGGATTTTAAAAGTGTTGGAAACTGATTGCTGGTTCTTGTCGTGATTGAAGGGCCCAATTAAACTAATTTTTAAATAGTTTGATGGAGTTAAGACGTGGAGATTGTATTGGTTCAAAAGTATGGCAAAATCTAAATCATGTTTCTAAAACCAAGTGGAACTCAAATGAGCATTGAAGCATTGAAATGAGAGAGTTGGAAATCCTGGTGAGAAAAAAAAAGACTATGGCTATGAACACGTGATTGACTACGGCGTTACGATTGTATCTATCGCATAGGTATTTCCCATTATATGTAAAAATATCTCATGTTTCCCTTGAACAGACATTCAGGCCAATGACAGGACCGACAACAGTTTTTACCACAAATTACAGACTATGAAATACAATTATTTTTTTCCTTCACGCTATATTTTTTACACCCATCAACACATTGCAATTTTCGACGTTTTTCCAGTAGTAACACTCCAGTGAAAAGGATATCCGATCCTCCGAAAATGAAGTATTTTCTTCCAAGCGGAAATGTCTGGCTTTAGTTTAGGTGCCAACTTTTCAATACGTTGGGAAGATATTCAGCATTTAGAAGATTAAGACATTGTTCGCCACAGCCCGCCTATTGTTCTTACTCATTAACTTACAAATTATACATCATTCTTGTAAGTAATCATTCTTGTTGAAGGTTTTTTTAAAGAACTCCCTTGACATTATTAATTGCTATTTTTGCGACATTCTAGGCACTCATGAGTAGCCTTATTATGAGGAATTCCCATCTTCATGACTATTACGAAATTGCTAAATCGAAGTTACAATCTCTTGGCTATCATGCAGAATTCCCCTGGATCATCGTTTTTAGCAAATATTGAATGCATATTCCATGCTGGATTGTATAATCTGAACGGTGAAATTAATTTGTAAAGATAGCTTGTCATGGTTTGTAACAGGAAACTGATTACTCTGCTTCGAGGGATTGCACGTAATAAGGTAGCAATTCGTTATACACACACACACACACACATATATATATATATATATATGTGTGTGTGTGTGTGTGTGGAGGGCGGGTAGGTGTGAATTTCTATGCGTATTTTTGTACTATGTATAGGTATGTTTGTACGTGTACAAGATTCATAAACTTAAATGTCCCTCTTGGGAAATAAATGCATTCTTAATTTCATTATTTCTTAATATACTATCGCAATATATCAGCCTTTCTTTTCTTACATTCTCAGAGCATAATTTTACTATCCATGTATTCTATATTAAATGCAACTCAATGTCTTTATGTAAATGGATACAGAACAGATATATATTTATTACGTTGAATCTGTGTTTAACATTTTGCTTATTTATTTATTATGTGAAATAAAAATATTTTTGCTAAAAAAGTTAGTTTACCCTGAAGAAATAGCCAAGAATCTACTGATTAATTATGTTTCTGAAATTAAAAATGCCCATTACTGCCCATTTCAGACTCCTTAATGAGCCCTTTCCATCAACTGGGACAAAGCTCTTTCATCGTCTCGTAGTACTACATAATTACAGTCTGATTTATGCCCTATAATACAAAGCTGCATAATGAGAACAGTATTGAATCACACCTTAAAGCACCGCGTCCAGCATTTAATTTGAACACTCTAAAATGCTTAATTTGAATAGCTTTGTGAAAGTGAATCAGCGTCTTAAATTCGTTAAGCACCCGGGATTTTTCATGGGCGAGTAAAGCATTTAATTTGCTCAATGATTTGTTTTATTTAGTTATATCTGATTTCTATAATCTTAGTTCTATTAGTTATATCTGATTGTCTGCTGCCTAAAAAATTTATTTAAAAACGCAATTGCAAGATAAAAAGTATTACTTTCACTGATTATTTTCATTATTTTCAATAGTACAGGGCCTTTGAAAGGTTGTAAGAGACATTAGAAGTTAACTACCGCTAGATAAACATTTTTTTCATGCGAATTTATTTTTACAATTAAACCTCCAAACAGACCGTTGCAGTTACATGTGACTGCCTACCAGAATTTAAAAGAAAATCCCATCTTTAACCAATCTTTAACCATGCGCAGGAGAACAGCTATTGTGTGCAATCGTGACAGTAATTCTAGAAAGCATCTATTGGAAAACAAAAAATCTTTCAAGTTTTAAATATTTATTTAATACTTTACAAAATGCATATCAAATTTTTCTCAAGGGCTTTTGTGGAAATATTAGTGAATTTCATTTTAAGCTTTGTAAGTGACATTTAACTTTGCCATTATCGTTGACTGCCTCACAGAACAACCTGTTTCCAAAACACTTCACCACGTATATACCGTGCACTTTCCATACTTGCCTTTTTCGCACCGTGTTCCAGAGTTCTTCCGAACTTACTGAAAGAAGCCATCTTCAAAAGAAAAGCTGTACCGCTCAATCTAGAGTTTTCGTTTGGTAGTAAAGTTATGGAAGCCAAATTTAATTTGTCTCATTACATCATTGCACTTCCTCAGCTTTTGCTAGTCTCCTCACTGAATTTCTATTTTCCAACTAAACCCTGCAAAACACTATGAATAAAACATAGACTTAATATGTTGTAGAATGTTGTGATCGTAAGCATATGTATCAGAACTTCGCCTGGAACGAAATGTATCCAATATGCGATCTAATCAAAGAAAAAAAGTTATATATGTGTTATTTTAATAGGACATTAAAAACAGAAGAAATATTAAGCAAAACGAAACTAAATCATTTGTTTTAAATTTTTTAGACTCAATGCTATTATGAAATTTCACATGTTGGCAAAACCAGAAGACGCCGAAGAGTTGAATTCAACCATTGAGCAAATGTTGCAACTTGGAAAGTTAGGAAGTTTTGACTTTGATCACGACTTTCAAGATATATACTCAGAACCAGGTAAGTTGGTATAAACTATCAAGTAAACTATAATATAAACTTATAACCAGAACCGCATAAACTATCAATTTTTAGCATTGAAGAAGAGTTTAATGGAGGGTGTACATTTTTAATTTTAATTTAACGCGTGAAGGATTTGCACTTATTGGCATAATGTTTGACCAACTCTAATTGTTCATACTGATTTTCTAGTCCCAGAATTTCTGTCGCCTAGTGTGTGTGATTTACTCTTTCATACACAGGAACTAAATAATTTTTCATAACTATCCGGTGACACCAGAGTTAACAAAGTGGCATAATTTTAGTACATTTTCAAATACACGTTATAACAACGATGGGGAAATTATGGATCACGGTCTAGTACAGCTAGTGAAAAGCCTAAGTGTGGTTTTTCAAATTTCGACAACAAAAAACAACGAAAATTTTCTAATTTCACCTTTCAACCTCTGAATCTATAAAACGTTAATTTTAGCTCAATGATACTAGAAGAAGCTGTAATTACTAGCTCACATTGAAGTACGGAGGTCATACGAATCGAATGAGAGTCTGGTCTATCGGTTAGTGGCACATATTCGGGAGCAATGCGAATGAAAGTGTGAGCTCTTGGATTAATAAAGGATAGTTATTCTTCTGTTGCCCTTAAAGTTCCAGTATATAACTTTAATTAATACTTATGTAAATAATACACGTTGTACGCTTTAAATGCTTCTCGTATCTATGATTGACTGGAGAACGTTACAATATTAAACGAAACGTTGAAGGAGAAAAAGGTAGATACATTATTAGGATTTTTCGTTGATTACCAAGGAAAAAACGAAAGCGTTGAATTTCCTGTGAAGATCAGTATAAAATATTATTCTCTAGAAATGAAGCCTAGCATGACGAACTTAAGATAATTACCCTACTTTTCAACATGCAGAATTTTTATGGAGGTTGTGCTTCAGTAGGTTTTCAGAAATGTAGAGTTCTTGAGGGTTATCACATGCAACTGTTCTTTCTTGAGGATTAGTTGATGCGCTCCAAAAAGAAATGACATCAAAGAAACACATTTACACACACTTCGTGACAAATATGCCAATGTCGGGTATTACACATTTATTATGATACAAGTAGTGCATTCGTTAAAAATGAGAAGTAGATAAATTCATTTGAATAAGCATCACTTAAAAAACAATAATTTCAGATCGAGGAACAATGAAATATATAAGCGTTAACTATAAATGAAACGTTTAAACACAATTCGGAAATTAACCCGGCATGAACATAAGAATTAAATGTTATACATCTACCTAATTTTTTAATCGAACAACACAAGGGAATTCAATACATTAAGATAAATAACTATTTACATACAACTCAATGTATTTAGTAAATTTTTTCCCCAAAGCTTCAAATACGGGGTGTTTTCAATTTAAACAGTTTGCTGTTAAATAAATAAAAATTTCTTGTTGACAATTAATTTCATATAATAATTTGAACGATTCTTTTTACACTCTATTTTGTTGATTTCCGGCAAATGGAATATAAGTTAAGAACATAATTAACACAATGGGAATTAAAAGTAATGAAGACTAATGCGTCGCAACTACGAACGTAATTGCTAAATTCCTTAATTTTTTTTTATGTTAAACCTAGCGTTTAGGCCATTTCAAATTATTTTTGAATCTTAATGTGTAATTTAAAGTGTATAGCCCATTTGTATTTGGTAATTGCTTAAACAAAGGAGAAATTTTCTCGAACAAAATATGTAGATTAAATTGCAGTATATAAGTTATTTACTTAAGTTTAAAAAATAAAGCAATTTGCTGACTTAAAGATCAGCGAAGCTTCAAAGTTAATATCTAAGTAACTTTAAGTGCTTAATCAGTTTTAATGTTAAAAATTCTTTAATTTTCCTACAAATAGTCGTACGTGTTATAGTATATTTTTGATTGTAAACAAAATTGCTTTTATGAGCTATACATTAAGTATGCGAAAATTTAATAATTTTAAATAAACTTTATCCTTTGAAATTTCCTATAATAAAAAATCAACGGTACAAAACTGAGTTGATGATGGTATTTCATGTAATGATAAATTTAGTAATTGATATTAGATATAATTTTACTAGTTAGTCTACGCTTTAGTTTCTTTGCATTTACCGTGAAATGGAAATACTTTAATTTTCTCTCCGTTATGATACTTGATTGAAAAGAAAAATGCTTACGACGCATTTATAAAAATTTTCAAAGAATATCAGTAAAGTAAAATTTTTTTATTCTCTTAGTCTAGTCTTATATCATTGTTTTTCCTGCTCCCAGTCTTTTATATTATTTTTTTCTTAAGTATTGAAAATATTTAAATTATATACACCTTCAAAATAAATTTAATTTTAAATTTCCTGCGAGTTTTTTATTTGAGAAATAATGGATGGGTATTAATTTTGATGGCAGATACAGAGTGGTTTTTTGAAGTAAAATCTATCTTCTTCCCGTAGCATTCACGGAAACTTGACAATGTATTGCAGGAATCAATAAAAATTCGTGAGTGAAAAATTGGCGCATCAGTTTTGAGCTATTTGTTAAGCCTTACAAAACAGAATATGTAAATCATATTTAAAATAGGAATTTAGTGTAAAATATTGACATGAAAATAAGAAAAATAATAGAGGGAATTTTGAAGTAAAGATAAGTAATAAATCAAAAGTAAAATTATAAAATATTAATAGCGTAAACTATTAAAATTGTATAAAACATTAAAATAACAGTAATCAAAAGTTTTAAGTGCAAAATATTAAAGCGGAAATTAGAAAATAAATATAGAAATAATTTCAAGGTAAAAAGAAATTTTTATATACCACGTTTTTAAATTTTCTGTTGAACCATATAAACTAATTGCACAAACCTTTACTTAACTATTCTTTTTCACTTTCTTTTATATAATTTTAATCACTTTTTAGTCGTTTTCACTATCCACAGACTTTATGAACTGCTGACTTTTATAATTTTTTTTTAAAATTTTTCGCACACTATTATTGTAAACAAACTAAATTCACATGTATTCTGTTTTCAAAATCGTCAAACGCCGTTACGCAAAAGTACAAGCGTTGAATTCGACCGAAGCGCCACCTTGCGGACTTTTTCCGAACTAACTTTCCATACAATGAATTCAAATCTGCTTAAAGAAGGCTAAAAGTATTAAAAGAATGCATTGTCATCGTGTTCTGAGCTATTCTAAAAGTTTTAAATGTCTAGCTAGTCGGGAAGTTACTTAAAAATCGATTGCAAGATTTGTACTGGACAAACGCACAAACAAGAAAGCGAGTTAATAAAAACGTGGTAATGAAAAAATACACCGAATATAAGTTCAAATAATTCAGTTTTAGAAATGAAAGCAATGGTTTGAATTTAAATCCCATCGTAATGAGTCATTTTAAATGCAGCACTTTTTAAAAATATTTTCAATATTCGTTATTAAATCGAAATAAGTTCTTAAATATGCTATTTGTATCTTTCCTAGCGCTTCGCATCGTGAAGATAGAATCCAGCGAACAAATGCCTGTGTCTGAAGGATCTGAATTAACTCTAGCTTGTACAGTGGAAGGTTCTACAGGACTTCAGGTTCAGTGGCTCAGGGATGGTCACTTGGTGCGAGCTCACACTGCTCACAGAAGTACATGGACTGCTCTTGTACCACGAACTTCAAGACAGCAGTATACAGCGCTTTTAGGATTCGATCGAGTTGCAAGCCTAGATTCTGGTAAGTGTAATAACTTGTTGAACATTCTCTTCTCATCAACACATCTATTGATAGTTTTGCTGTCGAAGAGATTTGAGTAATTGGATAGGTCTTTGAAATACTTTCAATAAATTAAATTTTGCCACCATCAGTGTATAGTGGTTACCGTCTGAACCTTCCTGGGAAAGGTTTAGGTCTTGTATACCGCCCATGCCATGGATGTTTCGAGACTGTGTCCTCATGAGCAGCAACGGTGTGTGCTCCCGTACAAAAATAGTTATCAAAACCCATGATATGCTAGAGGGAATGTCCCCAAGATATATGTTTTCCCCATGGTAGAAAAATGGCAAATTTCAGCTTATTTATTTGAAAATACCAAATTTATAAAGGCGTGGCTTAAAGTATTCCTGTAAGAGAGTGAGAGGTCACATTTCAATTCGTCATTTAACTAGTTATATTTTAAGTAAAAGGAAAATAATCGTGTAATGGCATCTCCTTTCTGTTTGCTGTCTGACATTCTATCCCTAAACAGCACAGAATAAAGAATGACCGAGTAGGCAATCATTTCAGATTCTAGAAACTCTCTGCAGCTATTGATGCATTTGGTCGGTTTCATTCTTATATAACAAAATCATTTTAAGGCAAGAATATAAGAGAAAGTCACTTGAAAATATTCCACAAATAGTGTTTAGCATAGAATATCACATATTTATAGTAAAACATCCTGCAGCTTGCATGGATAAAAGTAAAAGACTCACAACAACTAGCCACGGTCGAGAAACAATCTCTTAGCTAACCAATCAGCACATTCACCTCCTTTCCAATCACCGTGAGATTGGTTGGCCGTTTTAGAGCGCTAGGTCATCTTTTGCACTACAAGACTTAAGGTTAACCATAAACTAATGCTTAAAGTCGATTTCGAACGATTCCTTTGACTGACGCCTATCGTCAACCCCCCTACACCCCTCCTAATAACCCCGGGGAGTCAGCAGACTCGAAAGGGTTGGTATATATGAATGATCGTATCCGTTAAGAATCAGCTTTTTTAACTGTAGAACTCGGGGTTTTCCGACCTTAAATAGCCAAAAAGGACTGTAGTGACCTCATCCAATCGATCACGGTTTGCTTTTTATTTTACTTTTTTTCGACGTTATTCTGCCAGGAATTATGATGGAAGAGTGGTCTAAAAATAATTGATGTAAAACGCAGTGACAATAAATTTAATAGGAAAAGAAATATTTTTTAAGCTCGATGTCATTCCAAAAGAAATATTTATAAATATGGACGTTAAAATAGGACAGGGATCGTTTTTTTCCTTTTATGTTTGAATTTTAATGCATTTAGCTTGTAAAAATACTTGAACTCCAGAGAATTCCCATTATGTTTCGAACGATATGTTATAACAGATTGATATTTTTGTGTACTGTCATCAATTAATATTTGGTAAATTGTTGAACAGTGAATATTCTAGATACTCATTTAATACAGTTTCTTGTTAAACTGGAATATTTAAACTGAATACCCTTCAAATATAAAAATAAAAACAATGCAACACAATATATTTAGCGGATATTAATAAATCGTGGTATAAATTTTACGAACTATACCACCATTACCGTAATCGTATCTTTCGAGAAATATATTCTCTTGTAATTTATTTTAATGCAAGATTAATTCAAGTTGACTAAAATGTTAAAATAAATTTACTATGGAAATAAAGTGAAATGATTCGGTTAGACCTTTAAGCTTAGTGCCGCTACTGAAATTCCATTTTAAAGGAAAAATCGTCTTTTTTTTCGCGATCTACGTCTGAGAACTCAGACAGCGATGAAAGAAATCTGCTTCCGTTCCCAAGAATATTGATTTGATGTTACAGATAGTGGGTCTCCTGATTCAAGCTGAATAGCAAAATTGGTAAAGCATGTCTCATAAAGAATTGTAATAAAGCAATATGTGTTGAACTGAGATTCCTGGCTCTAACGTTAACCTCGTGCAAAATAGGTGTGATAGTGTATTGTAAGTTTATCGATTTTAACGTCTTGATAATGATAGGTAAAACCGTATTTTTAATGCCTTAATATTTTAAAGAATTCATTATGCAGTGCTGCGCTCAATTAAACAAAGATTAGGATTTAATGGGAGAGAATTTAATAACTAAGCGATAGAAAAGATTTTTTTAAAAATTCTAATGCAGAGGCACTTTGTCGTGACACATTCGCCTAAAACTATATAATCGGGGACCTAATACTAAAGAAGTTTAAATTTAAAATGAGACGATGTTTATTTCGTACATATATAAATATATATATATATATATATATATATATATATATATATATATATATATATATATATATATATATATATATATATATATATAATATAACCCCAAGAGCCGACGTTGCCCCCCCCCCAAAAAAAAAAACTCTGGAGCCGCCCCTGGTCACTGGCAAGTACAATATAAGTTATTTTGCCAGGAACTATAACGCAACAGAAGAATTGACATAAAATGTAGAGCATAATAATTCAAAGAAGAAATAAAATGCAAATTTATCTAATGGCATCACAATATTTATCAAAGTTACATGATAAATATTGTGATGCGACTAACTCTTCTTGGAATGTGAGGTTATGACTAGAAACCTTAATATACCAGGGAGTCTTTCTAGCGTTCTTAGTCTTCCAGCTGACATATTAGATATTTGATTATCCATTACTGTCATTTGATGTTTATTTTTATGGTATTATCAGCTTTCTTTGCTTTTGTCATATGGTCTATTTTATAGAAACTGAGGCATTTTATGGCCTTTCTAAGGCTCCTAAAAAATGGAATTTTTAAATTTTATGCTGCCGCTTTCTCTAAGATTTGAATAATTAACCACTATTCCTCACGAAATATTTTACAAGAACTAAATTAGTTTTATTTAAAAAACTAATTTAGTTCTCATTTTTCTTTGAATCATGTCTTTACATGAATATAAACAATGTGTTTAGCTACATCTGGAAACGAGGTGAATGCCTGTGAATAAAAATGCTTACTCAGGATCTCTTGTGATTATATTACAAAGGAACTTTTCTGCCTCATTTAAAAAATATTTCGTTATTTTGTCATGCATTATTCAAAATCTCAAAGGAATGTAATTAAAAACTCCAAATGCAAACCTTATTAAGTACCTAATTCATGATTTGATGAATCAGCGAGGTAGTGAGTAAATTTTTACGAGTTTATCAGTTAAAAAAATTATTTGTTTTAATACGCTGAAGTTGTTTTAATAAGTGGAAGTGAAACATGAAACGACATCTGAAAATTTACAGTACTTATAACGGCTTCTAAAACTATCACTTTGTGTTGTCAGTTCAGGTGCAATTATAATCAATAACCTGCGCCAATAAAGTTATACGGAAATTGAATTTACGCAATTAAGCCCGACACCTCAGATATTCATCCTCCAAAACGTAAATGAAATGCCCACCTGCCCATTCATCTTCATGAGTAGCGACTAATTGGGAAAATGAAACAAATGCCATAATGTTTCTGAAAAGATAATGCATTGATTATGTATCATTTGTAGCTATAAATTGCGCGAGAAAAGCAAATCGAATTAATGGAAATTGACGATAATTGACATGTCATTTATATAATAGAATACCTGAAACATTTGAACTTTCCGTTGGGAATTTCGAATTCTTATGTAAGGGCCATATATACAGACGAACGGTTGCATGACATAATTCTTATACTGTCATTTCAATTTTATATGGAATGGTGCATCTTAGATATTTGTTCTAACTGAATGTATGTAAATTTTCAATTTTCACTGACTCACATTCATTACTTACACACACACACACTCGATGTCTAGAAATAGATATGCCGGAACTGTAACCTTCCGGGGTGTGCGGGGGGGGATTCCAAATTATATATATATATATATATATATATCTTAGAGTGTTATAAATTAAATGTATTTCATTCCTAAAAATGAAAAAATCCCATTGAAAATAAAGCATGTTAAAATTTGAGTCATTATTCTTGCCTTTATGTTTTCTGTAGTAAACAAAATGTCTTAGTGATTTAGTCGTTATGAAATTCGCAAATACGAACAGTGGTTTTTAGGCAAGCTATAAATTCAGGTATAATTCAAAACAATAGGTTTAAATAATGTTTCATGTATGTAACATGTGGAGGAAGTAAAACAAAATTCAAATCTCCTGATAGCATAAATAAATAATTTGGCATTTGACATGGGAATTTAGAAGTTGTAAACTAAATTTCTACGTTAACTGCAGAAATTTAGAAATTTACATCGCATTTTTTCAAAAGAGCAAATATATTTTTATATTCAAATTTAGCATAACTTGAAAACAGCTTCATTTCGACTCAATCTCTGACAATATATTTCGACTAACATTGTTTCATCTCAAAAAAACTACTATACTTGTTTGGCAGCCGAATCCGGACATATCTGCTGACCTTAACAAACTGGAGCCAAATCGTTTATCTTCCTCAACCTCATAATTTGTGACTATTTACATTCGTATTAATAAATGTTATAAGTAGTTGCAATTAATGAACAACATACTAAAGAGTTCAATTCTTGGGGAAAGTAATCGAGATTTAGGTCAAGTCTTTGAACTATTGAGTTTAATAATAGTTCTTCACTTTCAACTTCTAAATGTTTCAAAAACAATTCCCATGAATGGGTTTTCTTAACCCACCCAAAGACCGCAAGTCTACCGCGCCCAAGCACAGCAGATCGATCATCTGTTGCATTCATATGCAAAAAAACCAAAAAACCGGTTTTGCCTGATGTAAACAATATTTACGGAGTGTTTGTTCAACCCGCAGTTAAATGCTCTTTAATCATTCAGACTGGAAAGAAAAATATATACATTCTCTGATATTAGTAAGTAATTTCAAGTAAGATGATGTTATTATCGGCTTATACAGAAAGAAAAAATCTTAACTAGTAGCACACTCTTATTCTTTATCGATTTAATGCATATATGCATGTTTGTCGGATCTCTGATTGGCACAAGCTTCTATATTAAACAACAAACCATTCAGAAATAAATCCTTTGTGTTTTTGACCGCTGAACTTTCATATTTTCGTTCATGGAGCTTCCCGGCATTATAAAAGAAAAAGTGTAGAAATAAAAAATATCTTTCCCAAAATAATCATAATATTACTTACAAACAGTGGAAGATAAACAGAAAATCTTCATTAAATCTTACTTGAATTACTTAATAATTGTTGCATATCTAAAACTACTAAACAGTTCATTTCTTATATCAAGGAAACCATGAGAAATGAACATGTTTGAATTATCTTGTTTTGGATTGTTTCTTATCTTTCTGCTTATGGTTTCATTGCTATAAAAAATATCGTTGTTCATTTCTTATAGTAAGAGAACCATAAGAAATGAACATGGACATCTGAATATTTTGGGGGGGAATGAGGAAGGGACTATATAGAGAGGGTCATTTGAAATTTTATGTACATTTCATGGCAATTATAAATTGGGATTTTATTTAAATAGAAAAAAGTAATTCCACTTTTTTGCATAAAAAGCTTTTTTTTATTTGGAGCAGAAGTTTTTTGCATTTTTTAATAGAGAGAGTCATTGATACTTATTTTTAGCAGTGATACTGGGTGATATTTTAATTTTATGGTTTTGGGAGGTAAAATATTTCTGGCGTGATATTTAGTTTTATTTTAGATCAATTTTTTAAATTTCTTTGTCATGAAATTCGTAAAAGAAATACTAGAAACAATAAAATAAATAAATAAATACATAAAAGAGAATTTTGGATTGGACTGAGATTTTTTCTTAAAAAAAATAGAATAAAACTGGGTATTTTCGTTTTCATCCACATCCCTCAATGCAAAACATAATAATATAGTGACAACGTTTATTTCCTCTCTTGTATTGTTTATTACTATAAATAAGTTCTTTAAGCTGTGACTGTTTGTTGCTTACCAATAATTACTTTTCAATATATTAAAATGATTGATTCTTCAGTTGTTAACGGCAATGTGTACTTTTCCAATTGTACTGGTAAATATTTCATTGGTTGCGCATTAAAGTTCCTCAGAGCTATATCCTTCTCTTACATTATAGGAACATTCACTTGCCAAGTAAACGACTGGGGATTTGTTCGCAACCGTAGCCTTCATGTACGTGTTCTATCGGCCCCTCAACCTCAACTGCGTCCTTTGGCAGCCACAGTTGCTAGAGGCTCACCCCTGGTCGTCACTTGTCTGTCGAGAGATGACGTGCGAGGAGATTTTGGCTATACCTGGTTGAAAGATGGACGTCTTCTTGGACCAAATGCACCTGAAACGGCAGAGGATCTGTTTCCGGCAGGCAGCAGGATACTGCTGAAAGAATCCGAAGTCTCTGCAACGTACTCTTGTATTATTACGAGCCAGGCAGGATCTACACGGAAAGATAGTATAATTACTGTTGTTGATGCGGAGGGTAAGTTTCTCCATTTACATAGTTTAAAAAAACAAACGCGAGTTTCTCACAAATAAAATCCAATAGATGACAACAAGTTTTGATGGGTTTTTTTCAAATTTCCATTGGACATTGAATCTAATTATTCTTTTAAAAATAATTCGATCGATGATTAATAGTCCCGCTGAAAATTTAATTTCTGTCAGGATTTCATATGTAAATATAAGTGAAATTTGGGAAATTCCAACTTTTTACCTCAAAATACATCCTAATAAATGAGCAAGGTTGATATGATAGATAGATTCAAAGGCATTTACCTGAAATACTTGCATGTCATCAAAACTATATGGAAGAGGGTGGGAAGCAGCTTCTGTTAGTCGAGGATTGGTCATGGGCGGCTCCAGTCTAGAGAGATTTGGGGGGGGGGCAACGTCGGCTCTTAGAGTTGTATATATATATATATATATATATATATATATATATATATATATATATATATAAATAAATATATAGGGTGTCCAGCGAAGAAGTCCCTGATTTCAAAATTAAAAATCTCGAAAACAAAGATCTGTAGAAGAATGGAACAAACGGTATATTTATCGTGAAAGCTGTAAGAATTTTATATACTAATTTTCGAAATAGTTTCACAAGCTGCTATAATATGAGTTATAAATCAAGAGTGTCAGAGTAGGCATATGTAACTTATTTTCCTTACCATCGACCTATTACGCAAAGAGTCATCACTCATCCTTCTCTTCGTATGTAGGAATTTTATTATAAAAAAAGAGGTAAGCTACGATAAGTAATCCTACGTTAATATCGCGCGGTAGTTTTGTTAGAAGAGACTACCTGAAATTTTTTTTCCATCTGCACTAAGTGCCATATCCGGCAGTTCTCCCCAGAGCACAATTTGGAGTGTCTGAGCCTTACCACAGAAGATATCATGACAAACCTTATTCTTGTCCTTGATTTTGCTCGAGTCAACAACCTCATGGATCTTATCTGAATTAATATTCGGGTGCCAGAGAATTAGAAATTACAGCAACAACTTACATTTCATGAGTTGATAACTCAGAGTAAATAAATGTGTGATGCATTTAAAAACTGAATTCACTCAGCATATGATTTTATCAACCTTTTTCCGGTAGAGAATGAAACTTGATGGTATTTTCAGTCGATACATGGTTGATAGAATTATTTAATGTTTCTATTGGACTAATTCTGAAGAAGCATCTTGTACTCTCAAATTAAATTTCGAGACAGATGCATCCTCATTTTGTGTGATGTGCCGCACGTTACCACTCTGCTTTAAATTAGATTTTAAGCTACTCTGACATTTTAAACTGATAAGGTGATACTAGATGTTTCTGCATACATTTTTAATAAAATTAGTTAATTGTTAATAACAGTTAACATTCCTGTTCTGATTACGATTCAAGCTCTGAAATGCTCTTTCACGTAGAATTTGCAATGTTTCATAAGTTATGAAATATTTTAATTCTATGTAAAATTTTATACGCACAAAGGAACTGCAAAGTATTCTGACGTAAACATTAATTCGCTTGTAGGAAGTTTTCATTTATAAGCAATCTAATTAATTTTCTGGTCTCAGTCTATTTATAACTTATGTTTATGAGATTAGCGAGTAAAAACATAAATTTTTATGCAGAAAGAAAATAATTCACTTTTATTAATGCAGTTGTTCCTAGGCTTTTATTATTTTTAACACCACTCTTCAAAATATTATGCAAACTATAACAATGTACTTATTTATGGGGAAGGTATTACACGCATGTTAAAACATATTTTCGGGCTGTTACAGATTTATATGAATCGACAAAATTCAGGATATTTGAGACGAGGTATAATAAAGTTATTTGAATTTCCATCTGATAGAATTCTTTATGAAGTATGTTTTCGATAAAAAATAAAGTCCAGATTTCGTATCGTAATATTTTACAGCTTTTAATGCAATGCAAAATATTATATTATTATAGAAAATTATTTGTTTTAATAGGGATTCTCTGAAACACCTCATTTAGAAAATGGTTCCGTAGTTACGGCAGTTCTAAATAATAGATATTCTAACGACAATGCATAAACTTAGTCTGCATTCAAAATGGCCACGGATGGCCATATTCGCTCCCGTGAAGGAGCAATTATGTCTTTGGAATATATGTGCATCTGGTCTAGCCACATATCACATTGTCAGAATATTAACACAGCTCTTCATGCAGCTTCTTGACTGTAAACTGGGCAGAACAATAGTGCGTTCCTCAACCCTCTTTAGTTAATGGAAATAACAAATGATCGTCGACTTTCGCGGGTTTCGTAACTCGCACATTTGCTAACGGAAATTAAACTGGATGGTCGTTTTTACTTTATCGAGCTACTGATCTACTGCAATAAATTAAAGCTTTCGAATTGCAATATACTCTACTTTTTATAATGGGGTTTAATGAGAAGTAATAATTTTACTTCTCCCTGAACACTGAGGATATATTGAATGGAACACTGTTATTGTTGTTGTGTATAATGCCCCCTGGACGAAATTATTCCAGATCAGGTCCATATAGGCTAGAAGCTGAGGGGTGCGGTTCCAGTTTATAATGGCACATCAAGCGTCGGTGTCCGATTTAGCCAGGTACCACCTCAATTTTGAGCAATCCTGAGGGAGTCATCTTGGGGATCGCACCCTCTCCCACACTCTCTGACCTCATACAGGGAGTTTCCGGTCTACTGATTTAACATGCCCATATCCGGCCTAGAAACCGAGGTATTTAATGGCGATTGTCCGGATTCGATTCGAGCACCCTCAGAAGCGAAAGTCGACGCTACCTCGAGCCAATGAAACACTGTGATACACTTTTATTTTACTTTCTCACTCTCTCTGTATGTATGCTTGAGTCACCTCCCCTTTACTAATGCTGTAGTTTTGAATCAATAAAGCATACAAAAAAAAGTAATACAATACTATGAAACATGTTTTATATTGTTTGTGTGTTAAACATAGGCTCCTGTATTAAGGTTGCAGATTTCCAGGTTTGACTTTCAAGAGGATCTAAGTCACTTAAGCCCTTTGAATGCTGATGGCCGATTGCATTTCACAGATAGTATTTGCAGATTAACTAATAGCTGGTATTTTTATGCTAATAATCGCACGTAGGCATATATACGCAAAAGAGAAAATAGTTACAGAATGGCACGCTCGTATATAGTGTCAGTAAGTTATCCCAATGTTCTCTAACTATTGAGTTGTAATGTATCAGGTTAAATAAATTCAGAAAAGATGTTTCATATTCAGCTCCAATTATTTTCTGCATAAAGGCTGATTTGCTGAAAGGAGAGATTCATGATGAAATTAATACATATTTAAATTACAACATACATAGAATTATCCTCGAGCATATATTCTAAGCAGTTTCCTCTACCTAAACCTAAGCATCCTTTCACTCTACGTGTGTGTTTCAGTCTATCTCTGAATAAACGTATAAAGTATACGCATTACAAATTCTTCGGCAACCTTTGGCTTTTGGTCGAAGCTAGAAAAAGACCAAAGGTCTAAATGGGTTAAAGTAGAAAATCACCTTCTTTTGAATAATTATTCGCTTTGGGGGTTGTCGGCTGAAGAAAGTAAGGCACCTGAACGAAAAAAGAAAACCTTAGAAAGGTCTCTGAAATCCATCAGATTTAAATGTACTATTGATTTGTATATATATATTTTTTCCTAACAAAGCATTTCATGTATTTAAATTTCATTTTATAGGCTCCATTCCATGTTGTCAACCAGAAGATTATCTAAGGATTCGTTGGGCATTAACAGCAGTGAACAGTGAAAACATCCAGCTTTGTCCAGCAGGATACACAGGTTATTAAATTTCTTCTTGTTCCATCGTATTTCTTAAGATTTGTTTAGTAATTGTTTATCTAAAAAGCCAATTTCGATTGTTGGATGTTTCAGCTCTATGAGTCCACTTGCAGTAGGATGCAATTTACCAAGTTTCTTAGTCACAGGTTTTCCTCAGTGATTAGTAAATTTCCAAATCGTAGACAAATTTCAGAATGAAATTATGCGAATAATTTTCCTTTTGCGTCAGTGAGCATAAACAAAATTCCCTTTAAAAGTTCTTCTTCACCTTGGAAAAAGGACTTTTTCCCCCTGGAATTAATTGTTTTGCTAAAGGCAAACTGTTTGCTTTATCAAAAATAATAAGTAATTTTGTCACGCTAGCATCGAAAGATGATTTGAATGGTTTCCTGGATGAGATGCATAATTTCTGACACGCTGATGGCTTTCGACAAGATAATAAATATGATTCAAAAGAGAACAGAAGTGAAGAGGAAGAATATAGCAATCTGGTTTTACAGAGGTACTTTGTTTTAAAGGATTAATTATAGATTTTAAATCTATAAAATCATATGTTTCTTCAATCGAAACTCGAAAATATTATTGAAAAGGAAATTTTTAGTGGGGAATGAAATTTATACTGTATCTTCAGATAATTCTAACAAACGAAAATGGCAATTTTTTAAACAGTGATAAAAACATAAAAATCAGTTTTTGAAAATTTTATTTTAGTTAATTATTAGCCATATTTTTAACATAGGTGTATAAAGAATTTTTTTTTATTAGAGAGAAAAATTATGCAGTGCATCACAGAAAATGATAACTTAAGAAAATAAATGAATTTAAACAGAATTCCTTTAACCAGTAATAAACAATATATTTACCGTTTATGTCCATATATGCTTTTCAGTAGCATTAATCTAACTCTTGACTCTTTGCTGGCAGAAAAAAAATTTCACCTTATTCATAGTCATGCTTTGAGCAACAACCTAAAAATGAAATTCAAATAGCATTCATTAAAAAAAATCAAGAGGTCTCGGGTTGCCCAAACTGGTCAGCAGATCTGTACTGTTCGTCCGACTTCCAGGCCCATCCTAATAATGAACCGAACTTGAGAAATCAACCTTCGGCTGACTTAGCAGGAATTGCTACTCAGCTTCTGGTCTTCAGGTTCACCAAGCTTATGGACTAACGAGTTCAGGAAGCATCATTATTGTGAATTAACAAAAAAAATCAACGCTTGTAAGACAGAAGAAATCATGCCCCAAAAATGCGCAACAAACGTAATGTGACGACAATATCGTTTAAATACCTTTCGCTTTGCAGGTGAAGTTCGGAGGAGATGCATTTCTAATGAAGATTCGGAAGTGGTGGAGTGGGATGAACCCGATTTTTCCGGCTGTTTCACGAGTGGTTTTTTGAGCATTAAGAAAAAAGTATGTAGCTAACATTTATTTTTTTTCATCTTATTAACGAGAAATAAACGTGAAAAAATTACTTTAATTTCATATTGGAATAAGGTAATTTGGAGTAACTGGACCATAGATTTTCAACTTTTTTTATATACTACACTTTTAACACATTAGAATTATACAAACATGCATAATTTTTAAAAATCTTTGTATTACATGCATTTTTGTAAGTCTTAGGGAATCTATTTAAGCCATGATATTGATTTTTATTATATATATATTATATATATATTTTGTATATATTTTTTTAAATACAGGTGGGCCCAGTTCCCCAGATAAATGGGGTAAGTGGACCACCCAGGTCTATTTCTCATAAGAAACAACAAAATCTGTGACTGGGTAACTGGGTCATATTTTCTTTTTCTAAATGCTTGTATATATAGAACAAGAAAAAAAAATCTCTACCCGATTTAAAAATAATTTTTCAAAGCAATTACCAATGTTGTAAGATAGATTGTTGCGAACACCGGAAAAAAATAACACACAGAGTGCAATTCCCACCTAATATGTATAGGAAAAACCTGGGAAGGGATGGCCCAGTTACCCCATGGGCTTAGTTACTCCAACTTACCTTACTAACTAAAATATGTAGAAATGTTATCATTAAGAATGTCAAGATATGACATTGAGCCCCAATTTTAAAGTCGTGTAATTTTATTTCCAGGTCGACAGTTTGCATCTCGGCTATTTAATGAGTGACTCGGCTGCTCTATTGGCTCGCCTGAAAAGGTATTTGTTGAGTAAGAAACAGCGGCTTCACTTTTGTGAGGGAGAACCCATTGTTGATTTGCTACACGATATCAATGCTATCGAACACGAGGATAACACAAACAAAGAAGCCTGGACGGTAAAGAAAAAAATCTCTCTCTTTTCTTACTTAGTCTCTTTTTTTATTTGAACTGCCGTATTACTGAAAGTTAAGTTTTTGTAAGGTAAGCAATTTGGTGTCAAATTATTTTAACGGGTTTGATACAGGAATTTTCCTTTAAAAATCATGTATAGATATCTTTCTAAATACAGTTCAAATTACACTTTTATGAATCCGGGAGTTTAAAACTATATCGAACTGAAAATCAAACTAAAAGATGGAATGAATTATGAATAGGGGTATGTAAATTTTGCATAAAAAGTATCGAAATTTCGCATTTATTCGCATATATATATATATATATATATATAAATTCAAAAATTTCGCATTTATTAAAAAAAGTCACAATTTTACTGACTTGGCTAGGTAAGTATCAAAATTCTTAGTTAAAATCTAACATTGTAGTAGACTTCACATTTTCTTCCTTAAGTCTTTAGCAATAAGTAATAAGCAAATTTCGAGAGCGAGATCTCTCAGTTAAATACCAAGGATGGTCTTACATAAGCAATTATGTTAATAAATTATTAATATTATTACTTAATTGCGCTGAAAAATCCGTTTATCACCGAGTTTACGCTGAAAAGTAGTAAAAATAAAAAAATTTCCCTTTATTCGCTCATATCGGCAAATTTCGCCTTTATTCGCATCTATTTCGTAAATAACAAAATTACGTATCCCGAATTATGAATAGTCATTTTCGTTGAGCGTGAAACGAAAATTAACTTTGAGAATGAAATTTTAAAGCTAATTAATTATTTTATAGGTCGGCTTTAATTTAAAATTACATATTTTCCTGTAAGAGAGCATTTAGTTGTAACGTAACAAATTAATATGGGTATGCCTTGATAAATTCTATTTTTGATGAATATAATAAAAAAATGTCACAACAACAGTTTTAACTTGATAGAAAAATAATAATAAACTGACTAGATATCTTTTGATAAAGCCGTAGTCATCGTAGCATTTTTTTATACAATCATACTGTACACAACTATCAGTGGAAAAGCTTGTGATGATGCTTTTCCATTGTAACAATTCTGCCCTTGTGTCTTGCAAAAGACGAGGTGTAACCAATCAAGTAAGATTGAGGGATATTTTGAAAACGAAATAAACACAAACTTCCCTTTCCATGGGACTAAATTTTCCATTTTTTCTATGAGTAAGAGGACGTTATTTTAATCCTTTACTGGTATTCCATCCTTAAGCTTAAAGTGGTAGTTAAATTTCTCTTACTGTCACACAACTTACTCAAGAACCTATAGAACTCTTCATTGATATTTTGAAACTTTTGACTCCTATACCACATGCAAATGTACCCACAAAGGATCGGTAAAGAGAAATTACGAAAAGTTGCGGGAAGTTAAGGCTGTTGTGTACTAACTCTATTTGATTTATATATATATATATATATATATATATATATATATATATATATATATATATATAATTATAAATTTTTTTTGTATATTACTTTATTCCAAGTTACGGTAGATCATCCAACAAGGAACTTCTGCAAACTACAGGTCTAGTTCAGCCTCTCTTGGCTTAATCAAATTTTTAAAGTAGGTTGATTTAGGTCTCAGTTTTTAATGGCCCGAGCCTAACGAATCAAGGCCGTACGACCCCGCATGATTTTGAACTTCGGTGACCCTATCTCGCCCGTGATTGAAGCCAATTTCTGTCGCAGCTGGGGTACTTCAGAGAAAAGTGGCCATTTAAGGGGCTGTGAATTATAACCGTCAACGTCAGTGTTACTCACATCAAAGAGACGGTTGAAATAATCATAGAGTTTACTCAATTATACCTGACGTTGTTGGTCTTGTGATTTGCTGCAAAAAATTTATATCCTTGTAACGCTATCTACAGTTTCTATCCCTTGCGGTTGTAACGTGCAGTCATTAATACTGCTATTCACTAACCCATTGGATCCGCTCACCTCAATGTTAACCTATGGAGAAATGGTGTCTGCTGTTTACAGCTATTTAAATTCTGATAATTCACAAAAGATGGCATTTTCAGATAGCCTGAACTTTTCTGCACCTTTCAACTGGATTAATTTTATGAATTTCGTTAACTAAAGGAATAAGCATTTTTTTCATAAAAAATGTAAAAATGCCGCAATGTGTAAAAATTCTATCTCTATTTCCGTGTGCATTTTTTTAAAAAAAACTCTTTAAATCCAAGTCGGCAATCCTTGGACAAATTTTCTCCGTAGGTTAACATTGAGAGGTGACTGAAGCCAAAAGGGTTAGTAAACAGCAGCCTAAAACAAAGGCACTACAGAAATAGCTATTCTACAGAATACCTTGATGGGAAGAAACATTGTGCTACATTTCCATCCGTGCATTTTATTAAACATTTTAAAAAGTTATGTGAAATATATCGTGTGCAATTAATCTGTAATATGTAAACTACGTAGTTAGATGATACATGCCTTAATAAAGTTTTTCTTTCCTTTCAGACATTTTTAGATATTACTTCAGTGTTGATGGAATCACCAGTATTAATCAAAAAACTTTCAGTAAGTGTTCTGTACATTACTTTGGAACATATAATTTATACGCAGTAATCTTTTAGACGTGATAAGACTACGAATAAGAAAATTTGAAATTTCCTATTCCAGTTGCATATCATCATTGAAAGTTGCGAAAGCGTATAATTTTTATTTGTATTTTAAAGCCGGAAAGAGGGAACTTTAATAATTATGTAGGGTAGTAAAATAGTTAAAAGGGAGACTTATAAGCTTTTTCAGAAAAGCTTTTAAATTAAAATACAAAAAGTATACATTTTAAGGCTTCTTAAACTAATTTAATTTCTTAAAAACTAGCACCAAGTGCACAGCCAAATTGCATTATTTTATTTTTTAACAAATGACAAATATTTTAATTTTTAACAAAAGGCGAAAACAAGTCATTACAGGCGATGATGTACCCTCTGTTTCATACCTCGCAGTGGCGCAAAAACGGAGAGAGGGGCGAGGGGGCGCTCACGAGAATCATGATAATTATTCCTTGAAAAATCTGAATGAACAATATTTTTAAAAGATTGAATCGGGAAAGATATTTAAGTAACGTAAATCAAATTTTAGTGTTATCATGGGGAATCATTTGGCGTTGCAGGTCTGCATTGCCGAGGTTAAAGTTAGAAAGATTTCCCTCTTCTAGTTTTTCTAATGCCGAACATGCAAATGTTGTCTTTTAAAATATGCTTTACGCATCTGAAAAAAAAACGTTAAATGAATGAATTTCAAATTTTTGAAAATTTCAGTTGATAAATTTTAAAGGGCATTAAAATATTGATAATACTTCCCACGAAATAAAAATCCTGTTTTAATAAATGTTAAATGTTTAGGAAAATATTTTTTGAGAAATAAGTGCACAACATTTAACGATTAACTTACTTTTACACTAGTCTCATTCCTTCTCATTCCTGTATCTCAAGAGATACAGGAACGAGATGATAGGAATTTCCTTATGAGTGATAAGAAGTACAACAAAAGGTAAAATTTCTCATAGATTAAACATATAGATCGATGAATTGCTATATTAATAAACGCAGAACCTCCTTTAAAATATTTAATAAATAATCTTTTTCACTCACACACACACATATATCTATATATCTATGTATCTATCTATCTATCTATATATATATATATATATATATATATATATATATATATATATATATATATATATATATATATATATATATATATATATATATATTTATATATATTTATTTATTTATTTATATAATGTGTGTAAGTAAGTAAGTAACGGTGCCGTATCCTGGTCGGCAAAGGCGTCGATCCGGTGACCTGCAAGTTGCTGGTTCGATACCCGCACTGACAAAACCGCCGACGTGTACACTAATGGCGGCTTGTGTACGGACAAAATCTGTCGTAGATGCAATGTTCTCCAAGTTCCCAAACATTACCTCTGGAAGTGCGGGGTCAAGTGTTCCGATTCCGTCACTTGACTCTGTTCAGAATTACGGGACCGGTATGTTTGAAACGGGTGCAGCGTGGACCCACCCCCTGTGGTGCACCGGGGCAATGCATGCGGCAAAGTGGCCGCACACTTCTGGCTTCTCCCGGAGACGAGACTACCCTCAGCTCACAGCCATTGGAAATATATATGATATTTTGTTTTGCAAAATGTTATGTTTATTCCTAGAGTAAATGGGTACTTTATACTGATAACTGTAATCCAAAATTAAAGTCACGATCATCCAAATAAATAATCATATGAAAAGCGAAAAAGAAAGTTTCGAAAAAAAATATTTTGCATAAACACTTAAGAATCCGCAACGGTTTTTCGCGTAGCAAAGTTAGTGAAAACCTAATACTTTTAAATGAGTACGTTCTAGAATTAAAGCTATGCTGTTATCAAATTGTTTGCAATTATTTTTCAATGCAACCATTAAAGGATCGTAACTCATACAAAATCTATCGTTTTATGTCATTTATATTAGTGATTTGAATAAGAAGACCATTTTATTTAAACGATCTGCAATTTTCAGAAACTGATTCGCCTCAATGAGCTTATATATGACTATGGATTCCAATATGCCGAACGAACAAATGAAGTCAGTTTTGAGTTTTTTGAAAGGAAAGCTATCGGTAAGTTAACTGAAGAAAAAAATCCATTTTTAAAATTTTTACTGTATAATGTGCAATTTTCAAACATCTAAATATCTTTCTAATAGTATCTATTAATACATCTAAGCAAACAACACACGCAAACAAAATTATATATGTACCTCCATTCCTAAAATTTATGCGGTATCGTAAAAGGAAGATGCAAACGGGTATATAACTATCATGTTTGCTTTTTGTCTAAATTCTACGTTTTTTTTCATTACTATATTCGGTTTACCATTACTATAGTCCATTATTATATTATATTCCGAATTTTGATAAAAAATTATTCTAATTTCATGATTTTATTTTTTATTTAAATGTTTTGAATTTTTAAATGTCTAGTTCTGTTTACATGATAGCTTAACTGAAAAGGTAGGTAGATCAAGGTAATTATTCTAATGCGAATTTAGAAATAATTATTTTTATGGAATTAAATACAAGTGCATATCACTCCTACCCTTAACTCAATATTCATATATTGTAACTAAAAGTTTTATATGGGGAACTCTCGATTTACGATGGAACTGTATCCCAACAAATTCATCTTATGTCGAAAATATCAATAGGTATATGCATGAAATGCATTCAATAATGCACTCAATAAATTTAATTTCAGATATGCATTTAATGTATCTAATCAACGCCCGTTGGTCGCAGTGGCCCAGTTGGTAAGAGCAGCGGGCTAGTGATCTGAAAATCACTGGTTCGATGATCATCGCTGACAAATCCTCTGCCTTATACACTAATGGCGGCTGGTGCACATAAATTCTGTCGTGGCTGCAATGTCTCTCGAGTTATCAAAATTACCTCTGAAGGTGCGGGGTCAAGTGTTATGGTCTCGTCACTTGACTCGCTTCAAAATTACGGGACTGGTCCTTTGGCCAAGACGGACTTCGACCTTGTGGCGCCATTCAAAACAGGAGCTGCATCTTCATCACCCATAGCCTTCCTGACTTGATCTGATCTTACTCTCGGTCAAGTGGCATAAGCTACAACAACAAAGAACGCCCTATAATGTATTCAAACAACGCACCATAGTCTAGTTTCAAACATTCCAAATGTCATCCTGTACTGTGGTGGATATTACTCAACCTATAAAAGTCTAATTTCAAACTTCTAAACTCTTCCTCAAGTAAATTTTTACTTATGGAACATATCCTCATAAATCTATCATGCATGTATGCATTCACGGCACATACACTCATATGCATAAACACTTGATAAGGAGTCTTTAGTGTCTGTGTTATGTTGTCTAGTCGGTGTGTTAAGACACGAGTTAAACAAGAAATATTTGTCACGCTTGAGTAACATCACCCAATTAATGTATAAAACACAATGTTTTAGACGCTTTGTTTTGCAGTACCTTCATTGACAGAACAATAAAATCGGAATTCATTAGCATCCTTATTTCAATATCTAGAGGCGATGATTACCCACATTTCAGTTTCTAAAAAGCTACTGAACGAGATTTCTGCCAAGTGTGAAATAAATTGCAAATATATGACCTATCACTTGTCAATACTGTGATTTTAAAGATGAGCTGAAAAAAATCATTGTTATTTAAATACATGGTAAAATACGTCAACTGCGTTTGTATATTAGTGTGTTTTTTCTGGGCTAAATATATCAGTTTGTTCTGCTTTACAAGAACTCATTATGTTATTAATAATGCATGTTTGTATAAGAGCGAATTACATAAATTTGGCCGTGTAGCAAATAATGATAGATTTTCAATAAAACAAATTGTGCCACTCAAAATGTAGATACTTCAGTAATTGAGGTAGGAACTAATTATGAGCCATAACAGTGCGATGTCATTTATCACGTCCTTGACATCTATTTGTAGCATTTAAACACTCATTAAAGTAGTTAGATATATCAGGGGATGTCAACCTATAGGAATATAGAGGAGAATATGTATAGAAATATGATTTGTTTTATTTTTCTGCATAGGACTCGCATAAAGAGCGGTATACGAGTTTTTTTTTATTATTCCATTGAGTCAGGCCCCTGTCCTGGGGGTATTTCTTCATGTATACCATGACTACTTTTAGAAACCTTATAATGCGAACACTAGCTAAAGTGGTTAGAAAAAATGGACATGTAAATAAAAGAAATTTGACCAGAAATATATACGAAAAATAATACAGTCGAACCCTGTTATAACGAACTTCAAGGGACCAAAGGTTTTGTTCGCTACATCCGGTGGTTCGTTATATCAGAATCGTTAAGAAAAATGTTAGAGTTCACAAAATGTATAACTCATTAGTTGCTATATGTATTCAATAATGATGTATTAAAAAATGATAACATCTATTAAAAATTATCATTAATGAATTAAATTGACTAAATTCGATTGCATTAAACTGACACAATACTTGATTAAATTAACTAAAAATGAAGACAAATGGAAATAAATAAATTTTGTCTTTAATTGTTGCTGACTGTTTTAATACAGAAATAATCGGTAATCTTCTACTGACGTAATGCCAATTTCAAAATCATTTTTATGATTTTTTTTGTCCAATACATCAAATGACTCCAATACTCTTTCTTCCACTGCTTGTGTAGATAATAACTTATTAATTACAGGATTGCTGCTGTAGCATATGAGATTGTGGGGATTTCGTCATTTATGTGCCCCTCTTCATCAGCATCAGATGCAGAATCTTCGATTTCAGAATGATTCATTTTAATTTCTCCCACAATATCTTTATCAGTCGGATTTTCACATGAAATGACTTCATCATCACATGTTTCGAACAATTGCATGTCACAATCTGAGAATGATGAAATTTTGTGCTTTTCTATCCACATCGCGATAAGTAAATCTTCATCTTCTTCTTCTTCAACATTCTTTGCTTCTTCAACATTCGCCGTGTCTTCAACATTCTTAAAAAGTTTAAAAATATTACAAAAATATCAGTAGTCGACTGAAAAAAAAGGTTCGTTGTAGCCGATTCTTAAGATTTCAGAGGTTCGGTATAAAAGGATAAATTAGAATTAAATACAATAGGAAAACGGCGGGACCAAAATTTTCGTTCGTTATATCCGTGAGTTCGTTATATTCCGGGTTCGCTATAATGGGGTTCGACAGTATTTATTATATAAACAAAAATTTAAGTACATCAGAAAATGTATGGAATTTTTTCTTTCGGTGATAGTATTTATAACTTTCTATTAGCTTCATTGTATACAAGATGTTATTTAGAAAAACACTGTGACTGTATATTAATTTAATGACAATATAAAAGAATGCAAATTCCATGCAAACAAATTTTGTGATTTAAAGTTGAATTTTACTCATCAGACAATGTATCACCATTTCGGTGTAGCACTTAAATCTGCTTGGAATATAAAGCGTCCTTACTGGCATTGATATGGGGGGTTGTCTAAGTACAAAAATGCCCGAGAAATTTCCTATTAAAAGCAATAATTTGTGTCCTGTAAAGACAACAATTGAATAAAAGCTTGGAAGTGTGATTTATGTTTGATATTATAAGGGAACATTTTCCCAACAGAAGCACAATTGGACAGTCAGAGAAAAGGGGGCAATAAAGTCGGAGGTGAAACAAAAAAAGGAAGTAATTTGCTTATTGTGTGAGCCCCGCACCAAACTTTTATTTTCCCTCGCATATCTTGGCTACAATTCAGGAGGGGCCATTGTTGTGAGGTTTATTATCTTCTTTGCACCCTCTCTCGTATTTTATTCTTATTTTTTTCATGCTTATTTTCATGTGACGCAAAATAAATTATCATGAATGAGCTCTAATGTTTACTAAATTGCGTCTTAGTATTGTCAGCCGTAAGGTAAATTATTATTTTTTTATTGCCCTAGCTCAAAATCAATAATTTTTTCTTTTACTTATTGTCCTATTTAAGATCTTTATGTAATCATTATATTACAAGAATCAGACGAAGAAGAAGGCACTTTAGATATTCAATATGTACTATCATTTCACATTTTGTTTCGTTTTCTGCAAGGGGCCTCCACCAAATGCAGCCGAAAATCTCTGTGTGGTTCATAAATGTTAGATCACAGCTGTAGCTTCACACGTATAACCTATATTACATTATTTGTATCAGTGCGGAGGTATTTTCTGTAAATACAAAACTGTGATAGGTAACTTATTTTACCACAAGACTTAAGCGTTTTATTTATAACGTTTTATTAATGTCAATTTTGCAAAAGAAATGCTTTAGGCTTAACTTTTGGGATCAAAATTACGATTTTTGATACTGTTTTGTGTATTTTTGTCAGTTTAATAAAAATACAAGGGGATTTTTATTAAACTGACACTACTAAGAGACATCTGTAGCGCGATCTATCAACCGGAATTCCACCAAAATTGATAGAGGGACTAAGGATGACACGGAAAAGAGTTTCCATCAAAAAAAAAAAAGTCGCTGATAGGGGAAGATATGGCACTTTTGTTGTTGGCGCACCCGAGAAGTTGCATAAAAGGCAACTAAAAAATCAAAATTCAAATTCACGACTACGTTGTCGACAGCAGTGCCAGTATTTCGGACTATAAAGATAAGGGGTGAATACCGAAAAAGTTGTAATTGGAAGATAAATGAATAACAAAAAAAATTACGTCACCACCGCTTTATGCAGAAAATTAACTTCTCCCTCCTTCAATGTGACGTCGTGGTGGACGACACATTGCATCCAGAACACTACGTTCTCAACGGCCGAGCGTAACATGTCACCAGGAATGTTCATCACAGTCCGGGATATGTTGTCCTTTAGGACCACTAAGTTAGAGACTATTCCAAGATACATCTTGAACTTTAAATAACTCCACAGAAAGAAGTCACATGAGTTAGATCCGGGGAGCGAGGTGGCCATGCAAGTGAAAAAAAGGAACTAATGACCCTTTCTTCTGTAAAGCGATGGCAAACAGATTCCGCACTGATCTTTATAGCTCAAATTAGTGGCGCTACTGTCAACTATGTAGTCACGAATTTGCATTTTGATTTTTTTGCGTTTTATGCAAATTGTCGGGTGCGTCGACAACAACAGAGTCATATCTCCCCTATCGGCGACTTTTGGAACCAATTTTTTTTTCATGGAAATTTTTCCCCATGTCGTCCTTAGTCCTTCTATCAATTTTGGTGGAATTCCAGCTGATAAATCGCGCTACCGGTGGCTCTGAGTAGTGCCAGGTTAATAAAAATCACTCTGTATATATACCGAGAGAGAGATTTTATTAGCAAGCGATAATTACTAGTTGACCGAGACCATGAAATGAAATATGAGCTTAGTTTTATCCAATATAAAAGAATACATTTATTTTATTAAGTCCTTGGTTTGCAAACATACAACGCAGATTTCATTATTAGAATTACTATTGTAAGTTGATCTCATGTCTTCAACAGATACAATATCCCGTAGAGTTATATCATAAGTCTAGTTATTGCTGAAGTATGTATGTGTTCTATCATTTAGCATTTATATTTTGTGTAATATAATGTTCATTATAAATTTATGTTTATATTAGTTAAATTTTTCATTAATTCAACACATCAACACTAATATCTTTTCGTTCTTAGTCATTTCCTTTATTTGTTAAAGAAATGTTTATCTATTAATATTTTATATGCAGTCTAGTTCATCCTGAACACATATTGGATGTTTTCTATTATCGAGATGCAGAACTTTCATAACCTAATGTGTGCATTTGTAATTCTGAAACATGATAGTTACCAAACGCATCTTGTTAATTATACTTCCGTTACAGCTGTTGAATTAGGGAAACTTCCTGGAGATCAGCAGACGACGCTCAAACTGCCCTCTCATAAATTTTCGTCCACAAATAAGTTTTCTGACAGCCACCCGTTGCAGTACACTTGGATGACCAACACAGTGGAATTAGATATCAGCAGCGTAACTCTCGACGAAAATAGTGGAGGTAATTACAACTGTCCCCGGTGTATTTTAAATCTACTTTACTACGTATGCAATCATATTAAACTGAAGTTAATAATCTTTTCATGGATGGTTTTGTAGCTTTATTAATTAAAATTTTAGTATTTTGCCTGAGAATGGAAAAGTTATTGAGATGTAATGAAATGAAACATTCATTGTGTAGCATAGTAGTTTTTAAATGTATACTTTTATTAATAATCAGAGGTTTTACAGACAGATGGCAGCAATAATACTGCAATATTTTTTTAAATATGAAGAAAGTGCTATATATGAAATTAGGTAAAGTTTAAAGTTCAAAATTTAATTTAGCCTCTAAAGTTAGTAATCAAAATGAAGGGAATAATTTAAAACAAATTTTACGCATGAAAGATTACTAGGGGTTAATTGTTTCCCATTTATTGTAAATTTTGAGTTAAAAGACTGAAAAAATTATCTATCATTATTTTCTTTATCAAGAATTAAAATAAAGTAAATTACATTTTGCTAAGAATACTTTTGTGTTTCTGACGGAATTTTAATAAATGTAATATAAAAATATAAAGAACGACTTTATATATATATATATATATATATATATATATATATATATATATATATATATATATATATATATATATATATATATATATATATTAATTATAAAGAATGACTTAAATGTTTAGCAGTTACTTTTCAAGATTTCTAGAATAATGTAATTTTTTAATAAAAACAATTTCTCTTACTCTTTCGAATACAAAATAAAACGAACAAAAAAAAATAAGTCTTTGAATAAATTCATTATGCTTCAATTCTTTTCGTATTATTTCGATGTTTTCAGATGTGAAGCAAAATGAAAACTGAGATGTTGCCATATAGCAAAGTCTACATATTTACGAATAAAATAAAGGAGTTTAAAAATAACTAAATACAACAGCAGAAAGGGAAACATGCATTACGTAGGAAACTTTAACTACATCTGCAATGAATTATTCATTTTCAACCGCAATCATTTTTCCCGTTGTTTAAATTAACTGACGTTGATGATTAATGACTATAACAACTCAGAAATAAAAGCAAATAGGGAAATTATAATATGTACTTGTTTTAATATCTTATAAAATAAAAAGAGATAAATTTTAAGCTAAATTAAAATTATATAGAAATTTATTTAATTACATTATTTACTAAAACAGTTACCCTAGATTTTGTGTGGAGATATTCAAACAGCTTATAATGAAAACTCTAGTGTGGCAAAAGATGACCATAACGCTTGGTAAACAGACAGCCATCTAATAGAAATCCTTTAATAATTCCATATAAAACAAATTTCCTACATTTTTTATGTAACCTTAAGACTGTATGCGTATAACCAGATAGTTTAAAATATTATTCATATTGTTTTACTTGCCGAAAAATTTTAAAATTGCTTTTCGACTGTTGAATATCTATACGTTTTACCTCAAAAAACCCCTTTTAATTTAGCATTGCAAACGTAACTCAAATCCAAAATTGGTGGAGTTTAAATAATTTGCGCAAGAAAGAACAGTAAGATAAAAATTGTCAACAATGCAGTAAATTTTTATACAGTATGTATATATATCTATATATATATATATATATATATATATATATATATATATATATATATATATATATATATATATATATATATATATATATATATATATATGGGGACAGATTCTAAAAATGAATTATAAAATTTGCGGAAATGTTCCATATGCATTTTTAATATGAGATAAATTTGAACAAATTGAACAAGTTGTAATACAGGTATTCTAATTTATTATATGATTCTGATCTAAGGTAAAGCACTTAATCACTTTTGAGACTTGTTTCTTTAAAGAATGAGCTTTCTTTATAGCTTATGATAAAGTCCTCTGCATGAAACATGATACCCTTTTCTTTATCGCTTTTACTTTTTAAGCTTTTGTTCGTGATGTTTACCATATGTCTTGTTTCATAATACGCCATCGCATTTCTTGTTTTATTTTTTCAGAAAACTCAACTGCTGCTTTCTTAGCAACATGGTACAAAAACCTGTCGTCTCACATACCTGAGCGATATGTTTTGAAAAGAGGGTAAATATATTTAGTTGATTTTATGAAAACCTATTGTTTCTTCTGACACAGTTGATTTTTAAATATTCATATGCATTAGTTTTGTAATATAGTTGTAATATTTATTTATTTTTTTATGTTTGGAAAAAACGTTTCTAATTTTATTCAGAATGGGCTATATTTTAATTAGGTATTAAAAAAATATATTAAATTTTGTAAGTTTAATTTTAGCGGTTCTAAAGATCCTCCGCGTATCAGTCAGCGCCACCGAGTCGCAAAAAGCCTTGAGTTTTCAATTGTGTTTGTTTTAATTATCGAAGATGCACGTATAACGATACAGTAGCTTATCTCTAAATTTGGTTTCCAATTAAACACACAAATATGATCTATTTTATTTAATCAGATCATATTTATGTACTTACTTTATGTCATAACACCGCATAACGTACACACGTTATGTAGTGTTATGATATTATGTTAATGTTATGTGCGTACTTTATACGTAATCTAAATTTAGTGCTCAATTAAATGCGTAAATCTGATGTGATATTATGGTTTTCCTCATTTATGAGCAAGATCCAAAAAGTCCATCCCACGACGTTTTCGGCCAGTTGTTTCTGCATAAAAAAATATTTTTTTAATTCAAATTCTACGTTCGCTTTGTAACAAATTTCAAATTATTCTTCATTCATGATTAAATATTTTCAGATCCTTTTTAGAAATTAGCAATGTAAATACGATATTCAGAGCTACAATACATATGAATAAATTAAATTAATCTATATACGTAATTTAACTTGTTAGAATAATTTAAGAAGAATAAGAAGTTATTGCTGCATGCAATTTTGCTTTTGATCCGGAAAAATATATCAGTGGAAGTATTTTATACGAAAAATTTAAATTCATTTTAAAAACCTCCCAAACAAGCAAAAAAAAATTTGAAAAAAAATTATAAGAAAAAGTATGCGTTAATGTTTTATTTAATATAAAACCTTACTCGATTTCAAGTTTTTTAGAGAATGAAAGTCGAGCGGCAGAAGTTGACAAGTTGTCTATTACCTTTATCTAAAAATAATTTCATTTGTAAAGAAATGTAGGGATATATTTTCAACAGATCATTATTGAAAATATATCAAAAGTCTAACTCCAAGAAAATTAGTCAATAATAATATTAATTTAAGGAAATAAGGAATAAATAAATTAAGCATATTTAATAAATATATTTAATAAATAAAAAATATATATATATTATATTTATATTTATTAAAATAAATTTAATAAATATATTTAATTTAATATATTTAATATATATACAATTTAAGGAATATATTTAATAAATAATTTTCATAAATTAAGGAATTTCCTTATTTTTTTATAAGGAAAAGGTTACAGTGCTGAAATTTTTCCCACCAGAATTCATAATCATTTTTAAAATCATGATCAATGAGTTTTATATAAAGGTAAAAACAATGTTTTGATGTATAAATTCCATATGCAATTTACATTATATATAAGACATAAACAGTGAAAAGATTTTAGTTATCTACATACTAAAACCAATGATTAAAGGGTTTATCTTTTTGATGAAGACACGTACAGATCTTGATGTTAAACTTCCATCAATTAAAATCGAAACTCGAGTTATAAACTATGACTCGTGAGTCATAATAAAAATGAACCCATATGGGAACGGACATACATATTAATTGTTCACTGATAAAAGTAATTATGAATAAAATATTTATAAGTGGAGTAGTAGCTCATAAATATTAAACTGAGTAAGTACAGTTCTTGAATAGCATTTAAATTATGCATATAGCAGCTTCCTCTAGACCGTAACGAAATCGGAGCTGTATCCGTTACTTGAAGTAATGTTATCTATATATATTCAACATTTCCGTGACTGACTGATTGACAGATAACGCACAGACCAAATCGCTGGATCTAAAGGACTGAAATTTTGTATGGAGATTGTTCTTGTAGTGTAGGGGTGCACTAAGAAAGATTTTTGAAAAAATTTTCTTACATTTTTTTAAAAATTGAACTTTTAAGTTGTTTTTGTAACTTTTTTTAAGTTTACATTTAAGATAATAATTTGAGGGTTATAAAATTTATATTACGAGAAAGATTATAAAAAAATTCTTTAAAATTAAATCTTTTTCGAATCTTTACCTCCATTTACTGATTTTTGGGGAATTTTCAAAGATTAATTTTTAGAATATAATTTATTAAATGCTGATCACATGGTTTCTTTTCTTTTTGTGATACTTTAAATTAATTTTGTGTCACGTGGATAACAACGAAATAAATTGACAAAAAATATTAAAATACAGTAAAAGATAAAATTTAACCTCTCGACTAATTGAGATTGAACGTGTTAAGAATTTAATTCAAATTAGTATATTATATGGATATTAAACATACAAATAAATAGCATACATTGACGGTTGTATTTAATTAGAATATTTTCTTCTGCATTATTTGGTCTATAAAAATATCCGTTACGATTTTTTTTATATTTATTTATTTTTTTTTATTTTTTTTGGGGGGGGGGGGGGGCATTAATTGCATGCATTGACCGTTGTATTTAATCTGAATGTACTCCGGAACGAAGCATGGGTATTCAGCTAGTCATTTTATAAAAATAAAGTTTTTGTTCCAATGTCTTTAATGTCTTCTAAACGGTCCCATTTTCAAACGTTATCTCTTTGAAAATCTGGCAGAAGTTTGAAATATAGTATTTTATCCTACTAGGACAGCTGACGTCGAATACTACTTGATTTCCAGTTTGGTGGGTGTTCGATTGAATGGAGTGATAAAAGAGGAAAACTTGAATGTGAAGATTACATTTACAAATCTGAACAAAACCATTGTAAGTACCTGGATTGTTATACAATTTATTGAATATCGAGAATATGTTATTGAAGATGTGTTAAGATATAGAAGAAATAGAATGTGTTGTAAATGTTTAAAATTCAAACATTCCGCAGTGGAAGTAAATTTCCTATGTGCAAAGAATTAATTCATATCAGTTATGCATTTATGTTACATGGGTATACTTTTCGCGTTCGATATAAAAGAATTTCTAGTGCGTCATGCTGAATAATATTGAGGTCAAATGCGTAACTGATAGTAAAACGTGTCTGTTGGAAAGGAACAAAATATATTCTTTCATGCTTTTTGAATACTTCATTAACGAAATCAAGAGTAAACAATTTTTATGGCGTAAGAAAAACTGTTTTATTTGGCCCTTTATCAATTGTATATAATTTTGTATCTACGATGTGCAATCCACGTTAGACTCGAAATAAATATAAAACGATTTTCTTAATGTTTATTTGAAGGCCTTATTTGAATAAATATAACATAGAAATGACTTGCATGAACATGAAGTGAGGCTAATTCCATTTTTTTTAAAGTGGAGTCGGACCACCATTGAAATATTGCCTTTATTTATTTTCAAAAAAAGAACACGGCAAAATTTAATGAATGTAATATAATTTTAAGCATATTATAATAAACTCAGCCTTTAGTGTTGTACATAAAGAGCAAATTGTAAAAATTTTTCAAGTAATGAATGACTACATATCTATGCAGAAGGATCTAATTTTAAAAACGAGGGTAGAATTGTTGAAGGAAAATTAAGCACTTTGTTTTCTCATTATCTATCACTACATTTTTCAAAACGCTACCTTCAATGATGAAGTCGAGCCTATCCGGGTTGCTCTCTCCCTCCTGAAACGCAGACTTTTATATTTCCTTAGTGCTGCGATCCTTTTAAATTATTCCGCTGCCATACAGGCAATAGGCAATCAGAGTAAGCGCCAGCTTCATGCTTAAAAGTCAAGATTGCCGATCTGTACTCAAATACCTAGCTGATTACCAAATATGAATTGTCCTGTAAATGATACCGTCCCTCTGGAGCATGCTCAACAATGAGGCGACGGACATATTTATAAAAAAGGGGAATTTAACAACTCAATGCTTTATTGGTGATATTTCGTATAAAATAGTCTCCGAGATCACCAATAAAAATTTGATAATGCGATCGCTGTTTTTCAATCACAACGAGACAAGACTTCCTCGCTGCCTACCTAAATAAAATAGGAGTTATTGATAATCCTGCATGTTCTTCTGCAATTCCGGCGTACCCTAGGCGGTGATCATATCCTGTCCTTTCCAGCTGCATCACAGTGTTCTCTTCGTGCGTTATTGGGAAGCGTGTGATTGCATGAGATTTAAAACTTAGTTTTCTTTCCTGTACTACCTATTTTGCGAATAATGTTATAATTATATGCTCCTCTGTCCCCCTTGGAGGTGTTCTGTCAAAATTGAGGTGCCATCAGGGGGCAGGCGGGATATTGGTTTATCTATAGAGTGCCTCCATTAAAAGTAACTACCGATTCTCTCGGGTGAAGTGTGAATGATAAAGTGCATTGACAAGTTCCCCCGCACTGGCAAACGACATGTTCCTCTACCAATTTTACTGTTTTCCGTTTTATGCTATGTTACCCGTGTTGTATTTGTCTTCATTCTCTCTTCCTGAGCACTAGAGTCCAGAGCTTGTCTGCATTGGGGATTTTTAAAAAATGTATAATTTCTTGGTGGTCTTCAAGGTACTAATTTAAAGTATTATTTGATTTATATGGATCAAATGTTTTTGTGATAAATTCGATGGTTAACAAAAGAAACATTGTTTTCCCTTGCAGATGAAGGATAAACAAGTAGGATGGAACATATCTTGTGCCATGGCGGATATTAAACCTGGGTAAATATCTCATATTTCACTTCAGTTATACTTATTAATCTTAAAACGGGATTATTTCAAAAACATTTTCTTGATTTATTATCAATTCATTTTATTTTGTTACAAAAATACGATGATAATATATATATATATATATATATATATATATATATACGGTGCCCGGTACAAAGGGCTTAAGAAAAAAAGTGATTTTTAGATATTTGTAAAAAGATTTTCTTTGACATGTATAAAAGGCTTAAGTCTATCAATTTTGTATATAAAAGTACATCTCTTTGTACAAAAGAGTCAAGTGGAAAATGTATTTCTGCGATTGGTATTAAAGCCAATAACTTGGTTTATTTAAATCACTGTTTTTGACTTAAGCACTTTATACCGGACACCATAGATATATATGTTTACGTATTTGGTAAAACTTCATTGTTAATCGCGAATGCTTTAGATATGCCTGTGTAACAAATCATATGCGTGTATTATATTATATAGCACCTCTGGCTCCCAGTCATTGAAATTTATATTCAGTTGTATTGGGAGTGAATTAACCGAACACCTAAAATATCATGCGTATGACTAATGTGGAAGCATTTCAAATCCGTATTTAGATCACATTGATATAACAGCACAATAACGTTGATGTAATAGTCGATCATAATGGATTGAAGAATATGGGAATCTGAAATTTTGACTCCTATATCTGTAGTAGTATTGGACTAAGAGTTAAAGTTCACATTAATTACTATATTAAGAGATACTGCTAAACTCAGAATTCTTTTGCTTTCAATAAATATATCAAATAGATGCATTTATTAATAATAAACGGGTGTAAAAATCTAAAATCCGTAGCAGCAACTTCGAAACTCTTTCTGGAGAAAACAAAATGAATTTACGAACAATTTTTAATTTTCGTTTTTAATTAGTTATTCTTCATTGAGCTCTCTGAATACTTTTTCAATCTTAAATGTTTGATGTCTCAAAAGCTACACGAGCGAATACGCTACGATCTCAAAAGTGAAATTTTGATTAAAAAAGTTATTTTCTTAATTCTTGAGCAAATTTGGCTTCAAAACACAAAAAAATACTGTACAGAAACACCAAAAAAGTAATCTGCTTATCCTTCAAAGAAAAAAAAAATATTTATTTAAGTTTAAGATAAATTTGCTACAGCTCGTACCGGGGACGTTCGGGAAAAATCTGAGAGAAATTTCGTGAAAATATTTTAATCGATAAGTTTCGTCTGCAATGGGTAAAATGCAAAATTAAAACAGAGCTGGTAAATCAATGTAGATTGATGTCCTTGTTGTATACAAGTTACATTCCCATTATAAGGTAAATAACTATTGGACATTTTTGTTACGAGACATTTTTCATACGAGAAATGTTTAGCTCCATTTGTTCATATATAAACACTGCTGGCCATTAAAATTACAACACCAGGAAGGAAGGCATATAACAAAACTTTATTAAATTACGTATACAGTATAGTAGGAAGAAAACATGATTAAATTTGTAGGCAAATTTGTCGGTATATAGAGTCCGAAATTAGAACACGCAGTTGCCGCATCTGGCAGGTAAAACGGCTCTAAACCCGGTTAAGCATCCAGTCGAACTGGGCTTGGATGACAGTTACGGGCAAGGCATTCCAATCTGCTTCAAGTCTATTCCACTCTTCATCAATTCATAGTGGCTGGAGAGCGGTGGCGGACTAGTCTCTCAGCAACCCATGACCAGATGTTTTCAATGGGTGAGAGATCTGGAGAACATGCTGGCCAGGTCAACTGTTGAACACCCTCTGTGTCGAGGTCAGTACACGACGGGCAATATGCGGTCTTGCGTTATCTAGTTGAAAGATGACGTCTCCGAGGCCTCGAACATAGGTTAAAGCCACCGGCCTTAAGATCTGAGAAATGTAACGCTGGCTGTTCAGATCACGACGATGTGAACAAGATGTGTTACTGTCACGTACCCGATGGCTGCCCATACCATGAGACCAGGTGCAGGACCCGTATGACGACATCGAATGCAAGCAAGCCACGTGCGTTCAACTCGGTGCCTTCAGACACGGATACGTCCATCATGATGCTGCACGCAGAACAGGAACTCGTCTGAAAAGACGACGTGGTGCCACTCCTGTATCCAATTTTGTCATTGGGTGCACCACGCGTCTCTATGCTGCAGTGTCAAGGGAAGCCGCAAGAATGGTCGCCGTGCAGACAGTCCGTGTTGCTCCAGACGTCGTCGCACTGTCCGTGCGGATACTTATCGTGCTAATTTAATACCTGAACTATCAAACAAGTCATTTTAACTGGTTTTAATAGGACTAAACGAAAATTAAGTTATACTTATTTTCAAATGACTTCGTAGATTTATGTAAACCTTAATTGTAAGAAGTCTTAGGATTAAAATTTCTTTAATCCCTTATGCTCCACCATCAAATTTATCAGAATAGAACCTACGGAAATTAGAACAGTGGTCTAAAAGAAACATGAGTTATTTTTGTTTTTTAAATTAAGACTGTTATGAACAGCCGGAGGAACTTGCGGACATGAGAAAAGTTGTAACATGAGAAAATTTGTTAAGAAAGAACTATGAGTTACTTTTTTTATTAAATTAAGACTGTTATGAACAACCGAATAAAATATGAAAAAAATGTGGCTTTAAAGGTCTGTCCACATTGCATCCTGAGCGTTGCGTTACGTTACTACGTTGGGTTCGAGATTGTTGGCATGACCTGTGATTGGTGTGGAATATCACGTGGTCAATGAATAGAGCTCTATGACTGGTTAAAATTATTAACGCTGACGCTATGTAACGCTCTGGATACAGCGTGAACAGGCCGTTAGAATTTTTATGTCACATCATCTATGTATGATGCACATAAATCTTATCTCCTTGTGCTTATTTTACGTCAAAAAAAAATTATGGTTTAAATGGTCTATTAACCCCCCCTCCCCAAAGTAATACATATAAAATTTGAAAACCTCTAAATATCATACTCGAATAATATCTTATTATTTTCTATTTCAGAGGTATTCAGTACACCACAAGCAGATGTCACTTGATATGGCACGCTGGCAATAACACTGTCTGTCAATGTAAACAACTTGGAACATATGCTTTGCTTTTGACCCATTCTTCTGTCCCTGTAAGCTTTCGTTTTATCTTCTGCAACTTAATGTAGTATTGATTACATGAACATACATGTTGTAAAACTGTTTTTATTTAATTAGGAGAAACATGTCAAAACATTTACTTTAAATAACTAAATACAAACTCTGTATTCGCGAATGTCGATTGACAATGCAGCTTCCTTCTTCCGATGGAGAACAAAAGAATTTTACACTGTAAGCAATGGTAGGCAGAATGACGTCCATAGAATGTTGCCGTTGCACTGAAGGCAAACTGTTAAATTGCAAACACTAAAAACTGAAAAGTGTAGAAATCAAGGACAATTTTCTCTTTTCTTTACACTATATTTTATCGGGAATTTGTGTGCCCTCTCCATATTTCGTGTCTTTTATTTTATTTATTTTTTCTATAACTCGTCTTGGAAATACCTCCCCACAGTGTTTCTCAATTATGGAAAGGCTACACACTCTGGGTACCATTTTGCTTTCCTTTGCTCTCTGTTCAGGCGTCTCTTGTTCTCTTAACTGAAGTTGGGAAGTTATATTATCTTTTAAAATTCAATAACAGAGTTTCCTTTCTAGTTATATATAGTGACTGTTTTTAAGGTTTACCTTTCTTCCCTGACATGTTTCACTATATTTGCTACTAAATTGTCTCTTTTTATACGTTATTCATAATTTTTATTCACTTACACTGTTCCCTTTTAGGAGGAAGTCCACGTGGAAGTGAGCTTTGACGCAATAGCTGGTTCGGGTTGTGCCATATGTGCCTTTTTAGTGCTTATTACAATTATGATTCTTCTATCGCTTTGGAGGTGAGGGCAGCCTTCTTCACACACTACGGGCATTTTTTATATCGCATGCATGAAACCGACTAACATTTCTTATGCTGATACTAATAAAACTCTTATATTTTTTAGGAAAATCCGTGGAGCTATTGTTAGTCTAAAAATACAAGTATGCGTTGCCTTACTAGGAGCTTTTGGAATATTTTTTTGGGGCTTAGTTAGTCCATTTTCTGAGGTATAATAGTTCATTTGTACTTATTAATAAATAAAGTATTTTTTATTTTATTTCTAGTTCTTTATGTTGTAAAAATTGATCATCAACGTGATTAAATATATTATGCCATGTTTATATTTATTTGCTTGTAAGCCGCGGTGGCGCAGTTGGCAAAGGCAGCGAGCCAGTCATCTAAACGTCTCTGGTTCGATGCCGGTCGTTCACTAATTGTGGTCGGATCACGTAAAATATGTCGTGGCTGCAATTTCCTCCAAGTTCTCAAATTTACTTCTGGAAATGCGGGGTCAAGTGTTCCGGTCTTGTCACTTGAGTCGGTTCAAAATTACGAGAACGGCCCATAGGGATGTAATGCTGGTCCATCTACACGGTGCTCTCAGAAATATGGCCAGCAAAACCGCGGTGTCATATGGCGAGGATAATGTCTAAGAAACCGTCTGCCGCATTGGAAAAATATATATATGTATATATGTATTTATTTGTATACAGATGCTGAATTCCTGAATACGGTTATTGAAAATCTTAAACAAATTAACAATAAAATATGTTTGCAAAAACAAACAATAAAATATAATGCAAAAACAAACAATAAAATATAAAATATAACAATAAAATATGTTTGCAAAACAATAAAATATGTTTTGCAAAAACAAAGAAAAACAAACAACAACCCCCCCCCCCCAAAAAAAAAAATAAATAAATAAATAAAAAATAAAATAAAATAAATTACGGATTGGCTTTCAGTTAAGCCAAGATGTTTGACTGTGAAAGCCAATTTGAAGTTGTGACTCAGCGATGTTTTTGCGGTCTTTGTTTCTCTGGAATTTCGTATTATGGAACTTTGTTGTAACTAGTAAATGGGCTTTGTTGACTGCTAGAAGGTTTTGGAACATCAGTTTGAATATTTTTGTTAAGAGGACTTGAAAAAAAGTACGTTACAGTTTAAATTGAGATTATTCTGTAAGGATGATCATCAATTATAATGGTTTATCGATAAATGTGTCTGTATCAATATATAAATCACCATTTATAGTAATAGAACCGAAACACATCTTCATATAATATACTTTTTCTTAAAATGATGATTTAGTTTCTATTACGGAATTTTAGATGATTAGTGCCTTTATTTTAGTGCCCTCCGCAAGTTTTATGTGAGCAACTTGTATTGTGATGCATGTTTTGACTTTTTAATAATAAATTGTAATAATTACTTTATTTTATGTTCCAGGAATTTTTTTCATATACAGTTTCTTTGATTCAGTTTTTTCTACTGACTGCCTTTTCTTTACAACTGTGCCTCGCATTGGCGGTCTATATCGAAAGTGTTGAGCTGAAAGATGTCCAGTATTCATTTGCAAAGATATCTGCCCTTGGATGGGGTAAAAACATATTTTATATTTTGCAAAACTTTTGAGGATATTTGCTAGTTCAGTGTATTTTTTACTTAGTAGCATTGAATGTTTCACATGTACTTGTTTATCTAGAATTTACGTGCTTATTAAATCAACTTTATTTTGTTGCGATTATCGTCTCCATTTGTCTCTACGTTTACTCTCTATTGTTCGAAAATAGGTAATAATTACTACTTGTAGAATTTGTTTCGAATCATAAATAATATTTCGATCGCTTTTCATTTTCTTTATATTCAGTAGTCAATAATACAATGTTTAAAAATATTTATTTTTGATAGTTGTATATTTTTAAAGACTAATATAAACTATATATAACTGTATATAAAAATAAATTAATTAGTTTATATACTAAAAGCTTTACTGTATTCTGACAAGACTTTAAAGTAATGTGAACAAAAATCTACAGCGATGAGAAAAAAACTGTACTTAAGCAGAAAATAATGGCATTGTAAGCACGTTGCGACATTCCTGACACGTAAAAGGGTCATTTTAAACCCCATATTTTATACTGTCGTATAAAGTTGTCTTTTAAAAGTTACAAAAATTTTCATTCTGTAAAAATTTCGCCATAGGCTCAAGCGATAATCGATGTATATTGCCGATACAATGAAGTGTTAAAGCGATAATTAATAAGCATATGAAGGAACACAATGAATTGTGTTGCATTAAAAAATTCTTACAATGTAACAAATTAATTATACTTTACTTTTTCTCTCAGATATTTTACATAAAATGTTTGTTATTTTCAGCTATTCCCGTGATAATTGTTGTTGCAACTTTGGCCGCTCAAAGCTTGGAGGGTTACATCCTTCAGGGGTAAGTAAAATTTTAAATTTTACTAAAGTTAATTATATGTATGATATTGAAACCGTGAATAGGTAGAAATGATTTCAACATGCCATCTGAGATACTTTCGTTTAAGCATCTCGAAACTACTCTGGGCATCATTATTAACTATAATAAAGTGATATTTTCATTAAAAATGTTACATGAGATATTTATTACATTAATTTTATTTTCAAAATCGCTTCCATGGAGTGGCTTACGATTAAGATAAATAATTGGTTTCAGACGAAAAGACCTATTCCACTTCAAAAATATATGGCAAAAAGATGTGTTTTGTACATTAATATTAAAGCTGATAATTGGATAAAAATCCCATGTAACTTGTTGCACAAATGAAGTTCGTTCATACAGAAACTAAATCTCGAATCATCTATAGCGGAGAATGCAGTCTCCGTGTAAAATTCCTATGGCTATCAAGGTCTTTCAGGCAAGTTAACAGTGGTTACAAAAAGAAGTTTAGCAAGGAAGTTCCTGTTGATCAGACAAATGAGTTTCATCACGCCTGAAATAGTAGTGTATGGTACATCCATGAAAATTTGGCAAGTGAGATCAATAATAAAAACGAATTGATAAAATAGAAATTGAAAGATAATGTTCAATAGGTATGAAAAGGATTATTAAATTCATAAAACCTGAGCAGAGAGTATTTTTAAACTAAAAAGTGAAACCCTTCATCCGGTAATCAGACGTTTCGAAGATCTCACAGGACAGATGAGCCTTTACGTGTTAAGTTTGTGATCTTCATCAATCGCCTTTAATGCTCTGAAAGAAATCCCCCCCCCCCGTTGGCAGGATGCTAATCCTTAACCATAAAAATTACTATCGAATTAATATACTACTTTTATCTTCAAATTTAAAATGAATAATATATGTATATATATATATATATATATATATATATACAGGGTGTCCCAAAAATAGTGGTGGGGTTTTAAATGGTTATAGATTCAAAACAAAGCATTGTAGAGCGATGAAATATACGTCAAATTGAAGCGAAAAACCACAAGCTTCTTATCTGTTCAGCAGACTTCGACGTCTACTCCCTTAGTTACCCTGCAGAAGTCAAGACGATACTCAGTCACACTGTGTACGTACACACACACACACACACACACACACATATATATATATATATATATATATATATATATATATATATATATATATATAAACATGATTTTTCAGTAGAATGATTTTAAAATATAAAATCAGAATAAAATGTATTAAAAATAAATATTAATTCTGCTCTCTGGCGGCTAAATATTGAGCGGTGAGATATGACGATCTTGCAGCAATGTAATACAATTCTTTTAGGGCATTCTGAAGACAGACATAAATGAAAATCGCCGATTTTTAAGATATGGCGTTGTTTAAAGGAGTGACATATATATATATATATATATATATATATATATATACATCCCCAAGCGCATAAACTGATCTGTGACCACAGAGAGCAATTATACAGTAAAGAGATCTAATACAGGACGAATACTAATACAGGACTGCAAATGGCGGCAAAATCACAAAAATGGGAAAAGAGAAAATTAAAAGAATGAAAACACTTTTTGAACTAAATAATTTGTGTCTCAACTACAATGTTTTTTTACAGGCCTAGTGGGAATATGACATTGTTAGCCTGATATATATTGTATGCATTAAATTAAATTTATTATATATTCCTCTTAATATTTTCCTCGACAATTTCACGTAATGTTAATCTCGAGAAAAGAACTGAAAACGTAGAGTGAAATTAATTTATTTTATATTCTTTTATTTTTTCTTTCATTCAAGCGAAATTTGTAAAAGCTTCATTTCTTTAAATATCCTCTTTAGCGAAATTTTATTTCACGCATAATAAATAAAACAAACTTTCTTGTTTACTTAAGCAAAGAATCAGAATATGAAAGGAAAACTGTTTCCACTGCTTGTGAAGAAAGGAATTCCAGGAAGAAATATATAGAGAAGATAAATGTTTTTGAAATTCAATTTTAAATCTTGTTAGCGCTTATTTTAAGGCTATATAAGACTCTCAAGTGCTTACACAATACGTATAAAGAATTCGTCAGTGAGATAGAATACGTGTTATTCTTAAACCGTAAAAATCACTTTTATGTATAATCCATTTAATATGTTTACAACTGGTGGTTAAAATTAAGTTGTAATCGCAGGTCATCTGTTCCCATTATAAGCTATAGGGAATAGTCCTCTCACTAATTTCTCTAATAACAGATTAGCAAATTAACATTCTGAACTGAAGTCGGTTTGTAGTAAACCCCGCTTGATATTTAATTAAGAAAAGTGCTGTTTTTTTAGTAATTTTTTTCAAAGTTGGTTTACAACAGTGCAAGCAAATATTTATCAAAAAAACAAAAACAGTAAACAAGAGAATTTCAATGTAAAAAAATCTCTAGGTACTGAAACAGAGTTTTAAAAACTGTTTTTCGTAACCTGCGAGAACAAAAATTACCGAAGAAAAAATTTCTGTAAATACGATAAATTACGGTTTTTCTCCTTTAGCAAGTCGTGTTGAAAAAAAAATGTCCGTTGCACTCCCAACCAATACATCAGCATATTATAAAATAATGACTTATTGAAAAAAACTTTCAGCATCGACAAAAGAAAAAAAGCAATCTTAAAATATTTTGTTAAATACTGTAATTTGCGCAAAACTTCATTTTACACAACTTTAAATTTAATACTAGTATTATTGCAGTTACGAAAGAGTTCAAAAATTAAATTACTATCTAACTAACTAACTAACTAACTAACTATATATATATATATATATATATATATATATATATATATATATATATATATATATATATTGTATTTTGTATTCACTTTGCTAAGAAAATGTACTTATAATTTTAAAGCATAAAGAATCAATTATTTGTAAGAAAAATAAGATTACTTTATAAGAAATAACTAACTGTAGGTATTTCTGCTCTTTTTATTTATTATCTAATGATTATTATTTTTTATTTACAGATGGTGGTTAACACTTGGTTCTAATTTCTTCTATGCCTATACATCATCAATATTAATTCTTACTATGGTATGTTTATGCGTCAAATGTGAAGATCTCTTCATACATTTGTTATCTTCTCATCAGTTTTTTATTTACTAAATATCACATAATACTGTTCAATACACGATATGATATCAGTGGCGAAGGACATAACTCCCTTCTTCCCACTTCGGTTTTGATCCACCAAACTGCATTAATTCAACGCGTTTGTAATCGTCCTTTGAATAATTGAAAATAATCTAATTCAATTACAATTTTAGTTCAAATCTGCGTAATTTATGAATTTCAAAGGCATGTGGATGAACCAGATATTTTGCCCTGGAACAGGGAAACAATTTATGTCATTAAATATAACTTCTTCACTTATCACTGAGTTACGCGACTGCGTGTGAAATATAGATATTGTGATACGAATTTTACTATTCCGCGATTAATGAAATGTGAGTACTCCGTAGGAAACACATTTTGTCAATGAGGCCTCGGGGAATTCTTCGTTTATAGATTTCCTCTCCAATTTATGATTAATGCGTGAATGTTCGTTGTATTTCCTAATTAGAAACTATTTCAGAACGCATATGATTTACCGTATATGAATTGCGTGCTCTCCGGAGAATCAATATATATCATTACTTCACATAGGCATCATGCATGTTAAACTAAATAAGATGACAATAGAAATGATTAAGCCCTTCCGTGAAAAGAAAACATGAAACTTCGTTTAAAAGCATAGAAAATCTAAACTGTTTATACCTGTTAAATATAAGCTGAAAGATGCAATATTCTTTCAGGTTAAGTATCTTTTAGATTTACAAGAAAATACTCTTTTAACTACAACATTTCGTTAATTCCGAAACTAAACGTTGTTGAATAAAGGTCTGAACAACGAGTAATTTTTTCGCTTAAGTCATGTAAAGGGCTTTTGTAAATGTCTTCGTAAAGATAATTAAGAAACTAATTAATTAGTAATAGATTGTTAGAACTCGATTGTTTTGAAACAGAGTTTACTAATTAAAAGGAAGGTGAAAAATATCCTTTGAAGTCTTCAGAAATTTTTAAGACAAAAGAATTTTTCCTTCTTTTCTTTGTTTATTTTGAAACAAGAATAGCTTTTCCAAAATCGAAACTAGTTCTAATGAGAAATTTCCATGCTTAGTTTGTTTTTTATATCTACATAAACGAAAGAGAGCATAAATCAAAATGAAAAATTCAAAATTTAAAATGAATTCGAGTAAAAATTTAAATATTAATTAATAATTTCAAAATAATTCTGTTTTTCAATGATGCAGTAAAAGATTATATGAATTTTATAACTAATATTTTTTCTTTTTATCATAGTTCCAAGTATTATTGTTCCTGATTGTAAAAAATGAAGTTAGAAGTTATGGAAAGGTAGCAGATTTTTTACAAAGTAAAAAAATAAGAAAAGGAAATAATAGGTAAAGTTTCATCTTTTTAAATAATCTTTTCAGATTACAGATTAATGATTCTTTGAAAATAAAATAGTTATTTGGTCCCAGAATATTTTTAATGTGGTACGCACTCATCCTAATACAGTGTAATGACCATTTGTATATTAATTACTTCTAAAGACTACTCATAATTCTCGTTAGTTCTGTCTATTCTCTAAAATCTATAATATCTCTTAGTTCTCTTAACAATAAAAGATTTTAATAATTTGGTGTATAATTAAAAAGAAGTTTTTTTATGCGGAAGACAGGATAAAATTTTCAAGCAGGATAAAAAGTAATTAAAGAGGATAAAATTTTGTATGACAACAAAAATAACTTTTATGTACTCAAAAGAAAGGCCATGTTTAGGTGATTCGGTGCAGTATAACATAAAATTTACTTTCCTCGTAATAAAATTACAGATAAATTATAGCATGAAATATTTATACCCTTCAAACAATTTATAAAAATTTCTTTAGAAAGATGAATTTCCGTCAAATAGAAACAGATCATGTTACATGTTACACTAAATATGTATGAGTATGTATATAATTTTTTACCTCTCTGCCTACTTTGGGCTCAGCATATGAAACTCTGCTCCGATGCGAGATCCATGCATAAAAACTTTATAAACTACGTTGATCAGATAACATAATTATTTCTCCCGAAAAAATATATAGTAGCATTCTTTATTTCACAAATACAGGGTCATCGGAAAAGTTGTCCTTGATTGCAACGTGAAATAAATAGCCATATAATAGAAGTCATGGTGTTTATTTTTTCACCAAAAGATACAGATACGTAATCAAGTTTGGGCATTACCTACTAGGTTTCCATATGAGCACCCCTCGTCGATCGGCACACATCTAGGCGACAGTCGATCTCTATCCAGGTACGCTCGATCATAGCAGGAACAGTCGCTATTGCAGCAGTGATTCTGTCCGATAAATGGCGTAGTCCCGGATCTACTCTGAGTACGCAATGTCTTCAGGTAACCCCATACTAAAAAGTCTAGAGGGGTGATATCAGGGCTTCTTGATGGCCAAAAAATTCGACCGCCCCTTCCTAACCAACGTCAAAACCCATGTAAGAGGAAGCGTGACGTCACAGCTTCGGCGCATGCCCTCAGCGCAGTCACGCTCACCATGACATGGGAAAATAAAAACCCCAGATTTAACATACCATCTGCTACTTCGCAAAATCCGATCGGTTGATTGTTGTTCTCGGTGTGCACAACTGAAATCATGAACACCTTTTTAGAAGCCCCTGTATATTAAATTTTGTTGCAAAGCACTACTAATTTCCCAAGAAATAAAAATTTTTCTGTAAAATGGTACCATGACAAGCGAATGCTTTATGCCATTTTGTTGTTTTTACAGGATCAAACTTTTACATCGCTCTCTTTTGCTCACTACTACACTTTTACTCATGTCCATGGCCAGTATTTTATACTTCAATTTTAATCAAAAGATTTACGAGTACTTCTTCGCCATCAGCTCTGTCATGGTGGTAAGTGTGCTTATTCATTATTTCATACAAGTCACTATCTATATCATATAATCTTTTAACAACAATATTAAAATACCTATGGCGAAACAATTTAGCATCTAAGTTAGAATAGTTAGCTTGGGTATTACGGTCGTACATTGTTGTAACTTTATTTCAGCTGTTGAATGGCCGTAATAGAGTTACAGCAATGCGTGCCACTCCAAAATTTTCATCTAGGGCAGTGATTCTCAACCTTTTTTTTTTCGTTACGATACACTTTTTAATGATTTAAAAATTTAGCGGCACACTAACACTATTATAAATTTAAACGAATTTTACTTGGATAATGGATTGATGTACCTATATTATATTTTGAAAAAATAGCATACAAAATAATTTTTATTGAAATATAAAATTAAATTGCATTATAAAGTAGGCAAAATGTTTATTTAACTACAAATCACATTTAATGCGAAATATCAGCTTGTTGTTTTCTGATAACTTCATTTATATTTGGACGTAAAAATGATAATGCTACTCTTATTTGGTGATCCACATTTAAAAGTCCAGAACTGTAATAGTTCAGCCAGTCCCCTCTAGGTAGGTAGAACTGATTGAAATACTTGTCTGACATCGATTATGTATGGGTATTCGCAGTTGTGGCACTCTTCACAAATCTCACGGCAAAATTTGGCGGCACGGTAACAATAAGATAAATTCAACAGAATTTTACTTGAACAATTGATTGATGCACTTATAATATATTTTGTAAAAATAGCATACGAAATAATTTTTATTGAAATATAAAATGAAATTGCATTTCAAAGTAAACAGGGCTTGAGAATCACTGATCTAGTGTTTCAAGTGGGACTTTATTGCATTTAAACATAGGATTTTCGTCCCTGGTTCGATGCTCGTCGCTACAAATCCACCGCCGTGTTTATTAATGGTGGCCGGGGCACGTAAAATAGGTCGTGGCTACAATGTCCTCCAAGTTCTCAAATTTACCTCTGGAGGTGCGGGGTCAAATAAGTGTTCCGGTCTCGTCACTTGACTCGGTTCAAAATTAGAGGACCGATGTTCTTCGAGGTCAAGTCAGACTTCAGCCCTAGTGGTACCTCGCCTTAAAGTGAAGCTGCTTACTACCCTTCGCCAAGGACCTAGGATTTAAGGACCTAGGTCCTTTGGACGTGGTGTAGGCTTTCCTACATCAACGGGATTGGAAACAACAACAACAAAAATAGAATTTTTTATTACTTAAAATTTTTTTACACCATTTAAAGATAAAATTAGTTTTTTCAATCTTAAGGCTATGTTTAAAGTTTTACAATGTACTTATTTTTGTTTCTTATGTCCCCCTCCCTCCTCCTCGCCGGAACGCTGTAGGCCAGGTCCTGAGAGAGCTAGTGGGGCTAGAAATGCGACTCCGGTTTTATTGCATCACAATGGTTGAAGTCCGACTAAAGGCCAGTTCACATAGAATCCATCAGCGCCACCGTAAAAATTTTCAACCAATCATATACCAATCATTGACCCATTTAACCAATCAGCGCCAACGGAATATTTAACGGTGATGGATTCTATGTGAACACGTCCTTAGCTAAGCGACACCACAAATTTTACCGGGCTACCCAGTGGCGACATCTGGTGGCACACGTACCCTCCTCCAAACCTTTAACACTAGGAGGACTTTCCGGCCTACTGATATACGTGCCCAAAAGCGGCGTAGTCTCAAAAGCATTCAGTAGCGCTTATCGGTGTACGGACCGACTTTTAAATTACTTGATTATGAGAAATGCATTCTTTAATAAGATTTAAATTTAATAAATTATAGAAATATCTATTGAAGGCTGGATAGCGATTTTTTATTTTACTACATCCATGCAATACTTGAATACAAACTATTAACATAGGACCGAAAATAAATATGTAAAGACGTCGAATATTATACTGTAAATTTCAAATGAATGATAAAAAATATTTTCTTTTTAAAAATGTTTAATGAAAATATTCAATTTCTTCTTCAATTCAAGCCTTCAGTTCTCCGATATTCAATTTCTATCAGTATTTGTTTTAAAGTAAAATCAGAATAATTGCCTTCCGTTTTCTACGACTTATCTTAATCTGTCTTTTAAAGATTCTGACACTTCCAGGAAAATAATATTTTAAACGTGTTAAGTAAACGGATAACTTTGCGTTACGGAATGCATTAACTGTAACTAACATCACCAGCGATCACACTTTTTCAACCTTTGAAGTATAACTGCCTAGCTCAGGAAATAAAGCCGAAACTTTTTATATTCCATCTATACGTGCTTTTTTAATACACTATGGGTATTATATTATGCAAGGTGGGGGCCATTAATTCCCATGATTGTTCTAATAACTCCAGAAAATATTACATGAAATACATACCAATTTACTATGTTTCGAAGTAACTCCCACCTGCCGTAATGCACTTCTGAGCTCGGCTGTTTAAGTTTCGGAAACAACTTTTAAAGTCCTCTTTCGGATTGCTCTTCAATGTGGACGTCACCGTTTTCTTGATGGTTTCGACCTCCTCAAATCTCGTTCCCTTCAGCAAATCTTTCAGTTTTGGAAACAAAAAAAGTCTGCTGTCGCTAATTTCGGAGAATATGGAGAATGCTGCATCACCATGACATCATGCTGGGCCAATTTGCTGAAAGAAACAAGATTTGAGGATGTCGAAGCCATCAAGAAAACGGTGACGTCCACATTAAAGAGCATGCCGAAAGAGGACTTTAAAAGTTGTTTCCGAAACTTATACAGCCGAGCACAGAAGAACATTACGGTAGGAGTTACTTCGAAACATATTAAATAGGTATGTATTTCATGTAATATTTTCTGGAGTTATTAGATCAGTCCTGGAAATTAATGGCCTCACCTTGTATTCCACCAAAAAAGGAACCCCAATTCACAAATAAAGAATACTTTTAAAGTAATTTTTTAGATGTTTTTAAATTTTTTTTTGAATATAAATGTGCACTTCCCCGAGAAACAAAAATATATTAAATAAAGCCCCCCCCCAAAGAAAATAAATAAATAAATAAATAAAAAATCTCTCAACAGCCAAAAAAAAATCTTTATTGTCATTTATGACTCAGTTAGAATGGCGATAATTCTCGACAACGCCCCATAAAACATAATCGTTCTTACTCAACATGAAAAAGCTGAATAATGCAATGAACTTTATTGCCTGGAGGTATTGCAGGAAAGTACATAGGAACCTCATCAACAATAGGATACAAACTAATGAACGCTTTTCAAATATACTTACAGTGGTGCTTAAACACTCCAGCGAACTAATACAGAGTTAAAAATGTGGAAATCATGGATAAATATTTTAAAACAAGTAAAATAGACCATGCAATATAGGTTCAGCTCTGTTATTATGAGAAGTTTATAAAGCAATACTTCCAGGCATTTCATGCATTGCATTTTGAAGTATATATTTATCATACACAGAAAGCAATGCCGTAAAAAAACGAGATTTCCTAGAAATAAACGTTTATATTCCCCATAAATTGATTAAATGTTCACTGTAAATTACATTAGAGAGCTTTTATGTGCATTATTAAATTGCACAATACATTATTAAATCCCATAATATGACATTATTAAATTCCATAATATGACATTATTAATTTCCATAAACAAATATATTAAACCCATTGAAAATTCAGTACATTCAAGTAGATATTAAATTTAGGTTTTTGAATCGTTGCAAATGCAAATTTCTTCATTTTAGAAATAGATACTCCTTACAAAATGGAAATAATTTTCACACCGAGAAATACTAGTCGAATATTTTCGAAAAGAGGGTCTTTTGTTACAAACTTTGTTGTACAAAATTAAATTAGGATAACCTTTTATAAATAAATAAATAAATATATATCGATACAATTAGATGTATATATATATATATATATATATATATATATATATATATATATATATATATATATATATATATATATATATTCAGTTCTTCTTAATCTCTCCGTTAATGATAACGCTTTTAAAATTGCATCACGGGAACATATTAATGTAAACACTCGTATATTTTCAACTACCTTTATAAAATGAGTTTTATTATAAATTGTTTCTAATTATATCGATCATCTAATTGTATCGATACAAGGAAGCGCAAATTAATATGAACTTTTCCTTATCCAAGCAATTTTTCCTTTTCCATTCAAAAATAGATTAGCACCTACATTTATTTTTTTAATCTGTTTTTTGCGTGTAATCTAATTAGTACTACGGATGGAAACGTATAGTTATATCTTCTAGAGTTTAGAATGTTTTATAATATTGTTACTTTGTTTATCTTGGGTTATTTGTTAAAGGTCTACGATTCTTTCGTAATGAATGCCCTGCACCGCAATATATATCCTATTTCCATGTTGAAAATATTCTTGATTTCTGCTAATGTTATTTTCTCGGATTAAATATTTTTTGGTTAAGTTAAAAGTATTTTGAAGAACGGAAAAGTTGTTAGAAGCATGGCAGAAAGGATCCGATTTTTTAAAATACGTAACAGTCCGGCTACCTAATTATAAATTATAGATTAGTTCTTTATATACAGCACTATTTTCGTCTAGCAAGATCGTATGAAATTAATTTCTTAAATGAATGTTTATTTTTATAAAAGTAGATTTATATATATTTTTTTTAATGTCAATAGACATAATTTGTAGAACAGTGAAAACGCCCCATATAAATATTACGCTTCTGCAAATGATGCATTACACTCATGCATTTATAAATGCGTATGTATGTATGCATATGGGTTTAAGCTTAGAATACATGCATGAAACATTCTGTTCAGATTCATCAATTATTTCTACCAGATTTAGGACATTTTCTATGAATACACATTAACTGCTTATGCACAATTGTACCACTAGACTATAAAATTGCATATATGAATTATTCAGAGAGTCCTTAACGAGGCCAGTGTTTATAATATATTGTATTTCACTGTGAAGGAATGAACGTTTAGAAAATTGACATCTATTTTCGACAAAAACGTAAGAATATGCATTCAATATTTAGATCTAAAGGAAATTTAAATATGGGTAAACTATTTATCTCAATTCTGAAATTTGAGGGGGGAATCATGACACGGAATTTAATTTTCAGGAAAGATACATTATTTTCTAGATAGATTATTTTCTTGGTTTAAAATATACGGTATATTTTTTACAACACGCTGATTATATAAGGAAATGAAACATTTATGTTTCTTATTATCTGTATCTGCCATGTTGTGGGCTTGTGATTTAGGTCTGTTTTGGGATGAAATTTTTCATGATATGCCAGCTTTTAAAGGGTATATCTATATTTTATTGCACAGTATATCCTTTTAATTACGTACAGAATTGCTGTGCTTTTTTTATTTTGTAAAATTCTCTTCAAAATTTATTTTTATTCTGATGCAAAATGTAAAACATATTTTACTCTAGGTATCGAATTCTCATATAAAATTATTTTTTAGTCTTAAAATTATTACAGATTTTATAACTAATAAGTTTAAAATCATCGACGCCAAAAAAAACCCTGAATACATTGTCTATGCTATAAAGGAAAGATTATCTTTATGAAACTGAGGGATTGGCCCAACATGCATCAGAACTTAAATATGTTTTAAATTGAAATTCATCGGAAATATTTTCAACGTCAACTTACTTTTCCATAGTCTCACATTTTGGAAAAATTATCAGGAAATGCGTTTAAAATAACTCCATGCCATAGAAAAGAAATAATTTCATTTAGGAGAAAAAACTTTATATACTTAATTAATGCATTTATTTTTACTGTTTTTCTTTAATCAACACCTTATTATAATTCCTAATAACTACATCGTGACTTAGAGGAAAAGTATTATCCGCAGCAAGTATCTTTCTCACCGCAAATCAACCGCACATGAAAGAACTCTTTTTTTCATTTATAACTGCCACTTAATGAACCTTTTTTTTAACCGCAATCCTTTATATGTACTCTCTCTGAATATGTTGTTGTTGTTACATATGGCAATTTGGAACTTAATCCATACAAATATGGCCACTCACCAAAACAAACAGAAACCATAAAAAAACATTTCAAAAGGAACTACGAAAATAGGCCCGAAACACAGTTAAAAACAAAATTAGAGTTCAAAGATAAAAATTTAGAAAGCTAGAGGCGCAATGCTTGAAGACCGTGTGGTCAGGATATGAGTTCTCTGGCCCTCCAATAAAGTGTACTCAAGTTACCATTGTGCTGTAACTTGTAGCCTAGTCCCGAGCAGACAAGTAGATGGGATTTATTCATTTTATCAGTCTTACATAAATTGCATTTGCTCGAGTACAAAATCCCTATTTTGGCCAGGTGTTCGAACAGGCAGTCATGCCCGGTTCTTAATCTAAAATTAGCCACAGTCACTTTACGTGTTTTTTTATTAATCTTTTTCCGGTCATCCCCAATAACTCTCTGAATATAACTTAATGGTTTTCGATCTGAACTGAACAATCAGATGTTAGGGAGGAAGTAATATAAATTACTGAAGTGGCAGAATATTTAAACCGTAACTAAAAGAATAACGGGCCGTCAATCAGTGTTTTACTTTTCTAGATCATGAACACCAGTGAAGCTAAAAAATTCCTTTTGATCATTACGAATGTTAGAATTCATAAAGAAACTGCAAAGACTTCTGATATTTATAGAAATAATATATTATCTATGTATATAAAACAGTTCGGTAACTGACAGACCGACTGACTGACTGACAGACAGACAGATAAAGCACAGACCAAATCGCTGGACCTAAAGGGTTGAAATTTTGCATGGCGATTCTTCTTATAGTGAAAGGGTGCACTAAGAAAGATTTTTGTAAAAATCTTCTTAGATTTTTAAAAAATTAAATATTTAAGCTATTTTTGTAACATTTTTTTAAAGTTTGTATTTTAAATAATAATCTGAGAGTTATAAAATTTATATTACGAGAAAGATTATAAAAATTTCTTTAAAATGAAATCTTATTCGAATATTTACCTTCATTTTATGATTTTTGGTGAATTTTTAAAGATTAAATTTTAGAATTTAATTTATTAAATGCCGATCACGTGGTTTCTTTTCTTTTTGTGATACTTTAAATTAATTTTGCGTCACGTGCATAGCAACGAAATAAATTGACAAAATTTTTTTTTCTTTGTAATGCGGCAGACGATTGGACATTATTAAAAAAACTATTAAAATACTGTAAAAGAAATGTTCCTCAAACTGTACTATAATAACTGTACTATATTCTTTAGTATGTCCTATTAGATTTAATTTGAATATTTTCTTCTACATTATTTTGTTTATAAAAATATCCGTAACGATTTTTTTATAAATATATATATATTTGTTTTGCATTAATTGCATACATTGACCGTTGTATTTAATTTGAATATACTCCATAGCGAATAACGGATATTCAGCTAGTTTAATACAAATATTAAAGTGAAATTTGATATGTAGCCTCAATGGTTTTTATCGGGATTATAAATCGTTAATCTATCCATCTACGAATTAGAAAGACAATATTGATAAACACGCTTTTAATGACAGTTTTGGAACAACCAGAACTGAACATAATTGTTATAAATATTTTTTTAAACCCGAAAACACGTTTGCATTAGTCATAAAAATAGCTTTTTACCTCGTAGATATGAATCTTCAGCGAGCAATTGGTAACGTGACATTCTTAGCCTTAAAGGCTTAAATACGTCACTGTTCTTGCATAGAATTGCCAATTTCATTTTCGATTAATATTTTGACAGCGCTTCATATTTAGCACTATTGCTTCCGGATGTTTCGCTTGGATAACCACATATCCAAAACTTCTTTACACGAATCATCCATTGACGTTTAATTTTGTATTTACTTCTTGGAAAATCTTCACCCTTAAACGAAGTTAAAATAGAATAGCTTAAGTACATTTGAGACAATTTAAATAAAAATGGAGTAACGCATATCGTTTTAATTAAATTCACGCTTTGTTTTTATGTCGTGCATTTCGTTGCGTAAACTTAATTATTTTGGTTGCAATGTGTTTACATTCGCGCTTCGTAAACAAACCGTAATCAATAAGAAAATTTAATCATCTTTTTTTACCTTGTACATCTTTTTTATTATTTTATAAGAAGACAAAACAGAAAAGTTTTGCATGGATGCTTAATTTAATTACCCTGAAATATCCCTTCATTTTTAAATCTATCGATTTTTATGCTGAATGCTGTGATTTTCATTCAAAAATGTTACATTTTTAAATTGATTTTTTACAGAGGTAAGTAACACGGTTCTTAAACCTTAATATGCGTATAAAACAAGAAAAATTATTACTGCATGTTGTAATAACGAAACCTCATCCCGAATTTTATGTAGATTAAAAAATTACAAAAATGCGTGAACTAATTTTTACTATCCAATGGAACAGGGCCCGCTTTAGAAAATTCTGGACTATAGGCACAAATCGGGATGAGGGCCCCCTAACACTGATGTGGGCGTAAAATTTCCAAAATTGACACACACAAAAAAATAATCATGAATCATTTAGAAAGTACCATTTTACCAAGAATTGGCTATTTGAAGCGTACAAGCCTATAACATTACCAAATAACAAAAAGCAATACAACATATTAACTTCATCATTAAAACACCAATGCAATGCAACCAGAAAATGTAATAATCCCTTATATACACTGTAACATACATATGATAAAATATACATATAAGTATACATATGATGAATCAATCAATCAAATTGGAAAGGATAAATAAAAAAATTGCTATTAAAAAAGGTAAAATAAAAAAATCGAATTGGGAATTCTTTCTTTTCTTTTAAAATAATTTTTTTGGGGGTAGCCCTAGGCCCGGGCCTAATGCAAAATCAGGGCCTGAATGGAAATTTATGTTTTTTATTTCTTTTTCAGGGACTAGTGGTTTTTTTAAGTTACACATTCTGCAGTGAAAAGGTATGTCAATTTTTATTTTTACTAATTCCTGAAATATTACTCCAACCACTTCTTAAGGAAAACTATGTACATAAAGTTATTAAACAGTTAGTTTGTTTATTGAAAAGTAATTTAATATTTTTAAAAAGTAAATCGGAATTTATTTTAAATTTTTTTAAAAACTTAATTTTCATTATATTCTCTTACTAAAAATTTGCTGAAATAATTTTCTCTTTGCCTTCGCTAACTCATACGCTCAAACTTTCTTTTCTTAATATTCTTATAATACCTTGAATTTTCTGCTTACTATACTCATTCTTCTTTACAGCATTTTCTCCTCTGTTGCTTACAAGAAAATCACGATAAAGCTAATGATCAGGAAGTACGTAATATATCTATAAATAACTGTCTATTTTATCGTGCTATTTTTCATGGTGCTATCACTTTTCTAACTTTTATCAAGCTTTATTTTAATAATACTATTATTTAAATGTTATTTGTTTCGTAATCAAACATAATTTATTTTCCATTTAAAGTGTTTTTGTAGTCCCAAATTGCAACACACTTGAACTGTGCACTCAGTTTAGGTAAAAGTTAATACTCCTTTAGGCATATTAAATCTGACATTTATTTTAACTTCTAAATTTAGACGACCTTCTTTTGGAGAGCAACTTTGAGTGTTTAGGCCTTGTACCGTGCATAATTGCATGAATAAACGATATAGGGTTCACGAACTGTTTTGGACGGAATTTTATATTGCAAAATAAGTGGTTTTAGGAAATGGTTATATAAAAAGTTAGTTTGATGCAACACCAGCCGATGGTGTTTCAAGGGGCCTTAACATACATATTACGCTGCGTCACCTAAATTTCAATTAATAACACTGTTCTTGGTCATAATCGTTATCCTGATGGCCTCGATGTATAAATTAATCGGACTTAAAAAATGATACTTTCATTTACAGTTTTAAGAATTATGTCTTGTTAATTGTAAATTGATAGTTTTAACATAGTTCAGTTCATCTTGATACATACCTTTCATTTCCGGTTCATGTATAAGGACAATGGACATGACAGTAATTTCGCACCTACTTGTTATATGATCTGGGATATGAGTCTTGTCTATGGCTCCTTTTTCATTAAAACCTAAAGTCAAAGGCAAATGTACTTTTGTTTTGCATCATTATGCATACTTTGGGATTGCAAATTCTTGCATTACCCATGGGGCTACCACAAGTGTAATCTGGATAATCTGAATTTCTCACAAAATACACTCGTAGGCATAGAGGGAAGTTTGAAGCTGCTTCTACCAGGCAGCTTCTTCCTATACGCTAATATATGCGTAAAGACTTAAGTGTATATCTTAGTTGATAATCCGTTATCAGAAAGAGCTGTAATTTTTTTGTTTCCTTAAATAAGGATCATCGTACAACTATCATTTATCAGCATATTAATGAGTCATTGTTGAACTACTCTCATGCCGAGTTATTTTTTTAAAGAGATCAGCGACGAAATGTCTCTTTCAAGATTAATTCAACTTACTTAACATTAATAAAATAACATCTAACAAAAGAATTAGTTTTCCCCTTTAGATGGATGAGTACTATATTCAAATCGAGGCAGTTAAACAGGTGATTACTGTCTAAATCACAATCGTTACTTTGAAGTCTAGTGATGCAGCGTAATGGTATGTAGCAATTGTTTCGCCCGAAGCATACTTTCTATTCTTGTTACCAAACAATGGGCCCCGTGAGATACTAGACAGATGGAGTCTAACTACTAAGTGCGGAACTGATAAAAAAAGTCTATCAGAAACGTTTATCATATTCCACATTGTAACATAGTAAATTTCCTAATGAGGGGTTCAGAAGTACTTTTTCTAAGTTGATACACAAGCATTCCGCGGTCCTTCTGGTAGTCTTTCATATCTATAAAATTAATCAGATCTGAAAATCTACTTTGTTCTTCAAACTGTAAGCAATTTAGTGTACCACCTTGCTTGAGAAACAGCAAGAAAATACCACGGTACATCAGCAAGTCATTAACCTTACATTAACATTTTCAAAAATGAATCAAGATGAACACTAAACTAGCTTCGTACGACTTTTTTTTAGAGGAAAACAAGTATTCCATACACCTGTCTTACGGTATTGTAGAAAACCACAATAATCAATATTAATGCGCTGACCGCTGTGTCGCAAGTACCCCGAGGTAAACCACTATTATTCGTATTAAAATGCACTTTGGTATAGTATTATGCGATTGAAAATCGTGAAAATATATTGGGATTATAAATATATTTTACTTTGTTTCAATAACATTTGGAAGTTATCAGAAAATTTTCAAAACCTAAAAACAGCAAAAATGCATTTATGTACAGTGAATAGAATTTTATTTTGATATAAATAAACTACGATTTTCAATGTGAACATAAGTGATTGTCTATATATTTCATAAAAAGTCTTTCCGACGCAAATATTTAACATATTCTTTAATATGAGGACATCTCAGCGGTCGTTGCTTCAGCAGGTATCATACATCAAATTTTCTATCAATGTCTCTGAAATATAATCTGGAATAAAATAATAAAAGTATTTAGATGATTTATAAAGCAACAAAATACTTACATGTTTGCTGTATAACAATTGCTGTACACGCTTATAATTTACAACCCCTAAAAATAATGCCGATAGTTGAATACAGTATTTAATCGGTAAAATCCACTAAAACTGCCTTCTCATACAGCTGACACATGATGTAGTTTTATGATGAACTTCTAGGACGACAAAAAATATCCATTTAAACTAATTTTTAACAGCAATTTGTCATTTCTTGTAAAATCTGGATATTTGTTCGATTTTTTTTTCTTAATTGTTTTTTGCATTATTGAATTTATTTCACTCTATAGCCTTATGCAGAGTGATCCAAAAGTTGCTATTCCAAAAGTTGAAATTTCTATAACTATTTTTTTTCAGGGTTAACATCTTATAATTGCAAACTATTCTGTCACTTCTTTTTGGGAACAAAGCACAATTAGGCAAAAAAAAATGTTAAAAAATCAGAAAATTCTGAAAAATCACAAAAATCACATCGTGGGTATAGTGGCTTTTGAATCAGTGTTTACTTACGGTTGATTTGAAGTATATAGAACTAAGTTTCTTTCCCGTGTTATTTACTCAACCTGTTAGTTTTTAGTTTCAAATTAACATTTTTACTACTTAGAAATATGCCGGTTGTCAATTGTACAAAATATTCAAAATTATAGTATTTCATGTTGTTGGGGATACTAATTTATCTGCGAGTGTTTCGGATATCCGAGAACTCAAGCATGCAAATGTATCAAATATTAAACTTTCAAATATGAGTAATTATCGTGGTAAATCACACTATCATTTTAAAGGATCAGAAACTGGATAAAACATATTTTCCTAATTTCCAATGTAAACTCTTGACATTTAATAAGTATGAAATATAGTAAGGATGTTACAGTGTAGAGTCCTAAAATTGTCAATAGTCATAAAGTTAACGAGATTTATGTTGTCAAACATCGCATAAGTGACAAACATCTAACTGCTTTTAGCGTCCTTATCATCTAATGTCAAACGTTTTATTGATGAATGAAATATAATTTGTACGACTAATCTGAAAGCATACGTTAAGTGTAATTTGAAATGAGGTTTTAAATCTGTTTCTCTTTTCTTTCTTATTTAGGATTCCGACATCAGAAGTCGAACTGATTCTTTTAAAAGTAAGAAATTTTGCATTTAATGCACATTATCAACTATAAAAAAATGTAAAGTGTTGATTGCGAAATATTACTTTAATTTTTACTTGTGTCTATGTTAAATTATAATTCTTTCTTCAGATTCGTACAGCCATGTAATATATTTTTACCTTTATATAAAAAAAATATAAGTGCTGATTGTAAAATATTACTTTAGTTTTAACTTGTGTCTATGTTAAATTTTAATTCTTTCTTCAGTTTCGTACAGTCATGTAATATATTTTTACCTTTTGTTTATCTAACAAAAAGTAAAAATATATAACCTTTTTTTAAATTTAATTCTTCAAAGTCAGATTATTTCACATAAATGTAAACTGATGTTATTAAAGTAATTTTTTACCCTGTTTCGTACAAATTGTTGTTCGATTGGGAAAAAAATGATAATTATGTATCTAACGCATCGCTCAAATTTTAAATAATTTGAATGTCAACGAATAATGTTTTTCTTTCGTTTTTTTTAGGTTTCTTAAAACCAGAGATAGTAGATGATCCATATTCCAGAAAACTGCACATCGATGCGGAGAAACGAGCCGAGCGTATCAAAAGAATGTATTCACAGATAGAAAAGGCTTCACTTTCCGATTCTTTGAACCCTCACCGCAGCGAAGCTACTGCCGAGCTTCTTAGCCAGCGTCACTACCAACATCCAGAGACCATAAGTGAGGATAGTCATACCCCCATTTTTAAACCATACCAACATCCTGGAATTACCAACAGCAGCCCTCGCCATCTCATTCAAGAAGGTGATGCATTCTGTGATCCTCTAGAAAGGGGAGACGGATATCCTAAAATGCACTGGAGATATGCCAATCACCCTCATATCATGTATGGATCGCCAGGTTCCCTCAGTAAACACTCTAAAGACCAACCTGTAGGTGCTAAGAGACCGCTTTTATTGGAATCGGATGTAGATCATCAGAAGTCATGTGACGTACAAAATCCCGATGTGGAAGTGTGCAGCAAACTTCCATCTACCTTCATTTCTTCATCGACTTTTCAGCCATCCCAGACTGTGAAAGCAGATGTCCTGGGTAGCGGTGTTTCCTACTCAGAGTCTTTTAATCCAATGGATAATTTAGATGATAGTTGTAGCTTGAAAACATCGTGTTTTCTACAACATACTGACTCGTTAGAAACAGTGGTGCATTGTGAGACTTCAAAGAAACCGTTGTCCGAAGCGCCGCTGAAGAGTATATCACGGGAAACAAGCGTGCCGTCACAGTCGTGGAATATGACAACCGTTTGATTTTTCTTTCACGATGAAATTTAAGTAATTTATTTATACAGTGCAATAACTGCTGATACCACATATCAGCTCTTAGTGTAAATCATTGCACGAGGCAGAACAAAATCTTATTTGTCAATGTTCAGGGATACAACTAAAACACGTTCCACGAACTCTGAAACTAGACTTTCTTAATTTAATATCCACACGTGCTGACTAATATTTTATATGATGTGTATGTGACGTCCTGTTTAGAGAGAACAAGTATCATTTCATTCATTGTATATAAATGAGTGCAATGGAATTTTACAGCTAATATTTAGCTGATCGCTTTAAGTTTATTTTGTATCATTTTTCATTATGTATAAGTTTTAAAAACTGCTCACAATACCATTTGTAACATATCACATTCTGATTCATGCATTTTTACACAATCGCTTTGTATTGTAAACGTTAAGCATGTCTGTTCTGTTTCTATTTAGTTTGTGCATAAGATATTATGAATGGCTAAATACTTATATACTTATTTTCCATTTTAATTCTGTTTTAATTTCAAAGTTGAGATTTTTAGTCACGACATGTATGTCTTCAGCGTGTTATAATGGGTAATGACACGGCTAAAAAGTAATCGTCCTAAACTACTCATATAACTTAGTGATGTTTTCTTTCACCTATAATTATGAATTTTTTTGTCTATTACGAGATTTAATAATTTTAAGAAGTATTAATTACCCGAAGTTCATAGAAAAAATCAACAAGTTTATTCTCTTAAAAAGCATGTACCATTAATGTTCGAAGAATTGAATGTATAACATGAATGTCATTGAAATATTTTGTACCCTAAAACACATAAAAGTTAATTATATTAATAAAAAACTTCTTAGCCTCATTGTTTCTTTGTAATATTAGTACTTAAAATCTTAAATATTGAAGTATTGCTTGATATGTTAATACAGCTGTTTTGAATTACAGGATTTGAGTGGTTCCAGCTTCAGTCATTAATCGAAGTTTGTAGGCATATAAAATAAGAATCTTCCAACTAAAGAAATTTGAAACTTACAGAAACTAACACTCAATCAGTTAATCTCTTATTAACAACCAATTCAAAGTAACAATAAGAGAGAAAAATTTGTACAAAATTTTCTCTCTTTGGTCCCTTTCATTTCAGATTTCTTAGCAAAGAAGGGATTATGCAGCATCTTCCTTCCAAGCTTGCGGTAAACATGCGGAAACCCATCTTTCGAATTGCAATCGTTCGTAATATCGCTGACAAATATATAAAAAAAAAATTCCAATATTTTCTCAAGGAATATTTTTTTTGGTCCATAAAAAACTCTAATCGTGTTTCATATTTGTTTAACATGGCTGTTACTAGCCAATTTCAGAACTTAAAACTTACGTACCTTATTCAAATTTTTTTATGTCTAGGACAATCTACAGCCTTCTTGTAAAACCTATGGCCTCATTATTAAATTAGTTGTAAAACTCATGTGAGGTTTGAACTTTCAGTTTATTTGTACATCTGGATTATAGACGATAATTTTTAGAAAATCTAGTTTATGTTAAACTCGTGTTACTGAAAAATTGCTGTTTAATGTTTAGTTTGGAGCCTTACGGTTAACTTTTTGCTACAAGAGGGCTAATTGGACCGGGACCTACAGTTTAAAGCCGATTCCGAATGGCTACAAACATCTATGACAACAGTGGGACTCGAACTCACAGGATCTGAACCGAATGATAGCGCCCTAACCATTCAGCAATCACCTGTCCAAGCTGTTTAAGAAATCAATGTTATACAAAAACTCTTTCTTCTCCTTAAATAAGCAGAAAATGTATACTATGACACAACATCTGAATAACCAAAACTCCTGTTCCAAACTTAATTTCAGATATTCCGTACCGGGGGTTTCAAGGGTAGTCGATCCCTAATTTGGGGATGGTTTTTCAGTGACTGCCTTCACCAGGAATTTCTATCTCTCTCCGATAGATTGAGACTGAAGCCTAGGACAGACTTTTCAGTTTTAGTTTTCCCGTAAGTAAGCAGATAGTGGTAATTGTGACGTTGATTGAAGTAACAAGACAAAACCAAAGGTACAAATATAATTACCGTTTCTTCTACCTTCTAGATTAAGATTGGCTAAATGGTCGATCGTGGGTGGATTTTCAGAGAACTGCCTCACTCCAAGATATTTTCTCACGTCTCTCAGAATAATTAAGACGAAAAGCCCCAGATTAATGTATATCTCCGATTTTAGCTGAACGCACCGTATATAGCTAAATTCCTTATAACGTTTTGAAATATTTTGAGCTTATTTTGACGCCTTTCATGGCAACTGAGCAAAGATGATAATTTATTAAGAAATATAATGTGTATCAATAAAATACCTGATTCTAAGTATGCAACTTGTTAGATTCGAAATAGAAAAACAAATCGAATTAATAACTAAAGTATCGAATGCTTGCATTTTCAAATTTGTTTTTTATCCAAAATGAGGAAGTAATAAGTAATACATTTTGAAATTTTAATTATAGCATGCTTTCGAACTCAGGCTTTTAAAAAACAAAAAGTGTGAAGAAAAATAATCCAATATTAAGATCCAGTTTTTTCGTAGATGTATATTTATTTATAAAATTTGACACTTAGCTATAACGCAAGCATTAGATACATGAAAACCTGCAATTTCATTTTGTTTGATAACCGCAAAGGTTGTTCGAGCATAAAAGTCAATCATACAAGGTGATTCATTCAGCATTCTAAATCTGTGTCAATGGAAGAAATGAGTGGTGTAAAGTATTTACCATTTACTTATGTTCATTCAAATATAAAACGATGATTCCGTATGCATAATTGCAAGTGTCCTCCAGTCTATCCGACAGTAGAACATTCTCATGACATATTGCGGAAGTTGAAACGTTGTAAGATGAAGCGGCAATTATGTAGAATTCACGAGAGAAAAATATTTTCAGCGTTCCCCATACAGCAAAATTAACATACAAAAGTATACTAAATAACAAAAAAGCAAAAAACTACAATATTATGATGGGTGAGTCAAAGACAAAGTGGTATGAGTGAAAATACGACTTTTCGGATAATTGGACTTTAGCGAAATCTCAATTATTTTTAGATGAGTCTCAAAACTGTTTTTTTTCTGCTTAAAGGTATGTTTTGCTTTGAGCTACTGTAGCGACGATAATCGTGGTCCAGTCGACGGGCCAATATCGTCTATAGCGATGATCGCTCGAAGCAAAAGGATCAATGCAAAATAATACTAAGACTCGATAGAATATAAAACAATACTAAGCAGTACTCAGCAATGATCGCTGCTCAACTATCGCTCTGCGATTATCGTAATAGTCGCTCCAAGCAAGACGTACCTTTAGTGTATAAAGGAAAGAATATTTTGATTCCTCAATGACGTTTCAGGCAGTTAAATCAAAAACCTAAAATGTGAAAATACACATAGTCTAAACATATACATTTTAAACATGCATATATTATAATAATAGCCTCCTATAGGGCCTACAGAGGAACTAAGACTATCCTCGCTTTGCCATTACCCGAAGAATAAATTTGAGATTACATAACAGGACTTCAACCAATTTTGCCAAAATCATCTCTTTTCCTTTGATCCACACATACAGAAAAAGCAGGAATGAAAATGAAAATACATACCCTACATAAAATGGAAATAAAGCATGCATTAGGGGAAGACGACAAGTGTACCAAACACAGAGATAGTAAAGTTAACGAAGGTGTGTTTACCTGAGTCGTCAGAGACTGGGAAACTAAGGACCAATATGTGTAAAAGAATGAGCATGAGAGCCATCTATTGACATTTTATCGTTGTCTCAATACATGAGGGTAGTATTTATTTTCTTAATATTCGCTCAAAAAAACGGCAAAATACGAACTCTATTTTCGGTTTTTTAACATTTTTACGACAAAGCGAAATTTATGATCGCATTGGGTTATAGAAACAAGATACTTATATTGGTCATTTGTAAAATACCGAATAACGTAAAGCGAACATATGTAAAGCAGAGGATACTTATAGTGGTTTTTATGTTATTTTAGTTCTGTAAACCTTTAAGTTATGTAAACCTTTTACGACTGGTAACTCAAACACCCAAATAGAAAAAAAAAATGATTTTTTCAATTCTTATTTATGTACTCGAATGAATAATTTTGATTATTATTTGTTTCCCGAATAATATTCGCTTGCTTGATATTGCAATATTATTGCAATATTTGGGGCAATTTTAAAATCTCTGCACTTATTTTTTTAAATTAACATGGACAGCATTTAGTCTTTTGTGTTTTGTAAGTTATAGTATCTGTGTATGGTACACGTGTATATATATATATATATATATATATATATATATATATATATATATATATATATATATATATTTATTTCCATTTTTTGGGTTCGATGGGATTGAATACAAATCTCTTCAGAAAGTGCACTCAAAATAAAATTTATTATTCTCTAAATTCTTCAGGCGTATACACAAATTCAACAGAAAACACGTAACAACTATCTTCTATTCAACAGAAAACTCTAAATACATAAGTCAGGATAACAGAGTCTTCAATACAATACTCTCCTAGCGCGCTTTCAATACATTCAATTCTCAGCAGAAAAGAACACTCACTGACTTTCAATGCCAATCTCAAGTATATTCATAGACTTCCAAAGCGACCCCTATCGGCCGCGAGCAAGAAATCACTGGAACAGTCCAGAAAGGCCTAGAAGGTTCCAGAAAGACGACTATTTGGCGCCATATCGCTGAATTTAGCGATATATCGTTAACTTTGGTGACCAAAATAATTCTCGATATCCATCGCCAATTTGGCAATGACTCTCATATTTGGCGAGATTGCCATAGACTCGCAAAATTCGTAACAATATATATATATATATATATATATATATATATGTCCGTGTGTGTGTGTATAAAGGTAAAAGAGAAGAACAAAAATACAAGCAATCGGTATTATTGGTAAAGCTCCAAGCCTGCCTTTGCGATTATTATGGGCACACTTCTTCAAGTTGCTCAGAGTAAGCTCTTCTAATCTACTTATGAATTTAATTTTGTTTTTTACCTCAGCGAGAATAAACATTGGATGACTTGTAATTGCATATGTGTGCCAACAAACTAGCACTCGATTTTAACATACATTTGTTCTATTCAGTTGGATCCCGGGTATTGATTCAGCCAAACTTTTCCATTACACTTATATATCACCTGCCACTTCTGAAGTGATCATTTACATTTACACAACAGGGGAAAGAAAAATCATTTCTTTTACTTTAAATTTTAACTAAGTTAAATCAAACTAAGATATTTATAACCTAATCTATTTTGCTACGATAAACCACGTTGAGACGCTAAGTTTAAATGATAGAACGATCTGAAATATGTTTTCAACCATTAAATGGAAATGCAAAAGTTGACAGTTTTTATAAAAATTTGATAGTCCTTTATTTCGTGGTTTGTATACATACGTTAAAATTTAGTTTAAAGGTTTAAAAATTGCTATAAATGGTACATGCTAACGTATTATATCAATATTATATAAAATTTAAATTGAAATTTGTAAGTTGTATCTGATTCCGTAATTTGTTATGAACATGTGTGAACAAATATTATGTCCATTTAATTAAATATGAATTGTATCCGCAGCATGATAAAAAGGTATGTATTATTTTTGGAATTTGTGAATAAAAGTGATGTGAAAAATTCGAACATTTTCATTTTTTGGTTTAAAAAAAAGCATCATTATGATATGGTGTATTTTATTCCACTCTTTGGCTAATACTAATTTAATTCTCTTGTAATACCATACTTTTACTGAAATATTTCTTTCTTTGCTACGATTGTGACCTTGCTATGATGGGTGAGGAAATGAGCTTATTTTGAGAGGATTGAAAAAAATTCTCTCATGGCAAACTCCTAACACCAAACAGAGTTTATGTTTCTATTTTCTAAAATATACAAGAATACAGATAAATTAATTTTCCCCAAAACGTTAAGCACTTAATTGACGAACTGCCCCAAAACGTCAATCTTATAAAATATATAATCACACAAAAATTAATTTTCCCAGATACGTTAAGTGCTTGATTGACGAACTATACAAAAACATCTATCAATTATAAACAAAGATATGTTGTCCATTTTTTAAAATAAAAAATCTGTTTTAATACTTACACCTTGATTCTAATTTATGAATGATTTATCGAAATTAAAGAATCAAACTATGTCTTTATTTTTAATTTTAAGACTTTAGTACAGAAATTTGTGCGAACACTGATTATACTTATAAAAAATTGGCACCACTAGTAGTGAAGACAATCTGGGAATAAAATTAACCTGAAAATGTCCCTTTGAATAACAGTTCCGTAGCATTCAGGACAAGGAAGGAGAAAGTTTTAAGCAATTTTAAACAATTATAATGGGAAAAGAATATGGTTATATTCAAAATTTATTAATCTTATTGTATTGTATTTTTAATTTATGGTGATAACTTGGACTAATAACGAGTACGTGCGACTGATGAAAACATATTGAAACTAATAAGAATATGGCAACACATGAAATGATGTAAAATTTAAATTTTCTACAGATGCATTTTGAACCTAAAAGCAAGCAGATGTTATAAGAATATCTAATTGTTTTCACAAGAAATTACGGTAAGAGCAAATAAGAAATATCTAACACGTGAGGGTGACGCTAGCGAAATAGTTACAACTCCATTTGAGCAATTCAAAGAGAATATTCGAAAGTGAAGACTTTCAATCAGCAAGAAATAGGAAACTTTGCCAAGGGATATTAAATACATTACAGACCACCCTAAAGAATTTAAAAATAGTTAAATATATTCTCAGAAAATTTAGGGAAATAGTTTTTAATACATCCACGTTGACACGTTATAACATTAAATATACTATTCCTCTAATCAAATGATTCAAGGTACTAAGATCTTACTCTCACAAACCCAAAAGTAAAAATTTTAAAATATTAATGTGTTACCTTGTTGCTCATTAATTGCATTTTTCAATATTTAGTATTAATAAATAAACTGCATTGAAAAACCCACTGCATGTGAACTTTTCCTGAACACAAGCCAAAATGTTCCAGTCTCTAACAATTTCAACAAACCCAACAACATTTTTTGTTTGAACTTTTTAAATACGTTTTATCATATCACGATTAACACGTGTCATGAATGGCCTGTTCAACGACATATAGGTGTAACTTACACAAACTACTCCTGCTCGGAATTTAAAGTTACTTTTATTCAACTGTATATATATTCAACTGTATGTACCCAGTTTTCAAACTCCTGGCAATATGTCAGATTCCATGACAGTTGACTCATGATGACAGCTTGATTAAATTTGCCCAATTTAACTTTTCGTATAAATGATTCGTCATGTGCGATGTCTAAAGTTTGTCTTTGTTATCTTTTTCTGGCATTTTGTCCAGGGTGGTCAAATTCTGTGGAAAGTATTTACATATATATTAAAATACAGATATCTAGGTATAGATATGCACAGATATATAGATATATACTTATATGCATATTAAGAGAAAGAGGGGTGAAGAAAACAGGACAAATCCTAATGTTGCAGTATATTACTGAGGCGGTATACCACAAGAAAGGGTCAACCGCCGTGAAGTACATGGAATCAGCAAGCATGACTATACAAATTTTACTATATGTTATTCTATATCTAGTAAAATCCTGCAAATATTGTTAAGCCTTTGGTTGTATATATTGATCCAATGATGCTACTGATTTAACTACATCATATAACTGATTTAACTACATCATATAATGATGCTACTGATTTAACTACATCATATAACTATTTTTAAAAGAAAAACAAAGGCGAGCAAATAATTGCTGCCTACCTAAAAAATACAGGATCTTAAAACAAGCACGAAAAGTTATGTGGTTTTACTCTCGGAAATTTATATTTTTCTGAGTGCTATGGAGCAGCACCTATAAGATAGGACAAGGATTGACAGTTTAAAAAAAGGGCAGTTTATTGGTTTCGCCTTGAAACCAGTACCTCTCAGACAGTTAAATAATTAAAGTTTGAAAAATTATCAAAATTTATAAGAGAATTAATTCTCGTCGTAATTAATGTCGAAATGTCTGCTAGAAGTTGTAAAACTATTTCCATTTTATTTATAATTGCTTATAATTTAATATTTTTAATAATTATTAATAATAAATAAACTGCATTGGAAATATTTATATTTCAATTACTGTCGATATCCTCTATTTCAGGATAATCTATAAAGAAGAATTTTATAAGATTTAATGCTCTATGTTAATCATATTTCAAATATTTAATAAAACCGTGTTATTTGTTAAAACTTTATTTCTTTTAACTAATTAAAGATCTTACGCAAAATGAATTCAAACTACTCCATCTATATAAAAACTATTTGATAAACTTTGATAGTCAGAAATCATCTTGAGTGTAATATAATACGTATTTCTACACTTTTTAATTTTACAGTTAATTGTATCCTCTATTATTTAAATTTTGTATTAGATAAATACATATTATAATAAAACATATTTTTAAACAATAGATATTAAATATACACATTAATTTAGTATATTGAAGAAGGGACACAAAGTTTTAAATAATATTCTTTAAATATATTCCCTGCTGTTTACTGATATTTGACTTTCTCCTATCAGATTCCTCTGAGATATTTTGAAGTATTTGATGACATATTTGAAGCAGTGTTTTGAAAAGAAAATGTGGACGTTATATTGGTTTTACACACGTTCTTTAGATAAAGTGATATAAATGATGATTTTATTTATCTCCTTGCTTGAAATATTTGGTTTTCCAGATTCCAATGTAACTTTATATCTTAATTTTTGAAAGAAGTTATGAAGATAAAACTAAGATATATTAACAACACATGAAGTGACATAAATTTTTGTTTCTTTAAAAAAAATTCTAACAAGCTAGTATTAGTAATGGAAAACAATTAAAATAACTTTACATAAGTTAAAATATTTATTTATATAACAAACAGGTCTGTAAAGTGGACGTGACAAGCTGAACCAAAGGTATTAGTGATGGAAAAATTTATTATGTATTAGTTAAAAGGCAGAATAATTCTGAAAAAAAAATTGAAGAATTTTAGAAATAAACTTTGTGAATGATTATAGCTTTAGCTCAAAATTGAATTAAGCCATCAAAATCTTTTACTGCAGATAAGTGATTTTGTTTCCTTTTATTGTGATGATTGATCCCTTTAACGTTAAAACAACATTCGGAATTCGACTGTACTAAATAATCAGTACAAGAATGATGATGAGGATTAGTTTTTTTAGCTAAAATTTTCTTTCGATCAATTATTTTTTTCTCTATATGCCAAATTACAGTAATTATGGCAGGTCAATTCTACGAGCAAAATATTCTAACTGATGAATTTGTCCTTTATCTCAGTACAAAAACCTTTTTCTAATATTCATTGAATTTCAGTCGGTTTATGTGAACACTCTCCCATATCTATTACAAATTAGCACTCTTTTCACTCGACACAAACACTTTTCACTCGACAAAACTTCGTTAGCGAATTTTGTTGTGGATTATTTATTAATTTTTTCTTAATATGGGGATTCAATTGGAATTCACAATTACAAAATGGGGGATATAATACCTTGTTTCCACGACAACTCACAAATTTCACAAGACTTTGGCAGTTTTATTGTTTTTTACACACGTGAATACTGCATTTTAATAATTTCACTTGACGGTTTTGGTCCTAATTATTTCATTCTTCAAAACGAAATAAATCCTATTTCCAATGCATGATATTTAGAAAAAAAATTTATATCTTCCCTGATCCCCCCACCACCACACAAAAATTAATTGACGGCCAGGATATTCTACACATTTATTTTTATTATTAAAATATACACATAAAATTCCCGTGTACCACAAAGTATCACACGGGACTTACAGAGGTAAGTATAAAACACTTTAGAAAACAGAAGAAACAGACAAAAGAAAAGAAAAGAAAAAGAAACTAAGAAGAATTACAAATATTTACATTAAATTTACTAAATAAGCCGAAAGCACACTTCTCAGAAACAAGTAGAATGAAATTGGGAGACCAGTTAATATTTAAGTCCTTAAGCGCCAATTTAAAAATATTTCTCTCCCTGCGGTATTTCGAACACAAAAGCAGAACATGTTCAGCATTTTCCCCCCCACCAAAGCTGCAGTCACAGGGGGTCGCCGAACACAAGTTGAATCTACTGAAATAGCTCTTAAAATTTCCATGTCCTCTGAGGAACTGAGTCAATTTGTAATTAGCAAAGAAGTGAAGGCATGAGAGTCTCATTTTAATGGACGGGAAAAATTTCTTGGTTAAACTACCATTATTTGAGCTGATGTATTCTTGGTTCCATGACTCCACCATACTCTCAAACATGACCTTCTTAAAAATAGATTTGGGAATATTGACACTAATGTCGATTTCACCCTTTGTGGCAGACTTGGCAAGGAAGTAGGCTCGCTCGTTACCAAAGATACATGTACGTCCACGAACAAAAGCAAAGAAAACAGAGACGTTTTCAATTTCAAGGGTTTTGAGTTGCCTTTGAATTTCGACGATAAGGCTCCGGTTACTCCTGTATAGCACCACAAGGGTCAGAGTCCGACTTAGCTATGTGCCACCTCAGTTTTGACCGAGCAACTCCAGGGGCGACATTCGGGGTGATCATACCCTCTACCATCCTCTCAGAATTCACAGAGGGACTTTGCGGTATAAGGATTTAACGTGCCCATACTCGGCCTAGCCACGAAAGTAATTAATGATACTTGTCGAGATTTGAATCGAGTACCTCCAGTTCCAAACGAAACGCCCCACCACTAGGTTCTGTGTCGCCCTGAACTCTTTGAAGGCCGGCTGCCTTGAGAGGGTCCATTCAGAAGTCCAGGTGTCATTCAAAAGTCCAGACGGCCTGTAAAAATTTTCCTAGATTGCCTCCAAGTGCCTGGTAGGGGGTCCTTCTACCAACAGTTCAACGTCACTGCAGAGTCGTTCTTTTATCTGTTCGATCTTATTTTATTGTCTAGAACCGATCCCGGCGTACTTTATGACCTGATTCTGATAGTGGGGACTGCTGCCGCACCACACCGTAACAAATTTCAGTACAATAATCAGGATGTTCTGTGGGGGAAGGAAAAGACGCTTCAAGTTCTCGGCCGGAATGGTCTTTTAGGGTAGGCTGAAAAATGAGCCTTCGGCCGTCAGAGGATTAATCACTTGTTCATTCGCTTAAAAGAATAGCTATTACTCAAGATTTATTAGTTTCTAAGTGTCGTAGTTCAGCACACCGAATTCTTCTAAGAAGATTCAGATAATACCGTTATGCATGGATATTTTGACCACCCTTGGCACCGAAAGCCGACGAGCTACCACTAGGCTACCTCGTGCCTAGATACTGTATTTATAAGTATGTAACCTGCGCAAACACACCCGTCATCGTCTATAGAAATCAGATTCCACACTATGTTCTAATGCTCATTCTAATTTTTGTCACATTTTTTAAATAGGAAGTACGTGTTTGTTTGGAGTAAGTGTGTCATTTAAGTTCATAAGTTTTTTAATTCTTTGGATCCAACAGGAATTACTTTTGAGCGGAATAGTAACTAAAAAATATATGATTTTTCGCTTGAAAGTGTTCTGATTGCAAAATTTTTTAGTAAAAGTTTTATTTCTGTGTAGATGGGAATACGAGTATTAAATAATTATTATCAAAATTTAATGACTGTAAATGATGTTCTTCTTTGCGTAAGAAAATGTTGAAGATTTGTAAAATTTTAGCACACCATAGTAAATTTCCTTGTAAGATTAACAACTGTATCATCACAAAGAGGTTATTACCACAATAATACGAATTAGTAAATTTTTTGAAGCGTTCGTGTTGAAAAAACGGTAAGCTACACGCCCCCAACCAGAAGGTTGTAAGGCCAACAGCAGAACAACCTACTCAGGGAGCACCGACCCGCCCGACCAATAGCAGGCACGCCAGGTCACCCACCAAAACCAAATAGTACAAAAGCTAGTTAGCAAAGCACGACCAACTGCAGCGTCGCCAAGCTGACCACAAACAATACCATAAAACCAGCCGCAACCGAAAGCCAGCAAGAAAGGCTAGCCGCAACCACGCAAGCAAAATAAGCTAATAAAAAGAAACAAACTGGAAAGAGAAATTATTGTAAAAAAAAAACTTCCCAAAGCCAAACAAGCGAAACAAATCAATCAAACCGGCAAAAGCCAGTGAGAAACCAGAGCGAAGCAGAGGCCACACCTACGGCGCAAGAACATCATCAGGGAGGACTCTCACCATCTTACGAACAAACTTTTTGCAATAAAAATCATTGAAGAATTTGTGTTTAGGCCACTCAGCAATGTCCCTGGGCAGGCCATGACGTAAGTTGTCAAAGCGGGGACAGGCAAACTAACAATGCTCAACTGTTTGAACCTCGCCATAAGAGCAGCTATCAGTCTTATCATGAAATCGCTTCTGATACGTCCCAAAGGACCCATGGCTCGTCATTGCTTGATTGATCCAAAAATCAGCACATAACCTGGAGGTACTCATAGTTTTAAAAATCTCGAAAACCTTTCTACCTTTATCGCTATCTTCCCAATCCCTCTGCCATTTCTTAATTTCCTCCTTTTCCGACAGGTACTTAATCCTCCTGCTGGTCCACTTAAAGGTGCTGCCGACTTCGCTAAGATTAGTAGCGTCCCTTGCCGCTCTGTCGGCCTCCTCATTACCAAAAATACCCACATGAGCATTCACCAAGTGTAGGTTAGCTTGCATATTATTGTTCTTTATTTCCCTTTTAATCTGCTCCAGTAGGTTCCCCTTATATTCAACAGTGTTCAGAGCCTCCAGAGCACTTTTTGAGTCGGTATAGATATCGAATTCTTTAAATTTGCAGTCCTTCATCATATAAATGGCCATTTGCAGGGCACGTAGCCCCTTTCAAGTCTTTCTTTGATATATTCGGTTTCGCCTTTGTCAGTAAACAGTACCACTCCCGCGCCAGCCCTATCCTACATTTTAGACCCATCTGCAAATATTTTGATGTCAGTTTTAGGGGTAAGATCACGAGTCCAGTTTATTCTATAAAGTTCTTGTACTTTAGTGATGATTCTGGTTTTAATTTCACAATTATCCCTATTATAAGTAATACTATTAACCTCAATCTCTTCACCTTTGTCGAAAAGTCTGAATTGCCATTTGGCCGTATAAGCCCTAATATGTAATGGAGTGCAGCCCGTCAAAACATTTAAGGCATCCGTGGCAACCGTACTATAGCACTTGGCTATACCCAAAACGTAAGGCCTTTGCATTTGTTTAAGTTTCTTATTAATCTTATAACCGTCATAATACCAGATCTCAGCGGCATATAGGAACATTTTTTCAATGACCATCAAGTAAATTTGCTTCAAAATCTCGGGCTTGATACCCCAAGTGTTAGCCGTTATTCTATTCAAGTTGTAGAAGCATTTCAGGGCCTTCTCCTGAATATTCTCTAGATGTTTAACGAAGCCAAGTTTATTATCAATGTACACCTCAAGATATTGAACTTCCTTTTGATAACTAATACTCTGAGTACCCATTTTAATGGTGGGTTTCCGGCTAATATTACCAGACTTTATGATGATCGTGTAGGTGCATTTATCGAGACTAAATATTAAGTTGTTCTTACATCCCCATTCATAACAATGGTCCATAATGTACTTCGAATAATCCATAAGTTTTGAAGATTTGGGGATTTAATTAAAATAATGATATCATCAGCATTATCCTGAATACAGTAACGACCGTTGCAATTATGGGTACAAAGGATCTCATTCATGACAATTAGCCAGAGACTAGGGCTAAGGGACGAGCCCTGGGGCACACCAACGTTGTACTCCACTTTCCCTCTTTTGGTTATAATTTTCCTGTTGGTAATAAAGCTAACAATAATGCAGTATAGATAATTATCTAGTCTCAATTTTTTCAATTCCTTTTATTAGGATCCCTCTTCTCACAGAGTTAAATGCGTTTTTTATGTCCAAGGAGATGAAGCAGGTGTGCTCCCCATTCGCTCTATTCTCTTTAATTTTATCTATCACCTTTCCCAAAGCATGCAGACTACCCATCCCTCGCCTGAAGCCATATTGTTCAGTCGAGAGAAGATAGTTAAGTTCAAGGTGAATAATAAGCCTATTAGCAGTAATATTGTCCAAGATCTTACCCAGGACAGGTAGCAAACATATTGGTCTGTAGGAACTTGGGTCTTTTAAATCTTTCCCTTCTTTTGAAAAAAACTGAACAATTGTTTTTTCCAAATATCCGGGAAGAATTTCTCTCTGATGCATCAATTAAATATAATTTTAAGAATTTCTTTATCACTGTTATGAATTTCATATACAATACTCATAGTAAACCCGTCATACCCCGGTGCCTTGTACTTACTAATTTTACTAATCATCATATCTATTTCATCAATGGTAATGGCATGGAAATCATTTACCGCAAGGTCATCAATAGAACATCCTCCATTTCAATGGCCTTGGTGAAGTGCTACCCAACGAGTCTCTCCTCAATGTCCTCTTCCCTGTCCAGCATCATCCCCTGAGCATCTCTAATTATTTCAATCCTATTATATTTCTTCTCCTTAATAATATTTTTAATTTTACCAAACGTATCCTTAAGGGTGAGTTTATCAAGAAAGTTTCTAAACTTTTCCTTTTTATTCTCAAGAATCATTTTCCTATAGATCGGTCTCTCCCTTTTGAATTTCTCACACCATTAAAGTCATTCCTCATTATCCTTAGCTTTCTGAGATCTTTTCCTAAGAGCTCTGACAGCACTACGTTTGATTTTTAGTTTACTATCCCACCAAGGAGCAGACCTAGGCCCATCCCTCTCCCGCCTATTGCTATTCTTGCGGCACAGTTTCTCAGTATCTTCGTTTATTCTGACAAGTACGTTATCAATGCTCAACTCCTTTACTTCGTTCTTTAACTGTTTCATCTTTTCTCTCATGCTAACTCTGAAGCCGATTCAGTCCAGATTCTTTATTTCCCACCTCTTTCCACTCTTGGACCTCTCAGTAGCCTTAGTGGTTAAAACCTCAAACGAAATGGCATTATGATTCGTGTTAAGGGGATGGTGGACTTTCAAATTACCAAAAATCGAGCAAAAATTGGAATTTTTTTTGGGGGTGCATTAATATTTTAAAAACATGTAAATATTGGAATGAAATGCATTTAAAATGTGTAGTGAAAAGAAAAATGAAAAATTGGTGGCTTTAGAGTAGTAAGTATTAAAGGTAGATAAAAAATTATCTTTTAAATGACTTTTTCTCAAAATGAGAAATTTCTAGATTTGCAAGTCTTAAAAATGCTCCTCGCGTCATAATTTTTGACGAAATTTTATGAAATTTATAAAAAAGATTCCTGTAATAAATCAAAATAAAGTTATGTATCCATTTTAGAATTCGAGGTCATTTAGGTTATAAAAGTTTAACTTTAGTGTAGAAAAGTACAAAAATTTCGCGAAAATTCAGAGTACAAGCATAAAAATATTTTCTAAAAATTAACTATTCAACGAAAGTACAAAAAAATACATAACTTTGTTCAGAAAGTATTTATAAGCAATATAAATGCAAAATCAAGGGGAAAAGTTTAAAATTGAGTCGCAAGGAGCATTTTAAAGAAGGGAAAATTAATTTAAATTTTTTAATTATAAAATATTTTTTTAAAAATATTTATAAAATTTTATAAGGTGTTTAATATTGTTATACTTTAATGAATATATATACAAAATTTCATATCTCTGTGGTAAAAATTTCAAAAATCGTTTTGAAAGGTCCACCATCCCCTTAATATAATTGTCTACAACTTTCCAATTGGGTATGTGATCATCCATAAAAGTGATGGTGATGTCCGGCCAACTATGGCCCGTAGGACCAACAAAGGTGGGGAGACTATTAGGATCACTTCTAATGGTGCCGTCGTAATAGACTACATATTTGATTATTTCTTCCCCTCTTTTGTTCAAAGGTCTCTGCTCCCATATGGTCGAGTTGGCGTTTACATCCCCCATAACTATTATCTTATGGCCTCCATACTTCTCAGTGATAGCCTTCAACTGGCCTCATTGTGGCTACATTCTATCAATAGTGCCGTTCGCTGGTGGTATGTAAATCGATATAACAATGAACTCCTTGTTGTCACGACCGATTTTAACTGCCACAATATATTCCGTATCAATGAGTTTAATGTATTTTAATCTACGATCCGGAATTCCCAACAATTCATGTTTTTCACCTCTCCTATAATGCGGCTCATTCAAGGACAACATATATGAAAATCAAAGTCACCCAAGAGTTCCTGGGAGCACAGTAAAATTTGTTGAGATTGAGATGCAAGCACGAAAAGCAAGTCCCCAAGTCCGCGACCGCGGCCACCGGAACGTCCAACCGAGTCAACGAGGCATCACTTGCCGTAATCGGTCCTATCCCTTATTCTGCCAATCTCCGCAATATAATTATGACAGTTACTGTCGGTGGCTCTATGTCTCGTATCTAAATTAGACTTAGTTCTCTCGTTAATATTACTGCAGTTCGGGCAATAAACCTCCTTGTTACACTCTCCGTGCTCGGCCTGTCCGCAGTTCCTACACATTCTAGGGTTTTTGCAGAATCTGGCAATATGTCCCGTTCTGAAGCAATTAAAGCAAATTGTTGGCCTAATGTATTCCCGAATGCTATATTTTTGCCAATTAATCTTAACCTTATTGTTTTTAATTATCCTTTTGAATGACTCGGTGTTAGTGTTAAAATTCCAATTAAAACCAAATTTTCCCTTAAATCTGAATAGTGCTTCAGTTTCCCCTTTCTCCAACTCCTGGTTTTGCTGAACAAGTTTCCTCTCAATTTCCTCCTTTCCAATATCCTCTTCAATACCGTAACTAATGACTCTGGTTTTTTTTTTCGGTCTATTAACACTATATCCCTGTTTCAACTTGTCAGTCTTTTCAAGTTCTATAATTTTATTTATCTCTTCCTTCTTATCGACTACAATCAAAAAAAACTTTTCCTATCTTTTTGCAGGTATCGATTCCAATGTAAAGATCGTCTGGCCTTATTGAGCCCTGTATCTCTTTTAAAGTTTCTTCCGAAGACTTCTCACCCTTAGGAACAATAGTAATCAAGTGCTTTGCACCTTTCCCTCGCCCTCTAGTTCTGGACCTGGACCTTTATTTAATGCCCCCTTCCTTAGCTTTTTCAGCATAAGTAGCAACCCTGTCATCCACTGCCCTGTCTGTGTTATTCTCAATGTATAAATTATTTAGTTGAATCTCCAGGGCCTTTACTTGGCCCCTAAGGTCAATAATAAATTGTCTCTGTATATTAACAAGTGATAAATTCCTATCAATTTCAGTAGTGTAGTAAGCTCTGTCAGATTGGCTAATTCTAGTATTACCACCGATTTTATCAATAACAGCCTCTATTCTATTTTTTTCATCTTTTTCAATGCAAACAAGAGTTTCATTAGCTTTGGCTACATGCTGACTGTTGGTTCTTATCATCATCTTCCCAATGGCTTCCCAATGGAGTCCATCATCCACATCGAGAACCAGATCCTCAATATCGTCTAGGTCAGTAGTTGACATTTTCAAGAGAAAGAACTAAGCTATCACAATTCATAATACCAAACAGTAAGCAAAAAAATAAAAATAACCTCTAAGGTAAGCAGCCAGCAGCCAGCACACCAAGCCAGCCAATACGCCAGCAACGCCCACCTACTAGGCCTACCGCGTACTAGTTTCCGCCTAGGAAATAGTACTAGAAAATGACAAGAAACAGTAAAAGTTGAAAGATAAATTCTGAACAATAAACAAATGACAAAATATTAGCAAAACCCAAAAAATAAGAGTTAGAATTATACAAAAGTAAGCAAAAATACCCAGACTATCAAGAGCACACAGAAAACATGACCTACCAGCTTGGCTGACAGTGCGAATTTTCTTTCGTGTTGAAAAGAGGGTAAGTGCCAAAATTTACAAAAATCATTTTTTCTTTGATACAAGGAACCACTATAATACGACTTAGTAAATTATTTGAAACGTTCGCGTTAAAAAGTGGGTAAGTGCCAAAATTTACAAAAAGTATTTTTTCATTGATACAAGGGTTTTTTCAAAGGATAATGGCGTGGAAAAGGAGGTACGTGCCTAGCAAAATTTTAGCACAGTATGGAAAATTTCCTTGTAAGATTAAGCAATGTATCATCACAAAGAGGTTATAACCACAATAATGCGAATTAATAAATTATTTGAGGCGTTCCTGTTAAAAAGAGGGTAAGTGCCAAAATTAACAAAAATTATTTTTTCATTGATACCAGGCTTTTTTCCAAGGATAATGGCGTGGAAAAGGAGGTAAGTGCCTTGCACAGAACTAAACCAAACTTGCTAGGCACTTATCTCCTTTTCCATGCCATTAGCCTTGGAACAAACGCTTGTATCAGTGAAACATACACTTCGGAAATTTGGTCTCACGCCTCATTTGTAAAATGTTGGTAATTATACCATCTACAACTATCATAATCGAAGTGTTTTACACTAGAATTCTTACGTGTGCTCCGTAGGGTGAAACCATAATATTAATGCTTATTTTACAGTAATCTTTGACAGCTAAATAATAGATCTGATGAACGTGGAACGAATTCAAGTAATTTTGATGATAGGAACCAACAGTCAGCATGTAGCCAGCAGACACTTAAGAATGAAACAAAGCTACAAAGATGATACGACAAGGCGAAATTAACTTCTGTACCGACATTTTTGAAGAAAGCGCATTTGCAACTGAACATTTTACAAAAGAACCGTCTCAGAATGATCCAAAGAACCGTGCAAATTGTTATTATCCTGAAACTTGTAAACATTTCCAAACATACACAAAGCAAATTTAAATTGAATAAATTTCGATATGACGGGAATGTCAAATTTTAATCACCGATGCCATCTGAAGTTTCATACTGCTATACATGTCTCAGTTTCGGAGGAAAATGTTGCCTCTTAAAATATTGCAACGTATGGAATTTTGTATCTGAAATAATTTAGAAAATACTGTAATTTATTTTTTGAATAAAGTTAAATTTGTTGCATACTATTACAAAGTTGTGGGACATTTATTTTTTTCGCATTTACCACAACTGGAGTAATCTTTAGTTCAAAAGGTTGAGTTACAAACTTTACAGCTGATGATAATTATGTATACCTATACTTTTTATCTAAAGACATTCCACTTCTTAAGACAACACAATGAACTTCTACAGACGAAACATGTTAGTAGACACTTCTCTTCGTTCGATTACCTACTAGTAATGAATTCCAGTTTTATGTCGTTTCCCTTAATACAACTCTTCAAAAGGTTAGACTAACGGCGCATGATCGATTTTCACTTGTATATCTAAAAGTTAAACAGGTCATGCGTGAAGAAATATATGGGACCACGCCCAGCTTTTGTCATCCATCTGATTCAATTTTTCATCTTGGAGCAGTTAGGTTTGTACACAATTATTGCTACTTCACAACTTAGTCACGCATTGGTTAGAGCACGCATTAATTCAATGCATGATGCATTTAACTAGTAGAACATCTAAATTTCAGTTAATGTTCCTTTTACTTCCCAATTGTTACGGTTTGCAAATGTTGTTTTAATATAGATTTTAACATTATTCAACGACAAATACCACATATTCATACCCGAAATAGCATATGTAGGCCTCCAAATGTTGGATCATGGACTTACTCCATTAAATGCATCCATGATACACACACACACACACACACACACACACATTTATATATACACTGAGGAGCCACAAAAATATGGTACAGGAGTGCAATCAATCAGCGTAACGCGATAAGGTCGGCAGCGCTTATATAAGACAACAGATGTCTGGCGAAGCGGTTAGACCGGTTCCAGCTGCTACAAAGGCAGGTTATTACTTACACACAGACAGACACACACACACACACACACACACACACACACATATATATATATATATATATATATATATATATATATATATATATATATATATATATATATATATATATATATATATATACCGGGTGGTCATGAAGGCTCTTTGCCGATATATGGACTCCTAGGGGCCGTTCCGTTCAACCTATCAAGATGAAATTTCAGATACAGTTATTCAGAGGTATAATCTCAAGATTCTAAGAACGGCAACACAGTGACTCTCACGGTTACGGTTATAGTTATAGAAACTCGAAATTTTCAAATAGCAACGCCCACTTATTCCCGTCGTAAAATGCTCAGCGCATGCGACAACCCTAAAATGCGTTGGAACGGTAAGTGCATCACAAAAAACGGACGCGTTATGCACGCACAAAACACTAGATCGATCCACAATCTAGATAGATCCACAATCGCTTGTTTGACTGAAGAGACTATAATCAGTGATGAGTACAGTGCCCCATTGCTGGGCAGTCAAATATTTGTGGTCCTTACACCATTTTAGCTGGATGCAACGTTCTGGACGTCGGGCCGTCTAGGCTATCATTATACAAACGCCTGACCACCATAAATAGCGACAATTTACATCCTGTTTCCTTCTGCAGTTGCTTTTCAATATTCCCTACCTTCTGACGTCTACGTTTTAGCGTGTAGGACGATGAAATTATATACTATGGGCGACGATCACTGATCTTTCTAACAGCTGTCCCTGTTTCTTTGAAGGCCTGCCAAACACGTGAAATAGTGCTATGGGCGATACTATACTCCTCGACTACTATATTCCCCCTCGTTCTTATAATAAATGTATATATATATATATATATATATATATACAATAACCACCGCTTATAGTGATCAGTGGTTATAAGAATCAGCCGTTTATAAGAATCAATATCGCGAAAACAAAAACAAATGTATTATTTCCATGCTAAAATTTTCGCTTTAAAGAATAAATCCGTTGACGAAGGAACTGCTTCATCCATTTAACTGGGAAGTTTTTGAACATACCGCCTTATAGGCCGGACTTGGCCCCCAGTGATAATTTTCTTTTTTACCAAATTGGGCGGAAACCACCATGGAAATGATGATGAACTGAAAGAGGAAGTTAGTGACTGGTTCAAAAACTTGGGGCCAAGTGCGTACGCTGAAGGTATAGGAAAGCTGGTACAGCGCTTTGACAAATGATTTAATTTGACCGGCGAATACGTAGAAAATAGGTAAGATATCAAAATGTGTTACAAAATAAGTTTTGTTTCATTATCTTGAATAAAACTGACTTAGTTATCAAACCGAGAAACGTAAGCTAGAGGGTGAGTTTTGGTCTGAGACTACTAGTATTGAAAGAGTATCGAAACAGCCTCCTGAAAACTTCATTACGTCAAACTACCATAGAAAACTTTTTCTTGCTCCCTTCCTGTAGTTGAAATGTTAAAATTGTTAAGCAGGTATGTTGTAACAAATATTGGATTTTTTTCTTCTCGTACTATAATCATGTGTATCTACTTATAGTTCTAGAAATTAAGTTGGATTTTTAAAATTATAAAAAATAATTTTAATAAAAGATAATTAACGTAAATTAAAGAGTATTTTATGGTAAAATATCAAATATATGTATATATATAGGTGTGTGTGTGTGCCTGTCCAAAAACCTAATTTCGGCTATAAGAATCAACCGCTTATAAGAATCAAAAACAGTAATAACAAACGTGTTTCTTATAAGCGGAAATCACTGTATATATATATATATATATATATATATATATATATATATATATATATATATAAATATATATATATATATACATACACACACACATACACATACATATATATATATATATATATATATATATATATATAATAACACACCGTTTGAGTTTTCTTTAAAAGTGAAAATTGAAACGGAAAATATTTCAAAATAACAATGATCAATTGAGGATATCTTTTGAGTGATTTCCAGCTTTAAAATAACTCACATAGTTTCCTTTAAAAGGGTACATTATACTTCCCAAATGTATATTTTATTCGCTACATAAAGGTTTTATTTTTCTTAATGTAATGTGACCTTCCTCTCCTATAAAATAATTTTTATCAAATACTGATAAAGTGAGTGATAAACATTTCAGTTTATATCTCGTTCTTTTCTAATTTGTTTTCTGCATTTTATGCCCCGACGATAATTGAGATAATCCGGGTTCAGAAGAGGCAACTTTAAAAGAGATATTTGAAGATATCTGAGGCAATAAAAGATAGAAAAATGATGCGCCGTTTGATGGTATTATTATATTCCCCCCGCTTTTATTCCTTTCCTTATGAATGCTTTAATGACAACACTTTATAGATTATCAAAAACTTATTTTTCCTCCTTATCTGAATATTTAATTTGCGATGTTTTTTTTAACTCAGATAAATTTGCGAAAGAGTAAGATGCGTTTTATATAAATGGATTTAAAATTGGTTTTTGAATATATTTGAAACTTTATTCGTGCATGTCTTCTTTCATTATTTTCAGTTAAAAGAGGAATAAATATTAATAGAATATACTCCGAGAATACCTAATACTGTCGAAGGATAATAATTTGATAGTTCACTAATGAATATTTTGATATACCGGGTGAGCAAAAAGTCCGTAGAAACTTTAAAAATTCATAAAAACCGGAAAAATAACCAAAATTAAAAAAAAAAAAATTTGCAGGGTTAGCGTCTCTAGGTCACGGAAATTTTTTTAGGACAGGAAAAAGAAACTCAAACAACGGCCAACAGGTGGCTCTGACATACAAAATTCAAAGAAAAGATACGCAAATAACGAAAAGAATGATTCTAAATCGTTTATTACAGCAGTAGGCGTTCTACATGACCCCCACCAGAGGGGATAATACATTGCAGGCTAGTCACAAATTCAGCAACGGCAGAGAGCAGTAGGTCCGGATGTATACATCGCACCTTTCGGCGGATCGCATCTTTCAGTTGCGACAGATAGGATGGACCGGATAAATATATCCTTGACGATACACCCCTTGTGTCCGTCAGCGCCACCTGTCGGATGTTTTTTTAGTTATTTTTTTTTTCCTGTCTTAAAAAAATTCCCGTGACCTAACGACGCTAACCCTGCAATTTTTTTTTTTTTTTCATTTTGGTTATTTTTCCGGTTTTTATGAATTTTTAAAGTTTTTACGGATATTTTGCCCACCCGGTATTTGTTGCTGGAGACGCGGTAGATTATCGCAGTGGCACCCGACAGCTTGAAATTTTAGTTCACTAATAAGTAACTTACGACAAAACTCATATTGCAAAAATATCCAACATTGTTAAATAAATATATGAAAATAGCGTGAAGAGTCCAGCATCCTGTATAGTCAACCAAATCCTCCCATAGCCAAGGTAACCAAATTTAAAAATGCTCAAATATATTCGCCAGAGTTCCCGGATTAAAACACAGAGGATAAACGCAGCAACTGATCGTTACAACGTAACATGTATACCGGGTGGTTAAAATTAAACTTCCCATATAAACGGCATCCTACAGCACAAACGGGTGAACGGAATGCAAAGAAATTTTGTATATGGGCTATACACGAAATGCGAGATTTCTAGATTTCGAGAAAAAAAAATTAGTTCCAAAATGTCTGCCAGAGGGCGCCTTTTCGGGAAAAACATGAAATTTAACACAATAAACGACCAAAACCCCGTTTGCGCTGTAGGATGCCGTTTATAGGGGAAGTTTAATTATAACCACCCGGTACATCAAACTTAGTACTCACTATTGATTATAAAGAGATAAACTTTTTATTCAGGGAATTTCCAAAAAGCAAAACAAGAGAAAGAATAATTAGAAATAATTTTGTTCAGCATGCTGCACTTCCTTAATCCTTCAGCGGACGCGCCCGTGTACAAAGTGCAACATTTTCGCAATTTTGAATGGTTTGTTTTTACTTGTAAGGTTAAATGTTCTAAGCAGTTCGTATTTATAGCTACACCCTTTTTAATTAAGGTCTGATTTTCCTTGTATTCCTTTCCACTTATTGTTAGTCGTGATTTAAAAGTGGTAAACCAGCGATTATACTGGATTATAATACGACAAAACCCGGAGTTGATGTAGTAGATCCAATGAGCAGCTATCACACGGTATCCCGCATATAACGAAGATGGACAGTCTCCCTGTTTTTTAGGTTTTTGCACATAATAGGAATCAATTCGCAAGTTGTCCTTAAATCAATAAACTGGGCAGTTTTGAAATAAGGCGATTGTATCTGCATTCTTTGGCCTTTAATTATAACTAATCTCAATATTATCAACATTTTATATCTTGTCATAAAACGCAGAATTATTATTTTCAATTTGATATAAAAAGTTTATTGCAAAAGGAATAATCAAAGTTGAAAGAGGCGGTGCACTTTGTGCCACGCGTGCCTGCTGGTGTTCCAAATATTTGCGATCCCGCTGGAGGGTAAATGAATTGTTTTATTGAAAGAGTTCATAAACCATCTTTTTCATATATTTCTTACTAAAGTTTGTAGTTAGTGCCAAGGGACAGTGATTTATGCTTTCTTTCTGTCAAGAATGTGAATCCAATAATTTTTAATATCAAAGCGGTATGCTTTTTGTTCAAATACGGAGCTAGCGTATAAAAAATATATGAAAACTTAATCTGAATATTAAAAAATTACAGCGAGTAATATAAAAAAAATGGCGTGATCGGTATCAAAAAGTTTGAAAAAATCGTACTGGTTTTCAGTTTGTCTTTAATAATAAATAGTGCCTATTTTTTCGATTTACATCTGAACATTTTTATTGACCCGTGGAGAAGAGAATTTTAAGGAAATGAGAGATGAAGACTACAGATGAAAGGTCAAACATTTTTAAACGGTTTCTCACGTGAGTACTCGATAAAAAAGCGTTACTTCAAAACTATTCAAAGAACAGCGAAGTCTTCACTTCTGAGTGCAACTGTTAGGTAGCTAATTACCAATTCATGACAATACATTTTGATCCCCCTCATTGCTAAATTTGCAATTAAAATTTATGGTTTTCGGAATTAAACCAAAATAAAGCATTTGAAAGTAATTCCGCAATTTACGATGATATTGTTAGATAAGTATTCTCGAAACCTAGAGGGATCTTAAACGTTACAGCACTTTCGTTAAGCACTCTTAGAAATTTTTAAATGCTTGGAGTTATGCATTACTTGTAGTATCCGCGACAATAAGGCACCGGCAACTCTTGAATGATTTCATTTCATTCCCAAGCCTATTTTCATAAATATTAATATATGGATTGTATCTTTGAAAGTTTAAACCGGCTTCTACGGTCTTTATATTCAAAAAGTAACTTCTACGGGGAATAAAAAATAGGATCCTAACACGTTTATATATTTAAATTTCCCCCTATATCATTATCTTTTAAACTTTAATTCGGTAAATACCGTATTACAAAGGGTTTAATATACCTGCATTTCAAAGCTTTAGAAGCTTAATGACCTGAATTTTAAAACACACAATTTTACCATAATTAGTAAATATTATCTAGGATGACACATAAATATTACGGGCATAGTTCTGTGGAAGGATTTTTTTAGACGGAGTGTAAAATGCTTTGTATTTCATGAATACGAAATCATAAATACAAATACTGTATCAAAGCGTTCGTGTTGTTCTGTATATATATATATATATATATATATATATATATATATATATATATATATATATATATATATATATATATATATATATATATATACATACATATACATATACATATGCGAAATTTATGATCGGATTGGGCTAAAGAAACTAGATACTTATGTTGGTCATTTGTTAAATACTGAATAACGTAAAAAGAACATTTGTAAAGCAGAGGATACCTATAGTGGATTTTATGATATTTTAGTTCATATTTCAAAGTTATGTAAACCTTTTACGACTGGTACCTCAAACACACAAATAGAAAAAAAAATTGATTTTTCAATTGTTATATATGTACTCGAATGAATAATTTTGATTATTATTTGTTTCCCGAATAATATTCGCTTGCTTGATATTGCAATAATATTGTAATATTTGGAGCAATTTTAAAATATCTTCATTTATTATTTTAAATTACCATTGACAGCATTTAGCCTTTTGTATTTTGTAAGTTATGGCATATGTGTATGGTAAACGTGTATATATATATATATATATATATATATATATATATATATATATATTCATTTTTGGGCCGTATTCTTGAAATATATGCTATACAACCCGTAAGGAAAAGGTTAAACTGGCTCATATTTAATTATCGTTAGCACTATGACGTCATTCACTAAACTTTCTGGACGAAGGTTGTATAAAGCAAATTTCTTTACACAGATTGCAAAATATGTTGAGCTACATGAGGGTCAAAACATACACTTTCAAAATTTATTTTTATTAAATAATTCGTCTCAAAATTTGTGACAATAACACGCTAAACACGCATATCATTCTTTAGAAAGGATTTTAGTTGAAATATTAAAAGTGCTATGTGTGAAAAATTAATTCACTGTAATCCAAGTTAAAACGTAAACCGACATTACTACACTGCTTACCACTGTAAATGCAACACCCTGAAGGAAACATGCAAATAACATGAAATTTACAACATGCAATCGCGGTGGTGAGATATGCAAATGATTAGAATTTCAGCGCAGACGCACATCACGCGTGCCTGTGGCGCCACTTCAAAGCGCAATTTAAGGCTTGGAGATTTCGACGATTTCAAGTTCGGCAATTGTGTTTTTCTTGTGGTTTTTTCAAAAAAACGATCAATTATGCCTCGTCAAAAACAGCGATCATCTTTTGATCAAGTATCCGAGTTCGACAGAGGAAGGATAGTGGCCTACCGAGATTGTGGATTATCTTTCAGGGAAATCGGTAGTCGTGTTGGACGAAACCAAACAACTGTAATGCGGATATGTGATCGTTGGATGCAGGAGGGTACGACGGACCGGCGTGTTCGATCGCATCCACCTCAGCGCACCACTCACGTGATGACAGGCAAATTGTGCGCATGGCAGCGACGAATCGCTCAGTCACATCACGAACCATAGCACATCACATGCAGTCTGTAACGCATCATCTAGTGTCTGCGCGTACGATTCGACGCCGTTTAAAGCAGAGTGGTCTGTCCGCAAGACGTCCATTGCTTTGTCCACCCTTGACGCAGAACCACAGACGTCTCCGCCGCCAATGGTGCGATGACAGAAGGATGTGGACGGCAGAATGGAATGAAATTGTCTTTACTAACGAGTCACGCTTCTGTCTGCAACACCACGATGGTTGCATTCGAGTCTGGAGACACCGTGAAGAGAGGATGTTGAACAGCTGCGTTATGCACCGCCACACTGGTCCTGCACCGGGTATTATGGTATGGGGCGGTATTGGATATCACTCTCACACACCTCTAGTACGCATTGCCGGTACTTTAAACAGGCAGCGCTACCACACGTGGCACACGTGATAATGCGCGACCACACGTGGCACGCATTGTCCAATGGTTCTTCGTCAATCGCCAGATTGAATTGCTTCCCTGGCCGCCTCGCTCTCCGGATCTTTCGCCGATAGAAAACATGTGGTCCATGGTTGCTCTACGATTGACCCAGATTCCATCCCCAGCTGCCACAGCAGATCAACTTTGGCAATGTGTGGAAGCTGCTTGGTCTGTTGTACCCCAAGAACTCATCCAAAGTCTCTTTGAATCAATGCCGAGGCGTGTGGCAGCGGTGATCTCCAACAGTGGCGGCTACTCTGGATACTGATTTTGGCAGGAACCACACTTCACAGAAGTCTATAAATTTAATCATTTGATACTTGGTCAACATGTTATCTACAAAATAAATTTTGTTGTGATATCTCTTGTCTTTCTTGGTGTTGCAATTTGGGTGGCCAGCAGTGTAGATAAGAACCTTAGTCGCTAAGCATGCAAGTGTATAACCGTATGATGGTTGAATGTTTGCTTTAGAGCCTTATGGTCAACTTTTGCTACATTGGGGTTAACAACATTGGGGATTTCAGATAGCCGCATGAAAAAGACGTTATCGTGACTTTTATGTGAAATCAAAAATTCTCTCTTTAATGGGTTTTTCCCAAATATACGTCACGATGACGTCCTTTAGCTCTGCCAAATTATTTCTTGACTCAAGTCCCTAAAAAGTTGTAACTTTGCTTAAAGTAAGACAGCTAAATTCCCAGTTTCTCTTATTCGCCCTCAGCAGTTTAAAAATCCTGTTCTTGTTTCAACCAGCTTACACGCTAACACACATTTTACTTAGAATTTTAAAATTTCAACAGTTGCTTTACAATTATCAACAAGGAAAGAATCAATCGATAAACAGAGAGTAACAAAAAATACTGTGCACGCAATCAGTAGTATATCATGCGAAAGTAGATTAAAAATTTTTTTAAAAGTGAGAAAATAGGAAAAAGGAATTTAAGTCATGAAGCCATTCTTAAAATAATATGAGTGAGAACCATTTAATAACATCAAACGCTAATATAAAGGGCTGTTTTACAACTTTGGCAGAATAAAATAAATTTTAGTGTAATGCAGTTCTTAACTTTCAATTAAAAATCAGATTTTGTAATGAAAAAGTTATTCTGAAAATATAATTATCAAATGCTTTAACCAATAAACAACATCTAGAAACTGTTATTTTAAAAACTGAAACAAGCGTGAACCCTTATACTAATTAAGGAATTCTTTTTGAAATCAGAAGCCCGCATTTGCTGAAATATCTATCCCATATATCAAAAGTTTGGTTACAAATTAATTAAGGCATCCTTCTTTGATGCAAATTGATTGTTCCTGTTTATTTCATCAGATTGTTCTGAGAGATTTATATGCATCTTGACATGAGAATTTCAGAAATATCGATGTTTTATATTTCTATTTAGATTATTACAAAATGTTATAAGATGCAGTTACACATGTTTCTTAATATTTTGCATGTAAAATAGTCGTTTAGATATGAGTTAAATTAAGATAATACTTTTATCCATTATAATGACTTTCGCTAAACTTTGTGCAAAATGTCGTGCTTATAAATAGCACGATATTTATAATAATAGCATACATTTGCAGAAATTGAGACAAATGTCAAATAATAAAACTTACTTAAAACGTTTTAAAAATCGTAAAATATACTTTAAAATAATTTTATGATATAACGAAGCCGTGGAACCTCGCACGCAAATGGCACTTCACAAATATTGTAACTTAGAATATAGTAAAATGAACGATTAACAGAATGGCACTTAATAGGTAAAAGAAGGAGTATAGATACAAGTATCCCCTAAAGTTTACCCACAAAATATCTTCAATAAACACAACCTGTCCAGTGTTTATAAAAGACTTACTATTTTGATTTTGATTTTTAAATAATCCATTATAATAATTCTTTTATTTTATTCATCCTATTGTTTGTAATTCTAATTCTAATTGTGTTTCTGGTCAATAGATGGCATCACTATGTAACATTTTTTTACTTCAAGCTAAAATGTTTTTTATTCTGTTGTTGTTGCACATTCGATTCTGAGTAATGGCAAGAAAATGGTTAAAAAAAGTGTAATGTGTTGTGGTGTACATTCTATTCTAAGCAATGTCATGTAAGAATTCAAAAATCGCTATGTTGGATGCGATTCCGTTTTTCTTTGTTTGTTAAAGATTCTGTGCAGATTATTGTTAAAACTGTTAACATTTTGCAGTCAATTATTCATTTTGTAAAACCGAATTCTGAAGGGTTATTCAGTGTGTCATGAATTCAACAATTATGTGTTAAAATGAAGTTAATTATTAAATGCATTTTAAGGATAAATGTATGGAACTAAATTTTTCAGTGTTGACTTATTATTCAAGTATTATTCCGATGATGTTAAAGGTAATCCACTCCAGTATTACCGTTATTAAAAGAATTAAGAAGATTGATTAGTTGCACTTAAACAAGAAAATTAAATATTTTTTTGTTAATGGATTCTTATACAGTTCACTAAGATATAAAGTTATATTAATAAAATAACTGACCCCCACACAACCAGAAACATGCTTCCATCATGACGACAAATCGGTGGTACAAATATTACTTTTGAATAGATACAAGACTTAGTTTTAGAGAAAGCGCAACAAAATTAGCCCACATTTTATAAAAATAGTAAATAATTAAATCAATGTTGTATATACTGTATAAATGCATTCAAAATATAAATTCATTGTGTAATTCATAACTAAAACTGGCCATGGTGACTGTAAAAAAAATTAGATAATTAAGTTAAAAATGTGCTGAAGAAAATAATTTAGAATGCTTTATGTTAATAGATATATTAATTTAAATTTTCACACTTGTGATTATATTTTTAAAATTGAGAAAGCTCTAATTGTTGCTTAGGGAACTTATTTATATTTAAAATTTAAAATCTGAGGCTTTGTTAGACATGCTTTATTTTTACAAACTTAAAAAGGAATTTCATTTCGACTAAAAAATAAAGAAAGTTACTATCCTATTTACATTACTCACGGTATTACCTAAGACTCGCGAAGTGGTTATAATGCACAATAAACATTTCTTTTAAAGTAAAGTGAATTGTTAAATCACTTATCACCGTTATATTTCATTAATTTATGTCTTTTTTGTTACTGTGTCCAAACAAGTGAATAATAATAGCATTAAAGGTAAAATATATAAAAAAAGAATTTCCAGTAAAAATAATACGAATTTATTAAAATGCGCAATAAAAGAATAAAATTTCTAAAAATATATATTAAAGTCCTTTGGATTTAATTTTTGAAATATTAGTTTCTCCCTGCTTAAGGCAATGACGATGTTTAAAATAGAATTATTAATTGTATTACAGCTTTTCCCATTGTCCCATTACAGCTTTTCTAACATTCTCTTCCTACTAAACCAATCTCGCATGTTGTTTTTCACCGACTCGAAAACATTTCGACTCTTTTAAGTTGTGATTTTTTGGAAACATAAGTATTTTTTTATATGATAAGGCTAAGCTTGGTACTTTTTATGTTTTCTTAGATTAAAAAAACATCAAATTTATATTTTTAGAATTAACGCGTCAGCAGATAAAAATTAATCTCCAAAGCTGTTGGAACAAGAGTATTCTGAAGAAAATTAACATTTTTTACATTCTGCATCTAAACAGTTCTTAGAGTATGATCAATAGAAACCTTATAGCAATTTTCTCAAAATTTTTGGTTCTCTTTAGTCTCAGCGGAGTTACCCAAAAGCTTAATCAAACATATACAAGGTGCATTCAAGTTCTCTTATTTTTTTTCTGTATAAGGAGGACTGGTAGAAACTTGGGATGTTTTAAAAAAGATTCAGTCGTTCTTTGCGGTTTTGAAGGATAAATGATAGCATAAACCAGAGAATTCTCGTGGTGCCAAGGAGATTTTTAGACACTAATAATAAACTGAAGTGACTATGACTACTGTACCGTAACTTGGCCAATAAATCACACTTTCACTTTATGAAAGACATCAGGTAGCGTTTTCTTAACTTTATTTACGGCACAGAACACACACACACTATATACAACAGAATTATATACAAGAAGTAAAACACACCACCACACTCGAACTCATCTCTCAAGCGTCTCCCCTCTCACACGAGGGTAATGACCTTCTCCCCACCAATTCTTTTCTTCTTGACGCATGCGCTTAGAAACAGCTCGGGAGACTAACTCGCACGCAGACTTTTTTGGGGTGAGATATAGTACGGTACAACTCCTCTCCTCCCCGAGGACTTTTCGAGCAGGTTGTTCTGCGAGAAAAGGTAGGGAAAAACAAAACACAGCGAAAGAAAACAGTGCAGTGCCAAGGCTGAAAGTTACAGTGGCAATACATAAACTTAAAATACCTTAAATGCTATAAGTAATAGAAATCATACATAACACAAAATTCAACATATACTAATAACAGGAAGAAATTATTATGGAATTAGTACAATAGTTTAATATTGTTTACAACAGAAACCTTCCTTTTCTACTATTTCTTTTCTTAGGCAAATAAAAACAAGCAAAACGAACAGTCTTTACAAAAATAAACTTCATAAAATAAACAAAATTAAACAGTGAGAACGGAATTTTTTTTTCGTTTAATCTGGCCATGGAACACGGCTAAGGCTATCAGCATTTTTGTGTAAAGTTCCTCGACGATGCACTACTTCATAATTGTATGGTTGAAGTCCTAATGCCCAACGCATTAATCTGGGGTTTGAGCTGGCATTGGTACTGAGCCACACTAATGGATTGTGGTCGGTTTGTATTTTGAATTTTTGTCCATCAAGATAACAATGCAGTTTCTTTACAGCCCAAACGATAGCGGCACATTCCTTCTCAGTGGTAGAATAACGTCTTTCCGTTTCAGAGAATTTCTTACTGAGAAACAGCACTGGATGTTCTTCTCCTTGGTCGTCCACCTGAGAAAGAACGATTCCCATTCCTAAATCGGAAGCATCGGTTTGAAGTAAAAATTCTCGACTAAAATCAGGTGCATATAAGACCGGTTGACAACTAAGAATCCTTTTTAATTCGTGAAAAGCAGACTCACACTCTGGCGACCAATTTATACACCCTCTTTTATTTTTTTCTTTCAAAGCTTCAGTTAAAGGTGCAGCAATTACCGAAAACATGGGAATATATCGGCGATAATAGCCGGCTAACCCAAGGAAAGCTCGTATTTCAGTTTTAGTAGATGGAGCTGGAAACTGTTTGATAGCCTGGACTTTTAACTCGGCAGGTCTTCTTTGGTTCTGTCCAATATAGTGTCCCAAATATTTGACAAATTCTTGTGCAAACATACACTTTGAAGGTTTAATTGTTAGGTTTGATTTTGAAATTCTGTTTAGGACTTTATCTAAATGTTTAACGTGATCTTCCCAATCACTAGAAAAAATTGCTACATCATCTAAATATGGCACGGCGAATTCTTCACACCCTTGCAATAATTCAGCCATCATTTTGCTAAAAAAGTACGGGGCATTCTTTAGCCCGAATGGCATTCGTAAAGGACGATAACTTGCAAAACTGGTAACAAATGCCGCCAATTTTTGCGATCTTTGACTGAGAGGTATCTGCCAGTACCCCTTGGCAAGGTCTAGGACAGTAATGAATTTCGCCGAAGAAACAAGTTCTACTCTTTCTTCGATGTTTGGGAGAGGAAAATATTCAGTCTTTGTGACTTCATTTAGCCTGCGATAGTCAATGCATGGTCTTGGATCTCTGCCTGGAACCTCTACAAGGATCATGGGAGATGTGTAATCAGATACTCCAACCTCAATGACTTTATATTGCAACATCTTTTCAATTTCGCATCTCAAAATTTCAGTCTGTCTGGGAGACATTCGATATGGTTTTGCTCTTACGGATTTATCATCTATTAATTCTATGTCATGTTCAACCAGATGTGTCATACCAGGTTTATTAGAAAAGGCTTTAGAATATTTTAATAAAAGATCCTGCAACTGCTGAATTTGACAGGATTCCAATCTTTTCTCCAACTGACTCTCTTGGACAATTTCAGCAAAATTAAAAATATTGGGATTTGACTCCATGCTTGGGAAATCAATGTAAAGCTCTGGGTGTTCAACAGCTTCGCTACAATCTAGAAAATTAATCAATTCTGGTCTCGAATGGTAGGGTTTCAAAAGGTTTACATGATAAATTTGGGACGTTTCTTTCTTATTCGGCGTGCTGACGATGTAGTTAGTATCCGAAATCTTACTCAGAATTGTTCCTGGTCCGGTCCACTGGACTGCCAGCTTATTTGTTTTATTTGTAGCCAAAATGAGAACTAAATCTCCTTCTTTAAACTCTCTTTTCACAGCGTTCTTATCATACCACGTCTTCCGTTTACTTTGAACCTCTTCCATTTTTTCAACCGCAAGCTCTTGACATCTCTTAAGTCTATTTAGCAATTCAAAAACGTATTCGACAACTGTATTCTCAACTTCAGGCGGATGTAACCAACTCTCATACAATAATGTCAGGGGAGTTCTCAAATTCTTGCCATGCACTAACTCCGCTGGTGTAAACCCTGTGCTTTCATGAGTTACAGTTCGTAATGCAAAGAGAGCTGAGTGAATATGTTGTTCCCAATCTGGTGCGGCTTCTAAGCAAAGAACTCGTAAAATACGCTTTATCGTACGATGGAAACGTTCTATGGGATTACTCTGAGGATGATAAACAGAGCTATGAGCAATCTTGATTCCAAATCGTGTCAAAAATTCCGTTGTAAGAGCACTCATGAAGTATGTTCCTTGGTCACATTGAATTTCCTTTGGAAACCCCATTCGGCTGAAAATTTGCAGTAAAGCATCTACAACAGATACTGAACTATGTCTGTACATCTGTGACAGCGACCGCATCCGGATATTTCGATGATAAACACATTGCAGTGATTATATATTTCTTCCCAGTAGGTGTAACAGGTAATGGTCCACACGCATCTACATTTATTTTAGAAAAAACTTCTTGAATAACAGGAACAATTTTCATTGGAGCTTTCTTTTTGTCATTTGGTTTTCCTGCTCTCTGACAAGCATCACAACTGCGTACATAATTTTCCACCTCTTGGAAACACTTTGGCCAGAAAAAATGTCTTGCCAAAATATCCTTGGTCTTTGTCACGCCGAGATGTGCTGAAGTACCTTCGTGGCATAGAGCTTTTAAACGCTCTCGATATTCTACAGGAATAATTAGTAATAGCCTTTGTTTTCCGGTTTTATCAAATTTTCTTTTCAACAGCAAGTTACCTTTCACGATATAAATTTCTTTGGACGTATCTGAACATGAGGTTTCACCTGCCTTTTCAAACAATGGCTGCAAATCCTTGCATTGCTTCTGTGCAATAGCAAAAGTCTCCTTATCTACTTTCAAAAGTGAGAGGGAGGGGTCATCCTCTTTTATACACGGAAGAAATGATTGATTCTTGTCCAACTCACTATCTTCCTGATGGACTGTTGCACTTTCTAATTCAGTTGTCGCTTCTTCTTTTTCTTCAAGCTCTCTTTGAAGCTGTTTTTGCCTTCTTGTCTGCATTGCATTCAACTGGCATGGGAGAACATTTTGTTCCTTCATGTCATTTAGCAAAGAAGCAGTTCTGTTTCCTAACAAATATCTGCCTTGATCTAATTCATCCCTAATTACTGCTGCCTTCGTGATAACAATTCCAAAGTCACCAACCAGTTTCACTTCAGCTAAGGGTAAACAGGTGGGAGCAAGATCTAAAGGTTGTTGTACCCATACATGTTCTCCAGTAAACATATTTGGAGTGATGTATTTTTGGCATACAATGTCTATACTTGCTCCAGAATCCCGTAAAATAGGCATGTCAAATCCATTTACTTGCCCCATCGTGGTATAGGGTAGCAAAAACTCGTCTTCGCCTCCTCCGATTCGATTTACGCTTGCAGCTGATTCCGGGATTTTCTTCAGTTTAGGGCACTGAGGTCTGATGTGCTGATAAGAGCCACATTCATAACATTGTGGTCGTCTTCTTTTTTCAAAATATTCATCTCTTTTTGGCCATCTGGGTTGCTCTATCCTCTGTTGGCCTTCAGCTCTAGCCTGAGTGTTATTCTCTAACTTGTCTCTAGAGTCAGAAGCAAATTTCTGTTTGGACTTCGGAGCAAATCTTTCTTCAGTTTTGTTAAGATTATTTTTCTTTCTAACATTCCCTCTGACATTTTCATAAGCATCAAGTTTTGCTGCCAAATCACTCGGAGAAATCATTTCCATCCATTCGTCAATAAAGTGATCACGAATTTCGACGGGAACACGGCGTTTTAATTGATCAGTTACCATTAATTTAAGTAACTGTTCAAAAGTTGAGATTCCTAAACCCTTCGCCCACTCTCTGCAATAATTTTCCAGTTCATACACATAGTCTCCCCATGTTGACTCGGCACCTCTCTGATGCTTAACAAATTTCTGGCGAAATTTTTCAGGACTAAGTTTGAACCTCTTCAGGAGCAAATTCTTGACATGCTCGTACTTTTTAGCGTCTTCTGCAGGTTCACGAGCTATCAACTCTGTTACATCATAGGGAAGCAATCCTAGAAGATGGGACACCCAATCTACAGACTCAATCTGTGTCCATTCAGCTTGTCTCTCAAAAAGTTGGAGGTACAAGCTAATATCGCTTTCTTTTTCATCAAACCTTTGAATCAATTGCCGGAGGTCAACTTTCGAACGAGAGGATTCACTACTAACTGGTCTTGCAACAGTTTCAAGTCTTAATTTTTCCAATTCAAATTCATGTTCTTTTCTCCTTTTCTGCTCCTCAAATTCTCGTTCTTCTCTCTTTTTCTTCTCCTCAAATTCTCGTTCTTCTCTCTTTTTCTTCTCCTCAAATTCTCGCTCTTCTCTCCTTTTCTTCTCTTCTTCTCGTTCTTTCCTGCTGTCTATGATTACAGTAAGTTGTTCCATGACAAAAACTTCTTCATAATTTTTGCTCTCTATAATCAGGTTCTTGATGTCGGCTATTTTAAATTCAGCCCTTACTTCTAAACCTAATTCTTCAGCTAAAAGTTTTAGATCTTCTTTCTTTCCTCGACCAAGAAAAGCCATATTTGTAGGCAAATAGCTTCGTAGACTCAAAAAATTTAGGACTATTCAAACAGAAATCGAAATTACTGGCTCAAATAAAAAATGGCTAACTATAACTTTTGTCACTATCCCAAGTAGAACAACAGTAAATAGATTTACTTAAACTTAAAATAATTAAGTAAAGCTTTGTTTTTTTATTAAAACGATATAAAATCTCAATTTAAGTAACTGACTTTACTTCTGTTTCAGAAACGTAACTAAAATGATTACTTTGGATTTCCTTGAAATCAATTATTCATACGTAACATAATATATTTTACACATGCAACACTCAATGCCAATTTCAAAATAATTAACACAATTAAATACACTTATTTAAAATATCTAAAATATTTCTATCTGAGCAATGATGCTCCACCTGTTAGCATGATATACATACAATTACGACAAATCTTAGATTTTAAAAAACTGTGCACTTCAGAACGTAAATATATATATATATATATATACACAAGAAATAATAATAGTTGGCATTGATGCCCCACGACACTTTAAAAAAAATCATACAAAATGAGCTTTGTGATGACTAACTTAGTTTCTTAATTTTTGCAATGATGCAATAACTCAATAGCATTGATACCCAATAAAACAAAACAAAAAAAAAATATATATATATATTCTTTCAATAGAACAATGATGTTCGCATTAATACACCATGGCAATGATGCCAAGAATATAAACAAAAGTTTCAAATGAGCAATGATGCTTAAACATTTAATTAATTCAATGGCAATGATGCCCAAGGAAAAATACACTTAATATACATTTCTTTTCATCAGAACAATAAAAGCATTTTCACTTTTGCCACTGCAACAAACAGGAAACAAAAAATTGCTTGGCACTCACCGATCTTGCTTCTAAATCCAAACTCGCCATTTCGAACGAAAGCAGGTATTCAGCTCACATCTGCATCGTCGGTGGATTTTGTACCACCGCTATCCACCATTTAAAGCTGTACCGTAACTTGGCCAATAAATCACACTTTCACTTTATAAAAGACATCAGGTAGCGTTTTCTTAACTTTATTTACGGCACAGAACACACACACACTATATACAACAGAATTATATACAAGAAGTAAAACACACCACCACACTCGAACTCATCTCTCAAGCGTCTCCCCTCTCACACGAGGGTAATGACCTTCTCCCCACCAATTCTTTTCTTCTTGACGCATGCGCTTAGAAACAGCTCGGGAGACTAACTCGCACGCATACTTTTTTGGGGTGAGATATAGTACAGTACACTACACACCAGCTGATCGGCCTCTTCATAAGCAATTTTTCGGCGGCCTCAACATACCCCAGAATAGCTTCTATAGTGGTCATGCAATCGTGGTTCAATGTAGTGCAAAATCTGTACGATTAGCCGGACTTCGTTGAGAGGTGACGGTAGTTACAGCTTTTCCTACTGTATGTGCTTTTCAGGGGAAAAAGTAGGAGACCTTAGAACTTGAATGCACCTCGTACATCTCTAACGTACAAATAGCCTTGGACCTAAGTTTCGTCATTGTTATGGGCTCCTAAGCAAAGCATAACTGATTAGTCCAAGACTATGTTCAAGGCTACTTCTATGCCGGAGAAGAATATATTAGTCTTAAACTCTGTACATTTGACAAGATTTATGCATTTTGTTGTCTCCAAATTCCAACTTCTAACTCAAATAGATGAAATCAAACTAATGTAACTGTGCTGAGTGCTTCGACGCAGATTCTATTAGTCTTGGACTAACTTAGTAATTCAAAAATCCTTTCTCATTATGCCTTAAATTAAAATTGAAATTAGTATTTGCCAACTTAGGGATTTTCAATAAAGCCTTTATCATTATGCCTTAAATTGAAATAAAAATTCCACACTTGTTTTGTCAAATTTACTGAATTTCGATACCTGAAACTAAAATGTAAAGCTCATGAAGCATAAATTCTTTTGTTTGACCAGTGACTTATAAAGTGAGAAATAAACTCTCTCTATGTTCATGAAATGCAAAATTTCGCATATAAAATGCAATTAATTTCAACTTGCAACTAGAATTGCCTTTTCCCCCAACCTTAATCCGTCACCAATCGCATGAAAAAAAATCCAGAAGATCTGAAGATTTACGATGTTTTAACGGCGCTATAACAAGAATAAATAAGGAGAGAAAACTGCGTTTATTCATCATAAACGCAATTATTTCTAAATGAAAAAAAGTACAAGTTCATAATGTTTGTATGGAAGTTATAAACGAGAACGTTAAAAAGTGTTTGCAAATATTCGCAGAAATTTTTGTGAAATTCCCAAGTGCCTTCATTGTCATTTAATGGTTTGAGTAATCTCTTTAGGCTATCTCGATGTCTCTGCCAGGATGCAGAGGATTTTTTTTCAATTTTAATTTTAAATTTGGGATGGATGACAACTGAAGGGCAAGGGAGTTCCTTCCCAGACAGTTCGCCTCTTAATAACATCTCCCTCTAGGATATGGGCTGGCTAATTTTCTTTAAAATTATCTTCATCTCAGAGAAAATTCTCACGATAATTTCAAGAATCATCATTCATGCATGAAAAATAATTCCGGATCAGGTCCAGCGTAACGGTTTTCTATGATGTTATTTATGAACCTAAGCGCTTATTCAGAACTTCCGGGATATAAGATAAAGGTGTATCACGAAAGTAATCGGACATCATAAAGATATCTCGTTGAGATAATTAAAAAATAAAAAGTGTTTTGCATCTGAAATTTATTTTTGTACCCGATTTAGATCTTCGTGAGCATTTCAGAAAATTACTACGGATAAAAGGGGCTTATATGTAATACGATCAAAGGAAGTGTTACTATAAATAAAAGATTCGATAACTATTGTGCATTGAAGTCAAGAACACAACAAAAATTTCCGTTCTTTGAATATGTCTAACAACTTAATGGCGTGACGTCAGCTTTTAAAACACTACCTATCCCTTTTTGAAATGGAATCATTTAGGTTTTCAACATATCTAGTCTAATTTTCCATATTCATTTTCTTTTACTAATGCCAGTTTTTGCTTTGAAAATTTTTTTTATTATCGAACTTTAAATTTGATTTTACCATCTATTTCTTTTAAAATATGTTCTACGTGATCTATATCTCGTGAATAAAGTGGTGTTTTTATCATTATGCAACAATTTTTCAACAGCTTTAGAAGTACAATCCGTCGGGTCACAGCCTTCTTAGAATTAGTAAGAATTTTGTTATTTAAGGTTTTGATCTGTCTATTTTTAATTACAGTTTAAAATGTCAAAATCTTTATACTAATTCATAACATCTTCAATTAAATTATGAGCTTCAGCAGAATGTTGAATGAAAGTCACAGTCCCCCTGTTACGGAGGGAAAGCAGAGGACTGTATATAAAATAACAATTTTATTGAAAGCGGTGCCGCAACATGGGCTTGAAAAATGGCCGCTGAAGGCGACGCGACTTACTCACTTAGAACAAGTTTCACACTGGCGCGTTTTTTCATACAACCAGAAGGTGGCGCTACAATCGCCGGAAATTGCCGTTATCAGTACGGAACATTCCGCCGGCCTTGAAATAACATTTCAATACACAAAAAAAATTAAAAATAAACACATTATAACTATACTAATATAAGATACAACAATACAATAATAAAGAAAAGAAGTAAACATAAAAAGGTTCAATTTTGCATTGGCAAAATACATATCTTTGATATAGGTCTTTTAAGTACAGCAGTGGGAGTTTGTATTATCACTACTCGAACCTTACCGTCTTTGCCCTTAATGGTTTCTTTAATTCTACCTATGGACCATTTTGAGGGGGGAATATTGTCCTCCTTGATTAAAATTAAATCACCCACCTCTACATTATCTTTTTCAAATTTCCATTTCGATCTTTGTTGTAAGTTAGTTAAGTAATCATTCTTCCACCTCTTCCAAATGCCTTGCACTAATTTGGTTGTTAGTTGCCACCTAGATAGTCTATTGTCATTTATAGCCACAAGCTCGGGTTCGGGGATAGAATTTAGTGGGCGTCCTATTAAAAAGTGTCCCGGTGTTAAAGCTTGAAAGTCATTAGGGTCTGGTGACAATGGGCAAATAGGTCTCGAATTTAAAATAGCCTCTATTTGTGTGATGACCGTTAAAAATTCTTCATAGGTTAAATTAGTATTATCAACTGCTCGCTTTAAGTAATATTTGAATGATTTTACCCCTGCTTCCCATAACCCTCCAAAGTTTGGGGATCTAGGGGGGATAAACTTCCAAGTTACCTGCTCTGAGGACAAATAGTTTCCAAGCTGTTCATTAGGCTCTTGAATTAATTTGTACAGTTTCTTTAATTCAGCACATGCCCCAATGAAATTTGTGGCGTTATCTGTGTAAATTATCGCGCTTTTTCCTCGTCTTGCAAAAAATCTTTTAAGACATGCGATAAAGGACTCTGATGTCAAATCCGAAACTATTTCCATGTGAATAGCTTTAGTCGCAAGACAAATAAAAATTGAAACATAAATTTTTTTCAATATACATTTCCGTTGATAAGGAATTTTTATAGAAAAGGGTCCACAGAGATCCACGCCGGTAACGTTAAACGGTGCGTTAGGAGTTACTCTATCAGAGGGTAAATTACCCATAATCTGTACAGCAGGTTTAGGGTTTTGCTTAAAGCAAATTATGCAATCGTTAACTACCTTCCTTGCAGTCAATCTGCCATTAATGGGCCAAAATTCTTGACGTACGGTATATAGGAGAGTTTGTGGGCCTGCATGATGGCTTCTCCTGTGAAAATGCTCAAAAATCATTCGAGTCAATTTATTACTCTTGGGAATAATAATGGGGTGTTTGTGATCAAACTTTAAGTCAGAATTGCCTAAGCGACCTCCAACTCTTAAAATGTTGTTTTCGTCTAAAAATGGATTTAAGTTTTGCAATCCACTACCTTTGGGCACAGGTTCTCCCTTTAGAAGATTGATAATCTCCTTTTCAAAATATCTTACCTGGACGGCTTTAATTATAGATATCTCCGACCACCTCAATTCCTTGGTGGTGAGCGGTCCTTTTAATTTGTGGCCTGTCTTACAATTACTAAAAAATCTAAAAATATATGACAAAATGCGAATTAACTTCAAATAATTATTAGTTAAACTTAAAAATGTATCAAAAAAATTATCCCTTGTAAGAATTAGAGTTTTATCGGAGTGCCCTTTGAATTCATTTAAATATTGTTCATTTTCAGTAGAATGATATTCAGGAATATCCCTTGGAACAATAATATCCGCTTGTAGGAATGTAGGCCCTTTCCACCACAAAACACTTGATGAAAGGTCTTTAGCATCTAGTCCCCGTGAAATAATGTCTGCCGGATTCTGCTTGGAGGAGACGTGACCCCAGTGGAAATTTTCAGTCAGTTGTTGAATGTTACTAACTCTATTCCCAACGAAAGTTTTTAGTTGATGAGGCGATGTTTTTATCCAAGAAAGAGCGATAGTTGAGTCTGACCATAAGAACACAGATTCAACATGTAGATGTAATGATGTTAAACATTTTCTCATAAGTTGAGATACAAGTAGACAAGCATTTAATTCTAACCTCGGGATTGTTACCTTTCGAATTGGTGCTACTCTTGATTTACTGCAGAGTAATTGACTTTTTACAGTGTTGTCATACGCTATAGACTGTATGAAGATAACTGCACCATACGCATTTTCTGAGGCGTCTGCGAATCCATGTAGAAATATTCGTACAGGTGTCTCGGATAGGCAATATCTAGGTATCTTTAATTTATTCAGATTCAAAAGTGATAAGGAAAAATCATGCCACTCCTTAGCTAAAGATTCTGGAAGTTGTTCATGCCATGCAATTTTCAGTAACCACAGTTGCTGCAAGAAGATTTTAGCCTTTGCAATGACCGGACCAATTAAACCAAGAGGATCAAATATTTTGGCTATTTGTGAAAGCACTTCTGATTTAGTGTAATTCAATTTAGGATTTACCTTGGTCGTGTAAGTAAACATATCAGTTTTAGGTTTCCACAACATACCCAATGTTTTTACCACATCTAATTCAGAGTCTGATTTAATAGCATATTCTTGATTAATTTGAGATGGATCTGTTAATAAACTAGGGTGGTTTGTGCACCATTTGTGTAAATCCATACCTCCAGACTTCAACAACTTTATTAACTGAGACTGAAGCTCCTTAAGCTTGGAGAATTCAGATTCTCCGCTTAAGATATCATCCATATATGTATCTGATTGAAGAACTGAAGATGCTAGTGGATATTGATCTCCATCATCAATTGCGAGTTGTTTAAGTGATCGCGTTGCTAAAAATGGAGCACTTGTCGTGCCATATGTAACAGTGCACAGTCTGTAAGTCCTTGCAGGTTCGTTCATACCTTCCTTCCAAAATATGCGCAATAGATCGCGTTGAGAATCGTCTATCAAAATTTGCCGGAACATTTTTCTTATATCGGCAGTAAGTGCATATTCGTGCCTTCGAAATCTAAGTAGAACAGCGAAAAGATCATCCTGTATTATACCTCCCGTCAACTGTAATGAATTTAGTGATTCTCCTGAAGACGCAACAGACGAAGCATTAAATACTACTCTTAAAGGCGTTGTCTCCTTATCAGGTCTGTAGACACCGTGGTGGGGGAGATAATATACAATTTCTGGTTCTTCATTTTCTAAAACTTCCTCCATATGGCCTAAGGTTAAATATTCGCGAATAAATTCTTTATACATCTTTAAGAATTTGGGATTTTGATTTAATCTTTTCCATAAACAATCAAGTTTTCGTAAGGCATTTTGTTTGGAATCACCTAAACAATCAGGATTCTTCGAAAACGGCATTTGAACAATGTATCGGCCTGAATTGTCTCTTCTGTGGGTATTCAAAAAATGTTGTTCACATAGTTTATCATCAGCACTTTTAATCATTTCAACGTTATTTTCCGGTATCAGTTCTGCTTCGAAAAAATTCTTAAGTGATTTATCTAAATTAGTTTCATTAAGTAAACAACAGTAACGAGAATTATTATGTTTTTCGTGTTGTAAAGATCCGATTACTATATAACCAAACTTAGTGTTCTGTAACATTAATTTTCCATCTTCCGTATAAATTCTTTCACTTTTCAAAATATCAAAAAAAAGTTGATTTCCGATCAAGAAATCGATCTGGCTGGGTAGATAAAACCCTTTATCTGCAAGTTCCACATAATTAGGAAATTTAACATTTGATATATCTAGTTTTGCTACTGGGAAAATTTCAGTTATTCTTGGAACCAATATGCAATCTATATTTGCCGAAAATGTCTCTCCCTTGTTAGAAATATTAGCATTTACTTTAGCCTTAACTGAATGAATTGAGTTGTTTATTCCTGAAATTGAAGTTTTAATATTCTCTTTTCTTAACCCCAAATTTTCTGCACAACGCTTAGTAATGAGATTTATTTCGCTTCCATTGTCCAGCAAGCCTTTAAATTTGCACCTTTGACCGTATTTATTTTTAACATAAATAACCACAGTATTTAATAAAACACTTTCATTCTGCGGAAGTGCAGCATTTGCTTTTTCATTTTTTGAAAGCTTGGAACTAAGCAAAACACTCCTCATTTCAGCGCCATTTTGTCTATCTGACTCATCACTTTCAATGTTCTGAGGCAATGTGTTTTGATTTCCACGTGTTTCTTTCATTTCATCGAATAAGTGCAATAATGTATGGTGTTTCTTTTTACAAATACTACAAGCGTATTTCGATTTGCATTGAGATACAGTATGGAAATTTAAACAGTTATAGCATAACTTTTGATTTTTAACGAATTCATATCTGCTTGAGATCTTCATATTTTGAAATTGTGAGCATTTATGTAAAGGGTGTGGGTTTTTACATAAAACACAAAGCTTTAAATGCTCCTTGGAATTAATCATGAAAGTTTTGGAACGATTTGAGATATTTGAAACGTTTTTAGGGCTGGACTTAACCGAAAAATTTCTGTTTAAGCCTTCTAACATCAAACTTCGCGTTTCTAAGAAATTTAAAAATTCGTCTAATGATGGAACTTCCTTAGAATTCAGAGATAACTCGTATTGTTTTCTAGTTTCTCTGTCCAATTTACTCGTAATAACATTTATCAACATAATATCTGAAAGATTGTTTCTTTTATATTCTAAAACGTTCAAGGCTCGTAAGTTTCGATTTATACAATCTACCAAATTGCGTAATTCTTTTGGCGACTCATGCGTGATTTTCTCGAAATTCATTAGAGCTTGGATATGTGCTTCGATTAACATTCTGGAGTTCTGATAGCGTTCATTTAATGCATTAAACAGAGACTTATAAGTGTCATCTAGAGTTTCTAATTGTTTTGCTTCACCCTTTAGTGCTGCGCGTAAATAATATAGTTTTTGCGTTTCTGATAAGGCAACATTTTTATCAATTAAATTAGAAAATTGGAGTTTAAACTGACTCCATTCCTCGTATTTTCCTGAAAACTGTGGAAGCGGGATTTCTGGGAGCTTAACATTTGGCGATGAAGTTGGCAGATCAGCATTATTTATTTTATTATGATCATTTTCAAGTTTATTACTTGCATACAGTTTACTATTGAGGCAATTTAGGCTTACCTCTAATTCTTCCAGTCTGGAATCTAAATCTTGAAGTTCTTCTTCAATTTCTGTTAAATCCGTATCCTCAGGTAAATTATAATATTCACTGCGTAATTCTTCGGTTTTATCTTGAAGCCTTTTAACGTTCGTCAGTTTCAATTGGAGCTCAATGCTCGCTTTATCACTGCTTTTAAAGTTTTGCACGAAGTTTTCGATCTGCGTTACTTTTCCTTTCAAACTTGATTTTTGTCTTTTTAAAGCGGTAAATTTCTCCATAGTTACGCGAAAAGTTCCACCTCCGGGTCGCTAGGACCAAAATGTTACGGAGGGAAAGCAGAGGACTGTATATAAAATAACAATTTTATTGAAAGCGGTGCCGCAACATGGGCTTGAAAAATGGCCGCTGAAGGCGACGCGACTTACTCACTTAGAACAAGTTTCACACTGGCGCGTTTTTTCATACAACCAGAAGGTGGCGCTACAATCGCCGGAAATTGCCGTTATCAGTACGGAACACCCCCATTACTCAGCTACGAGATTTTACTATTGAATCCATGTTCTGTTTTAAAATTTCTTCTTCTTGCTATTATTTAACAATCCATACCATATATTTGCTGTACCAATATTCAAAATTCTCCTTTTTAAGAAGGCAGAGTGTTAAGATTGCTGCTCTTTACATTGATGTATATATTTTTTCCTCGGTACCAATATAATATATAGGTGCCTATATAAAATATACCTATATAACGTATGCCAAGTAAAATACATAATCATCGATGTAAAGAGCTGAAGTTTTAACAATCTGCTTTCTTAAGAAGGAGAATTCTGAATACTGGCACAGCAAATATCTGGTATGGCTATCATAGATATCATATTATGATATCTGGTACATTCAAGTATTCATCAAATAGTCTCTGATGAACAGGTTCTGTCTAGATTTCACATAGTTATAGTGACAATTTGAGAGCCTTTAGACTTCAATTTCATTTAAAATATTTTTGATAATAATGAAATTTGTTCCATAGAACAGCTTTGATGATAACCTAGGTCTTATGTTTTGAATCACATAGGTTTCACATAGTTATAGTGACAATTTGAGAACCTTTAGACTTCAATTTCATTTAAAATATTTTTGAGAATAATGAAATTTGTTCCATGGAACAGCTTTGATGATAACCTAGGTCTTATGTTTTGAATCTCCCAATATTTTGCAATTATTTTAAGTATATCAGATAATAATGGCTTAAAATATGCCATCAGTTTTCTATTAAATGTTTCTTATTATGCAAATTAGGAAGCAACCCACAAATTTCTGTTGACGTTCGCTATTTATATCAGCCATGACAACAAAATTTATTTAAAAATTTTGTAGGAAAAAATATGTTTAAATACTACACTTTAGAGTGGAGATTTTCAATTTTTCTGTCTGTTTATGACCCAAACACTATCATGAACTTTATTAAAGTTTAGGTCTTTGCAGTATTACACATTATATTTTTACTTTTGAAACAGAATTAGAAAATAAAAAACAGTTAAATATGCGAACTAAAACAGTTTAATTATTTCCTATTGAAAATTATACCCAAAAATGTCACTTTATGAAAATTATATAACGTAATGAGAATAACACGCTCTACAGACATAAGTTACAACAACATTAATTTTGCTTCCAAGTATTCATATTTCTGTCGCTTTGTCCATCATAGGCAACATGCCAGTTCTTTAACGAACAGCGTCCCGTGAAGTTTTTGACAGGAGAGCAATTAATTAACATTGTGTTTTATTGTATTGCGCTGTGCAGAGGTTCGCCCGTATTAAGTCGAAAATTGTTTGAAACGTTTTAAATGAACACGAACTTAAAATTACTATGTTTCGAGAAACTTTTCTCCAACTTTCATTCAAAACTAGAAATCACAATAGCAAACTATAACCTTACCGCATCAGTGAGATTACAGTGTACCAAAGCGAAAAATAACTTACAATTGTAGAAGTAACAATGTGATTTCCCTCTCAATTAAAGGTCAAAAATTTATATTTATATTCTCTCAGATTTGGTGTTTACAATAATTAGAAATAATCAGTAACTGTCCAATTTGTAGTATATCCCTCTGCACAGGTTCACCTTAACTTCAATGGAATTTTAAAATGCATTTTCTCCATACATTAACTTAACATTTCTATACGCTTTGCGAAATTGTTTGCTTTCTCTTAGTATTATTTTAACGTTTGTACACTATTTAAAATGATGTAAGTTTCGCATATACGTGTGATAAGCATTTCCTTATATTTTTAAAATTTTAAATATCATTTTGGATCGTTTACTTTTACCATAAGCTTATTATAGGGAAAGTAGTTTTCCAGTAACAAATGTAACTTTTTTGGTTAAGTTAAACTACTGTACTCCGAACTCAAAAATAAAAAAGTATGTAACTCTGGATTTAGTTACGTGAACAATTCATACAGAAGATAAAAATTTTATACACGCACGCACACACACACACACACACACACACACACACACATATATATATATATATATATATATATATATATATATATATATATACTAGCTGAGTGGCATACCGATGCATTGCTTTTTTCATTTAAAATGAAATGGTTTCATTTCTTAAAGATTAAAAACTGTTTAATCACCTTTAAAGATATATTAGAATTTTTAAAAGACGAAATAATTATTTAAAATTCTCTTTTTTGCAAATTTTGGTATTTGGCTTTTCAAATAATTATTTCAAATTTCCGTTTTCAAAGTTTGCATTTGAGACAAAAAAGAAGGTCATTCAAATAGAAAAAAATCCTAAAGGTTTTAACTTCTCCTGTCCTAAAACTTCTTTAAATTTATTTTCGGATTTCAATTATTAAATTACTCGTTTGCAGACTCATTCTCAACTAATAATTTTTCCTTTTGGCAACATGGCCGAATATAAATATTAAATCTCATGGGGGGGGGGAAGTGCTTAAAAAGTAAAAAGACAGTTCTGATGAAATCAAAATTGGTGGTGGAAGTCCTCATTAGTCCCTCGTTGATTAGAAACAAATTTTAAAATTTGCTGGAATTATTAGTCAGAAAAATAATGAGTCCAAAAATTACGAACTCGGCATTCAGTTTCATTAAGATGGCAATCAGCGCGGGAAATTTCAAAAGTGAATTTTGTAAGTACGCTTTTTTAGAATGATAACATTTCTTTTATTAAATGTATTTGGTATATTTTGGAAGCTGAACATCTATCAAATGCCAAAAAATCGTAAGATTGACATTAATAGGTGCAGAAAACCGAAATATTTGACCATCCAAATTGTCGATTTCGTGAAATTCGAAAAATTACTTTGGGGAAAAAGCTTCGTTTGCAATGAAAAACATTTTTAACTTTATAAAAATGTGTATAATCTTAAAAAAGAAGAATTGTAGAACACATGGAAATAAAAAAATTCTTGATTGGGGGAAGGAAATGTTGAATTTTATATGCATGAAAATAGTGCAAATTTGCGAAACGGAAAGGAGCTCCCCCCCCCCCCCGGAATGTCAGCTGTTTCTGTTGTTCACTTCTTTTGAGTTCAGTGGTTTTAATTCAATAATCAAAAAAGTTTAAAGTTTTGAAATTTGAGGACGGCATCAGAGCACGCGTTTCGTCCGTCCGCGTGCATCGGTACCAGTCGCGATATCCTGCTGTGTTCAGTTCGCGAGATTAGCCCGTCCCCGTGTCTGCTCACTAACAAACATACGTTTGTTTACCGTCAGCTGTTAATAGTAAGATATATATACATATATATAGTAAGATATATATATATATATATATATATATATATATATATATATATACATATATATATATATATGTATATATATATATACATACATACATATATATATATATATATATATATATATATATATATATATATATATATATATATATATATATATATATATATATATATATATATATATGTATATATATATATATATGTATATATATATATATATATATATACATACATACATATATATATATATATATATATATATATATATATATACATACATACATACATATATATATATATATATATATATATATATATATATATATATATATATATATATATATATATATATATATATATATATATATATATATATATATATATATATATATATATATATATATATATATATATATACTAGCACTATTGCCCGGTGTTGCCCGGGTAGATATATAGATATAAAATTCTTCATGCATTTCATCAAAAAAATACTGGGCTGCACCCCCCAAACTTCATGTTCATCTGGCCAGACAGAATGCGCATAGCGAGTTTCTACTGAAATGATATATAAACAATAAGAAAGAAAGAAACTTTGAGGTTGCGGACCTTCTTCTCATTATACGTCTGATTTTATTGAGAATTAATAACACAGTGTTCCGTGATTCGCACGTTTGCATTGAATAAGATTACTGTTTAATTAAATTTGTTAGACAGTGTTTAATTAGATTTAATTAGATTTGTTTGATCCACTGTTTAATTAAAAATAAGTTTTATAATTTACATTTCCCTTTATTTTTTATTTTTCCCTTAAAAACGCAGTTTTTTTTACATCACTAAGAGACGCACTTTTTCTACATCAACCAAGAGGTAAAGTGCAAGATGCGATATTCCCTTTATTTAATCAAAGTAAGGCAGGATTTTGCATGAAGCCTAGGCTCAAAGTTTCTTTCTTTCTTATCGTTTGTATATCATTGCAGTATAAACGCGCTAAGCGCACTCTGTCTGGCCAGATGAACACGAAGAGCGGGGGGTGCAGCCCAGTATTTTTTTGATGGAAAGCATGAAAAATTTTATATCTATATATCTATTCGGGCAATCATTCTTTAAAAATAATTTCATTAATTTTCTTATGCTTTAATATAACTAATGGACTAATAGTTCGGAAAGAAAGTTTTGGGCCGTTATGTTTCTCTGTTTAAAGAGCTTTTCCTCCCACTGCTTAAAGAACCTCAAAAGTCTAAAAGATTTATCTTATATGATTTCACGTAATAAGAAATTCAAATACATATCATATGTTAACTCTGTTTCGCGAACTTAGGGGAAAAATCCTGTAGAACTCTTAAACTTCTTCCCATTTTATGATCCTCAAACAATTAATATATTTAGATCAATAGAAGGCTTCCAAAAACTGGCCATGAGACAAACTTAATTTTTCTTTTTTTTTTCTTACTTTTTTTTCCAAATTTTATTAAGTTCTATTAGTTTGAACTCCATTGTCTAAAATTGCCTAAAGCAGCGTTTCTCAACCTTTTTACACTCACGACTCCACTAAACGTAAAAAATAAAATAAACACTTCGCCCGCCCCCGTCACCCCTAGACCAACTCTCAAACCAACCCAGATCACTTCTCAGAACAAAACTCTTTTCCCCCGCGTATCGAATTGACTGGTTGTGTTGAAGGGGCTGTATCCACTTTTAAGAGGTGCACTTAGGGGCACAAAAATCATGAAAAAACTAATTAAAATAAACTAATTGAGCCCCAAATTTTGTTTTTCCTGATTTAAGTTTCTCGGGTCCTAAACATTAACTGTGCCGAATTTGGTCCCGGTGGGTGAAACAGTCTATGAGTCTATAGCGGACAAACAAACAGACAAGCCCTTTTATATATATAGACAAATTTATATATATATACATATACATATATATATATATATATATATATATATATATATATATATATATATATATATATATATATATATATATATGTATGTATGTGTCTGTGTGTCTGTGTGTGTCACGGCCCTTCGCCGCGTACCCATTTGCAGTCATAAAACAATAGGCCAGTGGAAGACCTAATACTTAGACAACATTTAAAAACATCTTTATAAATTAACATTAAGTGAATGCCCAAATAACCCAGCTAAATCGCCATTTTCAAGCATCTCTCATCTCACGCGACGCACGTCCTACTCTATCAAAAATCTCCCTAAGCTGCGCATTTTTCTTTCTCGCACGTTCACGTTATACCGCAGCGTGGGTGATCATTCCCAGCCCCTCTCTCGAACACTCGGGGAATTGCGTCAGACAGCGCGTGAGAGCAATTCGGTGACCCTGAACTCTCCGCTGAGGAAAACAATCTACATTCTGAATTGGAAAACACACTAGGACTTTAATAGAAAATTACCGTTTAACGCTTATTACTGTAATTAAATATAGTTTATGCTTCTAGCATCCCAATCTCCCCCCCCCGTTCCCCAAATGAGGCTCGGATGTAGGAATGGCCAGTTCCCACAGGCGAGACCCCAAAAATGATCACTAAAATTTAAATTCAAAACCAAAATATTTACTAGCTAAAAATTTTAACCCTAACCTAAAATTAATCCCTACAGGCGTTTAGCTGGATTGAATTGAGGTGTGGTTACAGGATACATAAGTCTCCATTTGAGACAAACTTGAGGTAAAAGAAACAAAAATCATTACAATATCAGTTATTGAAATATCAAAAATATAAAAAACACTAAAAGAACAAAAAACACATTTATCTCAGAATATTATTAAATAAAAACACAATAATATATCAAATATAAGTAAATATAATAAGAAAAATATCGAAAATCAACTATAAGAAACGAGTGTAGTATAGGTTACATATAAAGGTCCGTATTATGTTTGATCAAACTTTACATCTGTGTCTATAACATTAATACTCAGTCCTTCTTAATAAATGACGAAGTCCAAATCCGTGCAGGAAATAGTACCACAACAATGCAAAAAAAAAAAATATTAAGCCACTAAAAGAACACTAAACATTACTTTTTATCTGTGCACAAAACCAAAAAGAAATACTAAATCACTAGAATATAACCGTTCTGAATCTCACAATAACATTAAAAACTTAAATGAAAATGTTAAAAATCACTCAATAGAACTAAGAATACACAATAAATGAGATTATTAAAATGTATGAGATAAACAGTAAATTGTACCTTAAAAAGTATGGAATCAAAATTAACCAACCGTCAAATTTCTTTACAATACTCAAAACAAATCACTTTCTCATTATTTATTCTTATGTACTTTTCATAATCATTCAGTAATCAACTAAAAACTCTAACCAATGTGTGAATCGAGGAAGCATGTAAAATGTTCATGCTAGTTCAAAACTTCTAAATCCTTCTCTAAATTGGTAAAATATGTTAAATAATTCACATTTTAATTAATATTACTTATACAATCCTACCATTATCAAAATTAAAACATTTCAAAATCCCTTACTTTATATCAATGAAAAAAAAACAATACTACTATAATTTCCATACCTTATTTTTAAAGAAATCACATAATATTAACATAATTTTTATCAATACTTAACACACTCAAAAACTTATTTTATCAAAACGTAAATCAAAATAAAACACTTCAAAAATCAAAATGTAAAAACACAAAAATCAAATAATAATAAAAAGACAAAAAGGGTTATCACCAGCTCCGAAGAATATGCAGAATTATTATTTTTTTTTTCCTTTACAAATACTCAAAATGTGATAGTCTACTTAGTCCCCCCCCCCTCCCCCCTCAAAACAACAAAAAGCTGGATTAACATATTTTAGTTTTATGGAATAACAATTTTAAAACTTTTTCCAGTGTCAAGTATTAATTAATCTAAAAAACATGAAATAAATCTATCAAAACTCTCAAGATTCTAATCAAAATCCAAACAAAATCCTGCACATGAACAGCAAATTTTAATTCAGCAGTCCAAAACTCCACTGAAATTTATAATGTTTAATGCAAACTAATTGGGAAGTGCCGTCAGAAAAATTTTAGTTCCCAAATCCCATAGTTGTACCAAAGTTTTACCTGCTCTTCAGTGAAACTTGATTGGGTAGCATCAGTGTTAAAAGTATGGGTTTATTTCTCCCGATATTAAACTGATTTTAGTTTAGATTCTGACGTCACCTTCTCAATAACATTCTATTTTTACATCAAAACATGCTAGCTATTAAGAAATTCAGAAATCATAGACCCATCTCAGTTACAATAGTTAAATCATAAAATTTAGCTTAACTTTAGAAACTTAAAAATTTCATCATAATTCATTTAATTTTATTTTAATCAGCGTTTAATTTTTTTGACACTATTGAAATTAATGATAATACAAATTCTACCACATTCTTCCGAGTCAGTTCCAAACGTTTGATGGATCTTGTATCCATATCGTTTTGTATTAAAACACGCACTTCACAGAATTCTGCAATGCTGTTGCCTGTCAAATTCATAAACAAAACACCACTATTTTAAAGAACACAGTTATCCACGCTGGTTGCACCGGAAAACAAAATCACTTTTTCTTCGGTCATTTAGTTGATTCACCTACCACATAAATTACGTTTTGTCTCGCTGAATTCTCTGGGAAATTATTATACCCAGATATGAAGATCGGCATCTCACGGTACTGTATTGGAAAATCTCCTTGCTGAACTAGGATCAGAACACATCCAGAAAAATAAAGATGAAGACGAATGGTAGAATTCTCAGAAGACACACTGCAGCATGCAGAATCAACCACCTCACAAGTGGCAGATAATTCCTTTTCAAGACGGCGGACAGCATCCGTCGTGAAGGCACTTCAGAGTGTGAAGACGGCACTTGTTGTTCTCGTTGGCGTCATAGGACGGAAATATTAACGAACTTCAATCAAGAAATGCCTAAACCAAAATAATAGCTTTCTGCTGAAGGACGACGCTGTAGCGGAGACGAGAGATGATGAAACTGGGAAATTAAATTTAAATTTTAAATTCCTATACACTAATTTTAAAATGTAAGGTTTTTCCTTAACACGATTCCTTACCCTGATCGACTTTTGTCACGGCCCTTCGCCGCGTAGCCTTTAACAAACAAAGTACTCTAAATTGCAGTCAGAAAACAATAGGGCAGTGGAAGAGCTAGTACATAAATAACATTTAAAGGCTTCTTTATTAATTAACATTAAGAGAATACCCCAATAATCCAGCTAAATCGCCATTTTCAAGCATCTCTCAGCTCACGCGACGCACGTCCTATTTCTATCAAAGATCTCCCTAAACTGCGTATTTTTCTTTCTCGCACGTTCAATTTATACCACAGCGTGGGTGATCATCCCGAGCCCCTCTCTCGAACACTCGGGGAATTGCGTCAGACAGCTCGTGCGAGCAATTCGGTGACCCGGAACTCTGCGCTGAGAAAAACAATCTACTTCCTGAATTGGAAAACACACTAGGACTTTAATAGAAAATTACCGTTTAACGCTTATTACTGTAATAAAATATAGTTTATGCTCCCAGCATCACACACACACACACACACGCAAATATATATATATATATATATATATATATATACACTGCTGGCCACCCAAATTGCAACACCAAGAAAGACGAGAGATATCACAACAAAACCTATTTTGTAGATAACATGTTGTCCAAGTATCAAATGATTAAATTTATAGACTTCTGTGAAGTGTGGTTCCTGCCAAAATCAGTAGCCAGAGTAGCCGCCATTGTTGGAGATCACCGCTGCCACATGCCTCGGCATTGATTCAAAGAGACTTTGGATGAGTTCTTGGGGTACAGCGGACCAAGCAGCTTCCACACGTTGCCAAAGTTGATCTGCTGTGGCAGCTGGGGATGGAATCTGGGTCAATCGTAGAGCAACCATGGACCACACGTTTTCTATCGGCGAAAGATCCGGAGAGCGAGGCGGCCAGGGAAGAAATTCAATCTGGCGATTGACGAAGAACCGTTGGACAATGCGTGCCACGTGTGGTCGCGCATTATCCTGTTGAAATATGGCTGTGGGAAAGCCCTGGAGGTAAGAAAGGAAACTGGCTCCAACACCTCGGAGATGTAGCGCTGGCTGTTTAAAGTACCGGCAATGCGTACTAGAGGTGTGCGAGAGTGATATCCAATACCATCCCACACCATAATACCCGGTGCAGGACCAGTGTGGCGGTGCATAACGCAGCTTTTCAGCATCCTCTCTTCACGGTGTCTCCAGACTCGAATGCGACCATCTTGGTGTCGCAGACAGAAGCGTGACTCTTCAGTAAAGACAATTTCATTCCATTCTGCCGTCACATCCTTCTGTCATCACACCATTGGCGGCGGAAACTTCTTTGATTCTGCGTCAAGGGTAGACAATGCAATGGACGTCTTGCGGACAGACGTAAGCGTAATTTTCGCGTAATTTTCGCGTTTTTATCACAAATAAGCGCCAGCGTTCGCCTTCATGCCAGACGTAGGGATGTGACATCGATGTCGATATTTTCAAAACATCGATGTTTTGATAAAAACATCGATGTTTTAAACATCGATTTATTGAAGCCGATGTTTAACATCGATGTTTTGTGCTCGATGTTTTACGTTGTCTCGATGTTTTTTTAATGAAAAAGTACCGTAATAAAAAAAAATTACCACGTAGCATAATTTTCACACTCAGTAAATGTAAGTCTGAATTCTGAAAAGGGCAAATACAAAAGGGGGAATGATTCCTTAGCAAACAGACAAATGGCAATTAACGACCAATGAACCAATCAGAGTGCTTGGAATTTACCTGACACTCCAGAACCTGCCATGGGGTTTTATTTTACAAATAGTGTATACAGGAGTGCATCCTTTTAAGTTTTTGTTTTGTTCTGGTTTTATATAAGTTGACGTTAATATTATTAGTAAGATGCCTCCCAAAAGTACCGTTTGGAAATATTTTTACAAAACCACTGACAAATCGGCGAAATGCAATATTTGCTTTAAGTCCCTCAAAATTTCTGGCAATACCACGAATTTATCTGGACATTTGAAGGCAAAACATGGCGGTATTTACAACAAGAATTTTGAGTCATCAATGTAGCCCAAAGCAACCAAGTTTTTGTCATTTGTGCCTGCCCAATCAGAGAGTAAAATTAAATCACCCCCTCCCCCCACGACTAACGGAAGTAACATTAATGTTAGAGATTACTAAACCAGTTTTAAAAAATGTATGTTCTAAAACATCGATGTTTAAAAACATCGATAGTTTTTGGGCGATGTTTTATTAGCATCGATGTTTTAATATTGAATATCGATGTTTCAAAACATCGATGTTTTGTTATCGATGTCGCATCACTAGCCAGACGTGCCGAATCCGATGTCTCTCCCCGAGTGCGGTCAACATAATATTAAAGGAGTGCAGGCGCCAAGCAAAGGTCAGCGCCGATGTGCCCTCGATTTTCCGTGTGACGTAAGTTCATTTCTTTTTTTTAATTTTTTTTTGTGTGCATCGATAAATAGTGAATAGTGTGCTACTTCGCTGGAAGATTTCAAGAAAGTGTTTTTATCGTCTCTGTCACGCCTTCGAATTAAAAAGAAAAAACAGGAATAAGTGTGTTGGTGCTTCTAAGTAAACACTGTGTTCACGATTCAACATATCCTCCCGGAAAGGGGAAAAAATTTGTGACGGATCCTCGCCAAAATGGTTTTTTTTGTTGTGTGATGTAATGAAAGATTTAAGGTAAGGTTAACTTCGATTTAAATTTATGACTAAGATGAAAATAGAACTTTGACTTACACTGCTGGTCACCCAAATTGCAACACCAAGAAAGACAAGAGATATCACAACAAAATTTATTTTGTAGATAACATGTTGACCAAGTATCAAATGATTAAATTTATAGACTTCTGTGAAGTGTGGTTCCTGCCAAAATCAGTAGCCAGAGTAGCCGCCATTGTTGGAGATCACCGCTGCCACACGCCTCGACATTGATTCAAAGAGACTTTGGATGAGTTCTTGGGGTACAGCAGACCAAGCAGCTTCCACACGTTGCCAAAGTTGATCTGATGTGGCAGCTGGGGATGGAATCTGGGTCAATCGTAGAGCAACCATGGACCACATGTTTTCTATCGGCGAAAGATCCGGAGAGCGAGGCGGCCAGGGAAGCAATTCAATCTGGCGATTGACGAAGAACCGTTGGACAATGCGTTCCACGTGTGGTCGAGCATTATCCTGTTGAAATATGGCTGTGGGCAAGCCCTGAAGGTAAGGAAGGACAACTGGCTCCAACACCTCGGAGATGTAGCGCTGGCTGTTTAAAGTACCGGCAATGCGTACTAGAGGTGTGCGAGAGTGATATCCAATACCGCCCCATACCATAATACCCGGTGCAGAACCAGTGTGGCGGTGCATAACGTAGCTGTTCAGCATCCTCTCTTCACGGTGTCTCCAGACTCGAATGCGACCATCGTGGTGTTGCAGACAGAAGCGTGACTCGTCAGTAAAGACAATTTCATTGCATTCTGCTGTCCACATCCTTCATTCATCGCACCATTGGCGGCGGAGACGTCTGTGGTTCTGCGTCAGGGGTAGACAAAGCAATGGACGTCTTGCGGACAGACCACTCTGCTGTAAACGGCGTCAAATGGTACGCGCAGACACTGGATGATGCGTTACAAACTGCATGTGCTGTGCTATGGTTCGTGATGTGACTGAGCGATCCGTCACTGCCATGCGCACAATTTGCCTGTCATCACGTGAAGTGTTGCGCTGAGGTGGATGCGATCGAACACGCCGGTCCGTTGTACCCTCCTGCATCCAACGATCACATATCGGCATTAGAGTTGTTTGGTTTAGTCCAACACGACTACCGATTTCCCTGAAAGATAATCCACAATCTCGGTAGGCCACTATCCTTCCTCTGTCGAACTCGGATACTTGATCAAAAGATGATCGCTGTTTTCGACGAGGCATAATTGATCGTTTTTTTGAAAAAACCACAAGAAAAACACAATTGCCGAACTTGAAATCATCGAAATCTCCAAGCCTTAAATAGCGCTTTGAAGTGGCGCCACAGGCGCGCGTGATGTGCGTCTGCGCTGAAATTCTAATCATTTGCATATCTCACCTCCGTTAATGCATGTTGTAAATTTCATGTTATTTGCATGTTTCCTTCAGGGTGTTGCATTTACAGTGGCCAGCAGTGTATATATATATATATATATATATATATATATATACAGTAGCTCCCAAAAGTGTTCGTACACTTACGATTTTCAATGAAATAGGGGTTTCCAAATAGGGGGCCATTATTTAAAATGAATATTTCAGGATGGATATTTAATAATAAGATCTATAATCTATTCTTAACATAACTACATGAAATATTTTGAAAACATCGTAAAACTTTATTTTCAAGAAACCTGCAATCAAAAAGTAACAAAAACTTTATCGCACAATAGCCCTCGTACACTGAAATAATTTTGGATTAATTCATAATTAAAATCATCGTCAGGCGCTTTATTACTATTTTTGAATGGTGGTGGCATTTAAAATACCGTTTGACTTTAAATTTTGCTTGCCTACTCCGTAATATTCTATTTATAATTTTAAAATGGCTCGTAGTCGTAACAACAAACAGCATTCGAAAATTGTTTTTCATCATAGTAGTGGTAAATCAGCTCGGAATATTGCTAAATTATTTAATTTATCCCATTCTACTGTGCAGTATGTGATAAAATGCTTTAAAGAAGAAAATCGGATCGAAAGCAAGGTAAGAAAAGGTTGTCTAGAAAATTTAACAAAACGTGATCAGAGATTTATAATTAGAAAATTTGTGAAAATTCCACGTTTGAGTGTTGTAAAAGTTTCTGCAGAATTTAATGAAACATTTTCTATTTCAATTTCACCTGAAACTGTTTGACGAGTTCTCAGAGCAGCTGGATTTCTATGGGAGTTCTGCCTGTAGAAAATTGTTTGTGAGTGAGAATAACAGAAAGCTTAGGGTTTCTTTCTCACTATCAATGATAAATAAGCCCCCAAACGTATTGGAATAATGTCTTATTTGCCGATGAAAGCAAGTTTAACTTTTTTGGTTCCGATGGGCGTATAATTTTATGGAGCAGAAAAAAAATGAGGAACTTAATCCCAAGAACTTAGTAGGAACAGTTAAGCATGGCGGTGGAGTTGTCCTTGCGTGGGGGTGCATGTCAGCATCAGGACTAGGTAATTTGGTATTTATATATGGCATATTGAATCATGCTGTTTCTATGAATATTTTAAGAGACAATTTAAAATTATGAGCCCAAAATTTGGGTATTGGACATAATTTTGTTTTTTATCAAGATAAAGCTCCTAAGCACACGTCTCTCAACGTTCGCCTCTGGTGTCTCTATAATTGTCCACAAGTTTGAAAACACCACATGAATCGCCAGATTTAAACCCAATAGAACATATTTGGAGAGAATCGGAGGTTCGAGTACGAAAAGCGAAATAAAAACAATTATGATGTAAGAATGGATGAACACTGATGCAGAAATTACAAAAGAACTATTACAATCTATTCGTGACATTTAAAACCTGTTGTGGATGCTAAAGGATATCCTACTAAATATTAATTTAACGAAAAACTATAATATTTCCTAATGTGTAGATATTTTTTACAAGTGTACGATGACTTTTGAGATAAAATTTTTGCTATTTTTTTAATTATTGGTTTCTTAAGATTAAAGTTTTACTATGTTTTAAAAATATTTCATGTAGTTTTGTTAAGAATAGATTATAGATCTTATAATTAAATACCCATTCTGAAATATTCATTTTAATTAATGGATAGATCCCCTATTTCATTGAAAATCGTAAGTGTACGAACTCTTTTGGAAGCCACTGTATATATATATATATATATATATATATATATATATATATATATATATATATATATATGCATATATAACGATTTTAATTTACCCCACTTTTTAAAAAAAAAATTTTAAATCTTTATGAGAAGTTTTATGACGTGATTTTGTTTTCAAATTACATGGTTAGCCATCACAAAAAAATTTAAAATTTTAATTCAATAAATAAAAAAAATTTAAAGTGTGTCTCGGACCCCCTTAGGCTGTTTTTGAATGTCTGGGAAAAGCAGTGCCATTAGTGAGACTCGTACCCACGAGCACTGGCACCGTATGCCACCCCCCGCGTTGCACAGCAAGAAGTAAAGTATAATCACAAAGTATTTTTTATCTTCTTGATGTTAATCCTGAAGTTAAGTTTTAAAACCGAAAATTTCAACAAAGGCAAAAATGTGGGATTATTGCCAAGTCATTGAAAGGTAAAAAATAAATTCAAACTTTAAAAAATCGAGAATATTTTCACATATTCATTAAAATAAGTTGAAATTCCTTAAAAATTAAAGGAGTTCTAGTTGGTTCCCGTCAAAACATGACGGCTAGATAGTAAATAAATGTACTAATACACAAATTATACCTAACACATTATTGCCAAATGTTAAAAATCATAATAATGTGCAGAAACAAATAAATATGTTTAAGTGGCATCGTGCTTAGTGAGTATCTAAAGCCAGATTTAACAATGCCACTGAGCATGCGCAGAAAACAATTTTTTTTAATTGTAAATTATCGCTAATTAAACAGCGCGAAATAAACAATTTCCAACAGGTTTAATCTTATATTTCACAACCATAATTATCATAAAAATAAAAATTGCAGAGAGGGATCTAGTATCCTTGGATTAAACGTGTTTATCATTAAAACATTTCACTGAACATGCGCAGAAACAGTTAGTTTCTAACGCCAGATTTAAACATGTCTCTGAGCATGCGCAGAAATCAGTTTTTAATTGTAAATTATCGCTAATTAATAGAAATTGTGGTTACAAAAACCAAATTTGACAAATCTACAGATTACAATCTTTCGTTTAAGACAAAAATGAAGCAAATTGATGGAGTGGTTTTCTCTCACGGACTGCCCAAAATGTCGGCTTAGCAACGTAAATATATAGAGACCCGAAATTCATTAGAAAAAAAATATTCTTAAAATTGTTTACTTTAACACTCAAGCAAAAAAAAATTATAATAAGAATACAGTAAAAAATTACTCGAGAAGCATGTAATCAAAACAGTACGTCTCTTTACTTCGCCATTATTCGAACTCTGAGTATCATTTTCATAATTACCCTGGGAACAGATATCTTTCAATTCAAGACAATGTCATTGTTTTACCTTCATTTCATTTTTTTCTGCCGTTAATGTATTCCTTTAAATAAAAAATAACTTGAAAGCTGAAATGCACTATATCTGAGACAGAGTTCGGGGAATTGAATGTCTTCAATTTCTCATAATAATTAAAGAAAATTCTATTTAGTTGTTCAGTTTTTTCCCCTAAAATTTTTATGCGACCAAAATATTAATACATTATTTTCCATCTCTATTATGAAAGATGTTATGCAATAAAACGAATGAGGTACTTGTTGGAACAAATTAATCTCTGAGTAGCTAAATATTCAAAAAATTGCTTTTGTGCCTGTGATTGTTTACAAAAACTGTTTTAATAATTAACTGACAGAACATCACTTGAGCAAAAGATTGATTTTATCTTGAAAAGGTTACAGTTAATGGAATAGCTAATTTAATCTAGTGGGAATGGTTCTAAAAGCTGTCTTCTAGGTGTCCAACTTTACTTTAAAAAAATGTATGCACTAATAAATAGAATGAATATTTAGTAATGTATTTTTATTTCCCTTGATGATGTCATATATATAAGTATTCATATTTGGATATTTGTTGAACAATAAAAATTATTTCCACTATAATTATTAAAGCTTTAATTAAAAGATAATTATTTTCGTCATTTATCTGAGGACATAAAAAATGATATATTTTTCAAGCATTATCTTCAAGTATAATATGACGGTAGAAGAAAAATCATTTTTACTAGTGCATGCATTTATCGCATAGGAGATGCTTTACCAGTGATGGGTTTAACTGCAGTATGGCGACTCTTTTCATGTCAAATAATAATTTTTAGTATTAACCTGTCATGCATAATACGACAAAACAAGAATTCTTCAAATGCTCAAACTTTTTCTGAAAATGAGTTCTGGAGAGCGTCTTTTAACTTTACATAGACAATCCCCATCGTTTGTCCTCCCTATCGTTTCTGGGAAGTGTGCTTTTCACATATTTTGTAAATTTATTGTAAATATTTTTAATTCTTAGTTTCTTTTTCTTTTGTTTTGTCTGTTTCTTCTGTTTTCTTAGTGTTTTATACTTACCTCTGTAAGTCCCGTGTGATACTTTGTGGAACACGGGAATTTTATGTGTATTTTTTTATTTTAAAAAATCCGTATTGTTTGTCTCAAATGTACGAGAGAGACAACAGTAACATTTCAGAATATCATCTGTAGTATATTCTGAAAGAGTTCAAATAAACTACAAAAAAATGTCATTTGAACTTCAGGAAAAATATCCTATATTGTTTCAAAATCAAACACAATCGGGACATCGCTTCAAGCAATGTTAAGTAACCACGATATTAAGGAAATGCGATTCTTGCGCATGACTTTGAAACAAACCTGAGATAATTATACAAACTTGACCTGTAATAAATCCTTTAGTTATTTTACAATGCATGGTTAAACCTAGGTGTCTTGATCCTATATCTGTAGCATTACTTTAACTAAAGCTGTAGAAATGTAGTAGCCTTTAATAATATTTTGAATTATATAGATTTGGTCCCTCTATGGGGTCAAAGAGGGAATCACTCCCACCCCCAGATGCAACCTCTGGGGGTGCTCGGTCAAAATTTTGGTGGCACCTGTCTAAATCGGAGTCAAACACATGTAGTGCCATTATAAACTGGAACCGCACCCTTCAGCCCACTAGTCTATATGGACCTGGTCTGGAATAAATTCAGGCGAGGGGACATTAGAAATAACATTAACAGAATATATATACGAGGACCATTCTAAAAGTAAAGAACGTTTTGATCTGATGAGCCGCGTAATTCTCCCACCATCCCCGCTGCCGTGAAATTTACTTACCAAATCATTCCCGCCAGTTTGAAGCTAACTGCAAGCAGCTGCGGTCATTTGCTGTTTATTTTTACTTTTTTTAAATGTGTGACAAAATTAAGGATCCTGCCAAGTGTGAGGTTCGTAGCGTGTGAGGTTCGTAGCGCAATACGCCTCCTGAACGCAAAAACACTTTCGCCCTATTGAAATTTAGAGACAGATAACTGAAGTTTATGGTAATGTTATGTTCAGGTCGAAAATGGTGCGTTATGTTTAAATGCCGCAGCCTACTGCCAGACCCTTCACCGACTACGCCGTGCCATTCAAAACAAACGGCGTGGATTGCTGTCCAGCGGCATTGTGCTTCTTCGCTCGTCCCCATGCTGCTGCGTTGACGAAGAATTGCTTCGTCCATTTAACTGGAAAGTTTTTGAACATACCGTCATATAGGCCGGACTTGGCCCCCAGTGATAACTTTCTTTTTTGTCAAATTGAAGGATTTTTTTGAAGGAAACCACTATGGAAATGATGATGAACTGAAAGAGGAAGTTAGTGACTGGTTCAAAAACTTGGCGGCAAGTGAGTACGCAGAAGGTATAGGAAAGCTGGTACAGCGCTTTCACAAATGGTTTAATTTGAACGGCAACTACATAGAAAAATAGGTAAGATATCAAAATGTGTTACAAAATAAATTTTCTTTCATTATCTTGAATAAAACTGACTAGAGAAACAAACGTTTTTTACTTTTAGAATGGCCCTCGTATATATGTATATATATATATATATATATATATAATATTAAAAACTAGTAATTTCTAAAGTCAACACTCTTAACTTTTAAAAACCATTAATTCCTCACGCTACTATTCAAAATTACATACCCTTTTTTAATCTTTTTAAGTACTTAAATTTCCCTTGGGCATTCGTGTTAAATTCCATTGTTACAGCCTTCGGCAAAATCATTCAAGATGGCTGACTTTTTGACGAAATTGGAAGCGACGCGTCGTAGGGTCTAAAAAATTCAGATTTGGACATAAACACTAAACTTTTATCCAATCAAAAAGTAAGTCACACCTCTGTGTCACGTGATGGAATGACTTTATAAAACTATCTGATGTCTAAATTTAGACGCACTCTGAAATATTTTGTCTGCTACGAAAAACACGGCGGAGGGGCCGGTGAATTTTAATAAATATGTAGTTCGAGATATCTTGTGTCAAAGACATTTCTTTTCGACCAGACTACCATTCCAGTAATCCAGTGTCTACAGAGTTGACTGTGATGTGGGGTTGAGGCATATTTCATTGCAATGACCGGAGGCCGTTCTCCCTACGGGTTTTCATCACAAACAAGCGCCAGCGTTCGCCTTCATGCCACACGTGCCGAATCCGATGTCTCTCCCCGAGTGCAGTCAACATAATATTAAAGGAGTGCAGGCGCCAAGCCAAGGTCAGCGCCGATGTGCCCTCGATTTTCCGTGTGACGTCAAGTTCGTTTCCTTTTTTTATTTTTTTTTGTGTTCATCGATAAATAGTGAATAGTGTGCTACTTCGCTGGAAGATTTCAAGAAAGTGTTTTTATCGTATCTGTCACGTCTTCGAATTAAAAAGAAAAAAAAAAGGAATAAGTGTGTTGGTGCTTCTAAGTCAACACTGTGTTCACGATTCAACATATCCTCCCGGAAAGGGGAAAAAATTTGTGACGGATCCTCACCAAAATGGTTTTTTTTTGTTGTGTGATGTAATGAAAGATTTAAGGTAAGGTTAACTTCGATTTAAATTTATGACTAAGATGAAAATAGAACTTTGACTTTGCTATTATTGATCTGTATTTTGATATAACTGCATTTTTATATAGTTGGTAAAAATTTGAAGTCATTATATTCATAGAGTATTTGAATTGTTTGTGATATTTTGATAAAATTTAAATAATGGTGGGCAAAAGTGGAAAAGTCGAAAGACAAAAAGATCAATCGTTTACCGTTAGCGGGAACGCGGATGATGAGGAAAAGAGACAGAAACTAGATCAATCACTTTCAGTCGGTGATGAGGACGCAGAATGTCCCAGTCCTGATAGTAAAAACAATCTCAATCCACTGAGATTCTAGAGAGAGAACTTAAAAATATCATCCCTTTCGATTCCCAGGATGGAATGAAATTAGAAAAATGGTTAACACATTTTGAACATGAAATGGCCCAACTAAATTTATCAGATAAGAAAAAAATAAAAATATTCCGAAGTTTTTAAAAGGAGAAGCATTAACGGCTTTTGTAAATTCATGTTTAGAGATAAAAGAATGGAATGAGTTAAAGGGGACTTTACAGGAATTGTTCTTTGAGACAGACAACATAGATTTTTCTGAATTTGCTAATTTACGACATGAAACAGGAAATGACTTGACCAAATATTTTCATAAGAAAATTGAGATAGGAAAAAAATTAGGATTAACACAGAAATTAATACTGGAAGGATTAACAATAGGGTTGAACTCTCAGATGAGATTGACGTTGGCAGCAAACCCTCCTCAAACGACAACAGAGTGGCTTGTGTTGGCTACTAAACTAATTAAGATATGTACTGAAGGGAAAGAGCTTAACCAAAGAAATAGAGAAAACAATTTTAATCCAAGATTTGAGAATAGACCCCATTTTAGACAAAATTACCCTAATCAATCTCTTACCAAGCCAAAATATAATCCATCTCAACAAGTCAGACAAAATTATTCTTCCCAACATCAGTTAAGACCAAATTTTAATCAACAAACTTATTTTAGACCCAATTATGGTCATCAACAACCATTCAGACACTGGCAACCCAGAGGGGACCTGAACTTTGGGAACAGGAGATTTGAAAGTAGACCCAATGAACAAATTAATCATCATCAACAATATTTAAATCTACCGTCCACACCATGTAGGAAATGTAAGAACTTTGGCATAAGCAACGCGTATCATTGGGAACAAACTTATGACATATGCCAAAAATTTGACAGGATATCAGTATGAGAGAAAGGTCATCAACATGATGAACCTGAGTTTGAAGGAAGTCAAGGGCCAGAATGACAATTACTGTCACTGGAAGGAATCATTAGTACGAACAATAAATTTTCTAAACAAAAAGGACTGTATAAAAATGAGAAGCATACTTCTTTTAATTGTGTTGTGGATACTGCCTCCACAATCAGTCTAATATCCCAAAAGCTGGTGAATAAAAATAAACTGAAATGTTTTTCAAGTTCTCCAATTAAGATCAGGCAAGCTGAGGGAGAAATTTTAATCACAAATAAGTGCAAATTCGAAATGAGAATAGGGAAAATAACAAAACATATTTCTGTGTATATTTTAGACAATGACTTGTCTTATCTTATTTTGGGAATTCCAGAGTGTAAGAAATTTAAATTGGTTATTGATTGTTTTAATTCCTGTATAATTCAAGAGAAATAAATTTTGAAATTGTTTAAAGTCAGTAATGACAACACAGGATTTTCTTTGCATTTAAACAATACTATTGAAACTTCTATGTGTATTAAGTCTAATGATATTTATGTGAACAATGATAACAGTGATTATAAAAATGAAAGTGATTTTTTGAATAATGATCATAATGTTTTTGAAAATTGTATTGAGGGGTTACCACAGGAAAATGACATTTTCAATATTGATTATAATGCATGTGACACATACAATGCAAGTTCTGATGACATTCAAATGAACAATGAACAAAATCCTAATGGCATAAATATTGAAGAGCAAATCAAACAATTCGATGCGAATAAGCACCTAAAAGAACTTTTATACCATAATGCAGAATTATTTTCAACAAACAAGTATGGCATAGGAAAGATTATAATGGAACCACAACGAATAATATTAAATTCAGACCTATGAATTAGCCTGAGAGCTTATAGAACTTCACCAATTGACGTAAAAGAAATCAGAACCCAAATTAAAAGCTTATTAGAAGCAGGAATCATTAAAGAATCACATAGTTCATATTCCAGTCCCGTCACTTTCGCAAAAAAGCGTAATGAAGAAAATACTAGACTTTGTATTGATTTTAGAAAGTTGAATTCAATTACTCGGACAGATGCTGAGCCCCTGCCTCGGATAGATGACATACTAGACAAATTAATTAAAGCTAGATATTTCTCAACTTTAGACCTTACATCTGGGTTATTGGCATGTACCTATCCTCCCAAAAGATACTAGGAAATTAGCATTTGCCACAACTTTTGGCTTATATGAGTGGTTAAGGCTTCCATTTGGCTTAAAGAATGCCCCTGCAGTGTTTAATAGAACCATTGGAAGAATTCTAGACAAATATAAAATTAATTTTGCATGCCACTATTTCGATGACATCATAATTTTTTCAGACTCAAAGAAACAACATGTAGCACATCTAGATTAACTATTTGGCATTTTCAAAAAAGAGAACATTAAATTAAAATTGTCCAAATGTGCTTTAATGCAAAATCAAATTAATTTCTTGGGGTATCACGTTAAGGAAGGAAGAATTTCACCCGACAATATCAATATTGAAAAAATAAAATGTTTGAAACCACCAACTACTGTAAAAGAACTCCAAAGGTTCTTGGGCACAATAAATGATTATAATAAATTTATTCCAAATTATGCAAAAGTGAGACATCCTTTAAACACATTGTTGAAGAAAGGAGTAAAATGAGGATGGTCAAACAAGTGCCAAGAAGCTTTTGAAACTCTTAAGAATTTATTGATATGTAAACCCATATTACAATTGCATGACGTAAACAAAGACTGTCATTTATTTATGGATGCTAGTAAACATCAGGTTGGAGCTGTTTTAAAACTGCCAGGTGAAGATGGGGTGTTGCATCCTATAGCATATCACTCTTGTGTATTAAAGGACTATGAGGCAAACTATTCTATTACTGAATTTGTGTGTTTAGCAATTGTGGACAGTTTAGACAGGTACTATCATTATCTCCACGGTAAAAAGTTCACAATTCACACAGATCATGCTGCCTTAGTTTGGCTTAAAAATGTGAAAAATCTTCGAGGTCGACTTTTCGCTGGTCATTAAAACTAAGTATGTTCGACTATGAAATCAAATACCAGAAGGTAAGTGCAAATGTTGAAGCTGACATGCTTTCCAGAAACCCTTTTGGGCACCCTGGAGTAAATAAAACAATGCAGTTGCTTCAACCCCAATATTATTGGCCAAAGATCACCGAGGACATTAGTAATTACATAAGAAATTGCCACACTTGTCAAATAAACAAAAAGAAAAGACAAAAAAGTTTCGGATTGCTGCAAGAAATTCCTCCGACAGACCAACCTTTTGAGTGCTTAAGTTTAGACACAGTAGGCGGATTTAATTGCTATAATTCCACAAAAAAGTACTTACATTTAGTAATTGACCATGCAACGCGTTATATTTGTGCCTTTCCATCAAAAAGTGTAACCACAGAAACTTATGCAAATTGTTTAAAACAGATATTCCAAATTCAAACCCCAAAGAAATTATTAACTGACAGGAATGCAGCTTTTACTTGTTCAAATATTAGAAGATTTTTAGAGCATAATAATGTGAAACAATTACTTACGACGACTCATCATCCACAAACCAACGGAAAGTGGAGAGAGTAAATCAGACCACAATTACTAGACTAAGGTGCAAAGTACATAATTCGACCAGTAAAATTCCTTGGACAACCCTTTTAAATGAAGTAATTAATGAATACAATCATACGCCCCATTCAGTTACCCAAATGACCCCAGCTAACTTACTTTTTGGTATATTACCGTATGAACCCCATATCAAAAGACAAGAGTTTTACCCTAAAGTTGATGATGCAAGAAAATTATCTAGAGAAAGGACTATTAAATACCATCAAAGGAATAAAGTAAAATATGATGCACGTTTTATAGAATCTAAATTTAAGTTGGAGATTTAGTGTTATTCGAAGAATTTAACTACCCTAATACAAGAAAATTTAGCTCACCTTATTCTGGACCGTACACCATATTAAGACAAATGTCAAAAGTTAATTATGAAATTGATAGGCCAAATTTTCACACTAAACGAGATTCTGAAATTGTCCATGCTTGCAGATTAAGATATTATAATGAACCAGATAAATTAAAACTCTATCACGAATAATGACATTATAGATCCATTTTTCTTTTTTTGTTTATTTTAGATACTTAACATCCTTAAATTTTTATATAAATAATTGTGTATTGTCCTACTAAAGATACAAAACTAGTATATAAAAAAACTGTCTTACCTAAACTTTCTTCTCGCAAATATTGTTATATGTGAATTTTTTTGGATCTCGATTTAAACCCTGATTATGACAACTCTACTTCTTTAATCTTTCAGTAAATTCCCTCTTTCTCGAATACACTTTCCTATCACCCAGCCCTACAAGCGCGTTGGAAGTCATTTTTAATTTTTTTTTTGAATTTCACCAGTTCAGTCAATTCAAGTGCCGAAAACATATACTAAACCGATAATGAAGACAGGGCTAGGGTAACTGCTCCTTTTGTCCTCCCAATTCTTATTCAACACTTCAGTAGGCATGACAAACGTCCACCTTTCCTTTTTCCCATCTTTGTCATTAACAAGATGTTGTTTTTGGCTGTCATGTCCTATTGGAGATTCACGGTTAGTCCACTGTCCGGCTAATAAGACTCTTCCTCCTTAATAGTCAGAGAAGAATAGGGAGAAAGAAACACTTATACGCAAACATAAACACAAACCTCTCACTGCTTAGAGGTAGAATTAAAGAATTTGAAACTAAGAGTTGGGGAACACACATACAAACAAGGTACCTTCAACACAGAAATTGGATATCCACGTAGAATAATAAATATTGAGAATACAAGTAAAAATAATAATAATGACTATTAAAAAAAGTTAAAAAAATAATAAATAAAGTTAGAATGAGAATAAATAGAATAAATAAAGAATGTTGAAAAGAGATTTTTTTTAAATAATAATTAATATTGAAATAAAGGAGATAATGGGTATTAAGAAAAAATAATGAGATAAATAAAGATGTGAAATTAAAAATAATGAATAAGAATTTGATGTATCAAAGATTTTGCGATGATGGAATAAATGTTCTATAAGATATTATATGCAATTTAGGTATTGAAGATGTGTATATTATTAAATGTGATTTATTGAAACTATGATTTAAGTAAAGACTGTGATTTTTTTAATGTAACCAGCTACAAAGGACTATTTTTTTTATTTCAAGTCAAGATATTGGGATTTTTTTGTGTATTCTGCGCTTGAAAGATGATAGGTCACAGAACCTACCGAACTATGATTATTTTTTTTTTACTTTTCTCAAGCAACATACTGTAGCTAACATAACAAAGACAGTGAACTATAGGCTACCATGTGTACCTTACAAACATTTTTGGACTCACCCCAATGTTGTGAGAGTTGAGGAGGAAAGTACAAGAACTTCAAATTATTATTGTCATGTTCTATCCCATTTACTTAAATTTTTTTTTTCTTGATTTTGATATTTTCATTGTTATGTTCTATTATTTGTGTTAGTCGACTCAAAATTAAAATTGATATAAATTGAAAATTTCATAACTTACAATTTTTTGGTTAAATTTAATTGTTTTTTTGCTGGGATGTTGTTGTGCGGGGAGAGTGGGCCCTCCCTGCACGGCAATTTTCAGTTGATGATTAGGTAGAATCTTCAATTTAATATTATGTGAATTTCTTTTTAGTGATTGTTATATATTTTTTTCAGCAAATTTGATACTGTTGTTCTGTCATCTCATCACGTGACCTTTAAAATTTTTTGTGCAATTTAACTTTAATTGAAAATTATTCGTTAACTTATTCCAAATTTTTAACGCCCATTTTTCTCACCCATCTGAGTCTGCCCTCCAATGCAGGCATTGAAGGTCAGCCTCTTCTCGGACGGGGGGATATTCTATAATATTAAAAAACTAGTCATTTCTAAAGACAACACTCTTAACTTTTAAAAACCATTAATTCCTCACTCTACTAATCAAAATTACATAACCCTTTTCAATCTTTTTAAGTACTTAATTTTCCCTTGGGCATTCGTGTTAAATTCCATTGTTATAGCCCTCGGCAAAATCATTCAAAATGGCTGACTTTTTGACGAAATTGGACGCGACGCGGCGTGCGGTCTAAAAAATTCAGATTTGCACATAAACACTAAACTTTTATCCAATCAAAAAGTAAGTCACACCTCTGTGTCACGTGATGGAATGACTTTATAAAACTATCTGATGTCTAAATTTAGACGCAATATGTAATATTTTGTGTGCTACGTAAAACCCGGCGGAGGGGCCGGTGAATTTTAATAAATATGTACTTCGAGAAATCTTGTGTCAACGACATTTCTTTTCGACCAGACTATCATTTCAGTAATCCAGTGTCTACAGAGTTGACTGTGATGTGGGGTTCCGGAATATTTCATTGGAATGACCGGCGGCCGTTCTCCCCACGTTACTTACTTACACACACACACACACACACACACACACACACACACACACACACACACACACACACACACACATATATATATATATATATATATACATATATATATATATATATATACATATATATATATATATATATATATATATATATATATATATATATATATATATATATATATATATATATATATATACATATATATATATATATATATATATATATATATATATATATATATATATATATATATATATATATATATACATACATATATATATATACATACATATATATATATATATATATATATATATATATATATATATATATATATATATATATATATATATATATATATATATATATATATATTTGGATGGCGGCGGGCCCTCTGCTGAAATTGCTTGGTTTTATATATGAAAATGGTGAAGTTTCTTTTCAGTTTTGAATGTTTACCAGAGGCGATTCCAGGGAATCAATCAAGAGGCTTGCCAGCTCTTTAGTAAATACATGACAACCAGGACCGGATGTGCAAATGGTTTCCTGGACAAGTTGTTCCTGAGGTATGCAGGGGGAAGGAACCGTTTTTGACTGGTGTTCGTCTATGCAGTCCAGAGCAGCTAGGGTGTCGAGCCAGGCACAGACAGAGAGAGACAGTGGTCCGGTGTGGACGGTGTTTGACTTTGCCTCGGACGAGGAGTTTACGTGTGCGGAGAAGCCACGTTGAGGTGATTGTGATTTGTTTGGCGGAGCGCCTTACAGGTGTGAATTAATTGATTTGGCTGGAGGCCATGAAGGCACTGGAGGTGCACAACTCATAGGAGTTAATGTAAATAATTTGTAAATACGCTAAAGAATAAAGGTGCTTGTTTTACGTTCCTTAATCCAGCGTATCCTCGGTGATTTTTGAAGGAACCGGGTGGCTAGGAATTAGCCATAGTTCGGCGTGCTATCGAAATAGACTGGGCAGTGAAGGCGAAGTGCCCCAGTTTATGATAATATATATATATATATATATATATATATATATATATATATATGACACGCTCGCTACTGACACCCTTCTTAGTACGTCGTCTTAAATCCAAACTTACTCTTTCTTAATCTTATCGCTACATAATTATTAAAGTTATAGCAGTCAATGAGTTAAAAGGACGGTGGCAAAGAACTACAATTAATACATCTAACATAGTTTATTTTCCCAATAATTTCCTACCTGATTCAATCTGTTAATTTTAATGAAGAACTCATCAAGTTCCCGTGCGACGCGTGACTGTCTCAATCAAGAATTTCCCACCGTCTGATTAAAACGCTATTGTTTTTTATCATCTAAAGCCATAGCGCATGCGTGTCACGTCGGCACCGGAGATGAACCAAAGGCGTGACCACGTATGTCAATCAAATCCAACGAAAAACCGGGGGATTCCCCTCTTTTTCCCGATGCATTTCGAACCAAGATATGAGAATAGTGGTGAATTACGCCACAACAATAAATTAATTACTAAGCCCCCTTTAAATTTAGAGTAATCATTCTTTCCCCACAAAATCCTTGACAACTTTCCCCCCCCCCCCGTCCCTCTGAAGGCACGCACATAAATGGAGTAGCTAATTCCACCCGGCAAGTCTTCAGAAGAGAAAACACTAGGTTTAAATTTCAAAATCCCAAATAACTATGAACCGAAAAAGATTGCTGAGTAGGGACGTCTCCCCAGTCAATACAAATTAAATTAAACCTAACCTAAAATGTTATCTATTCACGCCTAGCCAGATTGAATCAAGGTACTGATACATTTTACACAAGTCTCCATTTGAGACACAATTGCCATTGACGAGCTATTAATCATTACAATATAAATTTCCAAAATTACAAAAATCAGTAAAGAACCCACAATTATCATCAAATCTTATTAAAGAAAACACGATAATACCCCAATCACAAGTAAATATAGTAAACACTCAGTTCTTTTAACAAATGTAGAAGTCCAAATCTGTACAACCAAAAATAAAAATATTAACTCTGTAAATCGGCCGCGATACATCACTCTACATCTGTGCACAAAACCAAAAAAAAAAATCATATTTTCCCTGAATAACGCCATAATTATATACTTGTTATATGAGATCCACACTTATAAAAGATACACAAAGTAGCTTAAAAAGAGCGTTTAAACTTTTTTTTCTTTTTTTTTATATAAACAACACACAAAGTTTAACCACATATGTGGAGTCAAGAGGGTGTTAGGTACCCAACATATAAAGTCACTTAAGAAATGGATCTCTGAACTTTACATTATTACTATTTCTTTATCAAAAAAAAGACACATCATAAAATTTTACCAACCTAATCAATAAAATCAAGAACACACAATTTGAATTTTAAAAATATATGAGAAACAGTAAATTGGAATCTAAATGTATGTAATCAACTTTCAAAATTATCTAGATTACTCAAAGCAGTTTCTTTTCTCAATGCTTATTACGCACTTCTCATGATCATTCAATGACTTACTTAAAACTAATCCTAGTTGAGGAGGCATGTGAAACAGGCTCATGCCTGGTCAAAAAATTAATCATTTTATTATTTATTGACAAAACATGTTAAAAACTCACATTTTTCAATATGCTATCCAAATCTTACCAATTTCAAGGCCAAAATATTTCATAAACTGTCACATCTTACATTACTGAAAATTCCACACCTCATTTTTTTTATTATTTCGATATAGTAAAATACACTTAACAATCGGAGGCCCTCCTCATTCAGTTTGCCGGTCGACCAAAAATATACACTGTAAAAACATTTAACACAATATTTATCAAAAAATGTATAGCAATCAAAAGGATACCCAAATTATGTCAAGACTCAAGATATAAGCACACTTATAAAAATTGTAAGATCAATATAAATCAATGTCATATACCTGTGAAGAAATTGTAAACCAAAATAAAACACTTAAAAATTGTAAGATAACTGTAAACTGAAAAACACCCTATGAAACTCCAAATAATATTTATCAAAATGTAACTTAAAATAATACTTTATGACACTCAAATAAATACAAAAATATATACAAGGAATAAATTGATCATCGTCGTACCAGGAAACCAGAATCTGCAAAAATATTAAAATTGCTCCTAATTTAGTACGTTACTTTGCTTTCCCCACCCTCCTTAAGAACAAGATGGATACATAATATAATTTCATAATATTATAAATTTAAAGCACTTAGAATTGTTAAAAATATCAATTAATTCTTCTTAAAAACATGAAATAAGTCTTTCAAACTCCAAATCCTTATCAAATCAGCAAAACCTTCACAAAAACAACAATTTTTCAGCAGTCATTAAATCCGCTGAGAAAAATATGAAAATATTACATATCTTATCACAGATCTTTTTAAAATGTGTCAGTTAATATTCATCATTTAACTCAATCCGCAAGTGTTAACCGAAGTGACATACTCTTCAGTGAAACTGGGTGGGGAAGCTCTATGCTTATAAAATTGTATGGGTTTCAAAAATACGAAAATACTCATCAACATAAAACTAATCTCATCAAAAATAATATTCCTCAAAAACCCATATCTTGTTTAACATCCTGACACAGTTATTTAAACATTATCATTAAAATTATTTTCATTTCCAACATTACCCTCCAAACACAATCTTTTCACATATAAAACCCATTTCACATTTAAAAATGTAATAAGTATCGCTTACCCTTTTTTAATATCCCGTCAAACAAAATTTTAATTTTTCTGCACGCTGAATTTTTTTTTATTTACACAAAACCTTCTTCTGTTATCCGGGTGATGCTCGATAAATATCCGTTTTTATTTTAGCTGACCAGAAAACCTGGCGTTATCCTTTATTAAAATGCAGATTTGACAGAATTCCTTTTGCTTGCCAAATTCACAAACCAGGTACCGCTGTATTCAAAAACATAAAATCACGCTAGTTGCAGAGTCGGGAGAAAAAAAACATTATTTTCGTTGCTTGTTGCGTCGTGAAAAAAAAAACACTCCACGATTCAGGGTCTTGTGGAACTGTTACACATCTAGTTGATTCTCTGGGAATTGTACCCAGCCCGAAGAAACTTTTAGCTGAACATATTTCGATGTTTCACGGCACCGGAAAAAAACCTTTGATGAAACACACGATGTCCGCAATGATTTGTTGACTGAAGAAAATCAATACTGTAGCACAATTTTGACACTCTGATGACACAATGCTGCAAACAGCAGGCAAAGCGTTGTTAATCCACACTTTGAAGTCGAGTAACATCATCTGGGTCGAATGGTTCCCCGACTGGAACTGTGCGACGGCAATCGTTGTCACTGGTTTCTGCACGAAGCATCAGCACAAAATTTGCAGCTCCAAACTAAATTTTTTTTCTCATCCAACGCAATCAACGCAGTCAGGAGGGAGCATGATTAGAACTTGGATAAAATTTTAATTTTAAACTTAAATTTTTAAAGGCTATGGGGTTCAATTTATTTTCCCCCGCGCGATCCCAAAAATCCTGCGCGGCTATTGACATGTTCGCTACTACACCCTTCCTAGTTCGTCGTCTTAAATCCAAACTTATTCTTTCTTAATCTATCTCTACATAATTATTTAAGTTATAGCAGTCAATGAGTTAAAAAGCCGGTGGCAAAGAACTACAATTAATACATCTAACATAGTTTATTTTCCCAATAATTTCCTACCTGATTCAATCTGTTAATTTTAATCAAGAACTCATCAAGCTCCCCGCATGACGCGTGACCGTCTCAATCAAGAATTTCCCGCCGTCTGATTTAAACGCTATTGTTTTTTACCATCTAAAGCCATAGCGCATGCGTGTGACGTCGACACCGGAGATGAACCAAAGGCGTGACTACGGATGTCAATCAAATCCAACGAAAAACCAGGGGATTCCCCTCTTTTTCCCGATGCATTTCGAACCAAGATATGAGAATATTGGGGAATTACGCCACGACAATAAATTAATTACTAAGCCCCCTTTAAATTTGGAGTAATCATTCTTCCCCCACTAAATCCTTGACATATATATATATGAAATATAATTTTACGTTTGTGAGTATGATGTGTCTACGTGCCTCTAATCGTGCATCCATACATAATTCAGAGATTTTTTTATGAACTCAAATATAAAATATAAAACTCAAGTTTAAAATAAAAATAACAGTTTCAATTATTTTTTAAGTATGCAATAAGTAGGAATATCTCCATACAGGGCCCTATTTACGAAATTCTTGACAATAGGCCCAATTCGGGTTTGGGGACCCCCTAACACGTATGTGGGCGTAAAATTCTAAAAGCTGACACACACAAAAAAATTATCATGAATCATTGTGAGAGTACGATTTTACCAAGAATTGGTTATTTCAAGAGTAGAAGCTTAGAACATTATCAAATAACAAAAAGCAATACAACATATTAACTTCATCATTAAAACAACAGTACAATACAACCAGAAAAAATTATTAATCCCTTATATACACTATAACTATAAATATGATGAACCAATTAATCAAATTTGAAAGGATACATAAAAAAATGCCATTAAAATAGATAAAATAAATAAAAATTTGAATTGAGAACTTTTTTTTTTCTTTTGAAATAAAAATTGGGCCCCCCCCCCCCCCCCCCCCAACATTTGGAGGCCTCTGGGCTCCGGCCTATCAAGCCTAAAGGAAAATCAGGGTCTGTCTCAATAAGCTTTCTCATTACACTTTGTAGCTTTTTTTTCTTAGTTTGCATTGTTTGGTGAACATATGTCTAGACATACAAAAAGCAATAAAACACCAAATTGCTCTTAAACAATATAACAGATTTAAAAAAATTTACATACGTAAAAACAGAATGAGACAGCAACTACATAAGAAAAAAATGAAATTATTATGTAGAAATCGAGTTATTAAATTGAAAAAACTGAAGACGTTTTCTTTCAGAATGAACGTGAAACTATTTTAAAATTTAAAAAAGTGCTCTTAGTAATAAGGCAACCTAAAGTACAAAAAAAAATAAGACCCCGTTTTTCGGAATTAAATACAAAAGATTGAAAGAAATCTCCATGATTCAAAACCTGGAACATTTTAAGCAATGCAGCTAAACAAAGTGTTGCTTGATGTACTTGAGTAAAATAAAAAGAAATCCAGATGCGAAATTTCGTGATGTGAAAGTAGATGTTACCCATAAGCAGCCAATTATCAATAGCTAAAAAGGGAATATCTTTCATGTATTTTTCATTAATATACATCACATATATATATATATATATATATATATATATATATATATATATATATATATATATATATGTATGTATGTATATTTTAAATTTGCATATTTCAAGAAAAATCAAAGGTAAAATAATTGCTATGAATTTTTTACCCCGTTTAACTGATGATTATTAATTTTTAATCTGGAGATAGAAAATTGGATATCATAGTTGTAAATAACAAATTTGTCAATGGAAATGTTTATCTAAAATATTTAAATGCTATATTCTTATAAATAAATATTTAATAATTTAAAATGTAAAGTACGTAACGTATCTTATATATATATATATATATATACCGGGTGGCCATAATTATACTGACAGTGCCCACAGTGTTCTGTAGCGCGATCTATTTGCGAGAATGCCGCCACATTTTGTAGGAAGATTAAACAAGACGGGTTACGAAGGATTCCGCGAAAAAATAAATTAGTTCCAAAAGTCACCGGTAGGGGAATATTTGGCGCTGTGTAATAAAAAATAGACTGTTAACAAATGCAAATCAATACGGAAATTACCTTTTATTTTGCATTCAGATAAGGTTCAATGTGGCTGCCGTTGTTATGGACCACATATTGCATTCTGTGCACAGTATGCACAACAGCAGAAAGTAACATGTCTGCAGGAATCTCCCGTACAGTCCGTGATGTTATCCTTCAACGTAGCCAGGTCCTGGACCACTCCTTGATAGACCTTGGACTTACGGTAACCCCATAGCCAGAAGTCGCATGGGGTAAGATCAGGCGACCGAGGTGGGCATGCAGTTGGAAAGTAGCGGCTAATGACTCTTTCTGTTGTGAATTTCTGTCGTAGCAGCTGTTGCACCCGTACAGCAACGTGTGGAGGGGCTCCATCTTGCATGAAAATGATTTCCCCCAGGCATTGTCTTTGCTGAAGTGCCGGAATGACAAAGCTGTTCAACATGCGGCGATATTTCTCTCCGCTAATAGAACAGGTTTCCGGTCTTGTCGGGGTAATGTTCTCATAGAAGAATGGACCTACGATAAATTCCGCTGTGAACCCACACCAAACAGTTACCTTTGGTGAATGTAAGGGAATTTCTGTGACTGCATGTGGTGATTTGTCATCCCAAATTCGGCAGTTCTGGGTATTCACAGTTCCATGCAGGTAAAAGTGGGCCTCGTCTCCCCATAAGATTTTCCACGGCCAAGCATCATCCACCTCCATTCTGGCAAGAAAGGTGAGAGCAAAAGTCAATCACTTATCATGGTCGGGGTACAGTAACTCCTGTACATGGCTGATCTTGTACGGATAGTAGTTGATAATCTTTCGTAAGATTTTCCATACCGTACTGTAAGGCATATCCATATTCCGAGCTAATCCACGAGCGCTAGAGGTGGCAGCAATATTATCTGGTCCTCTGTCGACAATCGCCGTGGCATCTGCTTCGATTGTTTCCTGTGGTACAGGTTTTCGTCCTCTGCCTGACTGAACCTTCAGAGAACCTGTTTTCTCAAACGTCGCAACCATTGCTTTTAGCCCATTTACTGACACAGGACCGTTACTTTTACGCATTTCTTTGTGCGTTCTAAAAGCACGAAGAGCGGCTGACGCGTTGCACTGGTTGAGGTAAAAGAATTTGACCAGTAACGCACGCTCGACTAAAGAAGGACGCATTGCACATAAACTTTCAATCCGATTGATTCGAAACGTAACACATTGTCTTTTAAAACCCAAGCAGCTGACACTGTGCCAATGGATGTAACGTGAAATTTGAATAAAGAACTTCTTCTTCTGCTCAGCGTACGTGATATTGCAGATCACGAGACTTTATCGGTGTTTATGTAGATTTTACGCTTTTTTAAAAGTGTTGCCATATTGCACTTGAACTAAATAAGAAAATGTGCATAATAAAAGGTAATTTTATTCCGTATTAATTTGCATTTGTGAACACTCTATTTTCTATTACACAGCGCCAAATATTCCCCTAGCGGTGACTTTTGGAACCAATTTATTTTTTCGCGGAATCCTTCGTCCCCCGTCTTGTTTAATCTTCCTACAAAATGTGGCGTCATTCTCGCAAATAGATCGCACTACAGAACACTGTGTGCACTGTCAGTTTAATTATGGCCACCCGGTATATATATATATATACTGCTGGCCACTGTAAATGCAACACCCTGAAGGAAACATGCAAATAACTTGAAATTTACAACATGCATTAGCGGAGGTGAGATATGCAAATGATTAGAATTTCAGCGCAGACGCACATCAAGCGCGCCTGTGGCGCCACTTCAAAGCGCTATTTAAGGCTTGGAGATTTCAACGATTTCAAGTTCGGCAATTGTGTTTTTCTTGTGGTTTTTCAAAAAAACGATCACTTATGCCTCGTCGAAAACAGCGATCATCTTTTGATCAAGTATCCGAGTTCGACAGAGGAAGGATAGTGGCCTACCGAGATTGTGGATTATCTTTCAGGGAAATCGGTAGTCGTGTTTGACGAAACCAAACAACTGTAATGCGGATATGTGATCGTTGGATACAGGAGGGTACGACGGACCGGCGTGTTCGATCGCATCCACCTCAGCGCACCACTTCACGTGATGGCAGGCAAATTGTGCGCATGGCAGTGACGGATCGCTCAGTCACATCACGAACCATAGCACAGCACATGCAGTCTGTAACGCATCATCCAGTGTCTGCGCGTACCATTCGACGCCGTTTACAGCAGAGTGGTCTGTCCGCAAGACGTTCATTGCTTTGTCTACCCTTGGCGCAGAACCACAGACGTCTCCGCCGCCAATGGTGCGATGACAGAAGGATGTGGCCGGCAGAATGGAATGAAATTGTCTTTACCTACGAGTCACGCTTCTGTCTGCAACACCACGATGGTCGCATTCGAGTCTGGAGACACCGTGAAGAGAGGATGCTGAACAGCTGCGTTATGCACCGCCACACTGGTCCTGCACCGGGTATTATGGTATGGGGCGGTATTGGATATCACTCTCGCACACCTCTAGTACGCATTGCCGGTACTTTAAACAGCCAGCGCTACATGTCCGAGGTGTTGGAGCCAGTTCTCCTTCCTTACCTTCAGGGCTTGCCCACAGCCATATTTCAACAGGATAATGCGCGACTACACGTGGCACGCATTGTCCAACGGTTCTTCGTCATTCGCCAGATTGAATTGCTTCCCTGGCCGCCTCGCTCTTCGGATCTTTCGCCGATAGAAAACATGTGGTCCATGGTTGCTCTACGATTGACCCAGATTCCATCCCCTTCTGCCACCGCAGATCAACTTTGGCGACGTGTGGAAGCTCCTTGGTCTGCTGTACCCCAAGAACTCATCCAAAGTTCCTTTGAATCAATGCCGAGGCGTGTGGCAGCTGTGATCTCCAACAATGGCGGCTACTCTGGCTACTGATTTTGGCAGGAACCACACTTCAAAGAAGTCTATAAATTTAATCATTTGATACTTGGTCAACATGTTATCTACAACATAAATTTTGTTGTGATATCTCTTGTCTTTCTTGGTGTTGCAATTTGGGTGGCCAGCAGTGTGTATATATATATATATATATATATATATATATATATATATATATATATATATATATATGTGTGTGTGTGTGTGTGTGTGTGTGTGTGTGCGTGAGTGTGTGTGTGTGTGAGTATAATTCACTAATGATTAATTGAACTGTCATTTCTTAATATGAGAAATTCTTCTATTAATTTTCTGTACTTATTACTACAATATTAACATCGGAAATTTGTGATTTTATCTCAAGGAATTTAATTTTTCATATACGTGAGAGATTCCTCAAGTTTTGGAATACAAGGGCTTCGTATCTTACCGTATTGAAAACACCAGGATTTCGGTCGAAATTTTGCTCAGCAGTATTCTGTTTTCTTGTGTTTCGTTTATAAGAGATTGAGAAATACAATGCCATTCAAACATTATTTTCTCATCTTGACACACTTTCCCATTGATATTACATTGGTAGACAACTTCTGCTATGGTTCCTGCAATTTGACCTTATATTTTAAAACTTTACGGGTTTCTAGAGGCCTGTTCAATGGCTTACAGGACATTTGTGGTAAGCGCGAACAGGAACACACAACTTCTCCAAGTCCATAATATAATTGGAGGGATGGCTACATGAAAATTCACATCGGGATTTGTTCATAGTGACACCTAATGCTTCTCGTCCTGATAACGAATTAGTTTGAAACATATAGCCATTCATTTAATTATAATGTGAATATTAAGAAGTTGTGCATTTAACTTTGGCTTATGTAAAGATAAAATGCACAATAGCAAATACCTTCTTATGTTATATCTTCTAGGTGTTGTTTAAGGCTAATGGTCAACAACCATTTACAACTTTCTGTATTGGTAGATGTATAACAAACAGTATATATACCAAGAGTGATGTATCTGGAGGGAACAAAGCATATAGAACTAAGTAGTCATGAATGGATAGTTACAGGAACGCCTATCTACTTTGTAAGCAAGTAGGATGGTTAGTTCAAATTTCCTTGGGGGTAAATGACTCTCGCACAACCATTTGTAAGGAAAAGAATGAGTCAATACCCCTTATCAGAGGAAGATACATTGTTGTTACATCCCGGATGTAACAAGACTGTGAAAGGAGGGATTTTGTAGTACAATCGGAGAGAATGAAGTGCAAGCGATAAGTAATGAGAAATGATTCACTCCATTATAACGAATTCATAGTTACCTTCACGTCAAGGTCACTTGGACGTATATTTCATGAAAATACTGCAATGTTTCTGATCTTGATGAGTTTCAAACATAATTGTATTTAATTGCATTTTGAAAAAGATCTTTCACGCATATGATGTAAAAAAAGAAAAACAACACGTGCATTATTCGTTGTCGTATGCGCTAAAGAACGTTTAAATAAGCTGCAATCCTTCAAACTATAAGTTGTAATATCTGTTTGATTCAAAGGATGTTAATAATCTTCAAATGTTAACCCCCAAAAAAGGCAAAAAAGAAAAAAATCGATCAGTTATGTGTTATGATACAGGTTATCTGGTAATCCAGTCATTGATGCAAGTGCAACTGATGGAATTAATAGTCGAAAACGTATAAAATGCATTGACTATGAATACACAACGTGAAAAATTAAACATCACACATGAATAATATTATTTTCCCATCTATTATTCTCAATTTTAACAGTTATTTCGCCATGCCGTTATAAATTCTAGTAACACGAAAAAAGTTAAAGGAACAAAGAAAGATAGATAGAAAGAAAGAAAAGAAAAAAGAGAGACTACATTTGTGAACTTGCTCCACTGAATATCCGACATGAACCCCGAGGGTTTCATCTAAATCGATGACAAATCTAGATTACAATTTTCTATAAAACTCTGAATTTAATATAAATGCGAGCTTACATCCTTAGACCTCGTTGTAAGCGAGAAAATTGAATTTAATGTTATAAAAAAAAATTAAATGCCTTTTAGAAACTCATGTGTTTAGTTGCATGGTATTCTAACTTTACTAGAATATAATTTAATGGATGGAAATTATATGGAAATAAATATACCTAGAGTAATATAAACAATATATACAAATACCGTCAATAGTAATTGACAAGATGATTTTCTTTCTAATGGTTCATAATACGTTAACTTCATTCCTCCGGATCAATTTATCGATATTCTAAAGAAAAAGAAAGTTACTGGTTACAAATGTAATAAATACTTCATAACACACCTATTAACGTGACTGTAATAGTGTCCGGCACTCCATTTGCGTAAAAAAAAATAAATATTGTTTATTTTAAGTAATACTTTTATATCTTCTTATAGTATGAATAGAATAAACAGATCAATATCTAATGAAATCAGAAATAACTCAAAGAAACGTTAAACTAAAAGATTGTTTAAACAGAAAGGATGTACTATATACTTTATTACTTAGACTTTGGATTTCAAAGAAATGTTATATATTTTATTGATAACTTATTAAATTACTACAAAAATAACTTTTATATGCCCAGCAAAAGTTGAGATACAATTTTTAAAAGAAAAAAATGATGTTTTGAAAAAAGAGGTCAAAGTACAACTGAAAGACAGGAAAACCTAAGAATCAAGTTTTATGTACCCATTAGAAGTTCTCTAAGATTTGATAACAGTAAACATATTTTTCATGAAATTAAAGTACACATTTAAAGCACACTAATAAAGTAATATGATATATTAAATTTTAGAAAGAAATATCAATACGTAGATGATACCTGTATTTATGATTGTACTTTGTTCATCTCTAGGTACTCACAAATTAAAGAAAATTTATGTGTAAAGTAACTGAAGAAATATCGTTGAATAAATGCCTACTAAATTAAGTAATTGCAAGGAAATTAACCTGCTTTATTTTAAATACTTTTTAAGAACAAGTCTCAACAAAAAGTAAACTTCATAGGTGATACCTCTTGTGACGAATTAAAATAATTCGTACAATTAAAATATCCGCTGCATACATGGAATCTGTCGCAGCTGACTGACACCCCCCCCCTTTAACGTATAGCAGGCGAGGGTAAGCTAGGGACGAAAGGAACACAAATCGGTTGAAAAAACGTGACAACTATTCGGAACAGAAATTCACCACGGCGAGCCATATTAATGACGCAGGACCACCCGGGAAGCCGGGAAATTTCAGCTTGAGTTCCAGCAAATCGAAAAGTCTAAAAATGACATCACCATTAGAAGATCCAATAAGAGACGAGTTCTCTGGACGGAGCGAAATAGTCCAAAATTAGATGGGAAAGAAAAAGACAGATAGTTAGCGATCTGCTGAGTTGGGAGAGACTCCGACCATCCAGGGTCGAAAAAGGCGATACGCGGACTTGTTAAGTCGGCGGTTTATTTCTCACGAACAGAATTTTTAGCTTCAGCTAGGAAGCTTAGTTAGATTTTGACTAGGTCTCCAGAAGAGAACATCATCACGATCATCCTGATCTTATAAATTGCCTCGCGGTCATTCGCCCTGCAGGAAGCGAAAATCGAGAGACTTGCTCGAATTTTATTCAACTGTTCGATATTATTGAATTAGAGGAACTTCATCTGGTAACGCATCCTAACGGACTCCGTCGCCATCTTAGAGGACTATCACTAATTTTGTAACGATCTACTGAGCATCAATCTCCAAATTTTCTCCTCTGAATTGTAATAAATTCGTCTATTTTAAATTATTTGGCTGTGGTTTTTGTTAATTCGATTGCTACCTCGATCAACGCGTTAACTCTATGTATGATGGTACGTTGATTACCTTTGAGGTTGTAGACACTAAAGTAAATTTATATGTAAAGTAACTGAAAGTAAGAAATATCGCTGAATAAATGCATGCAATATAATCCATGTTTAAAAAGTAAGAATTGTGCCATCAAAACAGGTAAAATAAATTTCTTATCAATGATTATATAAAAATTACAGGGAAATTAACTTGTTTTATTTTAAATACTTGCAAATAACAAGTTACACCAAAAAAAGTATACTTCATAAGTGATACCTCTATGTAAGATAGCACGTTGATTACGTCTGAAGATTTACACACTAAATTAAATTTATGTGCAAAGTAACAAAATAAATATCGCTGAATAAATTCATATTAAATTATCCATGTAAAAAAAAGTAAGAATTGTGCCATCAAAAGAGTAGAAAAGAGATTTCTTAACAAGGATTATATAGCAATTACAGGGTAATTAATTTTCTTGTTTTGATAAACTTGTAAAAAACAAGCCACAACAAAAAGTAAACTTCCTTAACGTTCGGAAATTCCAACAACAATTAAAAAGCTCATACAATGTACGGACAAATAAATGCAACCCATTAGTAAACGCTCTGAGAAAGGATATTAAAACTTCATACAAACACATTTTTTCCTCTTTTTATAAACACCTTTCTATTTTTCCGCCTCTACCCACTTTTATTCAGCCCATCTGTCACCGCATGACTTTTAAATGCTTCCGGAAACCAAAATAGTGTTGAAAGGAAAAGAGGAATCGATTGGAAAAGTTTAAGTTGCGGAAAGTAGGAAAAGTCAGAATTCTTTGAATCGATATCGAGGATCGAGAAACGAACGGGCACAACAGTCGAGGAATATGCATTTATAGACTACTCTAAAGCCAGGAACGAAACTTGTGGGAACTATTTACCGAAAAGAGCTTTAAGGGAATTTATGGGCGTAAAAGTAACACAAAATTAAAGTCTATATCTTGAAGTTTCCATTAAAGCAGTTATCCACAGAACAGAGCGATTCGTAGAAGTTACAAACTTTAAATACTTTCCGTGAACCTGGAGCTTTACCGAATAGCAGAGCAGCGAAAAATCCGAGTTAAATGTAATTCAGGATAATATTAAATTGATGTATATATTCTACACTGGAAATATATTTTTAAAAATAAAAAAAAATCAGAAAGTATTTCTGATAATAATTTCTTGTGCATTTTATTTGACGAAACAGTACATTTTTTTTGTAATTATTCTTTTTTCAGTATTTTCTAATTATACTTTCGTAAAATCCTTTCTTTGTTGTAAAGTTATGGTCGAGAAATTTATGCAAAACTGACTAAGCAAATGTTTCTCTCTTACCTTTTTTTGCCTTCACCATAAATGTAAATAATGTTGAACATTTTCTATATATTTTCAAACATAGTAATGAAGAAATACAAGACGTTTTAATAACCTTACCTTTAGTTAACTCCTATGAAATTAACTGATATAAAATTTAAAAATAATTTTGTATTTCTGTGGATTTCAGTAATCAGAAATCCCTATGATTTTAAGAGCTATACCTAGACTGGAATAGTCATAGTTGTTTCGATACTTTGTAATACAGTTCCGGCAAAGTTATAATTAGTAATAACTTTGCCAAGACCATTTTATCCGTTATCCTCATTAATTCAGGAATTCTCTGGCTGCTGCATTTCATTTATTCTTTAATCATCGTGACGATTTAGAAATATTTTTTTAAGTATTTGTATGAATACAGTTCACTGAATAACATTTAAAGTAAGTCATTAAGCATTTCCTGGCGAAACAAGGAAAAGATACAGAATAGAACTTTTTTTACGAAGTGCCCCAGCGCTGTATAATTTTTTATAGCTGATCGTTAATTTCCAAATCCCAGAAGCGCATCAGTTTGAAAATAATGCTAAGTATAGGAAGATTAACAGTCATCAGCCTTAGTTTCTTCCATACATATTTTTATTTGCTGAAACTAGAGATAATTTTAATTACTACACGTACATGAGTTGCATTGCTACTGGCAAACTATCAAATGTATTACCCATTTACAGCGACACGCGATTTTGATACATACAAAGGGTATATTGAGAAATCAATAGAGAAAAGTACCTGAGAGCAGTAGTTAGGTGAAAGAGCTCTCTTGCTATACAAAGCCAATCAGTTTAGCATATTTCATACATACCGTCACACTAAATTTCATGAGAACCTCCATCCTTGATCGAGAAAAGAGAACGCTAAATTATTTCACTTGTATGTTGTTTCTCTCGAAGCAAACTATCCGATTCCTCAAATTTAAAAAATCCCTTCCTATCCTGATACTCGACTGAAGTGTTAATGTAGATTATGTTGAGGCCGATTTACAATTTTCGGTCTGCTTTTAAATATAGACGGAATTAGAGACAAACGAATCTGTTTCTAAGTTAAAAGGTGGAAGAAACAATTTTAGGTCTAGAAAACCACCTATTTCTGTGTGATTCATATGTTCTATCAGCCTTAATTTCATATGAAAATATTTTAAAAATCAAAAAGCGAGAAAATTTAACTGTGTAACGACATAGTTGTTTTACTTCATGCAAACCGCACAATTCTTCAAATATAACAAATCTAGTTTACATATTTCGCTGGAAAGATGTATGAAAATTACGTTGAGGCCGATTTACAATTTTCGACCTGTTGTTAAATGTAGACGGAATTAGAGACTAAAGAATCAGAGAGCCCATGTTAAAAGGTGGAAAAAAGAGTTTTAGTTCTAGAAGACCACCTATTTCTGTGTAATTCATATGTTTTATCAGCCTTAATTTCCTGTGAAAGTATTTTCCTAATCGAAAAGCGAGAAAATTTAACCATGTCACGGAAGGTTTTTTTTACTTCATGCAAACAGCACAATTCTTAAAATAAAACAAATCTCGTTTACATGTTCCGCTGGAAAGATGTATGAAAATTCTGTTGAGAGAGATTCACATTTCACCTCAAGCCGATTACGGTAGATAACCAGTATCGTAGATAAATTAGAGAATTAAAGAACAGTTGTGAAGTGGAAATACAAAACCATCTACCTGTATAAAAACAAGCTATTTTGGTGTTATAAAAACGCTTTGTTCAACTTAATTTTATTTATATGCATATTCATAACCAAGATAAAAAATATATATTTACCTCTTTCTACGTATGAGCCATTTTGGATGGATGAAAAACTGTCTTAGCAAAAGTCTTTATTCTAACATAATTCCGTTTTTCAAAACTCTTATTTTTATATCATAGTTTGCCAGAATTTTATTATATAAATTAATGAGTTACAATTTTATTACTTCTTGATAAATATGAGAATTCACAGACATAACATTAGAAAAGCAAACCAAATGCTTTTTAAATAAATGTATAGTTTAGTTTTACTATGACTATAATTTTTTATAAAAAAAATTCTTTGCGTTCAAGGCATCTTTTAAATAGAATAGAAAAAGCTTAAATTGTATAAAATGTAAAATACATTTTTTGAGAATTATTCTGCAGGATGGAACATTTATTGCAGTTGTGTAATGAACGCAGACACTGGAAAATGCTGTTTTCACATTTTTTCTTACAATTTGAAACCAGGACGTGATAATATATACGCTTCATCATTAATTTATCAGACTCAAAATCCAGTTCCTCACCCAAAAAGAAACTCATTAGTCCTTTTTTTTGACCGTCTGTGTTATGACTGGCTCCCTTTCATTACATAACACATGAGGACATTAGCTTCGAGAGGGTAAGTTTTCCATACAAACTTTTGCAATATAATCTACGGCAATTTATGGAGGAACCTAAGTACAGTTTAAAAACTTTAAGTGGGGGAATTTGTTAACGTATTTTTTAAGAAATTCCAAAATGACAAAATTTCAGTTTAAAAGAATCACACAACCTCTCAATCACATCAAATGATGGAGATAAGTTGTCAACAAATAAAGTACCACAGCTAACTTCAGTAAAGAAGAAACTTCATTAATAAAAATTACACAATTTCAGTATGCTTGTATAGGATTGATAAGAGGATAAAATATTTTTTACCAAATAATCATCTGCAGTTTTCAATATAATTAAATAAATTAAAATGATGTGATAATTCAAAGTTTTTATTTACAAACAACGGCGACAAACTGACATTCAGCCATAAAATATAACAGTGATAATTATTCCAGTGAACCTCAAAGAATTACATAAAGACTAAAAAGATCATAAAGAATATAACTGCGTAAAAATACCAGTAAATACTTTTAAAAATGTAAAATGAATTAAGAATTAAAATATCTGAGACCATGTGGCATTTTCAAAATGTTAAAAGGGATAATCCTATTTAAAATGAAAGTTGTAGGAAATCGAATTTATTGTGTGAAGTATATTTAGAAACTTTCAAAATGTCTAAGTAACACTCATAGTACATTAGCTGAAGTATTCTAAAAGTGAAAAGAAAGTTCATTAAACAAAGACTAAAGTACTTTTTTGCGTAACTTTTCACGAAATCTATTTAAATACTAGCTAAAAGCAAACGACTGTTACTAAACTTTGGCAGCTATGACTTTCATTTACTTAAAGTTACACAGGAATAGTTTTTCTGGTTGGCTATTATGTACGTTAGACGAAAATAGATTCTTTTCAGAATCAGATGTTAACTGCTATGACTTTTCGAGTTGAGATGTTCTGCTTAAACTGTTTTGGGTTCAATGGTGAATGAGAGCAATTCTAATACATATCATGGGGATTTTTTATTTGTTAAACCTTTTAAAAAATCCCACACAAACAAGAAAAAATAGTAAAGTTTACAACTAAGAAATTCACCGAATCTAATAAACTCTATTCTTGCTTTTCAGCCCTATATCAGCTAATGACTATCGTTGGCTTGCACTGAGTACGATCATTTCATGCACTTGGTGTAGTATTACAAGCGAAAATAGCCATTTGTACAACTTTCCGAACGACCGTCTTATCATGAAAAAATTGTATAATTTACTTCTTAAAATATTAATTCGTTTGGGACATAAAATATATAATTCCCGTACTTTGTAATGTCTACTCTGTAAAATTTATAACAGTGTTCTTTGGTTTACTATAGGTCTAAATACTGTAACTTCGTCAATTCCCTTTCCTGAGAAGAGACCTCTCGAACGAAAGCTATCTCTGAAAGAGTCTGTGTGAAGTTTTTTTAGAAAAATCTCTCAGATGCAGATGAAAAATCTTCTCTCAGCCTTTGTAAATATCTGTAAATATGTGGATTTTTTAATACAAGCTGTATTCTTAAATAATTCTGTCCCTTGTATGGTTACTTTCAACTACGAAGACGTTACAATACCAATAAACAATTATACATTCAATATATCTGAAGTATGAAAGCAATTTAATATACCTTACCTACGGAAAATCATAACTTAGTCCATCCTACCTTAAACGCGTGCAGAACTTTTACACTAAGATATTGTTGAGCTAAAACAACTACCTTAAAGACATAATAATCTGCTAACTAAATCATGGTGAATTAAAGATGAAGTACTTTCTTTTATTTTTCTCTCTTTAATTCGGGAGGCACTTTGTCTGAGACAATCGTACAGAACCGCAAAAATTGTTCACAAATTTTTATCTGGAAGCACCATACATATGAGTCAGCATTCTTCCATTGGTGCCACCTCGGTTTCGATCGAGCCACCTGAGGGGCGATACCTATAGGGCTCACACCTTCCCTCACCTTCTGACTTTGTGGAAGGACTTTACGCTCGATGGATTGAACGTGCCCACATCCGGCCTAGACTGGAAGATATTTAATGGTGGTCGTCAGGATTTGAAGTCACACCTCCCAGTCCGAAGTCCAACGCGCTACCATCAGGCTACCTCGGGCCTTAAAGATGGACTCTGTAATTGGGGCATCAGTTTCAACCTATTTTATGATCTCATAATACCCGAGACACGCTACCATGAAAAGCTTTAAGAGACAATTTCTTAAATACACTTCACTAGGCCACCAAAAAGATAAAAATAAAAATTCAAAGAATAGTCTCTACTGAATGAGTATTACTTTTGTGAAGTTGAAAAATCACATTTTGTATTATTGAATATTTGCAACAATTAACTCATAAATTAATTCATAAAATATCAGATGTAAGACAACTTTTTATCAATTGCTGGTCTACGAAAACCAAAGAATAACCGTAAAAGAAGATAATAACTTATGAAGCGCTGTCGATTTCATCCGGCAACAAAAACATGCAGTCAAGAGCAAAACTCTATTGAATGGGCAAAAAAAAATTTGGGGGTAAAATATATCAGTAAATTGTAACAATTTTTGTTTCTTTATTATATTCATGTGACAATGAAATGAAAAATTGTGTGCTTTCTAAAATAATAAAGAGAGTTTTATTCCGTTAAAAATGTCATTCGTCACTGTCTTATGTGAGCAGTGAGCGGGATTATCCACACCAAAGTTCGTGATAGTGTGCAATTTGTTTTCGTGGTTTAACATAACAGTTTTATTGCGTTAAAACTTCGTTTCAAAAAATAACCGTCTGTTACAAATAAATGAATCTTTTTTCCCTGCGTTCCAAGTTTTTAAAATATAGACATCTTATTTACATTTTAAGATAGAACAATACATGCGTAAATTTAACGGTACAATCTGCAATCAATGTTTTAAACACCATTTACAAATATTTAATAGGAAAGCCTTCCATTGTCAGGCGTTCTAAAAACCAAAATTCAACACCCTCTAGCTTCCAAAAACAATTTAAAGCAATTTTAATCGCATTTCCGCGCATACATTACGGATTATATAAAAGGAATAGTGACATGAAGCAAAGATTTACTGTCTTAAATCACGCTTACGGAGATTAAATGATTTTCTAACATGCCTACACTCGAAATTTCTCGATTTTTCTTTTTTATAAATCAGATATATCCTAACATATATTGATTGTAGTATAAGAAACGGCCCAGCTTTATTAAATAACGTATGTAAAATTCCTTTATTTCGTAGTATCATTAGGATAAAGAAAGTAATTTTTTTAAAACAAAAAGGTATTTATGCCGATTATGTACGAAAAAACAAGAAATATTATACGAACACTGCAAGGAAATGGATTGTTTCTGGATAATGCTCCTGTTATGTGGTGAAAAAAATGAAAGATCTAATTTAACAACATTTACATTTTTTTATACTGTAATATACATTTAACACTTTGCCCCATTTGCACAATAAAGTAATTTGCTCTTTCACACAGTCAAATTTTAAGTAACATATAAAATATTATTATTATCCGCACAAGAGGAAGGGTCTAGAGGCTTCATGTGCTGTTACCTTATATAAAATCATAGATATGGAATCTAAAAATAAATGAGAAAAATATAAGTATTACAAACCATTAAAAATTGCTTTGCTGTTTTTTTGTTACATTTTTATTTTTAAAGTGTAATTTATTTTTTCACTTAAATATATTATTCTACGACAGATATCCTATTCAATAACTATGCACTTTCTTTCATATTCGTAATTCAAGTTTTCTTTAAAACTTCCTAAATTACTTATTTTTTTTTTGCTTTTATTTTGGGGTAACCTGCAGTACATTAGTACTATCGATCTTTTTCACAAATTTCAAGATATTTGTGATATAAAAAGTAAATAAAATATTTTTAATTGCCTTTGAAAAACGAAAATTTCGTACTGAAAAATAAAAGATAATTAATGTAAATTAAGGAGTATTTTAAGGTAAATTATCTAATATATGTATATATAGGTGTGTATGTGCCTGTCCAAAAACCTAAATTTCGGTTATAAGAATCAATCGCTTATAAGAATCAAAAACAGTAATAACAAACGTGATTCTTATAAGCGGAAATCACTGTATTTAGTCATGGCTTGTGGTGGCTCTGTTGTACAGAGCGCTGGTTTTCGGTGCTGAGGGTGCTCGGATCTAAAAGAACGTCGCGCCACGAAAAGTTTCTCCGTTTGTGTCGTCCCTTCATAGGGGGTAATGCTATCAGTCTATATGGTCCCACCCCATAATAAAATGGGCAGTAAACTGCGTCGTAGTATAAGCGAATGTTTGACGACAAATACCTGCACTTAAAAAATATATATTTAGTGATAAGAAAAAAAATCCCTAAGTGATGTCATCTATTTGAAAAAAAAATCTTTACTTTTATGTTAAATACAAAATTATTATAGGATAGAGCATATAAAGAATAAATTAAGGAGAAATGTATTCAACGAGTAGCACGCATGAAAGCCAAATGAGAGACGTTTCTTCCAAACGAGTGGAATACGTAAAAAATGATTAAAATTATGTTTAAAATGATTAAAATTATGTAAAACTCTCTAGTCAAAAAGATGGCCGAGATGGCAGGTGTTTTTGATCTCTGCAATAGCTAGCCTTTGCTTTCTTATCCAGGCTTCAATGGCAGGCCCCCATATTTCTAAGAACGGTTGCTTGGGTAAATTATTTTTTGACGACAAGTCTGCTGATTTTTCCTCTGTAGATCGAACAAATAAGGAGCTTTCGGGATGATCTGAAAAGCCCCTCAAGCGTGAGGTTCGCAAAGCCGCAAGCATACTCGAATTTCCAGGATTTTTTTTAAATCCCGAGGAGGATGGGGCGATACAGTCTCCGCTACGTCAGTGAAGCCAGAGATCTCGCCGTATGACGTCATACCGCGGAGACTTCATAAAAGTCCTTTCTAAAGCTTTTTTTAAGTCAATGAGAAGTATTCGCTGCCAAATGCATTCCAAAAAACAAAACGGGGGGGCGCAAGTTTAAAATTACTCGTAAAAGCGATGACGTCAGCAAAACCGTCGGGCGAGTTTATCGCTTTCCCTCACCCCATTGGCTAATAGCAGAACAACAGACCCTTTTGAAGCTCTGCACTACTAGAACTTCGCTGCTCTACGATTCCTCACAAGCTTGGCCTAGCAAAATTGGCTTATCCACTCTCAACTAAATGTTTCTCTTCCGTTTTCAAGAATCAGATAAACAACAGTGCAATAGTGTTTTTTTGTTCGGGCTTGTTCTAAGGGTGCAAGGACGGTGGGGATAACGGTAAAAAAGGTGTTGTTAGAAAATATGATTTGTGAAACGAGTTTCCTTTTAGCGAATTATTATTCTTTAAAAATATTTTAGGTCTAGACAGCATGGCACTGCCATTTGGTCAAAGAAAAAATGTCTTCCAAATCTTTTCAAATGGGACTAAATGCAATTATAAAAACACTATTTGGTATTTCTGGTTTTGATAATTGGTTTTAGTTTTTATTAAATATTTATATTTGCTTTATGAGTAAAAGCAAACATTTTAAAGTAATGCCATGAGAATTTTTCTACCATATACATATCACATGTGAATCTAGTTACGCATGTTAATTTTGTCTTTAGGACAAGAATTTATATTAAAACGATTCGAGGTTTAAAAATATATCTTATGCATTTCATGGTCAAAATAAAGTGCAAATGTGTAGTAGTTCAATGATTCTGTTCTTTAAAATATGTGATTTCAGATGAAAATTATCTATCAAACTAACATTGCGTATCTAAAATAAGGATTTAAAAAAGCCGCAGGTAAGCTAGCTAATTTATTTCAATTTAAGTATTTGCAATTTTTTTTTGTTGGGTGAGTGTAGATGGATTATGGGAGGTTAGGAGGGGTACAGAATCAAAAAAGTGACATTCAACAACGGTAATCATTTTCCATTGGAAATGTTGGTATAATTGCACTGACTAAACTGTATGACGATTCCATTACCTTATCATGTGTGTATACGTTGCATTAAAGAAACATGCAATACTATTAAAATTCTATATGTACAGGAACGAAGAATTAAAAAATTAAATCATTTAAAATTCTTAAACACTAAGGACATTTTTATTTATTTATTAAAATTATTATTTAAATTATACATTTTTATACATTTATATATTACCTGTCTGTTGTATGGACTTGTACTTGTGTAAAATATATTTATAATTTTCCTATTACTTCTCGAATTTCATATTTAACACACATTTAACTGAAGAAAAGTCATGTTTTTCTTAAAAAGAGTTTTTATCTATACCACAAACAATTTTCCACGTTTTACATATCACAGAGGATCTCGTTTATAAAACCCACTCTTTTCATAAACTTCCAATTTTCCTTTCTCTTTATCTAAAAGAACATTTCCTTTGTCTAATCGTTAGTCATTTATCTTGAATTCATGTCGCAGTACTAAAAATAAAACTGTGAAATATTTTTTAAAATGTAGTTCATTATGAATTCTACTTGTCTACTTTTGTCTATATTCGATGAAACTTACGATTTGAACGACCCCGTTATTGATTATCTTCTTCCGGAAGTGTAGATATCCAACACCCAGTAGCAAAGAAAAACAAATTTCATATGTTCTTTGTAATTATCAATAATCTTTTGTACATCTTAAAATATCCCTTCTCTCAAACAGTGCATGAGTCACTGAGAATCGAATTTACCTTTGCGTTACTGAGCTTTTCATTCGAGAGCATCAAATAAACTTCAACATGTTTCATATTTATACTTGCAACATATTTGGGAAATTTACTTGTGTTAGAACGAATTGTTCAGCAGTAGTTAAAGGGCATTAAACAGGCAATGAAATATCTCAGGCGGAGAAGGATAAAAATGTCTACGTATAATTAATGGTCTTCTCCTTTTATACAGCTTGGCTTATTATTTGCAACGTTGTGCGCTACAGACAAATGTAAAATTTCATTTCCTTCATCTATTCCTTTGCACATTTGCATGTAATATTTACTGCACGTTTTCCGGATATTGTACACAAATTTACTCCCCATTGTTTGCGGTTTTCCGGAACGTAATCTATCGCCGCGCGATTTCCCCTGCGGGACAGGTTTGGAATTATGAAATCTCATTCCATATTTTTGATATAGTTTTGGAATGTTGCTTGCTCTGAAGAGTACAATGGTCTTATTCATCTTTTGCAGCAGTTTTAATTTCTGATATACATCTGATATTGTGATTATGCATTTTTTAAAAAATTCTGACTGTCAAACTGGGCTTTTATCAGGTGTTGTTCCAGAGGAAAAACTTATGCTAGCCTACCCTAAATTCTTTGTTGCTTTAAATCTCTCTCGGTTGCTAACGTCTTTCTTGAGTAGTGATAATATCTTCACTTTTGGTCTCGTCAGTTTTCAGACGTAGAGTCGTCCATATGTTTGCAGTAGATTTTTCTCCTCTTTTATCTTAATGAAATTGTCCCTCACTCGAAAGTCCCGTTGAAAGGGTGCTCTATTCTTTAACCCTTTGAGGGGCAACAATCCTCCCCGTTTACATGGTGCAGATTTCCCACCGGATTTTTTTAACCTAAAGAATCTTGAAAAATTTTCCAATTAAAGGTTTCAAAATGGTTTTACTTCTTTAAACTAATAACAGATGGCAGTACTAACCATTTTTCTGCTCATTTAACTGGAATACATTTAATGCAAGAGAAAAAATATTAGTTTTAGGCGTTTGCACTGCGCAAACGGCGCCCGTCAAAGGGTTAAACTGTGAGGATTTTTATGCCCTTGCTGCTTTCAAATGATTCTCTCGAGTGATGCACAAAAATCAGACAAAGTGATGTCTTGACACATGTGTATGTATGGATTTTCCACCACATTTTAATAATATATTTAGCATGTAAAATATTTTAGTTTGCTCTGTAGTTCATTGGAGAGTTTTTTCTGTTGTTCCTTTCATTTATTAATTGTTAATGTTTCAAAATTCTTTAAAATCTTTTGCGTTAGATATTATGAAAATACATAGACTTCTATGGTCAATTATTTTGGTAATTATCTTTATAAATAATACAGTGAATTGGTTTACTTATATTTAGATGTGTTAAATACGGTAAGAGCAGCGCGCCAGTGATCTGAACGTCCCGGGTTTGATGCTCGTCGCTGCAAATCCACTGCCGAGTGCACTAATGGTGGCCGGGGCACGTAAAATAGGTCGTGGCTGCAATGTCCTTCAAGTTCTCAAATTTACCTCTGGAGGTGCGGGGTCAAGTGTTCCGGTTTCGTCATTTTACTCAGTTCGAAATTACGGGACCGGTCATTTAGTCAAGACGGACTCCGACCCTTGTGGTACTAATTCAAAACAGGAGCCGCCCCTTTGAACCCAATAGCCTATTAGGACCTGAAGAATGGAACCTCCAACCAGGGAACATTAACAACAACAAATAAGGTTAAGAGTATTAAAAGTTAAGTTTGTGGATCCAGAAGATATTCCCAGATTTTGATTCCATATCAAGGTTCTTGCACGCCAAAACCCGCGGATATTTAAAGTGGCTATATTTCTAAATTCTTTTTTAACAGAACATAAATATTACAACAAAATAAGATTTAAAAAGCGTCATGTCGAAAAAGTTTGCAGAAATTGGGGTTTGGACACTAAAAATAATTTATTGTATTCTCTTAACATTGCATCTCTAATTATCTCTCATATCTCCAACATTGTATTCTTTTAATATCGGGGGTTTAAAAACACCGCACTGAAACAAAATATTATTGTTGTTACTGGATGTGTAAAATGATGACTATTTTGGGATATACTTTACTTGTCATGATTTCAAACAATCGAAAAAGTATTATACGTCATGATATCCTGTAGAAATAAAGAATATATATATATTTTAAGAACCTCGCAACAGAAAACGTATTTCCACATAAGAGGATTACGCTCTAGCGAAAGCGATCTGTTAATTCAGTAGCATAATGCGAAACGAAAATTTAAAGAGAAGGCCACCTATAGACACCGTAGTGCACACCATTTCAAGGTACTCTTTGCTTAATACTTAATTCCAATACAATTCGAACTTCTCTTTTAACTCGCGGTAGCAGTACTTTCTGTGTTGTGAGTCAGTTCGTCTTCACGATATATCAAGATATTCTCATTATAGCCGAAAGCTGTTTAATTTTGAAGGTTTATGCACTAGAAAACATTTTAGAAATAGTTTCGGGGACATTTTGGCTCGGCGATTCTGTTCTTACAATGCATATATTTCTAAGAGAAACCGAGAGCACATGATTTACGAAACTCATCCAACTACGAGGAACTGAGTGAGCAAAATATATTAAATCAAATGATATCTTTTCGTACATGATAGATTAAAGGAATACGAACACTAATATACACTGGTGTAAGAAATTAAGAGAATTTGCAGACATGGTCGATTATCTCGAGAACTACTGTACCGATTTTAATGAAATTTGATATGTACATACATTGATACAATATAAAACAAGTAACCATTCAATAATTGTAATACACACGCATGATCGTGCGTAACACTCGTTGGAGTCGGAAGGTATGAAACAGCGGTTGCAGAATAAACAAAAAAAATGGGTTAATAGATGGGTTAATAGGGGGTATGGTCCCCTCTTACAGATATACTGGTCTCGCAGCGTGATTTCATACTTGAAATAAGGCAGTTTATCATTTCCTGTGGCAATTGGTCCCACTGGTTCAGCAACGCTGTTTTCATTCCCTGGATGGTTCACGGGGGGGGGGGGGTTGCGAGTTGCAATTGCCCTCCCCAGAGTGTCCCAGACATGCTCTAGACATGCTCTATAGGGTTACGGTCTGGAGATCTGGCTGGCCAATCTATCCGGCGAATATTCTCACTCTCTAGAAATTCGTCGACCAGAAGAGCTCTATGTGGCCTCGCTTTGTCGTCCATTAAAATGAACTCAGGGTCAACTGCACCCAGGAAAAGATGAACATAGGGCTCCAAGACCTCATCCCTATGCCTCACGCCAGTCACAGTGCCTCTTTCAAAGACATGGAGACATGTGCGGCCATCCAACATGATGCCTGCCCAGACCATTAAACCTCCTCCGCCATAATGGTCGATTTCGCGGACATTGGAGGGTAGGTAGCGGGTCCCTGGTTCTCTCCATATGAACGTACTGCGAGAATCGGTGTTTAGGCTGAACCGGGAGTCATCAGTGAACGGTCGCCCATTGATCCATACTCCAATCTCTATGCTCTCTGCACCATGATAAACGAATTCTCCTGTTCGTAAAAGTGAGCGGGACGCAAACAGCAGGTCTTCTTGCAAACAACCCTCTCTCATGAAGTCTTTTGGAAACAGTCACCCTTGATAAACGGGTTCCTGTAGCTGCATACAAGTCACGAGATAGCTGAGAAGCTGTAGCACTCCTGCTACGCCTCGCTATAATCGATAAATGGCGATCTTCTCTGGCCGTCGTGGCTCTTGGACGACCTTGCCCAGGCTTTCTCTCGAAGAATTCGGTATCCTGGAAAATTTTCCATAACTTACACAAGACGTTGGGCGTTAAATTGAACTCTCTACAAATTTGGATTTGAGATTGGCATGCTTCTAGCCTCCCCACAATTTGCCACCTCATTCCATCGTCTAAACGTTGGTGGTTACTCATTTTTACTGTTAGAATTTGAAATTAACCGATTGCTGCAAAATAACACCAAGAATTTACCCATTTTTTTGTTTATTCTGCAACCGCTGTTTCATACCTTCCGACTCCAACGAGTGTTACGCACGATCATGCATGTGCATTACAATTATTGAATGGTTATTTGCATTGTATTGTATCAATGTATGTACATATCAAATTTCATTAAAATCGGTACAGTAGTTCTAGAGATAATCGACCAAGTCTGCAAATTCTCTTAATTTCTTACACCAGTGTATTTAAAACTAGCTGAATACCCGTGCTTCGCTAGAGAGTACATTCAAATTAAATACAACGGACAACGTATGCAATTAATGCCAAATATATATATATATATATATATATATATATATATATATATATATATATAATAAATACAACGATCAATGTATGCAACTGATGTAAAGAAAAAATATATTTATAAAAAAATCGTAGTAGATATTTTATAGACAAAATAATGCAGAAGAAAATATTCAAATTAAATCTAATAGAACATACTAAAGAATATAGTACAGTTTAAGGAACATATCTTTTACTGTATTTTAATAATTTTTTGGATAATATCCAACCGTCTGCCGCGTCAGCAAGAAAATAATATTTTTTTGTCTATTTCGTTGTTATGCACATGACGCAAAATTAGTTTAAAGTATCACAAAAAGAAAAGAAACCATGCGATCAGTATTTAATAAATTAAATTTTGAAAATTAATCTTTAAAAATTCACCAAAAATCAGAAAATAGAGGTAAAGATTCGAAAAAGATTTCATTTTGAAGAATTTATATGCTCTTTCTTGTGATATAAGTTTTATAACTCTCGGGTTATTATTTTAAATGCAAACTTTAAAAAAGTTACAAAAACAGCTTAAAAATTAAATTTTAAAAAATCCAAGAAACTTTTTTCAAAAATCTTTCTTATTGCAGCCCTACACTATAAGAAGAATCGCCATGCAAAATTTCAGCCATTTAGGTCCAGCGGTTTGGTCTGTGCATTGTATATAAGTCAATCAGTCAGTCAGTTACGGAACTATTTTTTATATATAGATTACCTATCACATTTTGTTTCAATTTTAAGAATTCTTCAAGGTACGTTTTCGTGAATTATTTTCATAATATATTAATCCTAAACATTTCAACAATTAGGAATTGTCTTTATCTTTCAAACATTCTTCCTAATTGGCTTTAAGGCCACTGTGTACTCATATGTGTGAGATACCCTATTGGATTCGCTCACCTCAATGTTAAGCTATGGAGAAAATGTGTTCAAGGATTGCCGACTTTGATTTAAGGTTTTTTTTTTAAATTATAATACTTAATAGAGAAAGAAACTTTATAACTTGGGGCATTTTTCGTTTATCTAAGAAAATGCAAATAATATTTTTAAATTTTAAATATTCGGGGCGGGGGGAAATTTGGTTTAGTGTGTTTCAAACGTTCAAAAATTCTTCTGGTGTACAAATTTTATAAAATGAATCATTTTGCAAGGTGGAGGAAAGTTCAGGGCATCTGAAAATACTGTTGTTATTTTTTTTATCAGAATTTATATAGCTGTAAATAGTAGACAAATTTTCTCCATAAGTTAACATTGAGTTGAGCGAATCCAATAGGTTAAATACACAGCAGCCTTAAATGGTAGTTCCCTGTCTAATTAGTATTTGCGTAGAAAAAGTTGACCTTAGCTGTCTCGACCAACCAACCAATCTATTTCGCGGATTAAAATTATATAGGCACAAAATATTTAATTAATATAATTTTCGATTTTTCCACTAAAATATATTTGAAGTTTTTAGCAACCTCCCTGTAGGTGTATATGATCAAAACTACAAAAGGCATATGTTACCAAGTGAAATTATTATATCGGTGTTTCCTTTCCTACATTAACATCATATTATATTTTACATAATGGCAAACCCTTAATAGCCAACATACTTCAGAGAATATCTCGCAAACGTATCACTTGATATCAGTAGATAAAATTTAATAGGTATCCCTAATGGTATACTCTAGCATCTTATTACACATATTTTAAGAACACTATTTCCTTCAAGTTATCTATTCACGCGAATAGAGCCTTGGCCATTCCCTAAATTAAACGAATACTATAAATTTCAAACCAATTCCACCGTTACTTGTTTATGATTTTCAGGAAAGTTAGATTTTTTTTACCGTTAACGACTGATAATCTGTCTTTTAACTTTATTTATTATGTCGAGGCACAGTGTTTCAAGTTTTTTTAAGGTATAAATTCACTTAGAACCTGTAAAATAAATGTAAAATAAATGCTGCATTTTTAAAAATATATTTTAAAAGACACTAACACGTTAGAGTAGTGTTAATCTTAACTGCATGATAAGGTTTATATTGTAAAATATTAGGGTATTATTATTAGTTCCCACATGCAAAATTAAGAACCAGATATTTTATTCTCTGTTTTAAAATGCGAAAGGATAGAATATTATCGCTTATCTGATCATTTTGTAATTTACTTATGAGGCCGTTAGTCTTTGAATAATAAATAAGACCAGGCAAGTAAGTTTTTGTTGCTTCCTTTTTACGGCACATCTTTCAAACAATTATTAACTTATATGTAATTATTCTCGCTGGTTATATATTTGCAGAGATGTATCGCCTGCGGTTCTAGCAAAGTATCGGTGATAATTGCGAAATTTTGGCCTCTAATAACAAAATTTAGGTAAATGCTCTGCATAAAGGAATGTTTAGGGAGTATTTCTTTTTAAGCTTACCATCTCTTTTAGGAATAATGTACGAGAAAATATTTTTATATGACCAATGAAATTATCTTCTGGAACAACCATTTTCGTAATAAAGGTTTAATGTTCAAGTAAAAGTGAAGATATATAATTGAAAAATGAGATTGTATCAGTCTTAAATTATATCATTAAAAGAAATTTTTTAAACGTGAGATTACGTTCCTTCATAACGGTCCTCCGGAGAGCAAAATTTCAGACGCTAAAACCGTCCGTCGTCTCGAGTTATAATTTTGGCAGCGCGCCAAATCCAGTCTGTATCGCTTGGGCAAGCAGTAAGCAGTTAAACTGAAATGTACCAAAATGCGTCAAAATTTTGTCATATATATATATATATATATATATATATATGCATATATACATAACACATACATATATACATTCAAAAGAGGTAAGCAACGATAAGTAATCCTACGTTAATAACCCACGGTAGTTTTGTTAGAAGAGACTACCTGAAATTTTTTTTTTAAAAATTAGATGTGAGCAGGTAATAAGAGTAGATCAACGAAAAATGAGTCAGTAACAGATTCAGAAAGTGATGTTAAGGCTGCTGTGTACTAACTGTATTGGATTCGCTCACCTCTATGTTCATTTATGGAAAAAATTGTGTCGGAGGATTGCTGGCTTGGATTTAATGATTAAAAAAAACTTGTACGCCGTAATAGAGAAATAAATTTTACACCTTGGGACATTTTTCGCTATTTTTTTTTTAAATGTAAGTAATATTTTAAATTTTAAGTTATTTTATCGAAAATTTGGTATAGTGTGTTTGGAACGCTCCTAAATTCTTTTAATGGACAAAATTTATAAAATGAATCCTGTTGCAAGGTGCAGAAAAGTTCGGGCTAACTGAAAATGCCATTTTTATTGGATTATCAGCAGTTATGTAGCTGTAAATAGTAGAAAAATTTTCTTCAAATGTTAACTTTGAAGTGAGTGAATCCAATATGTTTAGTACACGGCTGCCTGAAGTACCCGTTTGAGTGGTTGAGGCATCCCTGCCGTAAATCTAATCTGTCCATAGTTTTGTATACGCCATTGGATTTTAAGCATGTAATGTTTTGTCACATCACTACAATATTTTGAATAGTTGCGTTTTCGGTTTGAAGAGCAATTTCAAAAGCTCGAAACGAATGTGAGCCATTCATATTTAATCCACCGAATTTCAATATGTTCTTGCAGAATCAGAACATTTCCTTTTCTAAATTTCTAAGAGCAGTTGCAGCCATCTCTCAAATTTTGTGACAAAGTTAATCATCTTCAAAGCTCAAAAAAGTTTATTGCACAGAACTACGCTCACTAAATTACCAAAAAGAAAAGAAAATCTCAATTTAAGAGGTCCTTTTTAAAAGATCATGACATGACTTGGTGACGCAGGGGTTAAAGATTTTATCCATGAGACACAAGGTATAGGATTTGTTTCAAGGTCGGCAAAATTCGTGTCAAGTGTGCATAAAAATGATTATGATCACCAGAATGAGTAGTTGCTATTACAACACAAGAAATGCTATTAGGTTCCTTTGAATTACTGTTCTGAGTGGTAAACTTGGAGGTTTAACAGGATAAACAATTGCATAATAAACAAATAAAAAATGCATAAAAGTTAATATGACTACTCGTGTAAAAATAATATTTATTTTTGTATTTCTTCAAAACTGTATGGGCGATTTTTTTTATATCTAGACTCACACAGAGATTAAAAAAAAATGAGAAACAATTATTTTACATATAGTCTCATGCGCACACTAAGCTGATTACATACATTATCATTTAGATGATTTTATTAACCGGCTTTCTTGTTTGTGTGTTTGCTAGTACAAATCTTGCAATCGATTTTTAACTAACTTCTCGACTAGCTAGACTTTTGAAACTTTTAGAATAGCTCAGAACACGATGACAGTGCATTCATTTGATACTTTTAGCCATCTTTAAGTAGAATTGAATTAATTTTCAGTTAATTTTGTTTCGTAGACTGGTGCAACCATCTATCGAACGGGACGGGAACAAAAAGGTTAAACGCAAGTTAACTTCAAATTAACTTCATTTTCTTTAATAATTCATCAAACAAATTTTAAAAATGTATTTATTAATAAATAGAATTGTCAAGTTTATAGGATTCAACAGAAAATTTAAAAACATGGTATATAAAAAGTTCTTTTTATCTTGTAATTATTTATATACCCTAATACATATAAACTTACATTAATTTTATGTCTAAAAAAAGGGGGGGGGCGTTACAGCAAGTGTAGATGCACCTTGTCTCCTTATCATTTTAGGATTATTTCAGACTTCTTTCAGTACCTACGTTACTCTAGTATAAGGCATATATACAAATATACATAAAAACATTCACCTTCTAGGGCTTTTTTCCGGGGGTACGGTAAATCACCTTCTTTAAACGTAGGATTACATTCCTCCAAAACGGTCCTGCGTAAAGGAAAATTTCAGATGCTAAAACTGTCCGTCCATCCATCCTCGCGAGTTATAAATTTGACACCGCCCCAAAACCAGTCTATCGCTTGGACAAGTTAAACAGAAAAGTACCAAGATGCGTCAAAATTTTGACATACAAACATGTATATATATATATATATATATATATACAGAGGCTGTTCGCACATTTTTTAGACGATTCTGGTAAGCGGTAATAAAAAATCGTTTGCTGCAAAAGAAATAATTGCAATTGTACTATGTTTTTAAAAGTCAAAATTATCGTCTGCGGCTTGAAAGTCTTGTTTTTATTCAAAATGGCATTTTTAACAAAGCAGTGGTTCGAAGGCTACATTTATGCTCTTTCCGAAGAGAAATATGCATACTCTGTTATCCAAAAACGATGTGAGAGTCATGGTTTTGTGATATCTAAAGCGTCGATAGGTAATATCGTCAAAAAGAAAGGAAAAAAACGTCAAATTGGAGCCTCAAGTGGGACAAAAATTCCAAACAAGTATCCAAGGAAAAAACGGACATCTTCGACTATTGCAAAGGTACGTTGTTTAATGTTAAAAGAAAATCTCCCTAGTCAAAGGACAGTTGCAAAATCATTAAAATGCTCGGTGTCCACTGTAAACAAAATGATAAACGTTGATTTAAATCTTAAAGCGAAAAAACGCAATGTGCATCGTTTTCTTCCAAATCATTTCGCTGAACGCAGGACACGCTGCAGAATTCTATATGAGAAACACTTATCCAAAGAAAAATGGAAAACAATTGTCACAATAGATGAATCATGGGTGTATTTAAATGATTGCAACAAAAAAAGAGCCATTTATTATCATAAAAGGGGAGAAAAAAATTTAAGTACATGGTTCAAAGAATCGAAAGAAAGTTTTTCTAAGGGATTCATGATTGTTGCTGGTTTTTCTTATAATGGCCAGTTAAAAATAAAGAGAGTGGAAAAAAATGTCAAGATTAACTCCAAATACTATCAGGAACATATTTTATCGCCAATTTTTCGGAATGAAATACCATTGCTTTACCCACAGTGCCATCAATCTATGAGACTCCATCAGGTCAAAGCTATCAGTCACACATCAAAATCCACTGCAAATTTCCTAAAAGAAATGGAACAAAATACTGGTTTCAAGGCCATACCCTTCACTGATATCCCTACTAAATCTCCCGGTGTATCACCTATGGATTTTTGTGTTTTCGGACTTTTAAAATCTGCATTATCCAAACGTCGTCCCAAAACCCTTACAGGACTCTGGAAAGCTGTTCAGGAGGAATGGCATAGAATATCTCTTCTGACACTTCAAAAGGCATTATTATCCTGGAAATTGCGGTGTTGAAAGATAGTTCAGGATAAGGGATGTCAAATAGAACATTTAAAACACAAGAATTTTATGTAATTTAGTTTTGTGAATGCAATATACATCGTCTAAAAAAGGTGTGAACAGCCTCTGTATATGCATACGTACATATATATATAGATAAATATATACATACAAAAGTGGTAAGCAACGATAAGTAATCCTATGTTAATAACCCGCGGTAGTTTCGTTAGAAGAGACTACCTGAAAAAAAAATATTTCGGTATTATTTTGGCTTAACTTAACCGAAATTTTAAAAACGTACGAGTCATTTGATAATATGTAACAAAATATTTGTTTTTTAAATTTCGAGTTTTTTGTTCCCCTGTGACGTGACGTGTTAACACATGGTACTAAAAATACGCACCTTTATTTGAAAAAACACAGTAGACCCACCTGTTTTCTAGAAGAAAAGCACTGCATTCATATACAGTGAAATTCATCTATAGCGGTCAGTTTATGATCATATGGGGTTAAAAAATACGATACAGGCCATTTTAAGCAGTTTAGGAATGCTTACATAAGCATGTAAACAAATATTTATACCAACGATTAAGAGTCGATGACGTCGTGGCATGTGATGTTTACTGGAAGTTGTTAAGGATGATTTCACTTTACAAACAGAAGAATGGTTTCTAGGAATATGTTTCTACAAAAGGCTGTACAGAGTAGTCATATTAAAGGTGGTGTAATAAAAGTTCTATCATATGTTTAACACATCGTGGTGATAAACAGCCAAACAACGTATCGGGGAACTTAGTAGTCACAAATGTTTCTAACGTATCGTGGTAATTGTATAATAACATAAACGGAGAAATATAGAGATATTTGGACATTTGTTAATGAAGAAACTAATGAATGCATTTTTAAAAGAGAATGTATATTTTTTGTACCATAATAGAAAATGTATAAGGACTTATTGTCAAGTTAAAAAAATGATCTGCCAAATTTCCATGAAAGAATGAGTATTCCTCTGGTAAGAATCCAAAAGGTAACGCCAATAAGTGTGTAAATGTTAGCTCACATTTTTTAACAATTTTCCGTCCCAGTCCCGCTGCGTCAGTGATAGCCGGAACAAAAAAGTGTTGTTTTCTAGAGAGGTTGCTGACCTATATCGAGTCCATCGCATTAGAATAATAAATAAACGGCCATTTGGAAACCACAGTAGTAGCGCCATCTACATTCGTGATGCGAAAATATACCGTCGAATAACTTATTTATACAGAGTTTGAGAAATTTTTACTTTTTATTAAATTAAAGGGTCATATAAATTTACTTATCTAAAAATTTCAAAAATATGAATTTTAATAAAAAGTGTGGAATGGGAAGCAAGGTTAAAGTAAGATCATTTTGTAGATTTTATTCTAGAAAAATAAAAAATACATTTAAATATAAGCTATAAAAGTTTTGAGTTTTAATCTTTAAAAATTTTCAAACTAAAAACAATCCGGATTTTTATTAATAAAATAATTAATTAATATTACAGTCGCAAATTTAATTTTTTCAGTATTTTTTTCCTGAATTGTAAAATAAAGAACATTAATGGGTTGAGTAAATAATATTTTAACATTTTTAATTGTTAATACTGACACCATTCCTATAAATCATTTATCTTTAAACGTTTTATAAATACTATTCTTTTAATTTACAATAGCTGTCATCGTGATGCTCGTCGTCTATATACATTCTATCTACTCAACGCCCACTGAATGACTTGTAAAAGGTGCATTTATAGTGTGATTTAAGCATTCTAAACACAGCAAAACACAGAAAAAAAGTTATTAATCGCATATTTCATATTAAGTATATTTTAAAAAAAAACGTGCAATAAATAATATAAAAAATTCAATATTTTTTTAACATTAAGTAATTCAATATTTTTGTAGTATATAAAATTTCATAGAGAGAAAATTAAAAATACAATTACATGCTATTTACATGAAACTTGTGGGCAGGAAACGCATAACAGGTACGCACAACTTCTTAAAATTCCCAATAAAGATTTCAGTAGTTAAATTACGTTTAAATAAGTAAAACTTACTTAGAATTTTACTGACTAAAGTCCACAGCTCTTAAAACTCGCAACAAAGACTCTAATTGTTACAGCGTTCTAGAATAAATCCTTTTTTTTAATGAAACCTTTTAAAATTTTCTTTTGATTTTTATACCTAGTTTTTAAATATTGTAAATTGTTTTGTTTACATATTTAGCAAAATTTGTTTTTTAAAGAAAAAGCTTCCATTGATCTGCGATATGCATCTGGAAAAAAGTATACAAGAGATTGGAGTTCATTAAAGTTCTTCGTTCTCCCAATTAAACAAACGGAAATATTCTACTTTTATTCAATCTTAAAATATAATTTTATTGACATTCACAGTTGTCAGTAATGAAATAGAATGCTGTGAGAATGTTTTGACGAAACTTTATATTAAATTAAAGTTCTGTTTGTTTCAATTAATTTGGAAAAGTATACACTCGCATTTGTTTCTTTCGTCACCATACCATTCAATTGTGAAAAGTATACTAAATTTAAAGAACAAATATTTGTTTTCTAAATTTTAGATAGCTTTGGGGTATAGCTTTGTAAAATGAATCATGTGGGAAATTTTCTTAAGTGATGTAATTCCTTACCGAGTGATAAAATAAAATTATTACGTAAGTATTTCCATTTAATCATTTTAAATGTGTCTATGTGTGTGTTTTAACTATGCATACAGACTCAATTATTAACTACGACATTAGTAATTACGAAATTAGTAACTATACTTATGAGTACGTCAGAGTCTTAACGTAGTCTATATAAGACCACGCTAATAGAACTAAATTAACTACGTTTAAATTCGAAATACGAGAGTTTAATCTACGAGTGTATTTAGAAACAGTCATATCAGTTCTGAAAATTTTTAATTTAAGCTTCATAAGTTAATCAAATAGTTCTGTGAATAATAAGTCTTCTTAATTACTCTATACTAAAAATACAAAGTTTTTAAATTTGTGATTCAGATCACAAATATTTAATTTTTATTACGTTAAAAGAAAAAAATCGATAAGTTTGTTGCATTCAGAATACTTCTCATGTTAATAATAAATTATAACTTTTTTTGATACTGTTGACTTAACATTTTAAAAAGCTAATTCAACAATATAAATTCTTAAAGTCAGAATTTTATATTTTGAAATATTCGCACTCTTTTTACCTAAATTATAACAAATACCTTTGATGAAAAAATACTGTTAAGGTACACTTTTAAAAGCTATAGTATTTTGTTAGATATGAAAATAATAAATGAATTAATGAAATATCTTACTTCCTCACTCACTTCAAAAAAAATTTATAAATTTAGTATAGAAAATAATCTGAAATTCAGTCAACTTTTAGGTGCATTTTTAAAAGCACCTTCAGTTTTTCGAGACAAATGGCTATTTTCTCTGTTAAACGTTGCAAAAACTCTTCACACATCGTAGAACCAAATTCTAAAATTTTGAAAATTTTCAGCCACAAACTCTTTTAGGATGTTTAGAAGTGGATGTTAACAATTAAAAACATTTAGTTTCGGAAACTAGAAAACATGATTTACAATGATATCTGTCTGAAACATCGGGCATTTTATTTATAAAAAGGATAAAATGAATTCGTTCAAAGCGTTCATATATATCGAAAAATCTGTAAAATTTAATTTAATTCATAGAATTATTTTATTTGTTGGATTTTATGAAAAAAATCATAATTTACATGATTTTCCTGGATAAATAAAATTATTTATGTGCGTTTAAAACTTCTCGTTATTAGAAACATATTTTTTTTAATTGATGATTTTTTTAAAAAATCACTCAGCTTATATTCGTGAGAATTATTAATTTTTTAAAGCATCAATTGAATGTACCTCATTCAATTACACATTCATTATAGGCATTAATTCAATTCAAAAGCATAATAATTACCGTTAATCCATTTTAGAAAAATCATACAACTTACATATGCAATAATTATCAAAATTTTTTAAGGGGACTCGGCACCCAAAACAAAAAAAAAATTATTATCAACTTTAAAAAAAATATTTTTGGATATTATTATGTAAACGTTGAATACGAATAATTTAATCCAAATAAGTTTCAAAAATGACATTTTTTTTCACAAAATTAAAAAAAAGTTCAGTTTTAACCACCGATTTCAAATCACCACTAGTATTTTATTTTTTTAATTTTTCACGTGATTTTTTATTTCGGGTCAGTAATGATAGTTTAAACAGATTTAAATAGCGGATTTTTTTAAATAGCAATAGTTTTAGAGAAAAAAAATAATAACTGTATACAAGTGGAAAAAAGCAGAAAAAATGACTAGTTTTTGTACATAGGATTTTTTTTTAAAGTTATCAAAATATTAATAATCCGCTATTTAAATCTCTTACATATAGTATGGTGTGCAAACAAAAATAATTTCAAACACTTTCATGTATATTTAAAAATTCCTTAGCATTTTGAAGACATGAAAAATCTGAAAAAACCCAAACTGAGATAAACGCGTTTAAAGATTTTATTTGCTCATAACTTTGTTAAATTATGATTTTTAAGAAAAATCTTTTTTATGCGTACTCTAAGAGCCATAAACAACTGTAAAAACTGTTGAGAAAGTATATATTCTTATTTTACTATTATTTATGGACTTTTAACTGAGTACAAGCAAAAAGTTATAATTCAAGAAATTTGTACTTTTTTTTTAATAATTTGCTGTAAATAGATAAAAAATAATATTTTGAGTTAATATTGTTGTAAATTAAACTCATTACACTTTGACTGAACCATAAATTAAAATATCTATGAAGTATAAGATAAATGTACTTTATTCAAACAAGCATTCACTACATCAATTCACTCAGTCCAAAATTAATTAACGTTCCTCAATCCGCAATTAAGAAGAGGCTACTGCAATTATGTGAAGCAAGCAATGAATGACTCAAAAAAAATAATAAGGTGTGCAACATTTGTTAAAAATGTTGAACAAGATTAAATAAGGTCTAAGACTTCTCGTTAAAAAAAAAAAAAAATTTAATTAATGGTTTAAAAAAAATCACTCAGTTTACATATGTAAGAATTAATATTTTGAAAGAACCATAAATTAAAATTTCTATAAAGCATCAGTTAAATGTACTTCATTCATACAAGCATTCTCTATATAAATTCCTAAATTAATTTACGTTCTTCAATCCACAATTAAGAAGAGGCTACTGCAATTATGTGAAACAAGCAATGAATGACTAAAAAAAAATAAGGTGTGCAACATTTGTTAAAAATGTTGAACAAGATTACATAAGATAAGACTTCTAGTTATTAAAAAATATATTTTTTAATTGATGATTTAAAAATAATCACTCAGCTTACGTACGGGAGAATTATTAAAATATTTTTAAAGCATCACTTTAATGTACTCCATTCAATTACACAATCCTTATAGGCATTAATCCAGTTCATAATTATTACCTGTTAATCAATTTTAGAAAACTCATACAACTTACATATGCAAGAATTATTAAAATGTTTTTAAAGAACCATAAATTAAAATATCTATAAAGCATCAGTTAAATGTACTACATTTATGCAAGCCTTCACTATATAAATTCACTCAGTCCAAAATTAATTAACGTTCCTCAATCCACAATTAAGATGCTACTGCAATTATGTGAAACAAGCAATGAATGACTAAGAAAAATAAGGTATGTAACATTTGTTAAAAATGTTGAACAAGATAAAATAAGAGCAAATAAATGAGAGAGAAATAAAATGAGAAAGGAACTTGAACGATTAAAGCTATTTAAACCATTTATTCAAGGTATCGGATAAAAAAAAACAATCAAGCAAAAGAAACAGTCAATATAAATGTTTTGAGCCCTTTAATGGAACAACATGCAAATTATACAGCAAAGATAAATGTTAGAAAACTAGATCCCGGAGGAATCATGATTAGTATTCATGTTAAACGAAGGTCTGAGCTCCCAGAAGAGAACGAAATTCTTTCAGAAAAGGATTCGCTCGGATAAATGTAAACGCATACTTTGGGGAAATCGATACTCCGGTTTCATTACAAAGACATTCCAATTCACCGAGACTTTTGTCATTCTTTTCAGTGAATAAAAATCTTTTGATTGCTCTGAAAAGGAATCCGTAAAAAAAAATTTAAAGAAAACGTAAACCATTTAACTTTTGTTGTGGACGCATAAAACATAGATTTTGAGGTAAATGATGAAATTAAATTCATTGGCTGTTCACTTTGGAGTAAAGTTAAGTTAGAGCCTTGAGCAATGCCAGTTTTTATGCGTTGGGTAATGTATACTGTTTGGTCGTTAGATAATATTTATTTCCAATTTTAATGAAGTTCTGCTTTTGAGCAGAATTATGCATGAGAGGAAACCTCCAGAACTGGAGTATTCTCCTTATGTGTATTTGCATATATTTCATATTATAGCCGATATTTTAAGCAAGCTGAACATTTATGATGTAAAAATGGGTTTTGATCTTTAAATAATGCCGTAACTTAAGAGGACTCACTACCCTTAAATCTTTAAAACATTCGATTTTTTGAAAAAAAATTACATGTTAAAGCCTGATCATTTCTGAACAAAATAAAGCAAACCACATGAAAATATTCCGCTTAGTTTCGGAGATATTGATATTCTAAATATTTAATTACTGATCAAGTTTATGGTGAGAAAAATTTTAAACTCGTTTTTCTCAAAATGTAATTTTGCATCATTCCGCAACTGATATTTCAAACACTATGAAACATAATTCCATGAAATTTTTATCACTGCATAATAATGTTATTTTATTGCGTCTGAACTAGAATTATTGCAATCACTGCACATTTTGTTATTTTTTCAGGGATAAATTAATGCAAAAATTTAAGGAAATTTTAAGAATATTTTAAGCAGTTTTAAAAAATGGGAAAAATATTTTAATGTTGAATGTTTTATGTTCAATTGTATTTTGAATTATTTATTTTAAATATAAAATAGGAATTATACATTTAAGTGTAAAATCAATTTCATAGCTCTGCGCGCAAGCTAGTATACAATAAAAATACTTAAAAATCAAGGAATATCTAAAGTATTTAAAAAAAAAATTATTTAAAATTATTTTGAGAGTTGAAAATTTGTTTATTAAAATAAATATATCAATTTATCATATACATAAAATTTGGGAAAATTGGGAGTAAATTGAAATAGTTACAAAGAGTCAAAAAGTATGAAAATATGCCTTATTTCCTCGACTTAAGGGGTCGTGAGTCCCCTTAAAAAATCCATTCCATTTACCGTGAAAATTCTTTATTTCATATTTTACACACCAGATGGCAGCACCAGACTATTTATAATGTAATTGGGGATTGGTTTTTTTTAAACTAGATGTGGCAGAAATAAATGGAATCCATAGGAAAAAAATAGGCACTTTTATTACCGTATTTATGATGATAATTGTTCTACAGTAAGGATAGGATAAAACAAATTACTAGTATAGTTCATAAAATAAATAAAATAAGTGAGCTGTAAATAAATTATTAAACCATTAAAGAACAAACAGAGGTACTAGACTCTTGAGAAAATTAAGACTCTTAAAACTCTTACGAAAGAGTTATTTTTTGTTTGTTTGTATGTTTGTTAAATTTGATGGAATAAATTGTTTCTAACAGCAAAACCATTTCCAAAATGTTTTGCTAAAAATATAAAACACCATAAAAATTCAATTTTGAAGTCTCGGTTTTCTATTGCTTGTAATTTTATGAAATGTTAAAAAAAATCTAAAGATTTAAATTAAGAAGCAAAATTCAATGCAAAGTAATTCGGAAGTTTGGAATGTTGAAATTAAAACAATTTTTCGTGAGATGACTAGTATGGAAGAATGACAGCCGAGGGGCGATATATTGCGATTTTGTCAGCAACAACAACAACAAAATATATTGAGAAACAAACAAGAAAGTATCCATGAAATGTATGCTTTGATATGGGCTTGGAATCCAGTATTCAATCTCGGTCTAAAGTAATTCCTAAATGGGGAATTCAAAACATTAATTGAAACATTATGGATATTTTAGAGATCACTTATGCTTTACGTTTTCGTTAACAATTCATATCCTGTTAATTTTAGCTTTAGTATCGTGCCTCAGGCTTGAAACTTGTATTGAGCATTAACTTCAGTTCCGTTATTTCTCGATAAAATTTAAGAAATGAGCATGAATTTTGTTTTTGTATTCAGCCATGCCAATACCACAATTGAGTGCCGCACAGGGAATTATATAAGGGGCATTTTCAATTTTGAGAATTTTATAGTTCAGTTCTATTTATAAAGGGAAGGTTTAAGGTTTAAAGATCTAACAACTTTCATTTCACAAATGGATTTGATACATTTAAGAGTGAATTATCTCTGAAAAAGTTTGCTTGCTAACAAAGAACATTTTATGATATAAAAGAGAGTGAAAGCATGATGAAAAGTTTTTCATTCCTTTCATTTAAGTATTTTAGATATTGAACCATTGAAAGAGTAATGTCAGACGTATCACAGACACCTAAACCCCTGAGGTAATGGCTCCAACACTTGTCACACCATAGACATCTAACCGTGTGTGTTTGGAAATTACAGGAAACTTGTGGAAAACTGATATGTAATCAGGGCTCCAAGACGTGGGTTTTTAAACACAGATCTGGGTTTTTCAGTAACCTTACGGGTTTATGAGGTTTTTTTAAAAATATATCAATATTGGGGGTTTTCGCTTGTAAGTTAAAAATACACCAAAATAATTACAAGATAAAAAGAACTTTTTATATACCATGTTTTTAAACTTTCTATTGAATCATATAAACTTGATAATTCTATGTATTAATAAATATATTTTTAAAATTTTTTGATGAATTATCCCATCAACTTGAAAGAAAATGAAGTTAATTGTAAGTTGAGTTTAACTTTTCGTTCCCGTACCAATCGATAGATGGCTACACCAGTCTACAAAACAAAATTAACTGAAAAAGTATTCAATTCTGCTTAAAGAGGGCTAAAATTATTAAAATAATGTATTGTCATCGTGTTCTGAGCTATTCTAAAAATTTCAAATGTCTAGCTAGTCGGGAAGTTAGTTAAAAATCGATTGCAAGATTTGTACCGGACAAACACACACACACACAAACAAACAAGAAAGCAAGTTAATAAAAACATGGTAAAAATTGATATTTATTTATTATTGTAAGAAGCATTATTTATGAAAATATAATTATGTATTTAATTCTGTTATTATGTAAATTAATGTTTTTTTCTCCCGTACGCGGAGGCACTTGTCGTTAGACAATCGCCTCTGTGTACACCACGAGACTGCTAGCCATTCATTAAAGAGGGCACCGTATAGTGGCCAGCACGTGCCCCTACGAGTCGATCCCGCAATTTACAACCGAGTCAAGCGACAAGATCGGTAGGCTTGACCCGCACCACCAGAGATAAATTTGAGAACTTGGAGGACATTGAAACCACGACAGATTTTTCGGGCATCAGCTGCCATTAGTGTACACGGCGGTGGATTTGTCATCGACGGGCATCGAACCAGAGACTTTCAGATCACGGACTCTCTGCCTTTGTCAACTGGGCCACCGCGCCCAAAAATTAATGAATGTAATATAATACAAGTGGATATCATTTCGGCTGATTCGTCATATAGCTCCCTCTTATGAAACCATCCCAGAATCTTTATGTATGACACGTAATATCTACGATGGATTCAATAATCCCAAATATGGAATCATTTCACACTTCATGATCCGTTTGACTTATTTTACCTCACTCTTCTCAGTGCGTAGAGAGAGTATTTTTATATAAGTTTTTAGAGTCCCAATAAAACACACACTTCTCTTAAAACTGAGACTGCAAACGATTGATGATCGCAGAATATATAGATAGATATAAAAATTATCGTTCCTAGATACCTATAACAGAACTGATATAAGCCAAAACAAAAGGAACAAAACACAGATCATCATTCACCTTCAAATTAATTTGGAGGTGAATGATGAAATGGATTCAGTTTGACGACAATTAAATAAAATAACTGTAATTCAGTTTTAAGTATTCTTTCTTAAAAAAGGGGGTCTGGATCGAAGCGATACGGTTAACTTTTTGCTACGCGACGGCTAATTAGACCGGGGCGTACAGTTTAAAGCCGATTCCGAACGTCTACAAACATCCCTGCCAGCAGTGGGACTCGAACCCACAGGATCTGAACTGAACGCCAGAGCCTTAGCCATTCGGCCAACAATTTGCTCTAGTCGCATAATTTTTTCACTTTTGTGCGTAGGAAAGTTTTCAAAGAAATGTGTTTTCGGGATTTAAATTTTTTTATCATTAAATTGTTAATGAGTTTTAAAAAATGTTCTTTTTCAGAGTAAGTTTTATTTTAGGGAAAATATTTTCCAAATTTTCACTCTATACCAAAAATCCCGAAGACAGTTTAATGAAAAGGGAACAAAACAAAGCAAAACAAAATTTCGCAGAGACACTTAGCAAAGAATTTCATATATCCATGGGGTCTGTATTATCTTATTTGTATTTTTTTTATCAGTTTTAATAATAAATACATGCGAATTTTTAAAAAGATGGGATTTTTATTACAATCTGGGTTTTTTTATGACATGCAGTCTGGGTTTATTACATTTTTCTCGCTGGAAGCTCTGCATGTAATCAACACCTTCAATTCCAGTATAAATTAAATATCAAAAGCATTTAATAGAGTAATAAACTAAAAACCTTTGCGAATTAATTATAGCGACAATCACACGTAACGTCCATCGGCCTGACGATGAACTACTCACTATTTCGTAAACTGTAGCCATTATTTTTAATTTACTGGGGAATTGAATATGTTCTGATTACGTGCGTGTGTTTGGGATGCATGATTCCAATACAGTGGAACCTCGTTATAGCGAACCCGGTATATAACGAACTTACGGCTATAACGAACAAAAATTTCGGTCCCGCTGTTTTCCTATTGTACGTAATTTAATTAGTAGTGTGTCAGTTTAATGTAATCGATTTTAGTCGATTCAATTCATTCATGATCATCTTTAATAGATTTTATCATTTTTTTAATACATCATTTTTGAATACACATTAACAACTAACGAGTTATACATTTTGTGAACTCTAGCATTTTTCTTAACGGTTCGGATATAGCGAACCATCGAATAAAGCGACCAAAACCTTTTGTCCCTTGAAGTTCGTTATAACGGGGTTCGACTGTATTCAGCTGCTCCCCTTAAGTCCTAATCATTGAAGGGAGTGGCTTGGCATGCTCCCTCTCCTTTGGATCCTTTGGAGAATGATGAAATGAATTCAATCTGACTGCAATCAAATAAAATGACTGTAAACTTCAAGTAACCTTGGAAAGTGGGGGGGTCTATTAACTTATTTGTCTTTTTTTATCATTTTTAATAATAAAACATATGAGTTTTAGTATGAAAACTTTTCCAAGTTTTAATAATAATCATCTATCTATACTTCTCCGCGACACCAGGATCATGAATGGAGGTCGAATGGACCCTCATGGAATGTTCATACGAAAAGTGACCTCTGAGGTCATACAAGTCTCATTTTTTCTGTGGAGGCAAGTTCCGGACATCTGTCATTTTAGGCCTTGTTTAGTCCTGTTCAGATATAATCTGCTAGCTTCAGCTTTAAAGATTCCGTTGGCGCTGATTAGAAAAATGAGTCAATGATTGGTATGTCGTTGGTTAAAAAAAAATCAAGCTGACGCTGACGGATTCTATGTGAACAGGCCCTTTATATAAAATCCGTCAGCGTTAGCGTTAAAGATTCCGTTTGCGCTGACTGGTAAAATGGGTCAATGATTCGTATGTGATTGGTTAAAAATATTTAAGCAGACGCTGACGGATTCCACGTGAACATGCCCTTATATTTTGAGGTCTCCGTCAGCCTTTCCTGTAAATCTCGTAAATATTTGCACATTAAAGACTTAAAACAGTGTATCTGCATAGCTCATAAATTAAAAACATATACTAGTATGCGTTCGTTAAAATATAAAAATTGGCGAAACAAATACATGAGGGAAAATAGCCATTATTTTACCTGCATTAGAAATCAAAAACAAACTTCCCGCATCAACCGACGAAATACTAGAAAAATATATTATAGCCTTCTACACTGTTGGCCACTGTAAATGCAACACCCTGAAGGAAACATGCAAATAACATGAAATTTACAACATGCATTAGAAGAGGTGAGATATGCAAATGATTAGAATTTCAGCGCAGACGCACATCACGCGCACCTGTGGCGCCACTTCAAAGCGCTATTTAAGGCTTGGAGATTTCGACGATTTCAAGTTCGGCAATTGTGTTTTTCTTGTGGTTTTTTCAAAAAAAAAACGATCAATTATGCCTCGTCGAAAACAGCGATCATCTTTTGATCAAGTATCCGAGTTCGACAGAGGAAGGATAGTGGCCTACAGAGATTGTGGATTATCTTTCAGGGAAATCGGTAGTCGTGTTGGACGAAAGCAAACAACTGTAATGCGGATATGTGATCGTTGGATGCAGGAGGGTACGACGGACCGGCGTGTTCGATCGCATCCACCTCAGTGCACCACTTCACGTGATGACAGGCAAATTGTGCGCATGGCAGTGACGGATCTCTCAGTCACATCACGAACCATAGCACAGCACATGCAGTCTGTAACGCATCATCTAGTGTCTGCGCGTACCATTCGACGCCGTTTACAGCAGAGTGGTCTGTCCGCAAGACGTCCATTGCTTTGTCTACCCTTGACGCAGAAATACAGACGTCTCCGCCGCCAATGGTGCGATGACAGAAGGATGTGGACGGCAGAATGGAATGAAATTGTCTTTACTGACGAGTCGCGATTCTGTCTGCAACACCACGATGGTCGCATTCGAGTCTGGAGACACCGTGAAGAGAGGATGCTGAAAAGCTGCGTTATGCACCGCCACACTGGTCCTGCACCGGGTATTATGGTATGGGGCGGTATTGGATATCACTCTCGCACACCTCTAGTACGCATTGCCGGTACTTTAAACAGCCAGCGCATCTCCGAGGTGTTGGAGCCAGTTGTCCTTCCTTACCTTCAGGGCTTGCCCACAGCCATATTTCAACAGGATAATGCGCGACCACACGTGGCACTCATTGTCCAACGGTTCTTCGTCAATCGCCAGATTGAATTGTTTCCCTGGCCGCCTCGCTCTCCGGATCTTTCGCCGATAGAAAACATGTGGTCCATGGTTGCTCTACGATTGACCCAGATTCCATCCCCAGCTGCCACAGCAGATCAACTTTGGCAACGTGTGGAAGGTCCTTGGTCTGCTGTACCCCAAGAACTCATCCAAAGTCTCTTTGAATCAATGCCGAGGCGTGCGGCAGCGGTGATCTCCAACAATGGCGGCTACTCTGGAAACTGATTTTGGCAGGAACCACACTTCACAGAAGTCTATAAATTTAATCATTTGATACTTGGTCAACATGTTATCTACAAAATAAATTTTGTTGTGATATCTCTTGTCTTTCTTGGTGTTGCAATTTGGGTGGCCAGCAGTGTATTTGGCCTCATGATAAAAATCTGACAATCCCACTAATAAGCGGATCGGAAATTGATAAAAAAATGTAAGAAGCAAAAGCGCATCAATTTTTGATATTTTGTATACTTTTGGAATATAGAAAATATTCTTATTTTCGCCCATTCCCTTAATTTAGCATAACGAAAAAAAGTAAGCGAATTCTGGAAGCAGACGAACTAGAACTTTTATTCCTTCAAACAGTTACTAAAAGAAGAAATATTTCAAGAAATCATAGCAATTTTAATTAAATTCTACCGAAAAGTATTTATTATTATTTTTTATCTAAGTCTAAACAACAGGACTTGTTAATATGCATAGGTTTTACCTCGCAATGGTTAGAATTTGTATGTTAATATAACCCCCCCCCCCCCCTCAAAAAAAAAAAAAAAAAAAAAAAAAAAACCTTGAAATATTTTCATGATGTTTGTTCTAATCACAAATGCTGAAATTTAAACAACCAATTTGTCGTGCCTTGTTACATTAATTTTTACTTTAATTAAATACGTATAGTACAACTAGCCTGTAAGCTCAATTTGAATATTGTTCTTTTCAGGACACATGTCAGGAATGTACCATGGATGGACTCATCCTGCGAATTTATTGTACCTTGGTACGCGTTTTAATTACAGGCAAATCGGCGACTAATATCATGCTGGCGTTATTTGGTTATAATAAGGCCACATGCTAAATGCTTATTTAGATAACAATTACACTATTACACTACGTCATAATCTTCACCGTTAAGGGTCTTGCATTACTACCCCTGTGATACGCAGAGGTAGAAGTAACCACAAATAAAATCGCTTCATTTGTCGACGTATATTGTCATGCTCATTTTGTAATTAATCTCCTTTTTCGCAGATTGAAATGTAACTAATACCCAAACAGGAACGTTATGTTCGCTGGACAGACTTTTTGATCATTTACACCGTTAAGCTATATCCTGATCTTCATGTTTGAGCCCCAAATTATTCCATGTCCGAAGGAAACCTGCAGAGCCCTTCACGTCCCTCCTATATTAATTAATTTTGCTCAGCCACTGAAGTGATGGTTCTATCAGAACTACATATTCCAATATTTATCACTTTTTCTTCTTAAAACAGATTTGTATCACTCAAGAATCGAACACGATAACTTTTTCTCTCATGGCCCATATTCTATCTTTTACATCCTTGAAGAATTTTTAATAACTTTCAATTTTCATTGTCTGAGAGAGACAGTGAGTCTCTGATACCCGGTCACAGTCAATAAATTTGCCGTTCCCCGCATAGGGAGCAATGCTGGCTGACCTATATGTTGCTACCACAATAATAAAGTAGCCACTAAATCACGGTGATCAATAGTAGGCGAATGAATATATATATATATATATATGTGTGTGTGTGTGTGTGTGTGTGTGTGTGTGTGTGTGTGTGTGTGTGTTTGTTTGTATAACATTTTTAATCATATTCTATTTTCTCGTACGAATTGAGAAGAAAAATTTGACTCCAAAATCGATATGACTGAAAAAGGGCGACCGTTCAAAACTTTTTTACAAAACTCATTCTCGTCTGCCAGGGAATTTCAGGCAGAAAATTGACCATTAACGATACATACACATACCATCCATGTGTGGAAATAGCCACCTTTTGCGGCAATTACTTACTTATATCTGACTGGTCTGGTGGCAATAAAACACACGTGTGTGTTGTGATGCATACGATTGAATCATTACGATTGAAAGCATTTTTACAAACGCATGTTTGTGTGGCACGTTCTTAATCCATATAATTATTTTAAATATACATAATTATGAATGTGCTTTTAATGTTCGAGAAAGCAAAAGTTTCGGAAGAGTTTAGCTTTGTCTTCTAACAAGGTAAAATCACAAAATTCATTCTCTTACTTCCATAACACCCAGCTATGCGTGTTAATTACAAGCAATTCAGCGTTTTAGTCTCAAGCATTACTGCTTGACGTTATTTGTTTATTTTCGTTACTATATAGCATCCTGCACTATTATTTAGAAAATAATTTTCGAGTTTGTTTCGTTCCGAGTAATTTAAAGTATTTAGTGAAAGTTCCTGATTAAATTCTAAGCAAAGGAATAAAAAGGCTCGAAATACTTCACAGATAAACATAGGAGCTTAATACTAAAAATGTTTCTACGGTCACATATTATATAAATTCAATTAAATCAAAATTTAAATAGTTAAATACTATGCATAGTGTATTTAAAATGTCACAGTTAGTGGAAGTAATATTACACTAAGTAAATAGTAATTTGTTGGATATGCAGGTATCATTATATGTATGTTAAATATCTATTTTCTATTTGTTTGTTTTCACTTTCAAAAAATATGTTCTATATACGCATTCCTTGGTTTTTATTTCTAGATATGTGCATTTTAAACGTGAGCAATGAAAGAGATTTATGATCAAGTTAGAAATTATTTACAGTACATTTAAATCCTTTTACTTAATAATTAAAGAAACGTAGAAAGGGAAAATGTATTTCAATGAACTTAAAGAACATTTATTAGACTAGAAAATATTATCACGCTCTGATAATAATCAGAAAAATTTTTAGTATTTAAAGCTCTTTATCTAATGTAAAAAAATGGTTTTAAAAATTATTTAAAATCACCCGTCGGTACTTCAAAGGTTGTAGCTCATAATTCCACAGACCAATAAATATTGGATAATGACCTGAAAAAGTATGTATTTTAAAATCACAGCTTCAGAATGAGAAAAAATTTTCCTTCTAAAAAACAACACTAAAAATAAAAATAAAAGTAAAATATTTGATTCTGAATTTTTCAAATATTTAACTTGATGTAGACAAAAAGCTTGAAATACACATTGCAAAATGTCAAAAAACATTTTGTTATAGCGTGCTTACGTTATGTTATAATTTTTCCTAACAAAATCATAATTTTATTATAAAACGTTTAACGTTCTCACCTCTTTAATATCCATAAACGTCCAATGCACACTATTATGTACGAGATATGTTCTAAAACACTAAGCTTCCTAGAAAAAAAATTGCGAAATTATTTTGCCCACATAAGGACTTAGTAAATTATAATTTACTAAGTCCTTATGTGGTTTACCAAGTCTTTATTTACTAAGTCCTTGAATTTAATAATTACTAGTAAATTCAAGAAACTGAAATGTACAACAGAAAGTTCTTATAACGTTAAGGCTGCTCTGCACTAACCCTATTGGATTTGCTCACCTCAATGTTAACCTATGGAGAAAATGTGTCTACTATTTACAGCTACATAAATGCTGATCTATCTATACTAATAAAGGGACAAGTGGATGTCGAGATCACGTGACCGTAACTCATCCGGGAGGGCCACTCCTAGAAAAAAAATGGCAGGAAAATCGGTGTATTTTTTTTTCTCATGAAAGTACACAAATGTTACATATTTGGAAAGAGCTTCGAAAACTGATAATTTTTTCTGCGTACACTTATTCTGTTAATTCAATAGTTTTAGAGATATTTTCATTCTAAAATTACTCACTGCTGAGAAACCAAATCATTTGGTGCAGTGGTGCTGCCATCTGTCGGCAGCGACGGGAATGAAAATTGAAAGGAATTTATTCACTTGAATTTAATACATTTGCAGGCTTTTTTTTTCTTTTGTGGGGCCCGAAGTACATAAATATGTTACACGGATGGCTTGAGCGTAGCTAGGCGAAGCCCGAGCCTAGCCGGGCGAAGACCGGCTAGTAATCCAATAAAGAAGGTATTTTCAGATCGCCAGAACTTTTCTGCACCTTGCAACAGGATACATTTTATAAATTTCATCCACCGAAAGAATTTGAGTGTTTAAAACACACTATACTAAGTTTTCTCCCCGCATAGTTTAAATTTTAAAATATTGTTTGCATATTTAAAAAAAACGAAAAATGAACCAAGGAGTAAAATTTCTCTCCTATAACGGAGAACAATTTTTTTAAAAAAATCTTTAAATCCATGTCGGCAATCCTTGGACAAATTTTCTCCATAGATTAACATTGAGGTGAGTGAATCCAATACTGCTAGTGCACAGCAGCCTTAAATACTATAAAGAAAAGAAAACAAGTGCTTGAAGGAAAGGGTCATGTTGTAATTATATTCAGAAGAAAACAACATTGATAAGGAAATAATTTTGACACATAAAAACAAAAACTATCTGTTTATCGAATTGAAAAGTATCTCTATGCTTTCCATTGCTACCCCAAAAATATGATATTTCTATCGATAAACATAATATAACTAAATCCATAGATAAAAAAAAAATCCTAATGTAAAAGTTGATTACTACTGAGCCATATCATATCTATTACAGGTTTTATGCATATATATGTGTATATATATTCAATCGCCATCACATAAAAGATCCAGCCTATATTTAGAGACAATTTACGAATTCTGGAGCTCAAATATTGTTCTTTCAAGAGCCAGAGATGACCAAAAATGGGTTATCATATTTTATCAAAACTAATAAAAGCAGTTCTTTACTTCAGGTTTCAAAGTACAGAGAAATATAAACGAGGTGACATTAAACGTTGACCATTGTTGCTTTAGCATTTCAATATTTGCACCTTAAGTATTTTTACTTTGTTTATATGACAAAATGAAGTACATCTATATAATAATGCAGATTCATTTCACAAATGTTGAGCCAATACACTCCAAAAAATATTTTTCTCTATTATTTAACATATTTTCATAATTTGTAACACATATTTGAGCATAATGTCTAATTACTTTTTTAAAGTGAAATATTAACACAGTTAACATTTTTCATGTTTTTGATAGAATTTGTGGAAAAAAAAACGCTTTGGATCGTGTTACTAAGAGAAAGAATGTAAATTGATAACTGCTTTTTACTCATAATATATGATTTTCATACAAAAAAGTTTAACTCTAGAAAGTCGGCTGCCGTCATTTCCACGGTTTCGGACATACTATTGAGCGCTATATGTCTGTATTTATGCCCTCATGAATCTGGAATTTATGACTTTTTCTAATTTTACGCGAAATATGCACACACATTTACAAAATTAATATTCGATAGTAAAGAGAGGGAGAAAATGTGTTGTATACCTACTAAGACTGAAATACATCAATTTGTTGGCAATATAGAAAACACGCAGAAATCTTAAAAATAATGCCCGAAAAATGTTAGTTACTTTTCGTCTGCTCTCCCTTCTGCAAATAACAGAAATATTGCACCTTCGGAAATATTGGTGTTGAGAAATAAGGACTGTACAGACCATGCATATACACTGCTGGCCACTGTAAATGCAACACCCTGAAGGAAACATGCAAATAACATGAAATTTACAACATGCATTAGCGGAGGTGAGATATGCAAATGATTAGAATTTCAGCGCAGACGCACATCACGCGCGCCTGTGGCGCCACTTCAAAGCGCTATTTAAGGCTTGGAGATTTCGACGATTTCAAGTTCGGCAATTCTGTTTTTCTTGTGTTTATTTCAAAAAAACGATCAATTATGCCTCGTCGGAAACAGCGATCATCTTTTGATCAAGTATCCGAGTTCGACAGAGGAAGGATAGTGGCCTACCGAGATTGTGGATTATCTTTCAGGGTAATCGGTAGTCGTGTTGGACGAAACCAAACAACTGTAATGCGGATATGTGATCGTTGGGTGCAGGAGGGTACGACGGACCGGCGTGTTCGATCGCATCCACCTCAGCGCACCACTTCACGTGATGACAGGCAAATTGTGCGCATGACAGTGACGGATCGCTCAGTCACATCACGAATTATAGCACAGCACATGCAGTCTGTAACGCATCATCCAGTATCTGCGCGTACCATTCGACGCCGTTTACAGCAGAGTGGTCTGTCCGCAAGACGTCCATTGCTTTGTCTACCCTTGACGCAGAACCACAGACGTCTCCGCCGCCAATGGTGCGATGACAGAAGGATGTGGACGGCAGAATGGAATGAAATTGTCTTTACTGACGAGTCACGCTTCTGTCTGCAACACCACGATGGTCGCATCCGAGTCTGGAGACACGCTGAAGAGAGGATGCTGAACAGCTGCGTTATGCACCGCCACACTGGTCCTGCACCGGGTATTATGGTATGGGGCGGTATTGGATATCACTCTCGCACACCTCTAGTACGCATTGCCGGTACTTTAAACAGCCAGCGCTACATCTCCGAGGTGTTGGAGCCAGTTGTCCTTCCTTACCTTCAGGGCTTGCCCACAGCCATATTTCAACAGGATAATGCGCGACCACAAGTGGCACGCATTGTCCAACGGTTCTTCGTCAATCGCCAGATTGAATTGCTTCCCTGGCCGCCTCGCTCTCCGGATCTTTCGCCGATAGAAAACATGTGGTCCATGGTTGCTCTACGATTGACTCAGATTCCATCCGCAGCTGCCACAGCAGATCAACTTTGGCAACGTGTGGAAGCTGCTTGGTCTGCTGTACCCCAAGAACTCATCCAAAGTCTCTTTGAATCAATGCCGAGGTGTGTGGCAGCGGTGATCTCCAACAATGGCGGCTACTCTGGCTACTGATTTTGGCAGGAACCACACGTCACAGAAGTCTATAAATTTAATCATTTGATACTTGGTCAACATGTTATCTACAAAATAAATTTTGTTGTGATATTTCTTGTCTTTTTTGGTGTTGCAATTTGGGTGGCCAGCAGTGTATTTTTACTGAAAAACCATACTAGGTTGTCAACTCGGCATAGCTGCATAAAAATATATCTAAATATATACTAATTTAATATATATATTGGTATGGAGTAGTTCAAAATTTAAAGTATTTAACCTTTTTTTAAAAAAATTAAATATTTTAATTTTATTTTTAACCAGCACAATGACGGCGTTCAGTCTTTTTAGTAAGAAAAAAATTCCCGTCTTTCTAGTGTTCAGAGATTTAACCCCTTGAGTACCAGGCTTAATTTTGCCGGTGAAGGACTATATATCAGGCTATGCGGTGTAAAATGGTCGTGTCATAAATCATTTAAAAACTTTTGTGATGTAATAGTGAAGAATTTAAGGTTCTTTAAATAATACGAGCAAATATAAAACACGCGAACACAGACAACAGTCGAATCGCAACTGACGTTTTGATTTTTGAAGCGATTACGCGAATTCATACCCCGCCGCTCCTTTCGCCATCTAGCGGCGTCCTTGTAGTAGAATCAAGGTCATTACTACTCACCTCCGACCATTACCATACTATATCAGTTGCATATCACTGACCAATCCGGTTCAAATATGACGTCTGTGAAGTTGGCCCTCCGACATTGAGATATCCAAATTTTGAAAACTGCATTCGTTTGAGCGTCGTTTGAGCGTGTTTGAGCGCCAAAAATTTTCGTTTGAGCGCCATTTTTAAAAGAGTTATGAGCATTTCATTTTTTGGCGGGAAAAACACCTAGCCCCCCCCCCCCCCCCCCCCACCACGACATTGAGATATTTAAATTTTGAAAACGGCATTCGTTTGAGCGTGTTTGAGCGCCAAAAATTTTCGTTTGAGCGCCATTTGTAAAAGAGTTATGAGCATTTTATTTTTTAGTGGGCAAAAACTCCTAGCCCCCCCCCCCCAACATTGAGATATTCGATTTTTGAAAACGGCATTCGTTTGAGCGTGTTTGAGCTATATTTGCTATCAACATAATCTTAAAATTGGAAACGTTTTAACGATCAACTAACTATTGGAACGTTTTGTTTTTAATTACCTGACTTCAATGTGGAATATTTTAATTACCCAGTGGCGTAGCGAGAGGGGGGCAAGGTGGTCTATCATGCCCCGGGCGCCACTTGCAGAGGGGCGCCAAATGCAACCTAAGACCATTGGACCCTTTGGACCCCAAGACAACGAGGGGAGCCAAAAAGGTAATGTGCTCCGGGCGCCAGTTATGCTCGCTACGCCACTGTAATTACCATATTTAACTTTTTACGATAATTGATGATATGCAACTTATGCAAACTCTTAATAATTCTATTATAATATTAATCTTTTGCTCCGTTCTATACGAGAAACAAAACATTTTATTTATTGTATATTATAATTCTGAAATTGGGATTCTTAATGCAGTCATATTTTATTGTAGTATTCAAGTGTGCATCAAGTTTTATACTTAATTTTTGTACATACATATTTTGAGTGTCACAGCAATCACAGTTTTATTTTTCTAATCATTTATGTGTGTATCTATTAATAATCATATTAAAATATTAATATTTTGCTCCGTTCTATTCGAGAAACAAAACATTTTATTTATTGTATATTATAGTTCTGAAATTGAGATTTTTAATGTAGTCATATTTTATTGTAGTATTCATGTGTGCATCAAGTTTTATACTTATTTTTTGTACATATATATTTTGAGTGTCACGGCAATCACAGTTTTATTTTTCTAATCATTTATGTGCGTATAGCACTTTTATAATGTGTTTATAGAAATGTGTCAAAAGAAATGACAACACTTTACTACTGAAGTTAATTTAAATTAATGGAACCCGATTACATGATTGGTGGTAGTAATGTATTCTGTTGTGAAGCACGGGTATTTAGTTTTAGGTATATATATAGGAAAAAAGGAAAAGGTAAGTAAATATATACAGGACAGAGATACGAAAACTTTCTTTCAAGTTCATCTTTTTTAAAGTATAAGAAATATTAAGAACGAATCAATGGATTTTTGAATGTATTGAAAAATTTCATAAATGCATTAAACACTGTTGTCTGAGGCCTAAACTATATCAACTAGTTTGAAACTATTTGCTATTATTAGTTACTATTATATTTTATCGTTATTTGTTGATAATTTCGTATTTTTACTCTGCCTCATTTTGGCGCCTCTTTCAATGTCTTATCCATGGGACCTTATTTGGAGACCCATGGACCCATGGGACCTTATTTGTCTTATTTGGAGGTGTCCCTTCCGTTTCGCCGACACCAAATTTCCTCCCCCCCCTTTTTTTTCTCCATTTCCCCGACGCGAAATTTCATGCCGCTCTGTTTTTCCCGTTCTCTGAATATCTCAATGTCGGGGGGGGGGGGTGGCTAGGTGTTTTTCCCGCTAAAAAATGAAATGCTCATAACTCTTTTAGAAATGGCGCTCAAACGAAAATTTTTGGCTCTCAAACACGCTCAAACGACGCTCAATCGAATGCCGTTTTCAAAATTTAAATATCTCAATGTCGGGGGGGGGGGGGCTAGGTGTTTTTCCCGCCAAAAAATGAAATGCTCATAACTCTTTTAAAAATGGCGCTCAAACGAAAATTTTTGGCGCTCAAACACGCTCAAACGACGCTCAATCGAATGCCGTTTTCAAAATTTAAATATATCAATGTCGGGGAGGTGGGGGCTAGGTGTTTTTCCAGCCAAAAAATGAAATGCTCATAACTGTTTTAAAAATGGCACTCAAAATTTTTGGCGCTCAAACGACGCTCAAACGAATGCCGTTTTTAAAATTTGGATATCTCAATGTCGGGGGGCCAACTTCACAGACGTTCAAATATGCACTCATTACTGTGTAGTGAACCTCGTACGGGGCGAACGTCCTGGTCGCTAATTAATGAAATGAGAGGACGTAAGCTGCGTACGTCCTGGTAGTCAAGGAATTAATAAGGTATTTTGTACCGTTTTAACGCTTGAAATCTATGATGTTTCGTCTCTAATTAAAAGCTATCTTTAACGATATATTGCAAAGAGCGTGACAGATTTCTTTAAAATGATTTCAAGAAGAAAGGCTTGAATAGAAAATACATTTTCTACTCTACCCTTTGTATTGCTTTCATTAGATTCTGACACACTGAAACACAATCGGAAAACTAAAACTTTTGTACCTAACTCAATTTATATTCGTATTTCATAAAATATTTTGTAAGCCCTGCAAACTTTTCGAGAGCATAATTTATACATACTTTTATTAATTTTGGGGATGATTTATGCCAGATGTTTACTCCAGTGAATTATTTTATAAAGCATGCTTTAAATTTCATAAAATTTAATTCTACGTTTTTAATGCTGAAATGTAAATTATTTATTTACTAAAGTCAAAATCTTTCAAGAATATGCTAAAACGTTAACTCTATTTGCAGTTTACAAATTTCACTTGCATCAACTTAGATTTCTCCCTCTCAAATCAAAATCTTTTCTCATCAAGTTACGACTTAGATTCCATCTTAAAAGATGATATAATCGTGCGGTGTTAAACAAACCTTCTGAAATTGCGTCTTCAAAAATTTAACCTTTATCTCGGGTGTTAAAAATTCTCTTTGTTCAAGAAAATAAAGCCGTGAACCAGTTTCAAAGGCATAAACGCTTGTTTCTTTTCAACAAATTCTTCCCCGGCCGTCTGAAACTTCCTCCTATGCGTTACAGGGAAAATGATTCTATTAATTTTCACGAAAGAGACGGATTTTGTGGTTTACTTTTAATTTTCAGAGGCATCTTAACATTATCGCCTAGGGAATATAGCTCTTGAGATGCCTCACCGAAAAATCAAAGTATTTCTTCTGAAGCGTTCAGACGCTTTATTTTCAGACTGATTAAACAAAACTTGTTTGTTAAAAGAGTCTGAGAGGTATGTTAAACGGAACAGTTCGTTAAAATCTGAGCTGTAGCAAGTTCAGCTAAATGGAATATCTGTGATTCTGTAATTATTTTAACCTCCTATCCAGCTTTTCAAAATGGTTACAATTAGATATGGTTATTAGGTGGTAGTAAGTGAAAATATTCATTTCACTACTTTGATATTTAAAATCTCGTTTTTCTCCACATTATTTTTATTATTTATCTTTCTGCTAGATAATTTTTTATTACTGGAATTTGTAAATCCTCTAGCAGGAAAAATTACGAAAAGTGTTTCTAGTTAATTGATTATAACAGTTCCAACTTTTAACACACTGATTTAACAAGACTTGTTTGTTAAAAGTGTCAGCGAGGTATGATAACGAAACAGTTAGTTAAAATATAATCTGTAATAAGTTGATCAAAACGAAGAATTTGAAATTCTGTAATTATTTTATCCCCTATCAACCTTTCAAAATGACTATAACTAGTTATAGTTATAACTACTTTTAAGTGAAAATATTCATTTCCTTTCCTTAATCTTTGAAGCATTCTTTGTTTCTACATTATTTTTATTATTTACCAATGTCTCTAGATTAAATTTTATTGTTGCCGTTTGTTCATTCTTTAAAGTAAAGTATTGCCATAAGTGTATGTAGTATAACAGTTAAGATATAATTAAAACTTTTGTATCTAACTCGCTTTATATTCGTATTTGATAAAATATTTTGCAAGCCCTGAAAACTTTTCAAGATTATAATTTATACATACTTTTATTAATTTTTGGGATGATTTATGCACTAGTGAATTATTATATAAAGTATTCATTAAATTTCATAAAATTTATTTTTACGTTTTAAAGGTTGAAATGTAAATTATTTATTTACTGAAGTAAAAATCTTTCAAGAATATGCTAAACGTTAACTCTATTTCCAGTTTAACTATTTCATTATAACAGTTAAAAACTTTAAATCCAGTATAATTTTGAGGTACCACTTGGGAACTAGATATTACAGTTTGTTCTTGGACAGTAAAGTATAGGTTATAATTTACTAGTAACCATATTACTCTTCAGTTTAGAATTTAATTTATTAAATAACATATTCAATATTACGACTAAATTCTGTATTAGTTAAACCCGAGGTAGCATAGTGGTAGCTCACTGGACTGAGATTCGAACTGGGGGTGATCAGTTTGAATCTCGAAGTGCGCCATTAAATACCTTTGTGTCCAGGCTAGATGTAGACACATTAAATAAGTAGACCGGAAAGTCCTTCTAAGAGTGAGAGAAGGTACGATTCGCCTCAGATGTCACCACTGTGGTGCTCTGTCAAAATTGAGGTGGCACCAGGGGGTGATGTTGGTTCACCTATGCGATGTCCTCCCCCCCACCCCATAACCACAGTTCTCGCCGTTATAGAGGGAATGTCTTCATTTGCAAGTGCCCTGCATTGGAAAAAAAAACTTTGTAATTTAAGTTAATATTGGGAGAAATAAATAATAGACAACCCGTAACCAAATATATACATCTCCAGCGCACGCAGTAAACACCAGGGGAAATTTCGTTATGGACCTAGATTCAGCCTAGTGTTAGCCGATAAGACCGATCGAGGGAAAATAATTCCAAACGTGTAATTTCTTAATTTTTTTATGGGGGATTGACAAAGTTCAGTAACACAACCCACAACGGAAAGCACGATTTTCCAAAACGAATTGCGGTACAAATACTCCCGATTCACAATCGTGTATGTTTTTTAATCCCTTTTGGGATACAATATTTGGCTAAACCTGAAAATGTTTGAAATACTGTTATCTTTTTTAGGAGAATTAATAGAGAGCGCCTTTTCATTACGTAATTGTACGAAAAGAAAAAAAAAATGGTAACTTAAAAAATTGTGAAATCGAATCAGAACTACAGCCATTAAAATCTGAATAATTTCGTATCACTGCCCTTTTTTGAAAGAAGAATAATTCATTCCATGAGTCGTAATATCATCAGAACCATGTACTTAAAAATTTGAAACCATTCTTTAGCCTTAATGCTGCATAGAATTGCTGTCTCCCAAACTTATAGTTTTAGAATTATATGTACCAGGTGATCCGAAATTAACAGTGAAATCCAAAATTCAATAATTCGAAAAGTATAGACAGTTGTGCGATGCGGTTTTCGCAGGAATCTACAGAAAGACATGAGATTTTTTTTAAACAATGAAAGATTTTATTCACAGGATAGTTACATTTGTCACCGACAGATAGTGCTTCAGTTATGTCAGTAGTTTTTACAGTGGTGTGGTCGCTGCGATCAACATTTGGCGATGATCGTGTCCTCAATAGTTCTTTCCCGCACAAAAGTACACCAAGGTCTGCAAACCCTACACCTTGTGACTTTTGGCTATGGGGCTAGTTGAAGTCACAGGTGTACAGAGGTCGGAAGACGTCGTTGGTCATGTTGAAAGAAGTTTTCCGCCATCATGTGACACGAATTATATCTGAAATCCTCTTTGATGCTGTGCAGAATGTCATGCTACTTCTGACTACCGTTGTCATGAATGAAAACCGTCACGTTAAACATTTGTAATCGTAGTTGTGTTGCGAACTACACTGTACAACTGTACATGCTACTATCACAACTGAAAGTGCCAACTGTCGGTGACAAATGTAACTATTCTAGCAATAAAATTTTTCATTATTAAAAAGAGAAATCACAAGTCTTTCTTTGTATTTCTGTGAAAACCGCATCGTGCAACCGTCTACATTTTTCAAATTATTGAATTTTTCCTTTTTTTTTTGTTACTTTTGGATCACCTGGTATATAATTTTTATTCTTGAATTAAATTTCAATTGTGTACCTCATATCTATGAGTAACATTTTAAAAGCATTTATTTTATATTGCATGTAAAGCTTCCCCCTAGAAAAAGGAATGATTAAATTAAACACAGCTTTAAATAAATAAATAAATACTATATAATATTCTTCGCAAATTTTAAAATTACTCATTATTTTTGTAATTTACTATACAAACAGCATCCCATTAATTGTGGAAGTCCATTTCAAAATTTCCTTTTACATATTTCTAACGTTTCAGGTTTTAGAAAGAGGATTTGAAGAAAATAATTGTCGAGACATGCTATTGTTTCTTATAAAGCACTTTGAAATTGTGTTTTATAAGAAACGGATAAGAAAGTTTTTATAAGCGGTGCAATGAAAGAAAAATATTTGCATTACACCGCTTATGTATTCTATAAATGAAAACACGGGAGATTTAAATAATTTACAAAAATGCAAATTTTCACGTTATAAAACCATACGCATAAACAGAGAAACAAAGATAAGATAGACTCGGTCAAAGAAAGGTAGTGTCTGAAAGCTCATTGCGAAGTTCCGCTTCAAGGCATTGGGGGAAATGCGTGATATGTAAATACTATTTATGCGAATAAATATACTTTTGTCAGTCTCTGGTGGAATATTTTCAAATATAACATTGCTGGGAGACAAAAATTGATACATTCAGTTTAAATTTCAGTAAAACATATTTCCGTTTATTTTTTTTTAATATTAGTCAAACAAAATAGGTACATTGTTAGTGAAAATACTATTCGCCAAGAATTTTTGATTCCACAATGAATCTTTTCATGCTTACTATTTACTTGATGTCTCTTCTATAGATCTATTTAGATTCAAACCTAGAGAGGCAATATTTAGAGACTAAAAAATATGTCGAAGTTGTGTATTTGAATGTAAATTAAGAATTCGAATATATTTAGTGCCTTGTTAAAAAGAAGGAAGTTTGAAAGTATAATAAAAGGTAGTTTGAGGTTAAGAGATAATAAAAATGTATATATTCACATACTTTGATAAATTATTAAATGCTAATTTATCAGGTAATGATCTAATCTGCATGCCATTGAAGGGCACATTGAGTCGTACAGACAGAAATTTATCATAGACAGATCAGACACCGCAGTGTTATATCGCACATCTGTTAAAAGAGTGTTACATCTCAAAATAGTGATATTTTCAGGAAAAGCTAAAGATATATATGTCGAAATTTCATTTCTTGTTTCATGAATGACTATGATAATTTGGGGAAAACTTATTGTTCGAATCACTTTAGAAAGCAAAACTATATACTACTAAAGTCATTTTAATTTTTTAAAGCATGAGTTTGAATTTTAATTACAAAATATAACCCTCTTCTAGTAACCTCATCTAGTCATCATGGACTGAGAGGCTTGAGGGAATACTGTCATAGCTCTATGCTAATGCACAATCTATCTAAACTTTTCACAATACAAAGAAAAATCACTGGATAACATGAACAGCAGGTTAGAAAAAAAATAGAAATTTATTTTCCAAATAAAATTTAATGAACATTTTAATACAGCAACATTAGGCAATGACAAAAATCTTATTTTCATTCTTCGCGCATGAGCAAGTTCGACCTCCTAGTTATGGAAGAGGGTAATAAGCGCCATCTAGGAGATTGTGTTGGTACTAGGCTTATAACATTATTCGAGGATCAGAAGTCCTTCTAATAGAGCATTGGGGTGCAATTTGTTGGGAATCATAATGTGATATTATTTCCTTGTTTGGTGGCAACACATTATTTTGATTTTTTTAATTGGCAACGCATCAAGGTTTGTGTACACCTGATCGTTGCACGATGTATGTCTACGAATAGTTATTAAAAGCTAAGTTCTCTCCCTAAAATGTTATTAGTGTTTTAAATAGCATAATTTTAATAACTATTCTATTTGTTGAAATTTTGAACTCCTAACGATATATCATGGAGCAGCTTCTTAAACCAGAACGATTTGATGTTGATCCCACGTGCGTTAACGCGGAAATAAAAATGGAGCCATTGGAAGAAGACTTTCGGAAACTTCCTTACAACAATAACAAATATCGGAGAAGGAAATAAATTACCTCTACTGTGTAATTATGTGAGTTCGATCGTGTATCAGTCCAAAAATGATTGCACAGATTATACAGAAGCAGTTTCGATTCTGGATAAGTTGTACATTAAGAAACGAAATATTATATTCGCTAGACATTGCTGGTCGACAAGAAATCGACAAACAGGTGAAACAGTAAATGAATATTTACAAATCCTGAACCAACTGAGAAAAGATTGCGGGTTTACTGATGTTAAAGCGGAAGATTACCGCAAAGGATTATATCCATGATGCTTTCATACGGGGATTAAGGTGCCCTCGTATCCGTCAGCGACTCCTTGAGAATACATCGATGACGCTGGAGCAGGCTTTTAAACAAGCCAGAGCCCTTGAATTGGCTGAAGTTCAGGCGGCCTCGTATTTGGGACATTCCAATTCCGCGTTGTCTGCGGCTGTAGAAGATAGTTCTTTTCAGGAAGATGAAGCTTTACTTACATCAGCGGCTTCCTCACCGAGATCTCAAAAATGTTTTTTCTGCGGAAACGATCTACGTTCCAGAAGTATTTGCCCGGCCAGAGATGCCATGTGTAGAAAGTGTGGCAAAAGGGGACACTATCAACGGGTTTGTAAAGCGAGGTGTCCTAGAAACCCTACGGTGGCAGCATGTACAAACACACTGGCAGCTGTTTCTGGAGCTGTTCATTGCCTTCAGAAGTCAATAATTAAGGCATCGGTCAACAATATCCAGCTTAATTACTTAATAGACACGGGCAGCTCCCTAAAGTTTTTGAATGAGAAACATGTAGCTAAATGTAAAGTCAAAATAGAACCGTATTTTGGGAAAATTTCGATGGCTAATTCCTCTATGGTTACTGAAGCAGTAGGTTGTTGCAAAGTAAATTTAAGAATTGAAAATTTCACTTATCAGGATTCAGAATTGTTAATTATGAAAGATCTGTGCACCGATGTTTTGATAGGTCATGACATCCTAAAAGGACATTCATCTGTTGAGATTGAATTTGAGGGTAACAAACCTCCCCTAACAATTTCTTCTTTAGCTGTAGCACAAGTGCCTCCCGTATCACTTTTTTCAAATTTGAATCCAGATTGTAAACCAGTAGTTACTAAGTCAAGACGTCATACGGATGAAGAAAATAATTTTATGACTAAGGAAATTCAGAAACTTCTTCAAGAAGGTGTCATTGAATCGAGTAACTCTCCATGGAGAGCTCAAGCATTTGTGATTAGAGGAGAAAATCACAAACCCAGAATGGTAGTTGACTACTCACAGACAATTAACAAATTCACTTTACTAGATGCTTACCCTCTGCCTAAGATCGAAGATATAATTTTAAAAATTTCAAAAAAAAAGTATTCAGTAAGATCGACCTCCAAAGTGCTTATCACCAAATTCCTATTCTTGACAGCGAAAGACATTATACAGCTTTTGAAGCTTGTGGCAAATGCTTGTGGTAAAGAGTCATCGACAAAATCATCGTGGATGAAGGAGTTGATCTTACGTATCCATTCATCGATTATGTTACTGTTTGTGGCAAAGATCAAAAGGAACATCACGATAACCTAAAAAATTCTCAGCTGTGGTGAAGAAATATAAATTGACCCTTAATGAAGAAAAGTATAATTATTCAACTAATTCAGTCCAATTGCTGGGTTACATCGTAAGTGACGGTACAATTAGACCCGATCCTGAACGACTGAAACCTTTGATGGATATGCCTGTCCCTAGAGACTCCTCGGCTTTACAACGTGCTTTGGATATGTTTGCCCATTATTGCAGGTGGATCTCAAAGTTCTCAGAAAAATACGCCCTTTGCTGGGTAAGAAACAGTTTCCTCTCTCTCAAGATGCTGTGGTTTCATTTAATATGCTCAAAGGGCCGGGGGCCGTAGTCGGGTTGGTGTGGCCAACTCCCAGGGTATCGGGGTCCGTTGTGAGGATCAAGGTGCCTGGTAACGGAGATGGCAACTTTGATTCGTCTGGGGGAGTGGGATCCTCTGAGCGAGTCGATGTAGCACCATCAAGGCTTCGGATGTCACCACTTCCTCGTAGTCCCGGCTGGTAACCGGGCTGTGGCCTGGTCTCCGGCTGGGGGCATGGGGGCAGGAGTCGGGTTGGTGTGGCGTTTTCCCAGGGCATTGAGGACCGTTGTGAGGGCCTTGGTGCTTGGTAATGGTGGATGCGTCTCCGGCTTGCCTGGGGGAGTGGGATCCTCTGAGTGAGTTGGTGTAACACCTTCAAGGCTTAGGTCGAAGACACCTCTGGGTGACTGGTGGTGAGGCCCCAGAGGGCGGAAGTCGGGCGGATGTGGTGTCTACCCAGGGCGAAGGGGGCGTTGTGAGGCCCACGGAGTCTGGTAACGGTAGACATTACTGTGACTCGCCTGGGGGAGTAGATCTCCTGAACGAGTCACTGTAGCATCTTCAAGGCTTTAGCAGTTGTTCGACTCCTCATGGTCCGGCTGGGGTCCGGGCGGCTGTCCGGGCTAAGAGTGACAAGGGACGTTGGGGCCTGTAGTCTTACCATATGGCATCTCTCAGGAGCTCCGTTTTGTCCTAAACTAACACGGACCTGTGTACTCCGCACTTCGTGGGTGGTTCGATCGCCGAGGACGACGAGGTCATGCAGGTTGAATGTCACACTAGTGATGGGCCGACGTAAGCTCTCTAACTTAATATGCTCAAAGAGGAAGTGGCTAATGCTACCTTGGCCGCAATTGAAGACGACATTCCATTTAGAGTCGAAACTGACTCATCAGACTTTGCGATTGGAGCTATATTAAGTCAAGCTGGCCGTCAGGTTGCCTCTTTCTCAAGAACTTTGAACATGTCTGAGCAGTATCATTCACCAAGCTTACTAGATTCTGAAGTGCAGCCAATAATGACTCTGCTATTTCTTCAGGAGACATAGCTGAAACGAACTTGGACATTCCACCATTGCGTCCTGTTCGCCTTAGACAACCTCCTGTTTATTTGAAGGACTATGTCAGGGACAAAAAAATAAAAGGGGGTGAATGTGATATTATTTCCTTGTTTGGTGGCAACACATTATTTTGCTTTTGTAATTGGCAACGCATCAAGGTTTGTGTACACCTGATCGCTGCACGATGTATGTCTACGAATAGTTATTAAAAGCTAAGTTCTCTTCCTAAAATGTTATTAGTGCTTTAAATAGCACACATAAATTTCTGTTTTCTATGTAATCTAATAATTTCCTAGCAACCACCAGATGGCACTGGGAACAGGCTCTGTGTGGCTGTGTCTGTTTTGTTCACACGCACTTCCTTAATCATGTCTGTAGTAGCTAGTTGTATTAATGTCGTCCGTAGCAATATTTGTATAAGTTTTATGTTTATGTTTATTAAAGTAATTTAAAGTTTACCGATAGATTTAATTTGACTTCTCAGTTAGTCTCACCGGCATTAGATGCTACAAGGAACATTTCTTCATGAACTCTGTGTATCAACAGATACCAGGTAAGTGAACTTTTCACTACCACCTTTGTACGGAAGTTCATATTTGGAAGAAATAAAAATCACAACAGATTATGAGACTGAGGCTGACAGCATTCTAATTGCTGATTTAAAATTATTATTAACAAACTGAGAGTAATCAAAAGCTATGCTTGAAATCGAAACACAAACTTTGTATCAATTGAAAATGTCTTATTTGAAGGAAAATAATCCTCAAATTACTAAACTAAATGATACCAATTATTCCATATGGAAATTTGGAATGGAAATGATCCTCATCAAGGAGGATTTATATGATGTAATCGAAACCGAAATTTCAGATAAAGCGGACGCGAAACTTTTAAAACGTGACAGACAAGCTCGTGCATTAATTAATCTCTGTATAGAAGATTTACAAATAATTCATATCAAATATGAAATAACTGCTAAAGCGACGTGGGATAAGCTTAAAGCTAGACACGAAAGAACAAATTTATCGAGCAAACTTTTCTTACTCCGAAATTTATACGTAACAAAAATGTCAGAAGACGACAATATGAATGAGCATATCGCTAAAATTCTTGAGTTAATTGTTAAACTTAAAGCCGTGGGAGAAGAAATAAAAGACGATCACATTGCCGCATTGCTTCTTGTTTCTGTACCTAAATCATATGATCACTTGTTAACTGCTCTGGAAGCGAGATCAGAAACAGAACTAACGGCATAATTAATTAAGAATAAATTAACTGACGAGTACAACCGTCGTATTGAAATGAATGCTGAGCGAGAGGTTACACAAGCTTTCAAAACAAATGTCTATAAACGCAATGAAAACAAAAATGACAAATTCTGTACATACTGCTAGAAATTCTGTCATTCTCAAGACTTTTGTTATCACTTAAAGAATAAGAACAGTCAAAACCGAAGTAAATTTTACCCTCAAGTGAATAGTAATAATCGGAAACAGAACAGAAACAAAGTTAGCGTCGCGAATCCAAAGTTTAATGACAAAACCGCAACATGCATGCATGTTAAAAATCAGAATTCTAGTAGACGTCAACACGTCGGCGAACACATAAACAAATGCGATGAGTATTCCAGCATGCTACGCGGAAACGACTCAACGAACTCTTGTGTGTTTCAGTTGGGTGTTGATGATGGTTGGGTTGTGATGTTGATTGAATGTGTTTCAGTTGGTTCGATTCTGAATACTGATGATATGGGAAGCGATCTGTGTGCTTCAGTTTGTAAATCAAAAAGACAGCTAAAAGTCTCTTGCACATACAACTATAATGAATGTTTTTATATAGACAGCGAAGTTTATATGGCCATTGCTGTAGCGGTGCAACAACTAGCTTTAAGAAGGGCTAATTTCGTTAGAGCCGTCATTTTTTCTGACTCTAAGTCAGCTTTACAGGCCTTATCGCAAAATAGCCAGTGCCAGTCTCAACGAATTCTGGATTGCAGATCAATTTTAAAAGATCTTTCTCATAAAATCTCTTTCCAGTGGGTATCAGCACATTGTGACATCACTGGAAATGAACATGCAGACTTTCTAGCTAAAAAAGGAGCCATGGTGATCCAGAGTTATAAAAGAGCCTCATCTTTCCATTCCCTGAGGCTAATCACAAATTTGACTTTCAGGAGTAATTTTAAATTTGAGGCTGCGGAGTCATCTAAGAACAAGAGTTGGGCGATTCTTGTCGAGAATCCCAATTATGTTCCCGAGGCCCCAAGAAAAACTTGTAAGGTATACACAAGATTCGATTCACAAGAATCGAACTTTTGAGTGAATTAAAGAAGCTGCTTTAGATATGCTAATTTCGGCATACGCGCTTAGTATAAATACCACGCAGCGTCATTAATAAAAAAAGGGGAGGTTGTTAAGGTTAAAAAGGTGTTATCCTGCGCTAGTGCTTAGAGGGCCAGAAGTTTACATGGCAGTACTGCTGGTTTGACTTACTGTTCGTGAGTATAAAAATATATTGTTCTTGAAAGCTGTGTTTATACATTCCGTACAAGTAGTACGCATGCTTATTGCTGTAAAAGCCAATTATATGTGCAATGAATCCAATAAACATTGTTTCATGTATAAATTGTGTTTGTATATAATTCAAATAGAGTGCCACTTCAAATTATATACACCCAAGTCTGGGTAGAAGTGAGCATAGATTCTCTATACTGGCGCCCGAAAAATATATATACCCTGGTAGTTAGCGTTACATTTGTAACGAACAACAAAATTGAAATTAAACTGTGTACTGTGAACTTATATTGATAAAATTGTTGCAAGTACTTATATACTATTTAAAAATGAGTGTTGTAGAACAAAATCCGGCTGGAAATTTTCCTCGGGTAATTATGGTTCAGCATTTTGCGCCATTCGAAGCCACCTTCAATGGCGGCCCCTCAAGCCAATTCCTAAAGAAAACTGAGCATTACTTTCAGCAACAATGCACCCCAGAGGGGGATAAACTTAAAATTGCTCTAGCCGCTTTAAGAGGTAGTGCATATCAGTGGTACACGTGTATTAAAAGCAGTAATCTGATTTTTGATTATTTGTCATTCAAGCAACAGTTTCTTAGTGTTTTTCCAAAGACCTTTAATCAAAGTGAAATTGAAGCGGAAATTTATTCGCTAAGGCAACGTGAAGGTCAGTCTGCATTAGATTTTGCTATGGAAAAGATTTCCAAGTGTGAGGAATATTTAGAAGGGGTGACGGAAGCGATAATCTTAAAAATAGTTATCCAACGTTTGAAGCCAAGTGTTCAAGATTTTTTAGATAATCAAACAATTACAAGCAAGGTTACCCTCCTTCAAGCTTTAGCTAAATATGACAATAGACATTTCTTCGCTACCCCTCACCGTCATTCAGGTACGAGAAGTTTTTTACAGCCGCGCCAAAATTTTTCGCGAGTTTCAAACCAGCAGCGTATGCAGTACCGCAGGCAAAATAATAGAAGCGCACGGCGTTATAATGAAATTAGTGCTCTTAAAGTAAATAATATGGAAGCACCTTACTTGCACTGGCAAGTTGATTCACATGATATGGTTCAACCTGTTGAAACTGTGTGGTCAAATGTATTATTTTGTCCGAGTAGTAATCATTATTTTGAGAATAGTGAAAGTCAGGGTATTTTTGTGGCTTATAAAGAAAGTGAGTCTAACTGGAATAATGCGGTAATTCCAGTACAAATTTCTGAAAATAGTGCCGATACTAATGCTAGTGGTTTAGATAATAAATCATCTGACACTTCTATTAATGCTATACCTGATATTATTGATGCTATACCTGATATTTTAGATGATATTCACACATCTGTTAATGAAGGAAATTTAGTAGATGACGAAGTATGCGTTACGGAAGTTAGTGAATACTTATTAGTTGACGACAATAAAAATTCTTTAAACGATAGTAGGAACTCGCTAGGTAATGATGATATTATTTCAAGTTTCCATCCGAATGAGGATTGTGTAGGCCAGGTTGATAATATGGTTTTAAATAAAGTACATGAAAACCATACTGAGAATCAAGATGAAAAGTTGACACAGAGTTATACTGTAAGTAGTTTAGCTGATGCTTCGGAAGTTATAGACGTAGGTTGTATCAAAACGCACCAGTACGAAAAGCTTAATCTTCCTAAAACTGAAGCAGTGTTAACGAATATAAATGATAACGATTCTGATGTCGCAAGTTTCAAAGAGACTTTTTCGTCAAAAGAGGATAAAACTAAAGTTAAGGGGGATAAAAAACGAGAAAAAGCGCCTTCAGGTTCCAGCATTAAAACTGCAAATACTGAAGTAATTAAGGCGGTGACAAGAAGTTGCATAAGCACCAATACCAAAAACAGAGTCAGTTTGTTGAAAAACATGACACAAGTAGAGAGATAAAACCAGTAACTAAAATCGTTGGTGCGGCGAATAAATTTGACAAAATAGAATCTGCATTAAAATCTAATACCGATACAAGCAAAAGTACGAAGAAAGGTAAAGTGTGCACTACAAAAACTCCATCAAAGGATGAACGTGGTACACATAAGGTACACAAGGTTATCAAATGGAAGAATGACAATTTTAAAGCTCCTTTGCATAAGTACAGGAAACGCAAGATATCAGCCGCCCAGCAAGGTTGGCCTCCTCCCAAGAGACCTCCTGTCCATCGTCAAGCCGGACCAGCGCCTCAGGACCTACGACCTGCTGCACGAAGGATGCCCACACGGTCAACGAACCCCTTTACTAGGACTGCGACCATCAAGAGAGGTTCCACGGATTGGACAGACTGGTGCAAGGAAGTTGCTGCATTCATGAGGAACAAGTCTTGTATCAATTCTCTTATTCTAACTCCCACCCTTTAATAAAACCGAACCAAATTGGTTTGAAGTTCCCCATTGTATATACTGTGTAAACATTTTGAGGGGAAGGAGTGAGCCACTGAAAAAAAAAGGCATACTGTTGTTTTATAAATTTTTGAAGGGGACATGTAGTGAAAAAAAAATACATACTAACTACAGATAACAACTAACATACTAACTTCACAAATCATGACACATGTGCATTATAAATTGGGGGAGAGCAGATACAAACAGTCAAGAAATGTCATGCTGTGCAATTGTGTTGACAATTTTAACTAAAATAAGTTTTTTAGGGCGCAGTTGGCCAGCCCAGTATCCGCAACTCTGCAAATCCACTGTGTGATGGTGTCACCTGGACCCTTCGGGGTTAGTTTTGTAAAATGGTAGTGGCGTTTTTCCCCCACACAACGTGTGGAAGGTTTTTTGACTTTGCCACCCATTATGTAAAAAGTCAGACCAGCTCGCGTTTTCAATTAGTTAACTGAAGCCGTTCAGACCTCAGTTACCTAATTTTTTTTTCGAGGGAGGCCAGTGTAAGGTATACACAAGATTCGATTCACAAGAATCGAACTTTTGAGTGAATTAAAGAAGCTGCTTTAGATATGCTAATTTCGGCATACGCGCTTAGTATAAATACCACGCAGCGTCATTAATAAAAAAGGGGAGGTTGTTAAGGTTAAAAAGGTGTTATCCTGCGCTAGTGCTTAGCGGGCCAGAAGTTTACATGGCAGTACTGCTGGTTTGACTTACTGTTCGTGAGTATAAAAATATATTGTTCTTGAAAGCTGTGTTTATACATTCCGTACAAGTAGTACGCATGCTTATTGCTGTAAAAGCCAATTATATGTGCAACGAATTCAATAAACATTGTTTCATGTATAACCTGTGTTTGCTTCAAATTCAAATAGAGTGCCACTTCAAATTATATACACCCAAGTCTGGGTAGAAGTGAGCATAGACTCTCTATAAACTGCCTTAGAGCATTTTAGATTATTAACTGGACATGACTGTTTAAGGTCCCATCTTTTCCGTATCGGCATTGCCGATTCGGCTGTCTGTACCCTCTGTGACTCTGGCCGGACTATGACGGCGGAACATTTAGACGAGTGCTCTGCACTAAAACGTTTTACTGATCTTGTTGAGAAGTATTGGAGAGCACGTGCACTGATGGCATAAGTGCTATTTTTTGTAGTGTGTGGCATTTGTAAAATAAATAAATATAGACAGCGAAGCCAGTCAGCATTTAATCACCGACCTCAATCTATTTTCGGACATAAATTTTAACACGGAATCTGTGAAAATCATCGTGGCAGATGGGAAATGTTTATTTTCGCAAGGAATCGGTACGGTTCATTTTCAGACAAAATTATCCAACGGAACCAGTCATGATATTAATTTAATAAATGCATATTTCTTACCTCAATTGGAATGTAATTTAATATCGGTAAAAAGAATTACTGAAAAGGGTTTTTCAGTCATTTTCGAAGAAAACAAATGCTTTGTTGTGAAAAATAACATGGTGTATTTAGAAGCGATTTCGAATGACAATAGTCTCTACAAAGTAATATTAAACGAAAACATTGATCTAAACAAAAATCCAACGTTCGCTTTGAACTGTAGGATCGATAACTATATTAATTTATGGCATAAACGCCTTGGGCACCGAAGCACAGATGCAATCAAGCAACTTGTGAGAGACAATCTTGCTGATGGCATCGGGCACGATAGTTGTGAAAAGGAAATGAAATGTACACACTGCATTAAAAATAAACTTTCAGAATTTCCTTATCCCAAAGAATCGAAATTTAGGGCTAAGAAATCTCTTGAGCTCGTTGATAGTGATCTGTGTGGACCAATACAAACCAAGAGCGTTAGCGGGAAAATTTATTTTCTTACCTTTGTAGATGATTTCTCAAGATTTACTATGATTTATCTGCTGGCTAACAAGAGTGAGGTCAGTTCTAAATTTAAATAATATGTAGCAATGACTAAGAATAAATTCGGAAAAACACTTAAAACTTTCACAAGTGACAATAGGGGTGAATACATAGGAAAAGAAATAGAAGAATTCACTAAGAGTCAAGGAATTGAGCACCAATTGACTGTACCATACTCGCCGCAACAGAATGTGTAGCGGAAAGAAAGAACAGGAGTATAATGGAAATGACTTGAAGCCTCTTATCAGAAGCAAATCTTCCTCAAAGATTCTGGGCAGAAGCAGTCATGACAGCAAACTATCTTCAGAACAGGTTTCCTACTAAAGCCAACAAGAAAACACCATTTGAACTTTGGACCGGCAGAAAACCGGATTTGTCCAACATCAGAGCTTTTGGATCCAAAGCATTCGCATGCGTCACAAAACCAAAAAGGGAAAATTAGATGAAAAAGCTGTTGAAGGAATCCTAATTGGCTACGATCACAGAAGCAACGGATACCGGATCTATGTATCTGATAACCAAGTCATAATAAGCCGAACAGTCAAGTTTATCGAAAATACAAGTTCAGATAATGACGAAACTGCCATTTCTCTAGAAGAGAATAATGAAACCCAAGAAGAAATAGAAGAAGAGATACCTCAACAAGATTCCAATATTCTAAAGGAAGAATCTCTTGTACAACCAAGAAGATCTGAGAGAATGAACAAAGAAAAACCACCAGAGCGATATTCCTACCTTGCCAAAGGAGCAAAGAAGGAGCCTGGAAGTTAAAAAGACCTGTATTCTCTAAATCCTGCAGAAAAGAAGAAATGGATGGAAGCAATGGAGGAGGAAATAAAATCTCTTAACAAAAATCAAACATGGGATCTCATACAGTTACCAAAAGATAAGAAACCCATAAACTGCAAGTGGACATTCAAAGCTAAATTAAATGAAGAAGGAAAGATCGAACGCTACAAAAGCCAGACTCGTCGACGAAGGTTACAGCCAAAAATTCGGAACTGATTTCGATGAGACTTTTGCACCAGTTGTTAAACATACTACCATAAGAGCCTTCTTTCTGCAGCTGCGGTCTACCAAAACATGCACGTGAAACAAGTAGACATCAAGACAGCTTTCTTACACGGAGACCTTAATGAAGAAATTTACATGCGACAGCCAGAAGGATATATAGAGCCTGGCCATGTGAATAAAGTTTGCAAGTTAAGAAAGACAAAATATGGACTAAAACAGGCAGCTTGCGCCTGGAATTTTAAAATCACAGAAGTCTTACAGAAAAACAACTTCAAGCATAGCACATCAGACCCATGTCTTTTTAAGAAAAAGGAGGAAGGCATAAACATAATAATCATTCTATACGTTGACGATCTCCTAATTGCAAGTAAAGATGAAACTAAGATCAAACAAGTGATTGATATGCTGGGAGAAAACTTTGAAATCAAGAACTTAGGTGATGAAAAACATTATCTTGGAATCAACATCCAAAGAAATCTTAATGGCACATGATTTTAACCAAAAGATAAAAATTGAAGAAATACTGGAGAAATTTAATATGAAGGATGGTAAACCCACATATATTCCAATGGAAACATCTTACTTGAAAACTGAAGATAATACGAACATTCTCTAATGCAGAATATAGACAAGCTATTAGAGCTCTCCTTTATATCGCCACAGTATCAAGACCTGACATAGAGCTTGCCGTGAACATACTAAGACGAAAGATTTAAGAACCGGCCGAGAGAGATTGGAAAGCAGTTCAGAAAATCATGTATCTCAACACCACCAAGAACTTAAATCTGGTATTTGACAACGAAAAGGCACCCGTCCTCACCTGATATTCCGATGCTGATTGGGCTGGTGATAAAACAACAAGAAAATCTACAAGTGGAAACATCTTTCTCCTTGGTAATAACATAATTTTATGGTTCTCCAAACGACAGAGCTGCATTGCACTATCAACAGCAGAATCGGAATACATTGCTGCAGCAAACGCCGCACAAGAACTACAGTGGATACTGAATCTACTCAAAGACTTAGATCTTGAACAATATCTACTAATCAAACTGTTTGAAGACAACAAATCCTGCATTGTGCTGACACAATCTGCAAGGAACAATTCAAGAGCCAAACATATAGACGTGAAATACCACTATATTATACATTTACAAGAGCAGAATGTCTTGCAGGTAGATTTTTGCAGCAGCAAAGACATGATAGCCGATATCATGACAAAGCTTCTTTCCAGACCCCAATTTACGAAAATAAGGGAAAAGCTAAATTTAATTTGTTCTCAAAATTGCTAGATTAAGGGGGGATGTTGGGAATCATAAATTCCTGTTCTCTATGTAATCTAACAATTTCCTAGCGACCACCAGATGGCATTGGGAACAGGCTCTGTGTGGCTGTGTCTGTTTTGTTCACACGCACTTCCTTAATCATGTCTTTAGTAGCTAGTTGTATTAATGTCGTCCGTAGCAATAATTGTATAAGTTTTGTGTTTATGTTTATTAAAGTAATTTAAAGTTTACCGATGGATTTAATTTGACTTCTCAGTTAGTCTCACCGGCATTAGATGCTACAAGGAACATTTCTTCAAGAACTCTGTGTATCAACAGATACCAGGTAAGTGAACTTTTCACTACCACCTTTGTACGGAAGTTCATATTTGGAAGAAATAAAAATAACTACACAATTATCTCAAAATAAAAAATTTCGGAGATGTAACTCTCTTCTAGCAGAGGTGAGACATGATTCAGAAAAGATCGAAAGCAAACTACCATGCTTAGGAGGCGGAATTCATAACGAAGGAAGGCTCCTTATTTAGATTCTAGAGTGCATCCTAAAAGGCCGTATCATGTCTATTAACAGTTGTATCATTGAGTGTAAAAAAATTTAACTCGGGGCTTACTTCGTATCCAGACAAACTGGCTTGCTTTTAAACTTGAACTGAAAAAGTAATTTCCCCGAGAGTGATAATCTAGGATACGTCCGAAGAAGCCTATCACTTTGTAAATGCAATCATTGAGACTGAAAAAATAAACCTTCTTCGTATAGAAAAAGGAAAAATTCCGTTTCTTTTGAATTACAGGATTGCAATATCTGAAAGAGATACAAAACGAACTGTGAACGTAAATGGAGGACTCCGGCAGACAATAACCTGGTGAGAAAGCGATGGCTTACTATAGTAAAATAGAGTGAGTGATATTCTAGAATACATCCGAAGAAGCTTATCACTTTGCAAACGTAATCATTATTGAGATTGCAAAAACACCTTCTTCGTATAAAAAAAAGGAAAAATTCCGTTGCTTTTGAAATACAGGATTGCAATATCTGAAAGAGATACAAAACGAACTGTGAACGTAAATGGAGGACTCCGGCAGACAATAACCTGGTGAGATAGCGATAGCTTAGTATAGTAAAATATTTAACCAAACATTATGAAGGCTCTTTGGGGCATTTTTGACTTCTCAAGTTTTATTACTACGGTAAATTAGTGTCAAACCCTAAAAATTCCTTAATAAATTAAATTTAGAAAAATATGAATCAAAATAAAACATTGTTATAGTATCATTACGGCAGATAATTATTAGAAAAATATTTCAGAGATAAAAGTACTTTGTTTTATGGAAAGCATTATCGCTTGTAATATGTTGATTAAACGTTTTGTAAAATTAAGAACAATATTACGAACTTTCTCACAGAATTCGTGATCATATTACATAACATTTTTCTAACCTCGGGAAAGTTAGATAATACTTTCCTGCCCTAAATGTCAATATATTAAATTAAAAATGGGGTAAATATCATAAAATTTTAAAAGAGAAATTCCCTATGCAAGCATAAATCTACGTAACCTCTAAAATATTTTCTTTATTGGAAAAAAAATTATACTCAAACCCCAGCAGGCTTTTACAGTTACCACATTTTTTTACTACTGGTTTATAAAATATTATTAATGACACAAATGAGACTTAGAATGTAACATAAAATATTAAATTTTTATCACGTTTGTCTCTTTTACACCGTATTTTAACCCATACATTATGAATAGCATCTGGATTTTGGTCATGTACAAAACAATAAGACTCGATTTCTATTTTGAAGCAATTTCCTTTAAATCTCATTGTGTTGCTTTATTTGTCCCTCGATATCTTTCTCCAGAAAAACAAAAAATAAATAAATTTTAGGCGACAGTTCTTTCAGAGTTTTATTTAATTTATTGCATTTAGTTTCTAAAAGTTTGTTGTTGGGTGTACAAAAGAAATTAAACAATTTTTATTTATCTATACGTCTATAAGTGCAATTTTCTCCCCTGAGAAATTATTTTTACCAGTTATTTCGAAATCAATTTCGATCACTACAATAATGAATTTTGTAATTAAATCGTATATATCTCGAACTGATTCAAATTTCATTTATGTCTAATATCTTTAAGCTGATCTTTTGAAATATAAAAAAAATGTATACTTATTAGAATGTAAATTATAAGCCCACTTTTAAAAATAATTATTTAATAAATAATTAAATAATAATTATTTATTAAATTGTTGGACAATACCTTCTAAAACAATTATTATGCAAAGCAGCATATGTTTCGTAGTTAACATTACTAGCTCCATTCTTGTTGTCATTAAGTTGCTAAAAGATACCAGTAGGTATTAAAAGATCCACAATTGATACTTGCGATAAATGTTGAGTCTAAGGTTATCTTAATATGCTTTTAAAATGAACCAACAACTGGCTAATGGAATAAAGTAGGATCAGGTATTTTTTACAGTGGCGCCCGAACAAATTGAATTGAAATGGAGATTAATGCGACCCTCCTTTTTTGTCTGCATAGGTAAATATCAGTCGTGGTAAGGCTTACCATGGAAATAAGAGCATATTTGTTCGAAAAGATGGAGATTCTATAGGCTGCGTCAGAATAGCCTCCCTCATTTATGAAGATCATTGGTAAGGGAGTGTTGGTTTAGGTCGGCGTGGAGGTGGTAACAGTTCGGTGAAATTTTCTAGTTGTCAGTAAACATCATGAATTGGCCAGGTTAAGGCTGCTGTGTATTAACCCTATTGGATTCGCTCACCTCAATATAAATCTATGGAGAAAATGTGTCTACTATTTACAGCTTTATAAATGCTGACAATCCAATAAAACTTGTATTTTCCGATAGCCTGAACTTTTCTGTACCTTGCAACAGGATTTATTTTATAAATTTTCGTTACCAAAGGAATTGATGAGCGATTAAAACATACTAGATCAGATTTTTCATCGAATAATTTAAATTTTAACATATCATTTGGCTTTTAAAAAAATGAAAAATGTACCCAGTTGTAAAATTTCTTTCTCTATTGCGGAGTACAATTTTTTAGAAAAAATCTTTCAATCCAAGTTGGCAGTCCTTGGACAAATTTTCTCCATACGTTAACGTTGAAGTGATCGAATCCAATAAGGTTTGGAAATGGAAAATTTGGACTTATCCAGAGACTTTCCTGTTCTTTTGTATATCTTAATCCACCAGTTCTTGAAGTCTAGGATACTTTCTGGGGAGATTGAGTAACACTTAATCCTATCTTCATAGAGGATTGAATCAAATCAATGTATTGTTACTGTGTGTAAATTCTACCCATTCGTCTGATTTTCCTTTTAGCAGTCCCAAAATTGCGATCACATTGCAGGAATGAGTACCCTTGGACAGGGAAGTACTGATAATTTTTTCTAAATCGCCCAGTATCGACCAGTGCGAGATAATAGCGCACTGGAGTGTGTATGCGGTTTTAGATTCGGCAGGCGTCACTGAAAACTTGAAGCTCTTTAACATCGGGATCTATATTTTTAATTTGAAACCACAGTATACTACAAACTTCGCCAGGTCCATATTTAGCTTCTCACTCGGGATGAACGTAGAATTCAGAAGAATATGTTTTCTTATCGTGTATTCAGAAAACATATAGCAGAGTTCCCTCAGCTGTAAAACTGCGCAACAACAGCGACAGTCTGGCCAAGCACGGTATCAATAGTTTGAAAAAGGAAACGAAACTGGGTTATGTTCCCTTCTTCAAACTGACAAACATTGAAAGGTCCGATTACACCAGTACGTGAGTGATTTTCGTTTCTTTTTTACAGCTTACTAGGAGCGTTTATATGCGAATAACAGTTTGTCTCCAAAAAACGAATTTCAATTGTTTGGCTCTTGTTCCGTTCTTCAAACTGTTAATTCCGTTCAACTGTTAATTACGTATTTCCTTATCAAATTTCTCCGATCTGAAATAGTTACTAATTTCTTCACGATTGAACCAGAAACGCCTCAAATACTATCGAGTAATGACAGGGCAAGAACAAAAGATTCATAATCTAATATATTGATGATAGTATGTAATTACACCTTTGGACTATTTTGTCTTAAACAACTGGCTAAATTATGCGCAATTGGCTTCTTTTTCAATTTACATGGTTTTTCATACAAAATCGACGATTTCGATTTACACAGTTTTTCATACAAAATCGGTGATTTCGATTTACACTCGAAATCAGGGACTCTTGTCAATCAAGGGATAGGTGTACTTTCTAAATAAAAAGTTAGTTTATTTTAAAGAAGAAAAACGAATTAATGGATATATTTCCCAAGAAATTATCTAAAGACACGTAACTTAAACCCATCGTTTATCTTCAATTTCTTAACAAAAATAAATATACATAACTACATTGCCTATAACTACATTGCTGACATGAGTTCAATAAAGTTCCTATAATAAACGAAGATATGTGTCTTTTAGGCGGATTGATCACTCCAGTTATAAAGGCAATATTAAACCATGAAACCATGCACCGACATAGCAACTGAGGCCTTCCAAGGATAAAAACCCTCCGATGGGGAACAAACCGCAGTTGGAGGTCGCCCCGTGAACTACGCCAGGCAGTAGACCCACAGCCGAAACACAGATATGTGTCTTTTAGGCGGATTGATCACTCAAGTTATAAAGGCAATATTAAACCATGACACTATGTACCGACATAGCATCTAAGGCCTTCCAAGGTTAAAAACCCTCCGATGGGGAACAAACCGCAGTTGGAGGACTTCCCGCGAACTACGCCAGACAGTAGACCCACAACCCAGACCAAGAGAGCAGAGTCCGCACAGGAGGAGGCACAAGACTGCTAGCTACAGAGCAGACGGAGAAACGAGGCATTTAGAAGATAACACTGAACCAAACTCCGAAGAGGAAACACTCGCAAAGAAAAGGAAGACATCGCACCTCTGCTAGAAGAGTTTTACATCTCAAAATAGCCATATTTTGAGGAAGAGCTAAAGAAGATATATGTCGAAATTTCATTTCTTCTTTTATGAATGCTGTTGTGATGCCGAGAATTACGAAGCCAAAATGGGAAGCCGTATCGGAACAAGTGGCAGCAACTTAGCGAATAGTTAAGCCAGTCAAAAAAAGGTGAAACATGAAATGCGTTGTGTATTAAATTAAGTTACAGAATTAATTTCAAGTAACAATGCGATATGAAAGATAACCCAGATAGGTTGTCTCAGGTGACATAGATTAAGTAGAGTAGTTACTATAGGTTAACAGCACTTAGCTTAGCAAGAAAATATTTAACCCTACATATAGCCTGACCCACGTGTTAAGCATATTACAATATTCAAATTATTCATACCTAGGAAACATTATCTACTACAGTAAATTAAATTACAGACAAGGGGTTTAAGGAGCAAATAACTAATTTATTCAATAAAACATAGTAAAAAGGTAAATACTTATACTAGGCCATGCCACGCACCCCACTCTCGATCACCAACACACGCTCCCAAAGGTCACCAACCTCCAACGAGTCCAAGGGCTGTCTCCCGCTACTTTTCGAAGCTAGCCTGACATGCGCCAAGCTGTACTTCGCGCCTGCGCAATACAGGCTCAATACACCAGATTTGGCGTGCATCGCCTTTTTTGGCAGTAAACCATTTTTCTTTTCTGCCAATGTATGGCAGTTATGAGATACAGTTATAAAGACCTGAATATTAATAGATATACTCCATGAGTCTTTATAACAAATGCCTATGATAATTTTGGGAAATTTTATTGTTCGAATCACTTCAGAAGGCAAAACTATATACTATTAAAGTTGTTTTCAGTTTTTAAAGCATGATTTTGAATTTTAATTACAAGATATAACCCTCTTCTAGTAACCTCATTTTGGCAAGATGGACTGAAAAGCTTGAGGGAATACTGTCAGATCTCTATGTTAATGCACAATCCATCTAAACTTTTCGTAATACAAAGAAAAAAAAACCTTGATAACATGAACAGCAGATTAGAAAAAATACAGATTTGTTTTCCAAATAAAAACATTTATTTTCCAAATAAAATTTAATGAACATTTTAATGCAACAACATTAGGCACTGACAAAAATCTTATTTTCATTCTTCGCGCATGAACAAGTTCCCTCTCCTAGTTTTAGAAGAGGGTAATAAACGCTATATAGGAGATTGTGTTGGTAATAGGCTTATAACATTATTCGAGAATGAGAAGCACTTCATATAGAGCATTGTGGTGCAATTATCTCAAAATCGAAAATTTTGGAGATGTAACACTCTTCTAGCAGAGTTGAGACATACAAAAGAAAGCCGAAAAATCGCCAAGCTTGACTAAACGACGCCAAACATAGTGTGATGGCTCGAAACGTGAGAAAAATCCGATCGAAATTAATATTAAACCAGTAATCATCATTAAAAATTCGCCTTTATATTTTACAGATTTTTTTTTCAACTAAACAACTTTTAATATCCGGTTTGTAATAAATATGTCTTTAAGGGGACAGTTGACTTTCAAAATTGTGAAATTTGTCCAAAAATTCGATTTTTTTATTTTATTGAATTATGAAACTACGGGCGAGTAGGAATGCGTTGCAAAAAGAATTTTTATTTTCTGTGTTTACTTTCCTAGTTATAGGAATTTGTATTTTATTTATATATTATGCGATTTCTAATAGCAATAACTTTAAATGTGTTTTTCTCAAAATAAAAATTTTCGTGTGATACGATTATTCAAACTGCTCCAGGCGCATTTCTAATTATCGTATTGCTTTGAAATTTAAGTTTTATATATTTAAGTATATATCAAATAAATCTTATTGAAAATATTTATGCTTCGTAGCTCCGAATTTCTAAATTTTGTACTTGAAAAGACGATTTATAGGTATTTTGCGTAATAGAAAAGGTGTTTTCAATATTATTATTTTTTTCTCTTTATATTTTTAATGAATGCTTAAAATAAGCAATAAGTTTCATTGTTAGTTCTCTAAGGTATCCTGTAAATAAAAATTGCCATATTATATGCAAAAGAAATGCGCATGGAACATTTTTAATTAGGCCAATTTTGGATATAATTAATAATTCATAATTCATAAATTATTAATATTTCATCATTAAATTTTAACCACTTTTACATATTTATGGTACTAATCACATATTCAAATTTCAAGTAAATCTATTCAAAACAAGAAAAGTTAGGTTTGAAGGTCCACTGTCGCCTTAACAATTACACTGGCATATCAAGATAACCTTAGGTTTTCTTCGTTGTATTTATATTTGCTTCTGCTACCCAACTGAAGTAATGAATATTACAAAATATTAGAGCCAACTATTTTGCTGAGCACCTCGTTCGAAGCATTTTCCTTGAAAATGCAATGAAAGATATTGAGCAGATTCTATTTAATATTTTTCTAACTGATGAGCCGACAGCCTTACACGCCTCTCCACATTTAATTCGCTACACCTATTCCTCTCACGGATTCTGTAGCATAACAAACAGAGAATCTTTCTCATATTTTAATGCTAACATGTTGCGAGAATTTAAATCTATGACACCATGTGTAGTTCCAATTTTGCTTAAAACTGCTAGATGTTTCAGGGAGGATAATACATAAACTGTGTATTATTCTAACAACGCAGATTGTAAAACCAGATTCATTGTACAAATAAATGTGTGATCTTAAATATGTTAAAAATTCTTTAATTGAGTATCAACTAAGTATTTTTTTTGTTAATAAAAAAAGTATAACAAAATACAATGCATTTAATGGTTTGTTAAAGTAAAAGCATTTTAAACTTCTAAAGCAAAATCTTAAGGAAGATATCAGTTTTACATGCTTTAAGAAACACGTATTCCGTATTAAACTATAATTTCCCAGAAATATTAAAGACGTAAAATACTCATCAAATTTTAAAATATACGAATTTTACTTTCAAATATTTTAATATATTTCATTAAATATAAGTCATCCTGATACTTTTGAATATCTACATACTAGATGTATTTCAGGGTAATTACTCATACATAATTGTATATATATATATATATATATATATATATAGAAGTGGTAATCAAAATAATGTAAATACCTATCAATATCAGTGGTGTTTATGAATGGGCTTCGTATTCCTTAAAAAAACAAGTCTGGCCACAGGTATTTTTTATATAATATAGTGTATGTACAACCTCTGACAATAAAGTTCGGTGAATGAAGTCAGAACGGCCGATCTGGCAACACTGGCGAAACAAAACGGTGCACCTGCGTAGCGGTAGGTGTTGACCATCTGCCCCCACCGTTGTTCAGTTGAGCGTCGTTTGTGTTCCGTGTAAGACTTGTTTTACAAAGTGCTTGTTTAGTGTGTTTGTTCCGTGCGACAAATCGTTACCCAGAATTTAGGGATGAGAAAAACGTGTTGTCGTCTTGTGCAACATCACTTGGATGACGATCATAAGCAAGCACGTTTAGAGGCTTCACAGGATTTTGTCGAAACAGCGGATGCGACACCAAACTTCTTGAACTGTATTGTCACTGAGGATGAGTCCTGGTGTATCAGGTACGACCCTGAATCGAAACGGCAAAGCATGGAATGGCGTTCTCCTGCATCACCTCGTCGGAAAAAGGTCAGAGCAGAAAAATCACGCATCAAAACGATGGTCATCACCTTTTTTGATAGTCAAGGCATTATCCATAAGGAATTTCTACCTGAGGGAACGACGATGAATGCTGAAGGGTACATTGAAATTTTCACCCGTTTCATGAAACGTCTACGGAGGGTACGACCGCAGTACGCAGAACAAGGTGCATGGTTTTTTGTTCACGACAATGCTCGCCCTCACACAGCCAATATCGTCAAACAGATCCTGGCAAAAAAGGGGGTGGTGCAAATTGAACACCCACCATACTCGCCAGATCTCAATCCTCTAGACTTCTTCCTATTCCCACAACTCAAACTCGCTTTGAAAGGAAAGAGATTTGACGATATTCCTGACATCCAACGAAACGTGACGAGGCTTTTGAACTCCATCCCAAAAGAAGACTTCTTGCAAAGTTTCCAGAACACGTATAGCAGATGTCAGCGGTGCATAGTTACGGGAGGTGACTATTTCGAAGGACAGTAAGGTAAATTTCGTTAATATTTCATCTACGTTAATGTTACAGGACTATTCACCGAACTTTATTGTCAGACCTTGTATTACTCAACTGTCAAGTAGCAGTAATGGAGCTAAGGGCATCGTGATTTTGGGGAGAACAGCGTAACATGTCAAACCTTGCAGACCTTGCGAAAAGGGCAAATTGTTTGAGCGCGTTTAAATTGGAGTATCTGTTATTGCAACCTCTAGGCTAATGAGGGTTTTTCGAGGTATGGTATCGAAGGTCATAATAGCATACAGAATGCACGGAAAAGCTTCCTTTGCGAAACGGAATAATAGATGAAAGGGAGAGCTGAGTGAAAGAGACGGACGAGGTATTGAAGCGGATTATGACATGAAGAAATAAAACAACTACAACTAAAATGACGGAGTAGCTCAATCTGCATCTGCATGTTCCAGTGTCAATCATCAAATGTAGATGGGAACTTCACAAACAAAGCATTTACGGAAAAGTAGCTATTCCCAAACCACTCGTAATAGATGCCAATACAAAATATCGTCAACAATGTTGCCACGAGCGCAAATCCTGGTCGTGTAATATGTCGGAAAACGGCATTTGGTCCGACGAATCATTGTTCACATTGTTCCTCGCAACAGGATGTGCGTATGTCTGGAGAACACCTACACAAGCGTAAGATTACGGCTGTCTCATCTCAACTGTCAATCATGGAGATAGATCTATCAGGGTTTGGGATTACATCTCATGGTTTTCTTGAGGCCCTATTATAACCCGAAAAGGAAGATTGAATGGGAACGACTTTGTCGAAATTTTAGCTCACTAGTCCATCCTATGGTGCAAACATTGTTTCTTGCAGGAGATGGCGTTCCCCGGGATTATAATCTCCCTATCTTTACAGCTAAATCTATCAAGTATTGGTTTGAAGAGCATGAAAAAGAAGTAAAATATCTTATCTAGCCCTGGAGAATCCCCCCGACTATATATCATCCAACCACTGTGATTTGTATAAGCGGATAGAGGTAGGTATCGATATCCACCACAGCATCTATACAGGAACTTTCATGATTTTTCCATGAAGATTGGTATTATATATTCTTAACCACTATTCATGACTTGAATAATCCAATTCCAAGGTGAATCAGGTGGTATTATATGACAAAAGGGATCCTGCGCCCTATTAATAAAGGTTTTCATGATGTTTCTCACTGTTTCCATTATTTTGATAACCATATATATATATATATATATATATATATATATATATGTGTGTGTGTGTGTGTGTGTGCTTGCGTGCGTGTACGTGTAAAGAGAGAGAGATGAACAAAGATAAAATCTTTCGGTATTATTGACAACACTCCAAGCCTTTCTTTGTGATTATTATGGGCTCAGATGTTCAAGCTGTTCAGAGTAAGCTTTTATAATCAGCTTAGGGATTTAATTTTTTTTAAAGCTCAGTTAGAATAACACGTAGAAGTATTTGAAAGAGTACGTCTTACAACAAACCAATACTCGACATTAACCGAAACATGTTCCATTCAGTGGGAGCCTGGGCTTCGAAGCAGTCAAATAAGATTTCCACTGTTCTTTTGTCGAATTTGGAATCTAGATACTATGCTTTGGGAACACATGCATGGTTTTAGGGAAATGGGAGAGCATTTAACCTTATTTTACTATCACGTATTTATTCACAGTGTGGAAAGTGCAGCATTTTCCAAATATGTTAGAAATTAACACTTAGAAACAAAAGGGTCAGTTCTTGAGGCGAGTTAAAACACCAATAAAACATTGCCATGCAATCTCTGAATATCACTGATGACATGTACTATTCGCATATTATCCTTTTTTACAGACACACACTTCGTGACGCTTCAAATCATAGGACACACACTCTACCATTAATCTTGTGCCCACTGATGGTATTTCCAAACTAAATTATTTTGGGCATTCGCATACGTTAACTATTCTCTCAGACATCATCACAAGTAAAACAAAGCGCACACACTTCCCCAGGAGAGAGTCATTGCTCTGGCTCCAATCCCGAACTTATAAATAAGTTATGTACAAAGGATGGCAAGACTGGCTTATATAAGTCAAACTGAAATGTCACTACTGATTTAAATTAATGTTCCCATATATCGATGAACCATTTCGTAGGTTTTGTGACATTCCCATTTCCCGCTAGTAAAGCCTGGCCGAGATTTTTTGTTTTTTCCAATGTAGTAGATTTTCTGATTGAACTACTAAATTTGAAATCATGCATAAATTTATGCTAAATTTGAGACAATTAAGATATTTTATTTAGCTCATTATAGCAAAGAACAAGCCACTTTTTAATACATACGTGTCTTTGCATGTGTAACTTCCGTAACATGTGTACGTATGATATGCAAGAGTAATCCTAGAAATGAGGGTCTCTAAATATTTTTTACTACATAGTGTATGTCTACATTCATTTTCAGACTGTACCTGAATATAATTGAATAAGGATAATCTAGTTTTATCAGAAGAAAATAAATTCTAATGTAGTGAATTTTAGACGGATAATGATTAATTTTAACCTTTAAAATTTTATGTATCTTAGATTAAAAAATACCCATAGCTTTCTCATTTCTACTTGATATACTTGATATATTCAATAGAAAGAATCTAATATTTATTTTTCAACACACTATTAAATTTTAAAACAATATTCATTTATAAATGTTGCGTTTAAAATTCAATATTATATTTATTTTAAGTGAACACAAATGTACATGAATAATGAGAAGTAAATAATTCTAAAATATACTAGGAATGAAAAAATGGAAAGAACAAATTTCTGAATTATTTAATAAGTACTTAACTATTCATCACAGAAATAAGAAAGGCATTAAGTTACCGTCTATTGAAAAATATTTTTTTTACATTCTAAAATTGTATAAGAATATTATTAAAATAAATATTTTAACTACACCAAATAAATTGTTCTACCTATCTCAAAATAATAGTTCGATAAATTCTCTATAAGAGAAATAATTTGAGTTTCTAAATACTTTTGGAAAGAAAATCAAGGAAGATAATTTTTGAGAACTGATGCAAGAAAGTGCAGTTTTCGTTCAAAAGAAAACTAAATAACGATACGAAAATAATGAAGTTTTTATTTCAGATCTTTGTGTAAACAATAGAATTCCATGGTATATTTAAATTTCTAAAACTTTATACTCGGGCATTAATTTATAAGATATATGCTAATTTAAAATTTTAAGTCTGAACACTCAAAGGAATTAAATTTGGGTTTAAGTTAATAGATTATTTTGTAAAATAAAAATTATCTATTTTGTAAACAACCGAAATGTATTATAATTAATATCGACTGCAATAAAATAGTGTTTAAGTATCTTGCCTGTATTTAGGAGGTTCAAAAAGACAAACTGCTGCAAAATCCATAACGGAAAAAATTCTAAATACTTGCTGCAACTTCACAAGGAATGAATTATTTAGAATTTTTGTATCAGGAAACAAAATATTTTTCACTTAAAGAATACAATTGATTAAAAGCAGTTTATTTAAGTTACAATAAATACGTTTATTAAATAATGTAAAAATATTTTTTATCAGAGACGTCTTTTATGAAATTTAAAAACTTATCTTCTGCATTTGAAAGAGGAAAGACATTCAAATCAGAGAGATAACTTTATTTTTGAAAGGATTGGGAATAAAACATTTTCTTCAGTCAGATGTTTGCTAATTCAGCAAAGAAGGAATTCTATTATGAGAAATTTTTATTTGATTTAGTAGACTCACAATACTGAAATATAGGGTGGGGGAAAAGTCATTCACTATTTTCGAGAAATTATTTCTCCCCCAACGTATTTAAATTAGTTCTATAAATCTTTCTCAAGGGTAGTCTCAATATATCTTCTGGCATTTTCCACACATTATCTTAAACAGACAAATCATTTTTGTGGCCTTCCTTAAGAACTGGCAAAGGACACGGAATACGGATTTTGTTTTAAATTTATCAATTGTCTGATGCTTACTTCGGTACATTCCTTTCTTGCCCTACCCACATAAAAAGTAATCATATTCCATTAGGTCTGAACTTCTTGCAAGTAACTCTAGGCCCCCAGTCGAACAACCAGTAAACTGCTCATTTAGCCAGTGTTTAGGAGCTATGGCAAATTTTGGAGTAGCCCTGTTGTAATAAGTGGGAAGTGAATATGCGTTATCTTTAGGCGGCGATCTAAATTGGTAGGAACAACCCAACCGAGGCTGTCAGTCATAAAATTGCAGTACTAACTCTTCGGGGCGCCCGAGAGAGACTTTGTACAGAGCGACAATACCGATGTCATAAAACATCGAAAACTAAGGAGTCAGCTATAAAGCAGATGTCAAAGGTCGAGAAGCAAGGAACTGCCCGGTGAGAAAATGTTCCAGACACGGGCAGGCGCCAGAATTAATTAAAATGCACCGGAACACTTAAGATGCAACTAATGCAGTGAAGGGGACAGGGAACAGAACCTGTGAGCAGAATGACCCGTCCCTCATTCCAATATAGGGGTGTTGCGAGCGAATGGAAATACAGAAAGGCCATGGCCAATGGGAAAGAAAGAAAAGGAAATATATATACCAGTTCTGGAGCGTTTAAAGAAAGCCCATATTAAAAAGAAGAAAAAACTAAGCTGCTACAGGGCCAACGAGAATCCTGATACTACGAAAGATTGAATGCCCAGCTAGTGCCTCCTTCTAAAGAAAAATAAAAACAAAATAAGCTGTTACAGGGCTGATGAGAATACTGCGACTACGTAAAGATTGATTGCCCAGCGAAGTTTCGCAAACCACGAAGTTCAACGGTATGAAAAAAGAAATGGAATAGATTGAGTGAGACTAATGCTGCCTGGCCGTTACCTAAATGAACGTGTACATACCCTCTTATAGCGGCTAGACAATGAATTTATTTACGGAGATTGGAGCTTATTGATCAGAGGTTATCGGAACGAAAAATTACTACGAGGTGCCGATGTGGGCACGTCTATGACAGACGACCATTGCTGACAGACCCGCACATCGACATAGAGCATTCGAGGTGAACTCGCCTATGACCGAGGACTATTGCTGACAGACCCACAGATCAACATAGAGCATCTGAGGTGTACACGTCAGTTATCGTCGATCAATGAGATCCTGAACTCTTTCAGTTACGAGATCCAGAACTCTTTCCATTACGTGATCCAGAACTCTTTTAATAGAACTGTGGTGCACAGTGACCAATGAACACTACTCGGACTATTTGTGTACAAGTGGGAGAAACGAACCTAAAATACAGTGACAGCAGCCGCATGGGTGAGCATATTTGCTAACATTATTTATTTCACATCCTCGCTTATTACATACTCTCCACTTACCCACAAGGGTCGGCATTGCCGGGTGCATGATGAATATGATCAATTTTAATCGTGGATGTGTTGTATAATATAATTGAATAATATTAAGAATTCAGCTATATGCTAAGCAATGTGTATGTATATATATATATATATATATATATATATATATATATATATATATATATATAGTGTAAGAATCAATTGAATGCCCGTCCAACCGTTAAGGTATACGGGAAATCTGTTAACTAATCGTCCCGAGCGCAATCCTGCTCAACTGGGAGACACTGGCTCAAGGACACTGGGGTCTTCAACCCCAGCCCCTAAGCCGAAGGCCGTCTAATAATTCATTAACAAAATTGTTTTTAAAAATTTAGCAGTTTAGTGGCAACCAACCTTCCTATGTTCACTTTTCTCTAATTTTTTTCTCTCTTTTCCTTCTTCTTTCTATTATTTTTTGCTTACTTTTACAGATTGCATTATAATGCTTGCAATATCATTACTCAATTATTACTATTTCGCATTATTATTTTTTCATAATTACATCAAATTTATATAGATACATATCAACATGACAATACAATTTAACCTGACAATTACGTAAATACACCCACATAAAAACAATTTTCTCTAATACATTCCCATACGAACAATAATACAAATTTCTATTGATACAAACTTAAATATTTAATTTTTACTTTCCATTCAAACATAACAATACAATTTAACCTAATTATTTACACAATTATACATTTGTTTACAGTATTGCCTATACACTAACTATTGTGTAATTTCTAAAACATTACCAAATGTATAAGCATTTTTGCAGCTACAGTGATCAAATAATACTTTACCAATACAATATATTGATTTTTTTTACAAACTTATATAATTAACCATTCAACTTCTTACATACATTTATTTAATTGTGATACTGTGTAACCTGCACCAAAAACTTACACGTTATCTGCAAGCCTGCAACAGAAGAATACTGCTATGTGGCATGAGAGAAGGGGATACAAGTATCCATAAGAATACCAACCACCTTCCTAATAAAGCCTCTACAGTAAAACTCGCAATAAAACTTATGTTTCGTCCATGTTCTAACATCCGATGGCAATTGATTTCTTAGGTCCCTGGACTGCTGGCAGTCAAATAAACAGTGGTCTGGCGTTTGGATATCTCCACAGGTACACATATCTGATTTTTGGTGAAATCTGTGTTGATATTCCCCAACACATCCACGACCCGTTATAAATTGATTAATCTTAAAGTCCCCCATTAGCCTTTCTTCTGTTACTTCCATGAATATTTCATAGACTCTTCTTCCTTATAGACTTTCGTTCCATTCTTCTTGCCATAGTTTCTTTTCATACGTTTTCATTTTAATTTTGACTGATTTTCTAGTTTGTTTATACTGGACTCCTATTTCCTCCATTTCTGTAGCATTTTTGGCTACTTGGTCTACCTCCTTATTCTCTGCTATACCCACATGGGCCTTGACCCAATGCAGATATACCGTCATATTTTCTTATAAAATCATATTCTTTATCTCTTGTACTATACCGTTTCTGTAGCTTATTGTTCTTAGCGATTCCAAACCACTCTTTGAGTCTGTAAATATATCAAACTCAGGGATTTTTTCTCTTTCATTCTTTGAACTGCCAGTTGTAACGCTCGTAGTTCCGCTACATAAGAGTTCCCACCTGCAATTCTCTCTTTTAATATTTTTTTATCTCCTTCTTCATCGTGAATCACCACACCTGCTCCTACTCTACCATCTTTTTGGAATCCATCTGTATAAATAATCATCTTCGTTTGAGGGTGACGATCCATCGACCAGTTCAGGTTCTTAAAATTTTTTATGCTAACTATAGAAGTTAATTATAGAGGTGTTTCCTGACTAATACTAAATTTTTTTCATTAATTTCAGTAAAATTACACTGGTGTAAGAAATTAAGAGAATTTGCAGACTGGTCGATTATCTCTAGAACTACTGTACCGATTTTAATGCAATTTGATATGTACATACATTGATACAATACAAAACAAATAACCATTCAATAATTGTAATACACACGCATGATCGTGCGTAACACTCGTTGGAGTTGGAAGGTATGAAACAGCGGTTGCAGAATAAACAAAAAATGGGTTAATAGATGGGTTAATAGGGGGTATGGTCCCCTCTTACAGATATACAGGTCTCGCAGCTTGATTTCGTACTTGAAATAAGGCAGTTTATCATTTACTGTGGCAATTGGTCCCACTCGTACAGCAACACTGTTTTCATTCCCTTGATGGTTCTCGGATGGGGGTTGCGAGTTGCAATTGCCCTCCCCAGAGCGTCCCAGACATGCTCTATAGGGTTAAGGTCTGAAGATCTGGCTGGCCAATCCATCCGGCGATTATCCTCACTCTCTAGAAATTCGTCGACCAGAAGAGCTCTATGTTGCCTCGTGTTATCGTCCATTAAAATGAACTCAGTGCCATCTGCACCCCTGAAAAGGCGAACATAGGGCTCCAAGACCTCATTCGTATACCTCACACCAGTCACAGTGTCTCTTTCAAAGACATGGAGAGATGTGCGGCCATCCAGCATGATGCCTGCCCAGACCATTAAACCTCCTCCGCCATAATGGTCGATTTCGTGGACATTGGGGGATAGGTAGCGTGTCCCTGGTTCTCTCCATATGAACGTGCGGCGAGAATCGGTGTTTAGGCTGGACCGGGACTCACCAGTGAAGAGAACGGTCGCCCATTGATTCATACTCCAATCTCTATGCTCTCTGCACCATGATAAACGTATTCTCCGGTTCGTAGAAGTGAGCGGGACGCAAACAGCAGGTCTTCTTGCAAACAACCCTCTCTCATGAAGTCTTTTGGAAACAGTCACCCTTGATACATAGGTTCCTGTGGCTGCATACAAGTCACGAGAGAGTTGAGAAGCTGTAGCTCTCCTGTTACGCCTCGCTATAATTGACAAATGGCGATCTTCTTTGGCCGTCGTGGCTCTTGGACGACCTTGCCCAGTCTTTCTCTCGATGGATCCGGTATCCTGGAACTGTTTTTATAAGTTACACACGACGCTGGGCGTTAAATTGAACTCTCTACAAATTTGGACTTGAGATTGGCCTGCTTCTAGCCTCGTCACAATTCGCCACCTCATTCCATCATCTAAACGTTGGTGGTTACTCATTTTTACTGTTACAATTTGCAATTAACCGATTGCTGCAAAATAACACCATCTATTAACCCATTTTTTTGTTTTTTCTGCAACCGCTGTTTCATACCTTCAGACTCCAACGAGTGTTACGCACGAACATGCGTGTGTATTACAATTATTGAATAGTTATTTGTATTGTATTGTATCAATGTATGTACATATCAAATTTCATTAAAATTGGTACAGTAGTTCTAGAGATAATCGACCAAGTCTGCAAATTCTCTTAATTTCTTACTCCAGTGTATTTAGTTAATTTAGTCATAAATAGGACACTATTACTAATTGTTTTTACAATATGCAGTTACAAGCAAGGAAATTCGGAATTTCAAAACTAATCACGAATAACAGCATGAACTTTATAATTAGTTTTTTTTTATAAAATCGTGAATTGCTTGTAATTGTAAAGCAAGTCTGTTTCCATTCATTTCGGAGCGATGAACCAGGTCTTTCATAACTCACTGAATCGATTTTTTAAAATTTCACGAAGTTTGACGTCATTTTCGCTCAAAAAGAACTAAGGATGTTTTTCAGTTAAATATGCTTTACGTCACACTGATGTCATACTACAAGCAATTTTAAAAGTCTATCAGGTCTCGATATCTATCCATCAGGGGATTCAATGGTACTACGAATTGCTTTTATCAAGTAATATATTTTTTCATATCACTCAAGGTCATCAAGACCCAAAATTACTCATTTCCTTCTTTCACCGAAAGTATAAGGTAAAATGCTTCATTTATGTAGGAATTTCCTCAGATACTTCACTTGGAATACAATTTTTCTGCTCGTGGAATACGGGACTAAATTAAAATTTATTTTCCTTTCGATAAGGCTTTGTGTGTCCATTATATGTTAGATACTTTTTTGCCTTCTTTTTTTACTATAATTATTGAGAAAATGGGGGCAAATGCTTGTTCTGAAGTCAGTCACAGTTTTATGTAAGCGCTTGAAAGAATTCTTATAGTTATTAGATTTTTTTTAGAAATTGAGATTTAAAAAAACCACTAAAAGTTCAAACAATTATTAATGACATCATCGCTTATTCTAACACTTTAAGATTTATGATGAATGCATTTACAAGCGCAGGAAATACAATTTTAGAAATTTATAGAAGTTTCCACTTAATTTTTTTATTAGTTTTAAAGAATTTTTTTTCTACGAGGTAAATATTGCATTTCCCCCCGAAATTTATGAATAGTGTAATGTAGGTAATATGCAATATCATATGGATCTTACCTTTTCAGCACAACCTTCTGAACCATTTAAGAACTTTCAAAAAATCACATCTACTACATAAATGTATAGAAATAACGTGTGAAGTTTACTTCTGTGAGTTACTGATTCTTACCGGAAAGAAAACTCGGCCGTTGCTTCTGCAAATTGAAAAAAAAACACAGTTTTGCCCTTCGTAAATAAACTGAAGTACATGACAACTCTATTCGTAGGCTGCCAGCGTTACCAGATGCAAAAAGACAATTGTGTCTTCACAGTTATACGGAAGTAACCTATTTTCTTGCTTTAACTCGTCAGTTTGATGTGTAATTCAATAGCCAGCACCTTTTATTTCTGTTTCCATCTCGATATCTTATAGTAACTTCATGAGCAACTGGGTCAAAATTTTTATTTACTAAGTATCCCATATTACTCTACCTTTCATCAAGCATGTAGACTCTTTAGCTTTTACTGCGTCAATAATAATTTTAATCCAGTAATAAATTTGTCAATATCAAGGTTGATCAAAAAGCTCAATTTCGAAAACTTTTGAAGGTGTAGTAGCTATTACAGAAACGGAGAAATCGGACTTGGAGAGAACATATGAATGAATTACTAGGGGAGACTTATTTGGTCATCATTACGATCATCAATAATGGTTACTTGAAAGCTTATAGTTAAATATTTGAAATTCTGACTACTTTTATGTTATACTCAGTGTATCAGATGAAATTTTTTTTCTGTTTCCATCTCGATTTCTTATAACTTCATGAGCAACTGGGTCAAAATTTCTATTTACTAAGTATCCCATATTACTCTACATTTCATCAAGCATGTAGACTCTTTAGCTTATACCACCTCAATAATAATTTTAATCCAGTAATAAATTTGTCAAGATCAAGGTTAATCAGAAAGCTCAATTTCGAAAACTTTTGAAGGTGTAGCTGTGACAGAAATAGAGAAATAGGTGACAGAAATAGGTTTCATTGTTTCCTGTTTTTACTTTTGTAGGGTATTTATAAAAAAGAGAAAATTTGTTAAGTGCCTTAACACATGATAGTTCACAAAATTTATTTAATTTTATTTCTTTTCGCCGTCTTTTTTTGTAATTATTTTTCAGTGAGGGATATCAACATTATTCCTTTTGTACAAGGTAAATATCGCATTATCCGTCTTAACTTGTTGACCCTATTTTACGCTTTTTTATTTTTTTCAGCACAGTCATCTTAAACATATCGTCCACTCCTTTCAATAAAGTCATATCTCAAAAAACATGATTTTTCAGGAGAGTGATTTTAAAGTTTAAAAGTAGAATAAAATGCATTAAAAATAAATATTAATTCTGCTCTCTAGCGGTTAAATTATTGAGCGGTGAAATAGGACGATCTTGCAGGGGTATACTACTCTTTCAGGGCATTTAAAAAACATGCATAACTAAAAATCGTCTATTTTTTAGATATGGCGTTGTTGAAAGGAGTGAGCGATATACATACTTCCAAAAAACCGCCTCCGCATGCCTTTACGCGTTATGTATCTAAAAGTATATATCTGCGCTTTCATTCCAGAGCGTCCCAATCATTTTTTCTTGTCAATATGTTTTTAAGCTTATCAGCGAGTGAAAAATAGCTTTTGTATTTGCTTGAGGTGTCATGATTTTCAAGAAAATTCTCGTGACATCTCTGTTACGCGACTAAAAGTTTTTGCGAATGCATCTGCACATTTATAGCTGTTCACGGCACATTTTATTTAATTCATCTCGCTGGAGGGGATATTGTTCTTTTCCTTTGCTTTACTGAAGTATTAGCTGAGGTCTAGGACCTTTTACAGATGTGTCAAAACTAGAAGATACCGAGTGTAGCTTTAGGAAACATTTAATCATTTCTCTGTGGATAGTAGTAATTTTTTCTTTCCTTTATAGAAATTTTGAATTTGAAGAAACTAAAAATTTCCAAGATATTTTTCTCTCACAAGTACTCTAATATTTTGTTTATATACCAGCCACTAATTATGTTTTGTATTTTTCTGCTCTGGAGGGATATTGATAATATATCAGATTTATTTATAAATAAATTCAGTTGTAATATGTAAAATTTTTATGTAGTGAAACTTCATGATATAGATTTTGGTAAGTATAAGATGTCCTAAAAAATCCTGAAAGCGAAACAGTGACTAAGTCGGAAAAATATTAATTATGGCTGTGTCAAACCAAGTGCTTGTTATGGAGCGAAGGGGGTAAATTTGAAAATTTAATTATTTCATCAGACCCTAGTCCTTTGCAGTCTAGTCCTTAAACGACTTCGTTAGTGTCTGGCCTTATATTTGGCTGACCACGTAAAGAAACGTCCTTTAGACCTCACCTGTTACAATACAGGGTTCCCACCTATATCTGTTACACCCCCCTTTAACTTCTAAACGGCTACAGATTAGGCCATAAAGTTGGTATCTACGTATAGTAAAAAGGCAATGCGATACTCGATGAGACAACTTACAACGCCATCTATCGGCAAATTTTGGAATTAGCATTTTTATCTCAAAAGCGGTACGAGATACTGGAAAAAGTCAACTACAAAGTTCTTCAGCATTATCAATTTAGTAAGAAAAGACACCTTGCGCACATTAATACTTAGAATATAATGTAGAAAATGAACATTTGTTTGGTCACGATTTCGAAAATAGTCATGTCATAAAGAGTAGAAGAAAGAAACTCAGACAGTTCCCTATCTTCAGGATCACTTATTTATGTTGCTGAAAATGCTCTTCATTAGCCAATACACACTTTCGAGCTTTTTCGTAGTCTTTTCGAGATTCGCTCGCGTTTCACGATGTCATAGTGTTGAAAATCCCGACTAAACAGATGTTCATTTTTTACATTCTGTTTTGAGTATTAATGTGGGGTTTTCGGGGGAATAATCACAAACAGTGTTAACATAAGTAACATTTATTTAAAGAGGGACATTATTTACAGGGGGAACTAACGTCTAAAAGGGGGAAAAACAAGCAGCGCGGCACAGACACGTGCACGCTCGTCGAAGCGAAACATCGTCTATCTCTTCTGTTCTTCGCGGCGCCCGTTAGGTGGCGCTAACGGGAGCTTACAAGGGCGCACTACACACGAGAGTGGCATGCATGGGGCTATATGGATGGCATCCCACATCGGCCATCCGACAAAAAGCATCTGCCCCCAGATGCTGGTAGGGGCACAAACAAATACAGGTGAGAATTTATTATGACGAAATGAAAAAATAATTAAAAGTTATAAGAAAAACACAGGTTGTAATACTAGAAAAATGAACTGGAAAAGAAAATGAAAAATATAACACTAATTGTAGTAACATCTAAACAGCAAAACAATCTTGGCTAATGAAGTATTCCTGAAAAAGAAAAAAATATGAAAATATAGTTCAAAAATTAAAGCATGTTAAGTAAACTTATGAGTCCACGGTTTCATGAACTCGATGCATGTACTGGTATGCATGGGTCCGTCGAAATGTCCACACTTTTGAACATCGTAGGTGTCGTTGGGCTTAAGTCTGGTCATCTTGTAGAATCCGATGAACTTTGGAGGGAGTTTTAAACGAGGTCCGAACTGGGTGCGTTTTATGGCGACAAGATCGTGCAACTTGAACTTCGGAGGTAACTTTCGTCGTAGATTGTAGGTTTTACGGTTTTCGTCTTGCACTCTTAAAATCTGTTGTTTGGCGTCTTTGCGGAGGTCGTCGAGTGAATTTACAAACTCAGTTTGTATTTCGGCATTCAACAGGTCTATGATTTGGAGATTGTTGCGTAAAGCAGTTCAAAAGGAGTCGTCTTAATGCTGCGTTGGAAAGTTGAGTTAATAATTTTCTGGACGTCAGCCACATGTCCATATACCACTTCGTAGGATCTTGGATGGACAATTTAGATAAAACAGAAATGATTATAGAATTGAGACTTTCAACCTGTCCATTTGCGCGAGGAAGACCAGTGGTTATAGTCAAATGCTGTATGTTCTCATGGTCGCAAAAGTCTTTAAAGACATTCGACAAAAAAGCAGATCCTCGATCGGAAATAATACGAACGGGGTTTCCAAACACTTGTTTTTGAATTTTAATTTAGAGAGTACTTCTGCAGCGTCAGTTGATTTCGTTGGGTAAAGCCACACAAATTTGGTGAAACTGTCGATAACGGCGAATATATATTTGTATCGTTTAGAAGTAGTAGCGAAAGGACTTAAGTGGTCGACATGATATGTATGGAGTGGGGTGTCCTCTTTTGGTAAAGGGTGTAGAAGTCCTTCTTGTTTACCACACTTGCGGTTCGTCAAGATGCATGGAACACAGTTAGCAATACACCTGGCAATTTTCTCTTTTAAATTAGGTATGTAAAACTGTTATTTCAGTTGCTCCTCAATTTTCTTAGTAGCAAAATGTCCATTCTCGTGTGCGTCTCTGATAATGCCGTCTTGCACTGAATCTGGAACGACTAGAACTTCGTAACCGTCAACTAACTTGTAGAGAACATTTGCTTTGATAAAATAATCGTTAGTCTTAAGAATTTCTCTAACTGCTTGAATTTTAGGGTCGTGTGACTGAGCATTTTGTATTTCGAAAGTCAAAGAATCGGCGGTAATGAGCATCGTCGGATAGCGGCGTAGCGCATCAACATGAGCCATCTTCACTCCAGTTCGATGTTGAATTGTGTAATTATAATCTTCTAATAATAGTCTTGCTCATAGTAAGTTTGAAGGCGTTACAGTCTGTTACTATAGTAAATTTTTGACCAAGTAGATACACTCTAAATTTTTTAATCCATGAATTACATCTCGAGTTCATAACTTGAGTAATTTTTTCAGCGTCGGATGTACATTTGCTTGCAAAATATACAGGGTGAAAACAGTTATCATCAGTGGACTTCTGAAGAAGAATGCATCCAAAACCATGGATAGAAGCGTCAGTATGTAATTCAGTTTCGCTTTTCTGATTATAAATATTAAGAACGGGTTTATTAGCCAAACATTGCTTCAATTGATGAAAAGCATTTTTCTCGTTTACACCGAAATGGAAAATAGTAGATTTTTTTAGAAGGTTAGATAGAGGATGAGCGATAACTGAAAAGTTTTGGATAAATTTGCGGAAATAACCAGCCAAACCAAGGAAACATTGGACGTCTTTTTGATTTTTTGGTTCCGGATAATTTAGAAAGTCGGCTGTTTTAAGAGGGGAGGGAAATAACCGTCCGTTTTGAATAATATGGCCAAGGAACTCAATTTGTGCATGAAGGAATTTACATTTTCTAAAGTTTATCTCAAGACTGTAGTCAGAAGCAGCAGTAAAGACTGATTTTATTTTTTCAATATTTTCCACTTCATCTTTAGCAGGAATGATTAAGTCATCCATATACAACAAGATTTGACCTGATAAAATAAGATCTTTAAATACTGTATTAACAAATCGCTGATATACAAAAGGTGAAGACCAAAGGGAACTTTAAGAAACTGAAATTGACTTGAATGTGTCACGAAGGAAGTATAACGTCGATTGTCTTTATTAACATTAACATGGAAAAATCCATTTTTAAGGTCTAGAGTACTGAAAACACGAGCATTCTGAAGTTTGTCGAATAAGTCATCAATGAGAGGTAAAGGGTATCGATCTTTAACTATATGTTTATTTAATTGTCTATAGTCGATGCAAAGTCTTGGGGTTCCGTCTTTCTTTTTAACAAGAACAACCTGACTCGAGTAGTCTGATGAACAGGGTTCTATAATGCCGTCCTGTATCCAAGTATTAACTTGTTTATCTACAATATCTCTCTCAGTAAATGGTAAACGTCGGGCTCTGTAGCAGATGGGAGTCGAAGTATCAACTTGTATATGCATTTCAATATTAGTAGTTTTGATTTTATGGGGTTTATAATTGGTCACGAGGTGTTGAATGGTATTTCTCTGTTGTTTAGTAGCACTAGAGCCTATATCAGGGCTCTAGTGCTACTAAACAACTGAATAATCTATTACCAATATATTACTAATAAGAGTAACATCTTCGTCCATAGCGTCAAAATCTAAAGGTTTATGAATCGAAAGTCCGTCTTTAGTGATAGTGAATTCAGCCTGTGCAAGAACATTCATACCAATTATCAAATCTACTGGCACAGTATTATCGTCAACAACACAAATATCAGCGGTAAACAATTGACCATCAATAACAATTTTGGATGTGAAAGAACCAAGCGGCTTAATTTTTCCATTGCCAAAAGCCGTAAGCAATGTGCTAGAGTAATTAAGAACAGGGGATCCAATTTTAGTATACGCTCGCTTTAACATAATCGTAGCCATTGAGCCTGTGTCTATTAACGCGTTGAAAGAGACATGGTTGAGTGTAACATCCTTGTACATTAAATTTGAAGCAGTTGAATTCAGAGTATTAACATTAGTTTCTCTCTGTGTCTGTAAATCAGTTGATTTTGAACAATTTGCGGCGATATGCCCGAAATTTCCACAAGAAATACATTTTGGACCGCGGTGTTTGTCTGGACAAAATTTAGATAAATGGTTAAAATTAAAACAATTATAGCACATAATCTGTTTACTCTGAACATGAGGACGAAGTGCTTCTGGTTTCATCTCACGTCTTGGGTTTGAAATTTTATGGTGCACGTCATCACGTTTACGAGGTATGTAGTTAGAACCGAAATGGTCAGATGAGGATTTACATCTATTTCTGTCAAAAATCTTTTCATAAATTTTGAGTTTCTGTTTGATTTCCGTAAAGTTAGTACAACCATACAAAATTAATTTATTGCAGGGAGCGTCTGGAATATTATTTATGCAATACTCAATTATACTAGCGTCGTCCACAGTAAAGTCGAGGGCCTGCGAAGCTAACTCGCGAAGTGCAATTAAATTTTCTGTAAGAGATTCATTTGGTTTTAACTTTCGATTTCGCAACTGTCGATGTTAAGTCCGCGCTCGTAATTTTGGAGCCAAACTCCTCAATTAATGCTTCTTTTAAAGAAATCAAAGTGATTGGATTTCGTTGGCTTTGAATAAATAATTTAGTGGATCCAGAAAGATTATTTTTGACAAAAATCACTTTATGCTGATCTGTTAAATGTGGTAACAGAGATAAATTATCCTCTACGTCGTGCAAAAAGCTTTGAATAGTATACGCATTACTACCAGTAAATTTTCTCATAGAACAGGAAACATCTCTCAAAACAAGCCATAAATTAGAATAAGGAACGGAAATGTCAATTTCGGATTGTTGTGGTTTTGGCGAAAAAGAATTCGAATAAGCATTTTCAACTGTGGAGAGGGCAGCTGGTGTCTGTGATACCGTCTGTGCGAAGGAACTTAGCGCCAAATCGTCATACTCATCAAAATCAGAAATCGGTTGAAAGGAAGTTAAATTTGAAAGAACGTCAAAAATGGAATCACATAGTTTGTCTTTAGAACCGTCGGAATCAATATGCAAGATATTAGCAACACCAATAAAATCATTTAATGAATATGTTTTAAGGATAGATTTCTTTCGGGAATTGAAATCGAAAGTAGCAGGAAAATTTTGAAAATTGTGTAATTTAGATCGGGAAGATCGATCAAATGTTTCATCAAAACAAATCGAAATCAATAATTTAACACTTTTAGACGGAGCACAGTTAAGTGCTTGCGTAATTGGCACAAAATCGTTTAGTGAAACTGAACACATATCGACATTCACAAAAAAATGGTACTCGCTGAATGCAGATTCTAAACAGAAAAATCCAACAATTTGTATATCTCAACTCCGTCCTCGGTACGTCAGGAAAAATTGATAAGTCCATCGAAATCCGTGGAAAAGTCACATCAGCAAAAAACTTCGTTCAAAGCAGAGGTGGTAGTCTAGGGAAATGAAGGGTAAAAGGAGGCCAGAGTCCACATCTGTGGGGTTTTGGGGGGAATAATCACAAACTGTGTTAACATAAGTAACATTTATTTAAAGAGGGACATTATTTACAGGGGGAACTAACGTCTAAAAGGGGTAAAAACAAACAGCGCGGCACAGACACGTGCACGCTCGTTGAAGCGAAACATGGTCTATCTCTTCTGTTCTTCACGGCGCCCGCTAGGTGGCGCTCACGGGAGCTTACAAGGGCGCTCTCCACACGAGAGTGGCATGCATGGGGCTATATGGATGGCATCCCACATTAATGTGCACAAGGTGTCTCTTCTTACTAAATCAATGATCCTGAACAACTTTGTAATGGACTTTTTTCCCGTATCTCGTACCGTTTTTGAGATAAAAACGCAAATTCCAAAATGTGCAGATAGATGGCGTTGTAAATTGTCTCATCGAGAAGCGCATAGCCTTTTTTACTATACTTAGACACAAACTTTATGACCTAAGCTGTCACCGTTTAGAAGTTAAGGGGGGTGCAACGGATATAGGTGGGAACCCTGTAGATATCTTGTCCTCACCACAGGAAGAGCTTTTGCGGATAAACCAGTAGGTTTAAAACATTCAAAATTGGAAAGTAATTTAATGCATAGTAGCCAACGATAAAGGCCAGTTTTCAATCGCCTAAAGACACAGTGAAACACAACTAACGGTTCCTTTGTTTGAAATCTTGGCATTATTTCTTAAGGCTGCTATGTACTAACCCGATTGGATTCGCTCACCTTAATGTTAACCTATTGACAAAATTTGTCCAAGGATTGCCGACTTGTATTCAAAGTTTTTGTTAATTGTACTCCGTCATAGAGAAAAAAATTTTACATTTGTGTACATTTTTCGTTTTTTTTTTAAAAATGCAATTAATATTTTAAAATTCAAATTATTCGGGGAAATATCTGGTATAGTGTGTTTTAAACGCTCATAAATTCCTTCGGTGGACGAAATTTATAAAATTAATCCTGTAGCACTTTGCAGAAAAGTTCAGGCTATCTGACAATACCAATTTTATTTGATTATCAGCATTTATGTACCTGTAAATAGTTGACAAAAATATATTTTAAATAAAAAAATTGGGGTAGCGCTTAACCCCCCTTTAGAGAGAGAGCCATTACAATCCCTTAACTGTTAATCCTAAGGGAGGTTGAATTCTCCAACTGTCAACTGGACTCCTACCACCACAGAGTCTGCAAGAAGAGGAAAATAGATATACGATTTTTTTTCTTGGTACATAGCAGCCTTAACATCTTGGTGCACATATATGATCTGAAAAAGACATTCTTAATACCTACACGTAAATAAATAGGAAATTAGATCTATATTTCGTCTCACAAGCTGACGTCAGAAATGGTGATATCTTTCTTTATGTTAGGATTAACATTTCACATATTGCGTTTTAATGACGTAAAGATCTACTGAACAGTGCATCATTGTCAGTTTCAGTGTGTTATGTGATATGGCACCTGATCTACACATTAATTTCATGGCATATACAACAATATTCCAAACAAAAAAATATTGTTAAAATAGCCAAGGAATCATACATGTTATGTTTGGCATTCTTCAAACCAACATAAATAAAATTTATGACATATAAAAAGAAAAAAAAAATATTTCCTAATTATTAATTTAAATAAATTTCACAAATAACATTTAAAAGTAATTTTCAATACACTAGGATTTTCATTTAATAATAACTTTAATTTATGGCATTATCTCCTGAAAAGCTGGAATAATGGGGACACAATTTAATCTTAATAAATTTATTTTGACATCTTATTTATTAGATTTTGGAAATATGTGTCGAGTTAAGCCTCTAATTTTGATCATAATTTCAAATTACATTTATTAATCTTCATTCATATCTAATTGATCTCAAGAATTCTTCCTTTTTGCTTATTTATTGGTTAATTTTGTATGAACAACATGTTTTCAATCACACGGTTTTAACAAGATTAAATTTACTGCTTCATTTATTTTCTGCAGAATACTTTTCAATCCTGTTATTTACCCCGTAACACGGGGGAAAAAGTTACATGTCAGCCGAAGAATATTTCTAAAAGGATTTACCGAGTATTACAGGTAATCCGGAAATATTCGAAATCTTTGGTTGTATTTTTACTTTATTCTTGCGCTTATTTTTAAATAAAAGTTTGCTTTTATAGGCGGATTTTCTCAGAAGATGTTTTATAAGCTGTGTGTCAGTGATGAAGAAATTTTATTGCAGTTATAAAAATATGAAAAGGGATATTTACTATTCTGTCATGTAAACGGAATGCAATTTATAGTGTAGTGCTTCAGTACGATAAGATCATTTTAAAATGCGCAATAAAACTCTTTAAATACTTATGAAAGCCTAGTAGAAAACTATTTATATAGAAAGAAAATAACTCTAATATTTTTGTTTATGTAGGGATTAGTAAACGCAAATAAACTGCAACGTTGTGAACGACATTTATGATATTAAGCTTTTTTATCGTCACGGGGGTCTGTGCTTGTCAGAGAGTGCTTAATTGGAGACATAATTCCTGTAAGGTTTAAACATCTGGTTATGACACTTGTAAAAAGAGTATACGTGTATAGGTGCGATTGTGTAACTAACTTTATGTTAATTTATTTCAAGAAAATAAATGCCTATTTTTTATCTGTTGTTTTGGTTTTTAATTAACGTCAATTCCCTCATTATAGTTTATAAGTGAACTGCCGACTCCTACTCTTGCTTTCAACATCACATTGCATCGAATATTTTGTGGGCCGAACGATAAACTTTAGTAAAGAAATTGAACGCGACAAGAATCCAGTCGATGTTGTTCCAAGTTTATCTCGTGGTTTCGAAAACTACCATAATCACCTGAACTACAAGCACATCAGCAGATACGCTTTAAATAAATACGCTTTAAATTGTTCAAAACGTACAGTGAGGGTACAGTGGTTAGAAAACTGGGTTGTCGAATCTTAGAGGCTTTGTATTGAAACGTAAAATCAAAACAGCCGAAGCCAGGTAAATTCATCCCAAATTGCGAATCTTTGAATATAAGGGCAAAGAATGAGAGACGAGAGCAGTAGGCGAGTTCAAAGTAATTTAAAAATAAGAAATTGCTAAGTTCAAGAAATTTGGGTATTCAATGAGGTAAAACAGCTATTCTTCTGGAAGTAGATTATCGAGCCATGTTTTGCGTCTTTTGTGGCAATGTTTAGTTTATATCAAACATTTTTAAATTCCAAGAACTCCACGTACATTCAATGATTACTTTAAAAGGGATCTCGATAAAGATATTCTGTTTGTAATTGGTCAGATGATAAGACTGAACAAGACGTTGGAGGCAGGTATGAAAAAAAGTAACCAAGGTTGACAATATATAGTGACAGTGTATGGCCGAAAGATGCTACGCATCGACTTCATCAAAATTGTATTCAGAATATATTGGCTGCATTATTATGTTCAGTGGGATCCTTAGATGTCTAATTTGGATGTGCGCTTGTCGCAGGATATAGTCCTCATGTAATACAACCATTATAACAAAGAGATATTCCATGAAATATTCAAATGCAAGCATTACTTCTGTGTTCTCAGGACATCCTCAGATCAGTCACCGGCGTAAAGAAGAATTAATGATTCATAATCGGACACGAATGCTGAAATTTGAAAAAAAAACACTTACATTGGATTTTATATTAGTATACTGTCAAGGTTTCGTGTAATTGTTGGTAATCGTATTTGTTCTGGAAGGTAAGAGTTCACGATTTACAGTAGTTGGAATTGATATTTAAGGCGATGATACATTACCGTTGACTGTCGACATAGACGTCAGTAGATGTTGTGTGGACGAATATTCTTCAGTTCTTTTTTTCATGCACTTTCCGAAAGCAATATCTGTCCAGGTGGTGGTAATACGCACACTGATACTCCCTTTGCCAGATTGCCTTTCCTCAATATCGTTGGAAGAAATGCGTAGTAGTCCAGTGAGATGGCCAAATGTTTTCATACACAGAAATCTCCCAATCTTATTGCTTAATCGCTCTTTGATGCTCTTGCGATTTAAGAATTAAAAGTCGAAGTGCTTTGATCACCTACTGAAGTAAAACGACCTGTTTGTAACAACTGCTGTTTAGGTAGAATCAGCGGGTAAGCACCACTGTTGATATATACAGGGTGGTCACAAAAATCTTTGCCGTTATATGGACCTCTAGCGGCTGTTCCATTCAGCCGATCGAGATGAGATTTCAGATATATTTATTCAGAGATCGGAATTCTGTGAACGGCAACAAAGTGGCGCTCATAGTTACGGTTATAGGCACGGAAACTCCAAATTTTCGAACGGCAACGCCCACTTTTTCCCGTCGCAAAATGCTCAGCGCATGCGAAAACCCTAAACAGCGTTGGAACGGTACGTGTACCACAAAAAAAAGACACGTTATGCACGCAAAAAAAAACAGCTCTGCGAACGGCCAACAAAAACATGACGATGGCACCCATGTGGAAAATTTGTTATCCAAATAAAAGTTTTCTTTTGTCCGATCTGTGTTGTCATCAGTGATTGGTGTCTCGCCTCCGTCTTATGCAAATTTCCTCCGTGCTCCGCGATTGTTTTTTTTGTAGGCTGTTCGCAGAGGTGTTTTTTTGTGCGTGCATAACGCGTCTGTTTTTTTGTGATACACTTACCGTTCCAACGCTCTTTAGGGTATTAACATGCGCTGAGAATTTTGCTACGGGAAAAAGTGGGCGTTGCCATTAGAAAATTTCGAGTTACTGTTCCTATAACCGTAACCGTGAACGCCACTCTGTTGCCGTTCACAGAATGCCGAGATCATACCTCTGAATAACTATATCCGAAATCTCATCTCGATCGGTTGAACGGAACGGCCGCTAGAGGTCCATATATCGACAAAGTTTTTTTTATGACCACCCTGTAGAATAGAGTTAGTAAGGAAATTTTCCTATGCCTCTCTTACATTCATATATAATAATCTGTCGATTTAATCGGGGAGTATCGATACAATTATTATTTAGTTAAATTCAAAACCTAAAATATTTTTTTCGCTTTAAAGATTAAAAATTTCTCAAGAGCATGATACTAAATATTGTATAAGACCATCGAGTGAGTAATTACACCGATGACACATACAAACATCAGATAAATCTTCCCTTAGAATAATGAGATCTGTAATTAATCATAAAGTTCAATGACTTAATTTTAGACACAGATAAATACATAATTGTTATTCATTTTACCACAATCTTACATCTCCTGATTTATCTAAGATTAATTAATACCTCTCTGTATACAGATTATCATATAACCTGTATCGTAATTATAATTTCAATAAAACATTATTAAGCACTGATAAATGCATAGTCTTAAATATATGGAGTACTTCTTATAGTTTTCGCAGTTGACAAGAAAAATACATGAAAAAGGCTAAATATGCATTACAATATTTTTAGATATAACAACAAAATAACCTGAATTAAAAACATTTAAATAAATAATCAATGATTAATAGGTCTTTAAAATGAAAATTTTAAATGCATAATTAGCATTTAAAATACTTTTGTATTAACTTTACATTCCTAATCAAAAATTCATATTTTTGTTTTAATATTGAGTATTATTGCTGATTTTTATCAGCATATAAATAAGTTGTGCACACTTTTTTTTTTTGCTGAGTGATACAACACATTTGTAAAGTTGTAAGTTATAACAGTATTGTAATTATATTTTTTACACTTTGGGAAATTATACCATATAAAGCCACTATGTTTTAAGCTCTACACATAAACAATTCTTTGTTTTCAATTTTAAAATATTGAATATATATTTTTTTTATATTCCCGATTTAACACGCTTCTCTCTAAGTACTGAATATGAATTTTTCGTGAGTAATTACAACAATTGCATACAGAAGCATTATATATAACTTCACTTACAATAATGAGATGTGTAATTTATCATAAGGTTCAATGACTTAATTTTAGCCACAGAGAAATATATAATTATTATGCATTTTACCATAATCTTACGCCTTCCGATTTAGCCAAGTTTAATTAATAGCTCTTTGTATAGTATTATCATATAATCTGTAGTGTAATTATGATTTCAATAACACAGCCCAAATTATTGACAAATACGTAATCTTGAATACATGGAGTACTTCGTATTCACATATTAAATTTTCTTTTACGCTTTGGTTATATCACCGATTAAAATAAAACTATTTTAAATTTGCAGGTACGAACAAAAATATTTGTTTGCTACTTCAGAGTATTGCGATTTAAAGTTTTATACTTTTTTTTTATATTTCTGTGGCGTTATGGCAGATTTTGATATGTCATTTTTTCACGTTCTCGGCAAATTTAGAAATAAACTATTGTTGTAAAATATAAAATCGCTCAATTAAGTTTTTCAGTCGAAATATTCTTTAGTGAATATTCATATTCAACCACAAGCACACGGATGTCTTTAATGAAAATATTTTTTTCAATTAGGGATTAAAATTTTGGGGTGGGTTGAGAAAAAAAGAAAACATCAACTTTTGCGAAATTACGAATAACTTTTCATAATTCCACTACTATCTCTTGCCACATTAAAGAGCCAATTTTTAGTGTGCCGTGTCAACTTAACACATAAATTTGAATTTTTCAGACATATCGACATCTGCTATAACTTCACAGATATAATCATTAAGGTGTTAGAATTGGATTTTAGGCATTTTTATGTGATTTCGTTAGGGATAGATTTTGTAGAATGCTGTTTTTGAATTTTCAGAAATGTAATAAATTTTCCATAATTAATTTTCGAACAGTTCTTGGTTTCTGTATTGCAAATTCGGCGTGATACATAATGTACCATTAATTGGAAAAAATAATTATTTCCAATGTCTGGGCACAAGAACATTGTATATAAACAAGTAGTAAATACAAAAAAAAAGAAACAGCAGAAATGATAACAACAAATCGTTCAAGAGATAACCAAAGGTTATCACCCCAAGATTCTCCTCTCCTCCCAATATCTAGAAACATAAGTATCTCCATGGAGAGCTCCACTGACATAGCCTCGATTTTATCACACAGGGGGCAGGCAACTTCAGTAAGAGCGCCAATATAACACAGATGAACATGTCAAAACTGTAATTCACTTTGCCGTCAAAGACGTTGCCCAGGGGGCACCACAAGGAGGTGGAACGACATTGCACCCCACAAATAATAGGAACTATATTGCAACTAAATTTATGGGATCGCCGAGTGGGTAAGTGATTTTGGCATCGGCCTGCCACTCCGGGGACGCGGGTTCGATTCTCGTATAAGACTTAATCTGGAGAACTCATCATTCTTTCTGTAAAAGGAGCCCCGTCACGTCCAGAAACGGGAGCTGCAATCCACTGTTCATAGCCGGTGGCATCGTTTGTAAATAAAATTTCTTGTGTGTTTTTATTTCTGTTTTCCGCCTTCCCTGTATGTACACCAGATTGGGGTCTCATCGTCGCACCCAGGAACCTTAGAAACAACAACAAACTCAACTGGAATCATGGATAAAAAGGATCTTTTTGATATGCATTATAAAAATATGTTTAAACTTTCCAAAAACAAACAACAAATCGCAAACAATCAATATTTCAGCATTAAAAATTAGCCACCACCTAAATCCTGTCTTTTCCTCATATGAGAATCCTTTCATCTCCTTCTTCTATTTTTTTATATTAATAAATAACAAATCTCTCTTTATTTCTTCATATCATGGGATATAAAGGATTATCTATTTGTCGTTGATACAGGTTTGGACCACCGTTTGTTAAGATATTTTTACTTTAAAATATTAAATATTATTTAATACTATTGATTATGCTAACTTCTACTAAAAAATAAACAAATCGTTGCCAAAAGAAATATTGACAGTTTATTCATCTATAACAATCTTCAAGTCAGTGAAGTTTCGGTATAAATCCCTTGCAAATGATGCGCAACTGCTACAGTACTACTCAACTTAGACGCAGATTCTGAACTATTCATGCTCTATTCTTCTATGAACTCATCTACCTTCTGTTTACCTGAAAGATAAAGAAGAGTCTCAAATGCTAAAATGAAGTTTAATTGTACAAGTTTTTGGTTAAAATGGCTTTTGAAGGAATGATTGAATGTGAAATGCTTTAAAAAACAGAGGCGATTGGGCCACAAAGTGTGAGGAAATCACATAGAATTTCATAGGCAGAGTTCGTCTTTTCCATGGAAAAAGATTCGTAAGTGAAAAGAAAAATAATTTGTATGAAAATTTTTCATACCTAATCAAAATTACAATCCACTATAAAATGTTAGTTACTTAGTATAACGAGGATTATCGTTATAGTCTGTGTTTAAATATTAATGTTAAGTTCTAGTATTAAGAAACTAAGAAATAAGTTACTTGCTAGTTTTCCTAAATGTAACTGGGTTGCTCGAGCTATTAACAAGTTTAGCTTGAAAAAAAGAACAGTTTAATTTTTGCTTGTTCCCCAATACGTGGGAGGTCTCAATGTTAGCCCTGCGCCATTTTGGTGTTCTAGGAAAAACATCATTAAAATCACCACCTGTTTCTCTTGTGCCTGGGAAAAAGTCTATTAAAATTAGTTACGTTTCTTAAGAAACGCAATCCCGTGGTCAGTAAAATTGGATTTCTTTATGACCGCTCTTTTCAAAAGGACAGGATATCTATCCCCGTATTTACTCTCCTTTGGGGGTACTTTAATTGCACCGTAAATTGCTGTCGATAACGATAAGTGAAGACGGTCTGTCTCCAATTTTCTCAGATAACAACTTTCGGCTGGCGTTTGAATCAGCCGCGTGGGAAAATGTCTTCCTTATTCCTGGTAGGAAAGCTGCGTCAATTAAAAATTGGCGCATTCTTACGTCAGCTCCGGCTTGATCAATGAACTATGTGCGCGCCGCTTCCTTCGCATGCTTGGCGTAAGTTTTCCTTCATTTTTGGCGCTGAATCGCCCTTTCAAATCTAACCGCCTTTATGCCCGACGCGCTTTTCGTCTGTGCCGTTCTTGTACCGTCGCTCTCGGCTTATTCTCCTAAGCTATCTTCGCTTGGCGTTAATTTTAATTTAATGCAATCCTTGCGCTTCTTTTATGCACTCCTGTCTAGCGATAAAAAAAGGATTAGTGAGCCATATTTTAATAAGAGAGAAGTTCCTCTTATATTTGAGCGTTTAAGCACCCCCATACAGTTCTTGGCCCTGGCCATCATTGTATCGGAGGGGGCTATTTTTTATCATGCTGTCTTAGCGACTTAAGCTTCTGACTTAGACCTGAACGGTCATTTTTTAGTTTGTTAAACTGAAGTTGAACAGAGCTAATCTGTTAATCTGTATATACTTATCCTGTACTCAAGAACCGGCTCAATGTTTAACGATCAATAAATATTTTTAATCGTAACCAGAGACTTGCAACTTATTTTAGTCTGTTTCTCAACATTACTTGAACGCGCACATAGATGACGCTGCGGTGAAGATTCCTGCAGTATTGAGACAACGCATTTTGTTTATTCTACGATAATAGATCGGCCAAACTGAGGTAAATTCTTCATTATTGTGCATTATCGACTGATTGCCGTTTCGTATGATTTCCATAGAGACTGGTACTAACGACTGACTAATAGTCTACGTTATAGATAAATGGTGATATCTCATCCACGCTCATCAAATTCCTCTCTTCATAGAGACTTTGTGCCGTGCATATTGACTGTGCAATATCTACACTAATTTCGACAATGCAATAGACTGTGCAGTGATTTCGCTGAACTAAAGCATCTCTTCAGAACTTTTCAGATATTCTTCCCCACGACAGATGGTCCCTACACCATCTCTTACAGAACTCGAGCTATTCGTCATTATAGATGATGCCTTCCACAGAATCTTACAAATACTACACTACACTTAGTCTTTGGGTGCAAAGGTAATTTATTTTTTAACACTACGGTTTTACATAAAAGGAGGGAACTGCCATAGTTCTTTAGAAAAAGTTTTTTCATGAAAATCCAACCACGAGAAGCGAAGAAATCGTTGGAATCACATGTTTTAGAAAGACAGTCCTTTCAGTTATGTAAAGAAAGTAGTTTTCCTCATTTCTATAGATAATAGCATCCTTTACATGTGCGCTCTTTTCCGCGTGAAACCACCATCCCGCACGATTGAGTGCACTTCTGAAGGTGTCAGAGAGGAAGGGAAAGCTGCTTTGGAGCGTACTACAAGTTTTCCCTCGCGGAATCCCGTACACTCCAAGCACTCGCGGAAGTGCGTACATGTAAAGGGCGCTATTATGTATCAGTTACAGTTGTCAAACAAGTCATATAGACAGCGCTGGAATTTCAGAATTGAAAAAAAAATTGTAGCAATGTGTATTCCTACAGCATGAGAAAATTTCATTTAAGGTGCAAATGTTTTACGCTTCTTATTCTACTATCGTTACCTACATGTAAGTAATTTGTAATAATAAATATCACAATTTTTAAAAGCCAAATTAAAATTTAAATCCATATGGGATATTTGTATAGCAACAAGCATTATAGCTCAGCAATTCTTGAATTTGCCTCAGAATTTTTCTTTATCCCCAGTGTCTTTTAACCTGCTACAAAAGTGAATTAAACGTAAGCATCACACAATTTTTTTTCAGTACTACTTGATATCAAACTGGAAACGGATGATCAAGCACTATATCAGATTTTGTTTAAACGTCAAAGGAAAACAAAGAAGTCATTATTCTATGATATCGAAATATCGTAAATACCTATATCACTACAATAGTGGGTGATAAATTGGAGGTACTTAAGGAAGAGTATTATTGTCAGTATCAGCATGACACTAGATTTGACACTGGATATATTTTTCTTTTAAACTTATTTGTGGGATTTCAAATTTTTGTTTCTGATTTATAGTGAAACACGCATTTATAAGAACTTTTAAATAGAGGATTAAAACGTAACCCTCTATTAAGAAATATGTTTAAAGAAGCATAGTTACGGTTTAATGCCAAGAAAAAGTTTTTAAAATTTATACTCTTCTAGAAAAATGCATAAAAATGTCTCTTTCTAGGAATGTCTGAAATTTAAAAGGTTCGGATCGCGTAATATAAATTTTCATTAGTTATACATCCCCGTATAGCATATATTAAGTCCAACAATAAAAACCTTTCTTCTGCAAAGGTTTTTATAAAACAAAAGTGTGCATTCAATAAAGATAATAAACTGCAAATATTTCTTTAATTAAAACACGAGTCTTTTAAATTTTCTCTTTCTTTTTACTCACAGAAAAAAGACCCGTCGTCAATGTAATTACTTTAAAACATTCTAAAAAATACGAGTTTAGAGAAAGTTTTTTCTATCTTAAGTATCTGATGGTGTTTCATGACTGAATTATCTGAGATATTAACACAGAGAATGTTCAAATAAATAACTCTGCAGTATCATTATTGTAAGTGGCAAGTTGTATTGAAAAGTGCCTCATAAGAAGCTTCAATTTTAATAACAGCATAAAGTTGTATTATTAATATTCTTAAAAAGAAGAACTATAAATAAATGCTTTATGTGTATGGTCCATAATAAGATTCCATATGATAAATAAAAGTTTTAAATTTGTTTGACATAAATTTAGGAGTTTAATCTTGAAATTTGTATTAAAAGAGTAGGAATGTTCGTGGATTTTAATGCTATTACTCTCACTTTGAAATAAAGCAATGTAAGCATACTCGTAAGTTTTGGAATAAAAAACACAAGACCGAAAATCTTTTACTGGGTACACTTATGAATGTTCAGAATAATATACTGCATATGATTTCCTGATTTCGTATAAATATCTAAAATAAAACAACATGATATTTTCTCCACGATTATTTATATCAAAACACCTTTAAAATTCCGTATCGTACGCGTTATGTAAATATCCCCTTCTTATACTACAATATTACATATACTGATATACGCATACTGATATACTACGTATACTGATTGCACATTAGCGTATAACAAGTTGTAATATTTAAATAAAAAAGCATAATTTTGTTTCGCGATAGACTGTGAATCGTTCGTCAATGAATATCTATGTGTTTGAATAATTATGTCTATTGATATACATATTTATATACTCTATAACAAAAATACCGAAGCACCAAGAAGGAGTTGTCCGGTTGTAAAGAAATTTTGCATGCTAGGATGTTTCGACCGAACATGCAAATTATTACAATTTGGTGCCCAACGAATGAATAGCGGGAGCTCCAGTGCATCAGAACTACGCATACAGCAGGTGCATATAAGGAGCTATTCTTAATATGATGTTCAAAATTTCTGTTGAGTTTCGACTGCGGATATCTTGCGTCGTCTGTAACAATGCCTCGCCGAAGGATTCGTGCTCTTTCGGAGCATATTTCAGAGTTTGAAAGAGACCGTGTCATTGGACTGAAAGAAGGTGTTTGCCCAAACAGCTTCTTTCAGTCCGGATCGCAGAATCGCTCGAAATCTGGGTCGAATTGATGCATCTATTAGAGGATGCTGGTAAGAGTGGGTTAACAACGGCAAATTTAAGCGTAAGGAGGAAAGCGGTTGACCTAGGACCACAACAGAATGGGAAGACAGAGCGATTGTTATATCAGCTGCCACAGCACCGAATTTGTCATTATCAACCATCCAACGTGTGACCCGTACACAAGTGTCCAACATGACCATTCACAAAGGACTGAGAACGGGATCTACTCTCGCGTCGACCGATATGCCGCTTACTCCTCACGCCTGTATATCATCAAGTCCGATTACAGTGATTCTTAACTCGATCAACTTGGGACTGCGCTAACTGGGGACGTATAGTCTTTAGTGAAGAATCCCGTTCCCGACTGTGTCCTGACGACCACCGAAGACGTATCTGGAGACGCCCAGGGCAGCGTGGTGATCTTGCCTTTTCTATCGCACGCCACACAAGCCCAAAACAGGGCATTATGGTCTGGGGTGCCCTTTTCTTTGATAGCCGGATCCCTTCGGTGGCCCTTAGTGACACACTTACAGCAAATCGGTACATAGACGATATTTTGCAACCAGTTTTGTTACCGCTCCTCTTGCGCCATCCCAGACTTAATTTTGAACAAGATAATGATAGGCCGCATACGGCACGTGTTTCTATGAATTGTCTTCAATCTTTCCAAACACTTCCTTGGTCACTTAGGTACACTTTGTCACTTAGGTACTTCCCCATAGAGCACATTTGGGACGTAATCGGAAGGCGATTGCAACTATCATGGAATGTTGATGATTTAGCCTTACAGTTGGAGACAATTTGGCAGGAAATCCCGTAGGACGCTATCCGGGAACTTTATCAGTGTATGCCACACCGGGTGACAGCTAGCATCAAGACCAGAGGTCGACCAACGCCGTATTGACTTCCGCACTTTGCAACAATCAAACTCTGGAATAAATCATTCAATGTTTCTGAGATTTTAATCATTTTTTGTTCCAGTGCATGTTCTTCACATCCACCATTTTTTTGTCGCAATCGGACAACTCATCCTTGGTGCGTCAATTTTTTTGTTATAGACCATATACAACCTATTGATATAAGGGCATGGATAGACATACGTATCTACAAATGATAAGATTTACTTATATACACCTATATCTATACATGTTTGTAACGTTTCATTTGTCAACAAGGCTTAATATCTAGATTACAAAATTTATTATTAAAGGAATTGAGTCGAAAATGATATTGCAACAACATTATTACTAAAATTGTTCATAATCCCGAGGAAAAAGTAAGAACTGCAATCTTAAAAATGCAATCACATGGGGAAAAGTTAAAAAAATATCTGAAGACCTTTCATTATAAGCTAATTGAAAAGCTCATAACAAAATCAATGACACTATAAAAATATTTTCTATTTCTGTATTTACAAGGTTACATTTTTCCAAAGTAAACATTAATATTCGTTGGAAAATTTTCTTGAAATTTTGAAAACAAGTGAAAATATTCCATTTACTAGGAATTATGCGAAATGAAATTTCATTTTGCCCAATAAATGTATACATATATAAATGTCAACAATCTATTCAGATATAAATGGATGTAGTACATGTGTGTATGTTTCAACATCACTGTGGAACGCCGGGAGCAATTTCAACTAAATTTGGTACAGATATGACTTATAATCTGGGAAAGAACACTGGGAGAGTGGTGTAAGACACCCCTAGCATCTCTAGGGAGGGGAGGGGGACATGTAAAAATGATCGAAAATGACGGATAAATGTCGTTTAAGTGCAAGTTCAGCACCCCCATCAGCATTGGGGAAACCGGGGGGGGGGGTGGAAAGGGGTGAAAAATAAAATGTCCAAAATGACCGCAAGTAGTGTCGAATTCATAGTTTTCGGGGTCATTGAGTTGAATAGTGACACTCCTGATGCCGTTTAAGTACAAGTTCAGAGCTATCAACATTGGGGAGAGGGGGGGAGGATATGGTAATAATTAAAATGTCCAAAATGACCAACAGTAGTGTCCATTCCATGGTTTTCGGGGTCGCTAAGGTGAATGTGACACTCCCGATATCGTTTAAGTGCAAGTTCAGTCCTCCATCAGCATTAGGGGAAGGGGGAAAGAAGGGGGGAAAATAGAATGTCCAAAAGGACCGCGGGTAGTGTCGAACTCACAGTTTTCGGGGTCACTAAGATTAAAAGTGACACTCCCGATGCCGTTTAAGAGCAAGTTCAGCCTCCATCAGAATTGGGGGACATGGAAGGGAGAAAGAGTGAAAATTAAAATGTCCAAAATGACTGCGAGTAGTCTCTAATCCATAGTTTTGGGGATCGCTGGGACGCTCCCGATGCCGTTTTTGTGCAAGTTCAGCTTTCATCAGCATTGGAGGGGGGGGGGGAAGAAAGAGTGGACAATAAAATGTCCAAAATGACCGCGATTAGTGTCGAATCCATAGTTTTCGGTGTCGCTGAGATAAAAAGTGACATCCCTTGTCGATCTCAACTTCTTTGGTTCGATTGTTCAAGACGTTAACGGTAGTAGATTTTGTACCACACGAGTAAATATTCACAATATTTTATTTTCGATATCACATAAGCAGTATACTAAACTATCTATATAACTTATTTACATTAATATTTACAATTAACTAACTACTTCAGTCATCTGACTCTGACTGCTATCAAGCAAAAACCTAGTGCGTCTTCGGAGTAACACTCCCACACACGCTATCTGGTCTGCACCGCTCCCTCCGAGCGACCACCAGCAGACTGCTCTAACAACACCCAAACGCAGACTGGTCCTGAGAATTCCTCTCCGAGGGTTGCGTCCTCACGGGGAGGGAGGGGGGTTGGAGCAATGAGGCGCGGAAGACATGACACTCCCGATACATTTTAAGTGCAAGTTTAGGAACCATCGGCATTATGGGAGAAGGGGGAGCGGGAAATAAATTACTTTGATTTTACACTATAGGTACAATTCCTTTCTTTTCCTGTCTAATAAAAAATTGGGATAAATAAATAGCCGGGTATCGCCGGGTAAACAGCTAGTATCTAATAACATACATCCGATGGAAGCTACAATAGCCCTAAAAGAGCCCTAGGTAGATTTGCTGTTGAAAGAGATCTATATTAAAAGAACTGTGTTGCTTTAGGTTGCTCAAAGCTAATGACTATAAGTAGCGTTATTCATTTAATGCCACCATTATTGTTTGTTAATAAACGTAGAGCTGTATTAGTAAGAAGCTACGCAAATGACAATAAAATTCTTATATCTCATGAATAATACTTAAACATATCTTTCCAGAAAAAAAAAGCTCAGAAATATATAAAACTATTATTCACAGAGCATTATCATATTTTAAGGGGCCCAAGGTTGCCTTGTTGTAGCACGTCGGATTTCGACGCAGAGGGTTCTTGGTTGGAATCCTGACAAGCGCCATTAAATGCCTCCCTATCTAGACCGGATATGGGTACGGGAAATCCATAGACCTAAAAGTCCCTCTATGAGACCAGAGAGATTGGGAAAGGGTACAATCCCCCAGATGTCGTCTCTGAGGTTGCTGGGTCAAAATTGAGGTGGTGTCTCATATGGACTCCGAACCTTGTGTTGCTATTGTAAACCGAAGTTTCTTCTGCATGAAAAGCTTATATGGACCTGGTCTAGAATACTTCCGGCCAAGTGGTATTCGGAGCAACAACAACAACACATTTTTATCTCTATCATTGTTTATGAAAATCCATAATTTCATTTAAACTTTTATATTGAGTGTCGATTGATGAAACTCTAATACCAAACTCTTTGATAATAGAGTTTAATATTAGAGATAACTTGGATGACAGAGTTTTTGACGATATCTTTCTAAGCTGAAGCAAGGGGTGTTATTATCTGCAAATCTTAGGTTAATAAAATATATCAGTATTTCCTGGCTCTCCGATATAAGTCCCATTCTCACCCGACTTTTGTATATGTGTGAGAGCACCTAATGAGGTATTACGTAAAAACATTGTAGGGAAAAACTATGTACGTTCTTCTAAAAGGTTTTAAATTGCGAATAATGTATTTTCAAGTCATTTACCCCACTTCTACAGTTTTTATTTAATTCTTTTCATGAGTAGATATAAATCTTCAACACTTAGATGGTGTAGACCACAGACGAATTTCCCATTCGAATCGTGCATTTCAACCCTGTTTATAACAAGCTATGTAACGTTAAGGGAATCAATTCTCTGGTTGCTTTTATGGACAGCCGTATATATTGCGGATGGTGTTTGTATAATCCTTATTCTTTCCTCTGAATAAATACACACATATGCAATCAATAACAAAACGAATCTATGCACCTAGGAGGTATTTTCCGAATGTGATGAAATTCCATATGTTTCGACCGAATTTGCAAATGATTAAAATTTGGTGTCCAACGAATGAACAGCGGGATCTTCAGTTTATCAGAACCGTTCATCCAACAGGTGTATATAAGAAGCAATTCTCGATCTGGTATTCATAATTTCTGCTGCATTTCGACTGGAGATATCTCACGTTTACTGAAACAATGCCTCACTGAAGGATTCGTGCTCATTATGAGAACATTTCGGAGTTTGTAAGAGTACTTGTCATCGGATTGAAAAAAGTTGGTTAGGCAAATCGAAGAATCGCTCAAAATCTGGCTCGAAGCGATGCAGCGATTAGACGATGCTGGCAAGAGTGTTTCAACAATGTCAGATTTAAAAATTCTTGGCCACCTAAGTCACCTGATCTTTCACCCACAGAGCACAATTGAGACATGATGGGAAGGAGATTGCAACTATCCCGGAATGTGGCCGATTTAGCCCGACAGTTAGAGAAGATTTTGAAAGAAATCCCGCAAGTCACCATCGGGAAACTTTATCAGTTTATACCACGCTGGATTACAGCTTGCATCCAGGGCATAGATGGACAAACACCATATTGACACCCACTTTGTAATGATCAAACTCTGGAATTAATGAGTCAATTGTTCTGAAATTTTACCGGTTTTTTTCTGTGCAAATTCTTTACATCGATCAATTTTTGTCGCCCTCGGACAACCCCTTCGTGGTGAGCCGAATTTTTTGTTATAGAGTATATATATATATATATATATATATATATATATATATATATATATATATATATATATATATATATAACTATTCATCCATATATACATGCATGTGCGTTTCACGTAGTATGTACGTACGTTTTATGTAAAAAAAATTACGCTCAGTATTGTAGAACCTATGCTTGATTTTCTTTTAAAAAAGTACATAATCTCAAAAATCCCTTTCTCCTGTAGAAATTAAAATGTTCCTCTTTCAGTGTACATTTAAGGAATATACCGAATTTGTTCTGATTATTTATAAGGATCGGGTTAGAGATGTTTTTATATAAATCTATCAAGGGTAGAATTTTCGCTTCTCAAAAACTTTAATAATAATAAAAATACATATATGAGTTTCACGATAAATATCGTAATGAAAGTGATATTATGGATATTATTCAAACATTCAAATTTTTCTAAATTAATTTAGCCGAATGTGTCTCCTTACCACCCCAAAAAAGAAAATACTCCGTAAAGGCTATACCTAAATTATTATTATTTATCGAGATCAACAATTATGAAAGTTTCAACTTATAGACGGAAAAAATTTAAATATCTTTTAAAATGTGCATTATGGAATACTGGATCTTTTAATATTATAACTAATAAAAATTTTACTTCAAGATGGATACCTAAGAAACAGAGAAAGAATCATAATAAATTAATTTCAAACTGAAGAGACCACAATCATGATTTATTGTTAATTACATCACAAGCTTTAAATAATTTTCTAACAATTTTTAAAAGTACTTCTCCTATTCAATGATATAATTTTATAAGCTTATTTTAAGTCTTGATAAATGACATGCTGATTAACTTCTATGAACAGCCTATTTGTTTCAGAAAGCACAACAAAGGTGTGAGCTAAACTAATTTCCAACCTATTATAAATTCCCTCTTCCCCGGATCTTAATGGTTTGGCGTAATACTTTATGCTTGACATCATTTCTCTGTTTACAACTCTCTTGTCCAAATATTTTCCGCACTGTGTCTAGGAATTCTCGGTCGGTTCCCTTCTGAACTAATCACTACAAAGCACAGTTTTCTCATTTAAGTCTTTCTCCTGTTGGTTTTAACGATAATGTGGTTACCTTGATATGACCCGTGTACTCTATTTCATGGTATACAGCGTATGTAGACACCGAAATCTCGATGTTCATGGCTACACGTTGAAAATAAATATGCGCGGAAAGTCCACATTACAGAGTTAGAAGAAATTAGCTTACCTGGAAACCATTTTCAGTTTCACAAAGAAATTAATTTTATTTCATTAGGGTACAGATAAGGAATATTGGAAATGATGCTTGAAAAGAAATATTGTTGGGGAAACAATGGTTTAATAATATTTAATGGAAAACTTGGATTGGACTTTACGGATGATTATATTTCTATTTAATTAGATATAAAGCATATTCGTAAATTATTTTGATGAATAATATGTTTGAATGTATTATCAAGCTTTTAATTAAAAAAATATTTTAACATCAAATTTACTGCAATTTTATTATTATATATATATCGGCTGTTTTAGTCTAAATATTTCTAACTGACTGTACAGGAATCGTAATGTAACATTTAGAATTTTCTAATTTTTGAATGATTATTTGGGAAATTTTGAAATTTGATACCGATTTTTTATAATGGGTTTAAAAGTTTTTGACTGTTACTGAATTTTAACAGGATATGTATCTTGATTCTTTGTTCCAAAAGTTTCTTACGCTAACATAATAATGTCAAGTGATTTTTGAAATCAAAATACTTAATTCACCCTATTTCAGGCATGATGGAGTTAAATAACAGCCTTATCTTGGTGTCGATAAATGTTAGAAACTTTTTTAATTACAACGTATAAGTACATTCAACTCGAGAACAAATGTATTATGCACGAGAACAATTGCTTATCTATAAAACATTATCATCTTAATTCTATGTGTTATTACTATCTATGTGTTATTAATTTCTCATTTTCAAAATAGAAATATTCATCAAGTAAATGAGCTTTCAACAAGAGTCCTTCCTGTCTATTCCTTATCAATGAATATGGTGATATTTTAATAGCTAAAGATATATTTAGCATTTATTCTTACAACAAAACATAAACCAGAAAAAAAATCTTTAGAAATAATACCATAGATTATTCTATATTCCAAACTGAAAAACCTTCAAACATCTTATTTCCTTCCAATAATTGCCAGAGGAATTTAAGTTTTTTAATGTTTAGTTTAATCGATCAGTAATCTTAATCATTTTAATTCGATAATGAAATTCATATGAAATCGATAAGAATACATACTCACATCTCTGATTGTTATCTTTTCGAGGCTTTGCGGAATATGCGTAGTCTGTATTAATATATGAAATATTTATTTAGGGTTTTTTGGATGCTGAAGGAAGGCGGATAAACCAGTTTATATGATATTTATAGTAGCGGATTTTTTTCTGTGACAGGAATCATTTCATAAGCTTCTTGGACGTTAGCCTGTAAGAGAATGGTATATAATGAACACACATAAGTAAAAGTATAAGGGACAAAGTTATAAAAAATATAAAAGTATTTTGAATTTTATCATTATTTATGTTGTACTGGTACATTTCTATACTTGTCATTACTTTAGACGGCGTTCAAAAATTCTTTTTTACATGATATTGATTTTTTTTTTTCAAAGGAAAGATATGTGAACAACAATGTATAGCAGTTTGAGCACAGCAGTATCGAATGTACAAAATTTGAAGTAGTATCTACTAGCACAATTTATGCTGAAATTTTCTTATGTGTTAAAGAAATCTTGTGTGCCTTGCGTTAGTACAAAAAGAATAGAGTCGTACAAAAACAATCTATTTTATTTTCTATGAGAAATTTCTGACAATGTTAATTATTTTCGTTTGAATAATTAACGGTGCTTTCGAAAGGATGCACACAACTTTGAATGACTACAGAAGATAAATCGCGTTTGATGAGCAGTTTTTATTTATATGTAAACATAATATAATACTCAACACATACAGTAAACGTTTAGAACTGCTCTCCACTGATTCTGCGGATGGCCAATCCAAAATAAAATATTTGCCCCACGCATCAGAGTATACTAAGCCTAACTTCAACAACGGTAGCAATTATTCTGGCTTGTCCCAAGTTTGCCTGATAACATCTCTAATGGTTTTAAATTTTTGTCGAATTCTATTTCGCGAGACGTACATTCGGCTAACATCCTAAGGCTCCTATAGATTTTTATCCAAAATTCTTCCACAACAGCACTGGAAACGTGCTCTCTTCCCGTTGACTTTGGATGACACACACCCAAGAGCATGTCTGTTTCCCAAAGAAAATTGTGTCAAGCACATATTGGGCGCATTCTGGTAGGTCATTTTGTCCCCTGAATGGAAAAATTTTGAAATCAATTTTAAATTTTATTTCCTCAAACTAAAACTTACAAGAACCCTATTCACCAAGTTCAAACCATATTTACCCACTGCGCTATTGAAAATGACCACTTTCAAATGGTGTGGTATGTCACACTATTGGTCATTAAACATCATACACAAAAGTTTATTTGTTTTACTACATTATAACACTCAGTTTTTATGTATCCTCAAAATTATTTTCTGTTTCTCTGTAAAATTGCTTACCCTGTTGAAACAACCTATTTTAGACTTTTGTTTGCAAATAAATAATTGCCAGATATTTTTGCGTGCTATTTTGGACCGCACTTTGTACTTTGGTAAATAAATAAAAAGACTGTAGACGAGAAATTCAGTTCAGATAACGTAACGTTCAGGCGGCATCATTTTGGAGAGAGAAGAAACGGAATGTTCAGTCGGCCCTATTTTGTAGAGGAAACTTTGGTATTTTGTAGACGAAGACTTTTGTTACTTTGTAGAGGAAATCTTTGCTTACATAAGATGAGTCTATGGTGAAGAAAATGTTCACTAACCCTGATTTTCAGTCCTGAAGTAGTAGGGATTAGTCCATGAAATTTTTAGTGACTAAGCTTCTTGTGAGAATGAATGTTCGATCATGGAGTGGTAGTATGAACTATAAAATGATGACCGCTTGTGCCGAATTGAAGAAGACTCTCCGAACATTGTGTCTCAAGAAAACACCTAAGTCCATATGACTGCCGACAACCACATTGGGTAGAAGAAATCATGGCTTCACAAAAACAGGGACGACGCAATTTTCGTGTAGAAAATAATCTTAAATTTTATTTAAAATAAACATGGTTAAGTTCCATCAAAAGTTACTCTTAGTTAAAATAAATGCAACACTAAACAGACAATTATCGTCTAGCTCAATACATCAGGAGATGGAGCATAACATGACCATTCAGGTCTGGACCTGGGAGAATAATAAAAAATCAAATACGAGCTTAGGCTCTAAAAGTATAGCGTGTCCAACAGAATCGGGAAAAATAATAATAAGCTCCCCTCACCAAGAGTCAGCCGAAAACCGTACGCTGATTTTGGGTGCCTGCACAAAGAAATACGAACCAACAGCTACTAAAAAATATCCAGTCTGACTATCTTATTTTTTCAAGTCCTGGACAGGCGCGCGAGGAGAAACAAGAGTTGCTATATCCAGAAATCCGCCAAACGCGTGGGGAGAGGAGTGAGCCACAATAAACTACCGCGACAACGACTTTGTGTCCTGAAAAAAGAGACGCGAAAACTTTGCCAAGAAAGCAGCCCTAAACGTTGCCAACTGAAGCGAAGTCGGATAGAAGTCCGAAGTGGCACTCATTGCCTAAGACCGACCAATTAGAGTACAGCTAAGCAAGCGGGAACTTTTTAAGAGAGAACAATATTTTCCACGCTTCCCACGCTGTGGGGAATCGAAAATTACTTTAATAGAGAACAATATTTTCTGCCCACGCTGTGGGGAATCGGAATGTTGAGATATTTTTCTTGGGATAACGCGAGCCCCTTCGGCTAAGTACATCCAATTAGTTGACTAAGTTTTCCGTGCACAATACAGTCAGAGGGGAATATACAAATTTTCTGTTTTTCTGGACACAACGACAGGCAATAAACTGGCTATCTAAATAAGGAAAGGAATTTTACGGTGGTTTACCGTTCACAGTCCAGATATTAAGATCAATAGCTGTTCGGAATAAGAAAGCGCTCCTAGCTCAGCATGTTAGACCTCCCACGAAACGAGGGCAGATATAAAAATTCACTGTTAAATCCTAAGAAGTTAAGAATTTACCTGAAGGACTGAAATTAGTTAAAGAATTAAAATAAATATTAAAATTTAGATTACTGATTTGAGTTTTGCATTGTTAATATTAAAATGACCTGTAACGAAATTCATCGTTACAAACACCTAATCGGTAGCAACGAGATAAACGTCTCTTTTGCGTTTGTATCTTGAGCCTAATGTACATTAGTGTATTAAACATACGACAGACGTTTTACTTAAACTCTCAATTTCTGCATTCACTTATTTGGAAACACTGCTATGTTCAAAATATAAACGCTTGATTTGTTCAACGTAACATATGACTCTAATATATTTTACCAAAACCAGTAGTGCCAAAGAGTGTTTCTTCTCGAACTTCTTTCTTCGTAGCGATATTCGTTTGATATATGTTCTTTTGATAAAGAGCTTGTATGATACTGTATGCCACTTTCTTAAGGAACATTTAGCAATTACCGATAAAGCATAAGTGGTGAAGTTCCAAGTGGGCGCTCAGATAAAGTACCCTTTATCCTGAAATTCGATGTTCACACTACTCAAGAACTGATTTACGAATAATATATGTTCTAAGACGAAGTGAATTATGGATGTCTCAAACATTATGCAAAGAGGATCTCGTTAAAAATTGGTCTTTGGAATTGAGGATTTGCAATCTATTGAATATATGAAGTGGAAATTGATATTCATAATTGTTTAACAGATAAACAATACCTTCATAAATCTTTTAAAGAAAATCATAGAAAATGAAAGTCACTCATCAGAAACTCAGCATAGCTTACTTACTAGGAAAAATCATTCATTTGAATGTTGGAAGGTCAACAGTCCGCTCTGTAAAAAAAAATGTTTCTCAAGATCCTAACTGCTTAAAATGAACTATGATGAATCATTTGACAAATGTATAACAAACTCAAAGCAAAAAAATTATATGCATATGTTTTCGAAATACAGCTTTTTAAGATGAAAGATTAATTATAACATCCAAACGTGTGTTTTATTTAAGTTTTTCCCTTAATTTAACCATGTTCCCCTGTTTTCTCCACTACTATTCGAAATTTTTGGTAAATCGTTCTTAGCGTTCTAAATTTTTAATATAATGCAGGTCATCTAAACAAATGTTTCTATGTATCAATTGAAATTTTAATTATTATCATATATTTTTTAATCATGAAAGTTAATCCAGAGACTTCACTCTGCTGATCTTCAGTATCTGCATCCCTCACAGAATTTCAATTTACGAACTGAGCGTCGAAAGAATTTTTGTAATAAGTTCGCCTCTGATTTATTTTCTAAATATCTGATGAACCCATTAATTGAGTTCTGAAACATAATGAAACATTCAATCATAGGACCACAATAAGAAATTTCTTATTATCGAGTAATATTGTTAAATTAAAAGTCTCGTGCCCAAAATATCATTACTCATGTATATATATATATACACAGCAAATAATTTATTCCACCGCAATATACAGCTTCAGCGTTTCCCCTTCGTGAACTGCAAGTTTTCAGTATTAATAAAGGGAATTAAGATTCAAGATAAACATCACTCACTGTTATTTACATGATCATTCCCGTTATTTATTACTCGCAATGTATAATCTTTAATAGAATCAGCTTGAAGATGTATCTGTATAATCATTCATTCTATGTTTCCAAAAGATAACAATTCATTTAATTGTCAATCGCCGATCTCCGTGACAACTGCAATAAATTTATAAGATTCCTCTAGATTTCCTAATGATGTAAACATGTGGATACAGATTTTAAATTAATTCACATTTTGTCGAGTAGTTAATCACGTATTTCTCAAAAAGAAATATTTAAGAGTTGTAGTGCTGTGAATCAGTTTGTGCCAGTATTGGAAATTTTGTAGCCTTTTCCAGCAACATGTTTATCGTGATAAATGAACGGCAGTTGCACGTTTCGAGTAATGAAACAGTTCTCTCTTAATAAACAACTTGTGAGTATTGGTAAGTAACCATGTTTTGCACGTATATCAAATGGTCTGTGTCAAATAGAATTAGTTTTCAGGATAAGTTCATTTGTCATTCTTGTATTATATGCAAAAAAAATAAGTGTACCATGGGATACTTTAATGATAGTTTCACTACACATCTAATAAGTATTCATGAGGGTATCTATTACCAGTTAATAGAGCAAAATACTTTTTCACCATTGCAACATCGTAAATATTGGTTTTAGGGACTTGCTAATAAGAATTTATTAAGGCCTGTGTTCCTAGATAATCGAGCGAAACGATTTTTCTTGATATGATGAAAATGCAACGTTTTTGTTAAATTCTAATGGCGCTTTTTGATCCTGTTATAAAATTGGAGTCATACTCATGAAAAGTATTACTTGATTTAGGGCTAATAGTTAGGTGTGTGTTGTCGAGTTGTTATCGATCAAATTTATGCAACAATGTTTCAAAATGTTTACGAAATTCCGAATATCAGTTTAAATAGTTATAACCTGGACTAGAAAACAATAATTCCAAACTGTTACCCTTTATACCTGTGATATAAGAGCTTTCTTTTGATGGTCATAAGCTGTAAAAAGTTTTCATTAGAGTGAAATTCATTTAATAGAAGCTTATTACTTTCATAAAATGGAAAGACTTGTCATTCATAATTCAATTTCCTACCCAATAACGTAAGGTACTACTTGAGGCTCATTTATTTTAAATTAAGTTTTATGTCAGACTAAATTTTGAAGTTCGTTTATCTCTTGTCTTTAAAGGTGCAAATTTAAGCCAGTGACTCGAATGCCTGAAGTAAAGGAGTCTCACTTATGCCTTGTTTATATTGCTGCAGAGCGTGGTGTAACGTTTCTCCGTTGGCGCCGAAATTGTTGAAATGAACTGAGATTGGTTCGGCATGTCAGGTGGTATCTGCGTTGATCTCTGTGATTATTTAACATTTATATCGCTGACTCTTCGGAAACAATGTGAACGGGGCCCTAGCATACAAAACAAATTATTTTCCGTGTACACTTATGGCGGCTGGTGCATGGAAAATCTATCGTGGTTGCAATGTCCTCCTAGTTCTCAAATTTATCTCTGGAGGTCCGGGGACAAGTGCTCCGGTCTCGTCACTTGACTCGGTTAAAAATTACGGGACCTGTCCTTTAGCCAAGTCGGACTCCGACCCTTGTGGTTCTATTAAAAACCAGAGCCACCTCTTCGCCCAATAGCCGTTATGGACTTGAACTGACAATATACTGTCGATGAAGGGGCACCAGTCATATCAACAACACAAATTATTTTAAACTAGCAGAAAGAATCTCACCTTGAGTTGGTATAACAACGGGAGCATAAAAGCAAGTCATCAGGTATAGACCATATTCCCGATTAGGCGCAGTAGGTTCCTAGATAGTCGTAAGAACGATACCACAAATTCTCCTTTTGCTTGGTTTCTTTTCCTGGTCTTGCGATTTCGTGCACTTACAGTAATTGCGTGTCGTTGGGTCTTTTTCCCCGCCTCTACAGCATCCACCTTTAGGCCTTTATCAAAATTCATATGCAGTAACCACCGATTATAGTGATCAGTGGTTATAAGAATCAACCGTTTATAACAATCAATATGGCAAAAACAAAAACAAATGTATTATTTCCATGTTAAAATTTTCGCTTTAAAGAATCAATCCACCGGTTTTAAGAATCAGCTTACACTCTTCGCTCTCCTTTCATTTTTCCAAAAAAGCAACTTAAACCCACAAGACCGGAAGTTCTTTCTTTATATTTTTTAAAGAAAGAGTGATAAGATGGGATGGAATACAGTCGTAAAACACGTTCCTTTCTTTGGTAGACATAACATAATAGTTTGCCCTTAAACGCTTTAGCACAGTGGTTCCCAACCTTTTGTGGCTCATCTCCCCTTTCGGGAGGTTGACTAACACCTATCGCCCCCTTTTCATTTTCATTGTATGCCTAATTTTAATTTGAAGTAAAGTGTAAATAATAAAGCAGTTTTATTATTTTAAACAATTTTATTACCGTATATAAAAACAACGAAAGCAGTTTTTTCCGGTCACTCTTAAACAAAATAGAAAAAAAATAAATTAAAATGTACATTTTTTACAGATGTTTTTTAAGAACAAAGATGTGAAATAATTAACTAAGATCATTGACATACATTTAAAATACACGAGTACATGTTTTCATTTTTAAATTGGAATCTGGAAAAATTTAGAAAGTTGACAGTTAAAATTTGAAAAAATAAATGAAAGTTTGAAAATTTTGTCATTGTTTTATTTTATCTTTTCAATGGCTGCCTTGTGCTTGGTGGATTTCAATTAAAGCTTGAATATCCGGCTTTATGTTCGTCAAGTTCAGGCGCAAGTCTCCTTAGAGGCAAATGTCTAACTTATTTCTTTGTTTTGCGAGGAGCTGGACAACAGAACTAAATCCTTTTTCAACTAAATATGTTGACGGGAACGAGATGAAAAGTGGTTCCGTTTTCCCCCACAGTTGTGGATAAGTGTCCATAAGCTTCATCCAGGCTAACTCGTAACCGCTCTGCTTGAAAATGATTTTCGCCTCACAGTCATACTTCAGATCGAGAAACTCCGTCTGCAAAGAGTTATCAAGATTATCCACAGCTTCAAACGAGAATGGATCTAGAATCCAATCCGGAATTTGTAACTTGGTCAAATCTTCAAATCTTGATTCCATGTCAGTTTTTAACTGGTCAAGGTGATCAGTAAAAATTAGGATTTTGTCTTTTGGGAGCTCAGGAGTCTCGTTATCTGACACTGAACACTTTTTAAGGTTAGGAAACTGAATTATCTCTTTACGGCTAATATTTACCTTGTGAATATCAAACTTGGCGATGAATGATGAAAAATTTCATTTGGCCTTGATAAGTTTCATCTTGTTTCCTTGAAGCCTTATACTGACTTCGTTCATTTTTTCAAAAATATCTGTAAGGTACGCAAGTTCCAACTTGCGTTGCTTCAAATTCTCACTTAAAACACGATAAGACGTGTCGAGAAACTCAGTAACCGTGTCAAATAATACGAAGAAACGGCGCAAACAGTTTTTATTGGAAAGCCACCTCACGGCCGTAAGTAAAAGCAAGCGTTCGAATTCCTCATCATTTTCTTAGCAAAGTTGACGGAACAGACGGTCATTTAGGGGATTAACTTTGATCTTGTTGACACCAGTAATAACCAGTTGTAGGGTTTCATGCAGGACACCACTCAATTTTTTCACAGCTAAGTGTTAACGATGAATGACACAGTGCATAGTGATGACCTCTGGAACTTCTTTCTTAAGGTGGGCTAGAAACCCAGCATGCCGACCTGACATTGAAGGAGCACCGTCTGTTGCGCAAACGCTCACGTTTGTTAGAGGAATCGCTTTTTCCTCAAAATAATCTTGCACCACTTTAAAAATCGACGATCCCTTCGTATCAGTGATCAAAGTTCTAGCAAACACATTTCCTCAGTAATTTCCTTTTGTACATTGATAAACCTCACATAAGCTAATAAAATTGACTTGTTATCAATCACAGTTGATTCATCAATCTGCAATGCAAATTTACTTTTTTTCAACAAATTGGTGAGTTTGGATTCAACGTCTGTGGCAATTTCGTCAATTCTCCTGGAAACAGCATTGTTGCTGAAAGGAACCGATTGACTTATCTTATTACTAGGGCCCTCGCCTAGCATGATTTCAACAAATTTTTTGGCAGCCGGTAAAACAAGAGTTTCGCCAATTGTGTGAGGTTTACCACACTTAGCGATCAATAAAGACACCTCGTAAGAAGCAAGAAGACCTTTGTCAAAATCGGTTGCTCGTTTTTTAAATAATTCACTCACATTAGGCCGTTTATCAGCTTTAGCTTTGAGGTGTTGAAAATAACTAAGTTCTTTACTCACTTTATCACTGTGTACTCTTGATAAATGATCTTTCATTCGCGAAGGCTTCATGGCTTCATTACTAGTAAATGTTTTATAGCACAAAAGACAATGTGGAAACTGCACATTTTGCGGTAACGCAATAAAACCAAATTTTAAAAACTCAGCTGAGTATTGACGACACTTCCTTTTTGAATCCATTGTGCATGAACTTCTACACTTCAAAACAAACACACAAATGCAGAAAAGACACACACAACAACTGATGGTGAGGCACATAAAGGCTAGTGAAGACTGAAAACGAATGTAGGTCAATGGCAAGTGTGATGTGATGGCAGGAGGGGGATGAGTTGAGTCACCAGTCGGCCGCGCTGAGCAACAACAGGTGGGGACTGTGGAGTAGAGCGAGTGCAGGGAAGTCGTCGGCTGAGAATAGCCAGTGACTCGTGCTACCCGGCAACTTTGACTGTACGGGTTTTACTGTACAGTACTATTTTAATTTTCCCCCTTTAAATACTCATCGCCCCCAAATCGCCACCCACTTATTTATTGCCCCGCCCCTGATAATCCAAATCGCCCACTTGGGTGCGATCGCCCCCAGGTTGGGAACCACTGCTTTATCACACCACTGTCCTATTAGCTTGACCCGGGGGCATCTTTACCCGCCCTGGTCCGATTATTTTTTCTCCACTGGCAAACAAAGACAGGAACTATTTTTTTTCCACCTCCCACATCCTGGTTGCGGCTTCCTGTACCCTGAAACAAACACATAAATCTTCGAAGTGTCCACTATGACTTAGGCAAACGTGACATTAGAAGATTCAGCACGTTATCAAACCGTGAAACGTAAGCTAGAAGGTGAATCTTCGTCTGAGACTATTAGTATTGAGAGAGGTATAAACAGCCTCCTGAAAACTTCATTACGTCAAACTACCTAAGAAAACTTTTTATTGCTCCCTTCCTGTAGTTGAAATGTTAAAACTGTTAAGCAGGTATGTTGTAACAAATATTGGATTTTTTCTTCTCTTACTATAATTATGTGTATCTACTTATAACTCTAGAAACTAAGTTGTATTTTTAAAATTATAAAAAAATTATTTTAATAAAAGATAATTAACATAAATCAAAGAGTATTTTATGGTAAATTATCTAATATATGTATATATGAGTGTGTGTGAGGCTGTTCAAAATCCTAAATTTCGGCTTTAAGAATCAACCGATTATAAGAATCAAAAACAGTAATAACAAACGTGATTCTTATAAGCAAATATCCCTGTATTACAAAATTTCCTTTTCTAAGCCATCTTAAAGGGCATTTTACCTGGTATCGCTCCCTGCCTGGCTTGCCCTGTTGGCCTAGGGTGGGTAAACCTGGGTGCTGGGATGGGTCGTACAGGGGAAATAGCTTCCAGCTGCGGTCTATATCCACGGCAGGGAGTCGAAACCTGGAAGACCTCCGCCGCTATGCCGGGACCCATCACGTGCAATTTAAGTCATCGGTAATAACATTATTTGAAAGGTAATATCTCACTATAACGTTTAATATAATGTAACAGTATAAATACATTAACGTGATTGGAAAGGGACAGTACAACTTAAATAATTCCCGCTGATTAGGTTATTTTTATCGTAGAATATGAGATAAGATGTGACGAAGAAAAAATTTATTTTTTAAATTGTAGTTCAGTTTCCTTTAAACGCTTTGTTTATTAATAAAAGTGATGAGTCACTTTCAAAAGTTAGATTACAGAACAAACGTTAAAAAAAGATATTTCGATAACGTGTTTATAGTTCTTTTTTTTTCTAAATATTTTAAATAATGCGAATAAATTCTATCTTTTGCTGGATTTAACAGAAACACATTCATTTTACAAAGAATAGTCAGCTTTTTTTTATAACGGTAATGCAAATGTCATCAAACAACTAAAACTACATCGACAAATTTTGTATTTTTCCTATTTTTAAGTTCGTCTATAAACACGCTGTTCTTTAGAGACCTTGAAAATAAATAAATTATACAAGTTATGCTTTCATTTTAAACTCTAGATCTTTTGTTCAATGTTCATTATCCCAGCTTTTTTTAAAGTACAAATCTTGTAGATGGATCTTGTTAGCAAAACGAATACTTTTATATCCCTACAACCATTGAAGTTTTTGCATATAATTTACATTCATTGTTAAAGCTGATTAAAATGTTGTTCTTTGTTTGCATTTTAATATAATATGATAACATAACGTTATCTTTGAAAAGCTACAGTTTTTGATCAAAATAAATAATGTATATGGTGTACATTTAAATACATTTAATTATTTTTTTAATAATAAGAATATCTAAAAGTGTAACTAAGAAGAAATTTATTAATGTAATATATAATTTTTGTAATGCAATATGTTGAGATTATATAAAAATCAATGGAAGATTGTTCAAATGCAAACAGTTACGTTACGTACCATAAAAACAGAAAATAAATTCTGCATAAGATCTTATTTAAGTATATTAAGCTCTCACAAAAAGTAAAATAAGAAACTCTTCCCTTTAAGGCAAATATGACATATCCTTTATTTACTGCAGAATCATTTACAATAAGGATATTGGTTGTTTTTTAATACAAATTGCAGTAATTGGACGCTACCTTAAAGAGTGTTTGAAGTCACGATAAAGCACAACTTTACAAACTTATTTGGACTCAATATCACCATTCTTTACTGATAGACTGTTTCCGTCAACTATATCAATTTTCCAGTCTCTCTCCACATTCAGTCTTCTGCATGCGAACACATCTCTTTAACATGCAGATATTGAACGAAAACGTAGTTGTTTACAGAATACCTTTAATTCTGGTTAAAATCCATTTCGTTGTAAACCCGAAGAATATTTAAAACGACACATATTTCAAAAATGATCGATGAGAAATAAGATACTCAGAGCACGTTTGACGTGAAAGGAAACATCACTTTTTCGGGGCTACATCTGTCAAGCTATCAGTTGAAGAAGACAATGAATGTTGTGCTACCGCGCTATAAGCTTTCGAGGGAGAAAAAAATCCTGGGCATGGGGAGTGATCGGTCAGCGGAGACGTTCATCATCTGCAGCGGTGTAAGAGGAATTTATTCAGTGTCTTTCTCCGTGAATTTAATAAATCTTGCGTGAAATGGAATCCTGAAAATATCTGTTTATACTTTGATGGATGAATTTTTATTCAGTACCCCAACAGTGCTAAATCTGGGTCTTGGACGTATTTTTATGATATCTTCATGTTCTAAGTGTTACATTGTTTTTTATTGATTTTTTTTCCTTTACAAAAATAGCACATGCTTTAAAAAAAGAAGCCTGGAATATCATGATACATTTTTGCGCTACAGAGTGTAAAAAGTGATAAAATTTGAAATATTTTACTGATCTCTGACAGATATTGTTTTGAAACTGCAGTATTCGCTTCTCGAGCAATAAATAGTTTCTCTCCTCTAAAATGGTTAAATATATAAGGCGTATAGGATATATTTTGTATAAATTACGTACACACTTCAATGGTGAACCAGTTTATAATGTTCAGTCGGTTTATCTATACACTCAGAAACACGCATATTAACCCAGATCCATGTTTTAACGGCAAATTTTCAAAAATATTTAAATTAGAAAAATTATTATATGTATATGACTTTTTCTCATCAACAATATGTCTCTCTGAGTGTTAGTTTATTCTTAAATTAATAATGAATGAACGTTATTTACTCTATTTAAATACTTTTCTGTCGAAAACATCACTCCGGTTTTCAGGTAGGTTATTTGCATGTTTGACAGAAAAAAAAAATTTGTGCTAAGTCAATTTAAACAAAATATTTTATTTAAATATAATTTCCGAGTTACAAAATACTGTTTTCCTTGTTCAGTCTTTTAACACTCGATTACTAACCTTGTATCCATGAGATACACAGTAACTATTTTTGCTGACTGCAAGTCCATTCGTAGAGAGACAGGCTGCTTCCCCCGCCTATCTTCCTAGCAGAAGGTGTGCTAGGTGTCAGTTTAGTTTTCGTTCTTAAAAAGTAAAGGTTATTGACATCACAAGCCCCTCAGATACGACGACATATTTTATCCCTCAGATACGACGACAGCAGATACGTAAGCATTTTTGGATCAATCTGATTTTTTTGTTTTGTTTTTTGTAGCTGTATTTTTTGTGGATTGTTGTTGATTCCAAAATGTTTTATTCAACCAATTTGGAAATTTATGCAATGTTTTATTCAAACAATTTGGAAATTTATGCTGGAAAGCAAACGCACGGGCCCTACCAATTCAGCAACAAGAGCACGGACATAGTAGAAAGATTGATTACTCCCATCACTAACACCGGACGTAATGTCACTGCTGATAATTGGTTCAGTGATGTCTCACTGCTCCAAACCTTATCAGAAAATTATTCCGTAAATAAAAGGCAAAACAATGCATACCTCTAGTTATTTACCCCCCTTTTCCTTGAAATAATAGTGTAAAAATTGATATATAATTGTTTTTATGTCATGTATCTCACAGATACGACGACAGTAATGACGTAAGTTTTTTGAGGATAGTAATGGAGTGTTAATTTGGTTTGATAAATTTCGAAGCACGGCCGCCCTGCGCTTAGTCCAGCATCCCACTCTTGACAAAAATATCGTGTACCTTAATACCCTTTTCACCGCGTTGACTGCAACAAACTGCGTATTTTCTTGTTGGCTTTTCGTTTCTTTGGAATTGAAAAAATGAATCTGAGAATACATTTTATTATAAATGCCCCGATTAACAACCTATCAATATTCGAATTAACATCCTATCATCTAAGTTCCTTCAGCAATCAAAAATTTCAAGCATATTTCCCACATTAAAATTGACTAAACTTCCAGGAGTTTCTGAGAAATTAAATTTAGGAGGAGCGTTAAATGTCTCCTTTTCTTTGATTCATCATCTGGGGGATTCATATGGAGGGTTATCCTAGATTTGCATTCGTTTTTTCAATTATTTTATATATATATATATATGTGATAATAATCACATTTGGAAAATTTAGCACAATGGTACGAGGAGTGATGCAGTCGGGCTGAGTGTGGTTCAGGAAAACACTTTTATTCAATTATGAAGCATGGCGAAGGTATTAGCTGCAGCGGCCACATGACTTGTCCGGCGTCCATGTCAGGACGGGACGCGGATTACAAACAGGCGCGGACAGCATGTCCGACAGCAACAATAAGTTAGAAACGAAGAGAGAGAAAAGTCTTCTATCCATGCAATATTAAATGGGTGTTTTGCGATATTGTCGCCAGAGGGACTAAACTACTTAATTTTTAATTGGGCGACTTTAGATTCGTGGAGTTCACGTGTCCACTTAAGTTTATCGGGGACTTTACTGCTAGATCCCACGCTTGTTAGAACCGCGAACTGTTGAGGGCCTGGGCGTAGGATAAGTGGCCATAAAGTTCTTGCAAAGTGGGGTTTTTGACGTTATAAAGACATAACTTCAGAGTGGCTCGAGGGCTCTTCAAGAATTTTGACACTATACTGACATTCGGAATCTCATAAACTTCTAACACTCATATCTGGGGATGTTATTGAGTTCAGATACTTCACATGCCTGCTTAATGATCTGCAGGGCTAATATAAATTATACTTACTTTACTTTTAGGTTGCAATTTTTGGAAAAGGGGTCGTACTTTATTAACAATAGAATATGCCTTAAAGTAAAGTAATTTAGGAAGACGCGTTTTCTTGTTACATTTATATATATATATATATATATATATATATATATATATATATATATATATATATATATATATATATATATATATATATATATATATAATTAATAATAAATACGACGATCAGTGTATGCGATTGATGTAAAAAATATATATATTTATAAAAAAATTTTAAGACTTATTTTTATAGACAAAATAATGTAGAAGAAAATATTCAAATTAAATCTAATAGAACATACTAAAGAATATAGTACATTTAATATAGTGCAGTTTGAGGAACATATCTTTTACTGTATTTTAATATTTTTTGGGATAATGTCCAATCGTCTGCCGCATTAGCAAGGGAAAAAAATATTTTTTGTCTATTTCATTGTTATGCACGTGACGATAATTTATTTAAAGTACCAGAAAAAGAAATCACGTGATCGGCATTTAATAAATTAAATTCTAAAAATTAATTATTGTCCAAATTTCAGAAAAATCTTTTTTCCGGTTCGGATGCATTAAATTAATTTCCTTCTTAATCCCCCAAATTCTTTAAAAATTCACTAAAATCAGAAAATGGAGGTAAAGATTGGAAAAAGATTTCATTTTAAAGGAATTTTTATGATCTTTCTCTTGATATAAATTTTATAACCCTCAAATTATTTTAAATGTAAACTTAAAAAAAGTTACTAAAACATCTTCAAAATTTAATTTTAAAAAATCTAAGAATTTATCAAAAGTTTTTCTTAGTGCACCCCTACACTATAAGAAGTATCGCCATGCAAAATTTCAGCGGTTTGGTCTGTGCGTTGTATGTCAGTCAATGCGTCAGTCAGTTACGGAACTGTTTTATATATAGATTATTTCGAAACATCCATTAAAAAAAACGTAGAAACCAAAATGATCGTACTGCTGACGAATACAAAGAATGAAAGATACATATTATTGTAAATAGCTGTAAATATTTCTATACATCTGTAAATATTTTTTACATTTCCTTTATTTATATTTATTTTGTGTTCTGTACACAGCTTATTTACTGTCACTGTGCGTTAGATTTCAATATATGACCCTGTACGGTAGCTTAGGTTTTCATAAAGTCCAGACCGTCAAACATTCGACAACCATTTCAATTCTTCGGTTGTCTAATAGTATTAAAAAAAACGAAACATTTTTAGAATTATATTATATTTACCTCGAAAAATTTTACATTTATTCAGGTTATTGGATCATTAATTCTATTGCATAATATAAAATTTTTCAAAGGCATTTCTAAAATCAACTGTAATTGGCGGAAATCTCTAAAAGGCGTAATCATTTAGAGACGTAAAATTTTCTCTCTTGCATTTGATTAAAGTCCTATTTAATGCTAAAACTACTGGTTACAAACTTCTTATAAGTGTTTGCTTGACAAATATATAAATGAAATCAAATAAAATTTCTTCCCGGACGTTTTAATAGATCTTCATAAACAAATATCTCAATAAATAACTTAAATATTTGACTCTAGTTACTTATTCCGGTTCCTAAACAAATACCTTAGTTCTGTTCCTAAACAAATACTCAAATTCAAAGCAATCAATAAACAGCTTGTTATGCGTATAATAAGAAAGAATGAGGGGATTTGCAGAGAATATTAAGCAGGCCGTACCTTAACAAAAAGCGTTGTAACAACTTATATTAGTATCGTTTAGTATCGTTTGGAACTTGAAAAATAAATGTTATCCAGTTCTTCTACTATGCTAATAATTCTTCTGTTTTTTACCTTTCATTACTGATTTTCTGTAGTCACATAGCTAGACTAAATTCTCTTATGAAACTGGTCTGTAATGAGAAATTTGTGTAGAAATTAGTAGTCATGCTCATTTAAATACTTCCCTCAATATAAAATATAAAATTTCATTTAATATGAACATTCCCAAAACTCAAATTATCGATTTCAATGACCTTTTCGTAGAACTGTGTTCTCCAAAGAATTCCACAGAAATGAACTTTTGGCAATACAAATCTTTCAGTATCCCCCTCCTATAGTTTGTAAATAGAAAAAAATCTCATTTTATACATTTGTCATGATAGTTATCTGGTTTATTGCAGTATCCTATGACTGAACAGTTTTAAAGTCTGAATGAAGCTAACGAAGTTAGATTCTTTACTCGTTACTCTAAATGGGAATCAAGTTAGTGCATTTCCATAACTAGCAACAGGTGTGATTCGATACCAGTTTGATTTTAGCTGATTTTCATCAAACTTACTAAATTCAACACCACAGGAATATTTGGTTAGCAGATGAAAACTATCGTCCTCACACTTCATGTAAATCTTGGTTAGATGAGAAAACTTTATAAACATAGAACCAGAAAGAGAAGAGTGTTTTAAATACATGTTAAAATAGTTTCTGGAAATGTCAGAAACAAAGCATAAAGGGGCTATTTCCAATCGATTCGAATATTTGAATATTCAAATATTCTGCCATCAAAAACTTGGAAACATCTTCCAAATATTTGGTGGAAGACAGTCTTTCTCCAATTTAAGACTATGTTTATATCAGCAGATGTTTAATAAAATGGATTTATTTTGATTTCACATCCTATGGTGTATTGACACATACCACAAACGTAATTTAAAGAAGAGGGCATTTTTTTAACAATATATTACCAATAGCTATTTGTAGCGGGATTTGAAATGCTAAAATCCATATTGGTTCTTCATCCATATAGATACATAAAGCTACGAGGTATACGGGGTAAATGTCTTTTGCATTTGGATATCTGTGCCCCAAACATAAACGGGAAATTTTCAAAAGCCAAAATGCTAAATTACTAAACGGCACATGTAGTTTAACAACCTAAATTCAGTTTACACTGAAGTGACTTTCTTTATTTGAGGGCAGTTAATCCGTACTTCCAAAATAGAAAAAACAATTAGGAATAAAATGCAAGGGGTCCAAAAAAATGTGAACCAGATTCGAGTAGATATTATTAATATTTAACGGAAGAAAAACTTAAACATATTTCAAAATTTCATTTTACTTTTTTAAACCAGCGTAAGTCGCTATAGGTAGTTCACTTAAACCATTGAATAATTGGTTTTGTGTGTTCAAGGTCCTATTTGGATTATTCGGGTTTCTCGGTTTATCACACACACACTCATGTTGCAACTGGCACTAGTTATCGGGATTAGTGTACGTAACATTAATGCATGCACCATAAAATCATAAGGAAAGGGAATGATTTTCTTATTTTCCTTATTATTGAACTTTTTTTTAACACCAGTGATAGCTTTTGTTACATCAGTAAGAATTTCAGATTTCTATAATCTTTTCTAAAAAATGTTAAAGAAATACAGTGACTTTTTCTCCAATTTTTTTTTATATGTGAGAGTTTTAAAAATTTCTCTTAGCAGTTTATGGAGAAGTATTGAGAGCAAAATATACCACAGGTAAATACAGCATAGTTAAATTAAAATGAATTTTTTATACACTTAAATAAATAAAATTCATCTGATTTTCAAATACAAAATTTGAATACATTTATTGGATGAAATGATTTATGGACATGATTTAAAAACATTTATTGGCTTCACTAAATAGCTACATCATTGCTAAACTTAATGAAAACAATTCAGCGATTTCTTTTACGATTTCTACTAGATTCAAAAGATTTTTAAAGTATTTCTTATTCTTTCGATCTGGCATGAAAGACGTAATGCTATGAAATTATGTTATAAATAAATGCAACACTGTAAGATTGTTGCATTTGTTTATAACATAATTTCATGGCAGTACATGTGAAGGCTCAAGAAAATTTATTAAACAGAAAAAATTTTAATAGATGTTACAGGGATATCGTAGATACGAGTATATAATTCAATAAATATTTTTCCATTATACGTTTTACTAAATAACCTTAAACACTGAACCTAAATAACTGAATTATTATCACATTTGTACCATTAAATGAGATGTTTATTTTTATTATAAATATATGCAATATGCCTAATGAAAACCAATAGTACAAAATGAATTATAATTATTGCAACTAGTTTCAACATAAATAAAAACTTACTTTAAGTGTTTAGTAATATGTACTTTTGTTTTTATATTAATAACTACAACTATTTATTTCCAATCTTTCATACATAAATGTGTCTATGTTTATAAATTAACGTTATGTGAATATTAATAAATGCGCATTATGTACATGCTGGTAAATACACCTTGTGTGTACGTTTATAAATGCACTTTAGATGTAAACACGTTCAAATAACATTACAAAACCTTTTGCTGTATTTTCTCCCTTACATGTAAAAGTAAATGTTGAAAGCAATGAATTGACTAGATCTGTATAGCCTTGCCTAAGCAAAGTTACAATGAATGAATACAGAAAATGTCATTTCGATTTCAGTCACGTTTGACTGATTTATAAACTTTCAGTAGTGCTATTTTTGTCTAGATGGAAGATGTGTTCTGTAAAGTAAAGTTATATTGCAGCTCATATCAAATGAATATATCATTTATAAAGCATTGTAATACGATATGCATTAATTTAATATTTCTTTTGCTTAACTAAATATATACTGATTGAATAAACGCGATTTTACAGGACGCTTTTATAAGTAGTACTAAGACCATTTTTATAAAAATATTAGTTTTGTTAATTAATAAGCAATTACATTAAAATCTTACAACAGTAACGTGTTTGTGCCAATATAGAAATGATTAACGTCTAGAAAAATATTATTGGTCAAGTAAATTAATGCGATTAGCGGGTGAAGTGCTACAGTATTATTTTTGCATTTTTAGTTTCTGTTACAAGTGCTTCTTTAGTTTGTTTTTCAGTCGCAATTCTTTATTAAACCTAATTCGCCTCTCTCGTTTCTCACTTGGATTTAATTTTAAGAATGGTTCCGATAATAGGTCTTTTAAAAATTATGTTTACGCAGGGAAAAATAAATTGTCTTTGTTTTCGAAATACATCTAGAATTCCATATCTATTAAACCGTAGTCCAACATTAACAATAAAAATCTTCAGTGCGAATGAATGAGGCCTAAGGACTGCCATTTATCCCTTGAAATTTTAGAAAAATAAGTATTTTTGTTTCCAGTGCATACATTCTTTTCGATAAAATTGTTCCAGTTTATATCCATGAACAATATTATTTTAAAAGAAATTTCAAACACACCCTGAAATAGGAAAATGCCTATTGCTATTTGCAAGTAACAATAGGCATTTTCCTATTTTGAGTGTAATGTATATATTATTTAGAATATTAATAAAAGTTGTAATTACATTTTTGAATTTACAGTATAACTATGTCCGTCTACATTTTTATATTTTCATCTCGAGAAGTGTTTTCGATGTGGTCAGCCTAACATTTGAAGGGTCTTTTTCTGAATTAGTAACATTACGCCAGCTAGCAAGGACCTTTCTTATATCAATCTTTGCATGTTGAGGACTTGATACAATATCTGAAATTTTCTAAGTCTAGTTCACAGCTTTCCCAGCCGACGGCCCCAGTTGATTACCAATTAATGAAAAGAAGAGTGAAGAAAAATATCAAAATATGCTGACGCAATATGTTGAATCCTTCATTCGAAGTGAAGTGAAGTGTTCATCCCTTGTCGAAGTGAAGTGAAGTGAAATGTTCTATCAGTCATGATTTAAAAGCAACGTGCTTTCCACCCATGTATGTCTTATCTGTGCAATGTTCTTCTGACCTGGCTCTTTAGACTGATTAAATGCAAAATTCTTTGAATTGGATGTCGTGTTGCTACATCCAGTTTTAGTTGGTTGGGCGCGTATCGTAAATTTATTTTTGTTAGCACAATTTATTTATGTTTCTTAGAAATTACTTGGGTGCGTTGTGTTTTATTATTTATTTTGTTGAATACAACCCGAAGCCCTGGATGTCGAATTTAGCAAATCAACAAAAGCCAATAAACTTTTCTCAATTTTAGATCATGTAATTTACCACCAACAACTTTTAATTTAGACAAACTAATAGATTTTAACATAACAAAACTTAGTTTATTTACACACTTAATATTTACAAGTATAAAAAACATCTTTCATTTCCCAAAATCAATGCACACTATTTTTATCTCTCACAAATTGTATTTACTATTACTTTGCAAAAGTTAGGGAGGGTCCGGAGCACAAAACAAATAAACTGATCTAATAGTCCAACACTAAAATACCTTCTCACTAAAAAAACTCCTTCCTTGCGAAAAAACTAATTTACCTAGCTTAACCCTTTGCTCCCCGGTGTTCCATATAGTGAAACACCAAAATTTACTGGCTACTAAAACCGTAAAAATTTTGCGAAAAACTAAGCAATTAGCTTCATTTTTTACTTTCATCTACTCTTTTTGATAATACATGGCAGCGTGTCACAAGCCCATACATACCCTCGTTCCAGTGGCGTTATAAAAAAGAGCCATATTTCAAAGCCATAATTTAAAAATCATTTTTAAATACAAAAAAAAATTGCAAGGAAAAAAATTTCTATGTTATTGTATTGGCTATACTCTAAACTATTTATTCTATGTTGTTGTAAATTTTTTATACCGAAACCATAGCAATAACGAAAGATTTTCAAAAGATGTTCCATGATATGGAACACTGGGAAACTAGAGCAGTTTGCACAGTAGAAAACGTGTTTCTCTCTGGAGACCTGTCTGTCCAGCTTAGGCAGTCCAAACCGGTTCAACTTCTACCGCATACCTCGAACAAAAGCCCTATCTCCAAAATCCTCTGCAATACTAGTCTTTCGGGCTCCTCGTTATTCGTCGATTGCCTGAGCAGCATCCTGGCATCCTCGAGTTTACTGTTCCTAAACTCGAGGACCTGCAATGTTGCAAAACCTTCAATGTTGGTTTTTGCTTTTTTCAGAAGGGACTGACGTGCTTCCAAAAATATCGCGAAGCAAAAAAATAGGTTAGTGAATATTTTTAAGTGTAGGAACTGCTTTTGTATATAGGAATTGTAAATATTTATTTAAAATCATATATAATCAAGTTTTTTTATTGTGTTTTTATTTGTGTGTTTTTTGTATATCGGAATTGCTTTTGTAAAAATAGGAACTGCTGTTGTATATAGGAACTGTAAATATTTATTTAAAATCATATATAATCAAGTTTTTTTTGGTTGTATTTTTATTTGTGTGTGTGCGTTTTTTCTTCTGTTCGCTTTACCGCAATGCTCGCTTAGCCGCACTTTTCCAAGCACTAGTTTCCAGTGTTCCAGGTCATGGAACACCCACAAAAACGAAACCGGAAGTGCAATCTTTATGAAATTTTAACTGTGTACTCCTTTAAGCCTAAACAGAGTGCCTACAAATTTTTAGGTCATAATTTCAACTTTGAAGGGTACTGGGAACTAAAGGGTTAAACTGGAACTGAACAAATCAAATTGAGATTTAACACTCACCCCAAATGTTTTTCATCAAACCAAATTTTCTATTTTGGCCTTCTCGCCTCGCCGAGGGTTTGGGGTCACACTCACTGGGCAGGGGGCTGTCTCTACTTCTTTCAAGATGAGGGATCAATCTCTTCACGTCGTGGAACGGGGCGCTGGGCTCTCCTCGTCGTGTATCTTCGTTCGTGATGGGGATCGCCTCTCGGCAGTTGGCACGGAAGCTGAATCTCTTCGTCTCTGCTGCAATTCGAGTGCGGACCGCTCTATTTTACGTAGTCAACGCAATCGTTCTCTATGAGTTTATTGGATATGAAATCTGAGGAGCTCTTCTCTCTACCCACACAGTAGCCGGAACGGGTTTAGGTGGAACCCTCAGGTCCACTTAAAGTATCACTTTTTAAGTCGTGCTGGAGATGAGGACCTTCCGCTTCCCCGATCAAGAAAATCTCTCTCCTCTTCTTCCAGTCTCCTTCTATATACTTTATTTTAATCCCCTTTCACACCCATGACTCCACCTTTTCATAAACTTCAAACAGCCATTCCGGACACCGTAAACTTTTCATTCGCTATTCTCCCTTCACACTTTCTCATTGGTTTCTGAACTTAAAAACCTCACGCCCTCACTGCCTGCCCTTTTTGGACCACCCAAGATTTGCACGTGGCCACCGTCCAAACTGTATACCATAAATTCAACATAAAAGGCTTTTGTAACATAATGTCACCTTTTGGCTCCGTCATCTAATATGTGTCTCCATCTCAGACCTTCCCATCTTCAAAGCTCATAAAGCTGTCTCGCACGGGCTACGTCCTAAATAACTCTATTCTATAATTACTGTCGGCGTTAAGTTTGATTCCGGCTTTTATCACAAACATGTAATAAAGCTTGCTTTTTATTTAAAAGCGCTTTACTACATTGGAGCTATGTGTACGTGTTCGTTTCACAGTAATACAGTCCACTAGGGTAAAGTAACTCCATTTGTGTGGTCGAGTCGACTGGAGTTTACGAATTTTTGTTAGTTTTGTGTAGTCGAATTCAAGTTTGTGAAATATTCGGCGGCCAACGCCTTTAGTGTGCATTATTCTGGAAGTGTGGTTGTAATTCTAGTCAGTGTTGTTAATTCTACTTGGGAGAGTTCATTCCATTTATTTTGAATGTATATTTTTTACTTGAGATAAAAGAACTTTCGATGTGGTTGATTTCATGTAGCTTCATTTACGGTGGTTGATTCTGTAGCATTAGATTCTGTAGTATTCTTGTTTGTTTAGTTTTTCTGTAGTTTTAGATTTTCTGAAGTATTCGTGTTTGATTAGTGATTTATCGCATTCAACTTGTGTTAGTTGCATTGGTGCATTTGAATTATACTTCCATTAATAATACTTAGAGTAAGGTTGAATTGTTGAATTTTATTCCGAATTCGGTACGTTCGGTTTTGCTTGAGCGTTCTTGTTATTTAACAGAAGTTAGCAGTGGTTTATAGTTGATTTTTAAATAATCAGTTATGGATTTAAAGGGTTTTCTAAATCGCAAGAAAGTCCTGAAATAATCTCTGACTCGTCTAAAAAGGAGGACTTTAGAAGATATAAACTAGTTAAATTTAGCTGAACTCAATGTTCGAAGAACTTGGTTTGCAACATTTGGTGAGGATTTATAGGACATTTTTGATAACTTATTTGGCTTGTGTAAGGATGAGGAAGTTGAACCATATGGTATTGAAAGGGATGAGATTATTGAATCATTAAATGAAATCTTGGCTAGGATAGATACGGTAATTTTAAATTATAATGCCAAAAAGGATGAATCGTAGGTAATAGTTCCAAAGACGCCCGATTCTGTAGAAGTTAAAACTTCTCACTTGACACTTCCTTCTTTTACTGGAAGTAGTGAAGAATGGTTAACATTTTCAGATTTATTTGAAGCTGCAGTTACAAAAAATCAAAATTTATCGGGAGCTCAAAAATTGCAGTATTTAAAAAGCGCTTTAAAAGGAGATGCACAAAAAATTGTACAATCACTTTCGATTACAGATAGTAATTTTAAAATTGCTTGGGATCTTTTATCAGAAAGATATTTTCATTAGCGGGAAATATTATGTTCCTTGATGAAGAAATTCTTCAATATGGCATTATTAAATGGCGAATCACATATTCAAATTCGGAACTTAGTAGATTCCACTAAAGAATTTGTTAGGCTGTTAAAAACATCAGATTTAAAGGTCGAAAAAACTGAAGATACTATTCTAATATTTATTGTTCAATTTAAGTTACACCCAGCCACAAGAATTTGGTGGGAAAGGATTCTTAAAAGTGATACCATTCCGTCGGTAGATGAACTTTTACAATTCCTTTCAAACCATGCTATATCACTTATGAGCGGTACTCAAACTGCTAAAAGAAATATGTGTAAAAAGGTAACACTGTTGGCTTCAGAATCTCAAGTTAAGTGTGTCTTTTGTCAGGGTAGGCATCTACTCAGTAAATATGATTCATTTCTAAAATTGTCTGTGCGAAACCGCGTGAGTTTCGTCAAAGCAAATAATATTTGTTTCAATTGTTTGACCCAGTTTCACCGCAAATCAATGTGTAAAAGTACATATAAGTGTCGTAAATGTAAAAAGTCTCATCATACATTGTTACATTTCGAAAATATGCACGAGTCTAAACCTAATGAATCTGAGACGGATAAGGTTAGTCCAAGAGGCTTTCTGCAAGCACTAGGGTGTTTCAACCCGCCGCATCTAGTGTTGGTAGATGTGCTTCTATTTCATCCGGCAAAATCATAAATAACCCTAGCATTACCTCTTGTTGCTCAGATTTTGGTTCAAAAGCACAGGTATTATTATGTACTGCGGTAATTAGTGTTAGTGATTCTTCTGGAGGTGTTCATTTGTATCGAGCTCTTCTTGATCCTGGGAGCCAAGTTTCTCTGATTACTAGCGATTGCTTACAAATGCTAGCTTTACCAAAGCAAAGAGCAAAGGTTCCTATTTCAAGTTTAGTAGCAGCGGAAATTTATACAAATGGACTTTCTGAAATCAAGTTTACTCCACATTTTACCTCAACTTCTTTCTTCAACGCTTCAGTGTATGTTGTTAACAAAATCGTGGGTCCACTTCCACATTGCAATTTAGATCCTTCTTGTTCGGAACCCTTTAGGGATTTGAAATTGGCGGATCCAATGTTTTCCAAAAGCGGTCCTATTGATATTGTTTTCGGAATTAACATTGCACTTCCATTGCTTAAAGGTCAGTCTCTTTCCTTCAGCGAAGGTAAACCTTTCGCAGTTCGTTCGGAACTAGGATGGATAATTGCTGGCAGTGTACCTTCTCATGACGTGTCCACGACTAAGCATGTAGATAACATCCAGCTAGTTACAGATTTTAGTGAGGAAGTTCTGGGAATTAGACTCTGTGCCTACTATTAGTAAACTAACTAATGCTAAGAAAGGGTGTGAAGAACATTTTAGGGAGAACTATTGCAGGGACAAGAATGGTAGGTATGTAGTGAAATTGCCGTTTCATTCTCCACCATCAAAACTCGGAGAATCCAAGCAATCGGCTCTTCGCGGACTCAAGTCTGTAGAACGTTCGTTATCTTCAAATCCCGTAAGATATAAGCAGTACGAAGACTTTATGCATTAGTATCTTAGGTTACAACATATGGAACCTGTTCCAGAGGCAGAGTATTCTAAAAGGAAAGCATACTATATCCCTCATCATGCGGTCATGAGAGATTCGAGCACTACAACTAAGCTTCGGGTGGTTTTCGAGGCGTTATCAAACTCATCTTCTGGATACTCCTTGAATGACCTACTAATGGTTGGTCCTCGCGTGCAACAAGATTTATTTTCAATTCTGCTTACTTTCAGAACCTTTCCCATCGCTATATGTGCAGATGTGGAAAAAATGTTACGGCAAATCAAGATTAACTCAGATGATAAAGACTGACAAAGAATTCTTTGGAGAGAGTCTCCTTCTCACGTTCTAACTCACGTTAGACCATAAAGACGACATTCCACTAGCTTCCCGTGCAACTCTTTATCATTTCTACGTGGATGACCTATTGACTGGAGCTGCATCAAGGGAAGAAGCTGTTGAGATAGTGACTTAACTAACCAATTTGATGAAGAAAAGCGGATTCAATCCACGAAAATGGTATTCCAACAGCCCATTAATAATTACAGAAGTTCCAGATGAACCGGGGGAACACGATGTTATACCTATTCAATCGGATAATTAAGTAAAGGTCCTCGAAATCAAATGGAATCCGAAAGCTGAGCGTTTCAGTTTCTCTGTTGCCCCGATGAACGAAAAGTTGTATACAAAGCGAGAAATCTTATCCGAAATCTCTCGAATATTCGATCCCTTGAGATTTCTGGCCCCTTGTGTGGTATTTATGAAAATATTACTTCAAGAGTTATGGAAACACATCCTTGCATGGGATCAACCGATTACAGAGGAATTAAACAAAAGGTGGACAGCGATTCGCAAAGAACTGGTTCTAATCGAGAAAATAAAAATCCCTAGGTGTGTCTTACAGGTAAATACTGAACTCGAATTGTACGCATTCTGTGATGCCTCCGAGAAGGCTTTTTCCGCGGTCGTTTATTTACGACTAGCTTGACAACCTCAGATCTCAGTAACGCAGTTACGCATATTGTGCGTTTAATTCAAAGGGTGGCGTTTTCACTAGAAAGAAAATTCCTCAATGAAGGGAAACCATTGCCACGTGATAGTAAACTACTTCATCTAAATATGTTTTGTGATTCAGATGACATTCTTCGTGTAGGAGGCAGACTTTCCAAAATTTTTTCATTTTCCTATGATCAAAAGCACCCAATGCTCTTACCAAAGAATCACAAATTTACAAGGAAGGTTATAGAGTTTTACCACCTTACTAATCTTCACGCTGGTCCCCAGTTAACACTATCCTTAATACGACAGAAATTTTGGTTTGTCGATGGGCGATCAGTTGTTCGCAATAAACTTAAAAGGTGTTTAAAGTGCTTTATGCTAAATCTGAAATTGTCTCCCCAGTTGATGGGAGATCTGCCTGTTAGTCGTATTACTCAAGTTCGTCCATTCAATAGCACTGGATTGGACTTCGCAGGTCCATTCTACACTAAATGTGCGTATAAACTTAAAGCAACCAAGTTCAAGTCATATCTTTGTCTTTTTATTTGTACAGTAACGAAGGTAATACATCTTGAACTTGTCTAAGAACTTTGCACGGCATTATTTCTAGCTGCACTTCGCAGATTTATTTCGAGAAGAGCTTGTCCGACCAAGATTATTTCAGACAACGCGTCTAACTTCAAGGGTGCCTCTAGACATCTTCAAAAACTGTTCGAGTTGTGCCGTCATTCAGAAGTGCAAGACATCAGCTCAATGAAGGGCATTGAGTGGTCCTTCATTCCTCCATATACCCCTCACTTTGGAGATTTGTGGGAGTCGGGAGTTAAAAGCGCAAAGCAACTATTAATAAAAACATCTAACTCTGGGCTTCTTAATTTTGAGGAGTTTTCTACTCTACTTTCTCAGATAGAGGTCTGTCTTTATTCCAGACCTCTTACTGAATTATCATCTGATCCGTCCGAATTGAGTGCCTTAACTCCAACTCATTTCCTAGTTGGAGGTCCGATTCATCAATTTCCAGAGCCGTCTTTGCCGACGTAGGTTACTTGCCTTACAGAGAGGTGGCGCTTTATACAACGACTTCGAAAATTCTTCTGGGACCGCTGGTCCAAGGAATACTTACATAGACTTCAGCCTCGTTCAAAGTGGTGGAAATCTACGCCTAATCTCCAAGTTGGAGATATGGTCATAGTACAGAGAGAAAATACTCCTCCCTTAGAATGGACACTAGGACGAGTAAGTAAGATTCTTCCGGGAAAGGACCACAAGGTTCGTGTTGTGACTGTAAACACTAACCAAGGACAAATGACAAGAAATATTAACAAGGTGTACAACCTTCCAAATTCTGTAAATGCTTAACAGCATTCCTTTTTTTTGCATTTAATTCTGTTTATGTTTATGTATATTGTATATTCTTTATATGATGCTCTGTGTTTTGTTCGTTGAAACCCCTTTGAGGTTTCAAGGCGGGCGGAATGTTGAATCCTTCATTCGAAGTGAAGTGAAGTGTTCATCCCTTGTCGAAGTGAAGTGAAATGAGATGTTCTATCAGTCATGATTTAAAAGCAACGTGCTTTCCACCTATGAGTGTCTTACCTGTGTAATGTTCTTCTGACGTGGCTCTTTAGACTGATTACATGCAAAATTCTTTGAATTGGAGCTATGTGTACGTGTTCGTTTCACACTATACAGTCCACTAGGGTAAAGTAACTCCACAATATTAACCAAGAATCATTCAAAAAAATTTACTGGATCCCTTATGAGCGTCTCACTAACCAAGGGACCTACCATGAGCCACTAATGTCACCCGTTTCTGTTTCTTCATAGGCCTCGTTATCATCAAACTTTGTATCATTAAATAAGTCAAAATCAACAGCCCCGAATCGACCTGGCAGATTCTCCAACTTTCCTTTTACGTGGCTTCTTCTATATGAGAGGAACCTATCTCGACAACTGCCCTAGTTTTATGACGCTGCAGAACCTAATCTCAAACTTTTTATAATACTTTGAAATGATATTGGGCTACCAGAGAAAGACTCATGACGAATCGAAGGTCCGTCGTAGGATAAAATAAACAAACAAAAAACACTTTCTGAAACGTGACAGCAATATCACAAATAAAGGGGAAAAATATCAATGAAGGAAAATCCACTTTGATGTATAATCCTTGAATCTTAAAAAAAAAATCAATCTACGTTTAAGTTCAAAGGAGTAAAGGAAATGCACAAATATTCTGATTATCAGGGAAAGCACAAGTATTCTGGGGAAGTACGGATAACTCGTATTAGACCCCAATTCCGTAAAAACAAATTAATTATTTAGATATTCTAAATTAATTACGGATAGTGACTTTAATAGTATTTAATTAAAGTTAGAGCAATTACTTAGATATTCTGGAACACGTATGTTACACTTATCTAGAAATCATTTTTCCATTCATTTGGACAATTTATGTTTTATTTTTTGTAATGTGGGAGTATTACGAGTTAGATTAACCTCAGATCATATATAATATTTTCATTTTTGTAAATATATTTAATAATATGATTAAATACTTTTTGAATGAAAAAAAATAAATGTTATGTTTTTAAAAAAATTTAAGGCGATTAGTGACTTAAAAAAACATTCGATAATGAAGATCGAGGAAAATTCTAAAATAGTTCATTTTTAGACGGAACGGTCAAATATTTATACGGTCAGATAGTTTTACTTAAGTAAAAAACTACACCTTGAAAGTTACGATGCAATCGGTGATCAGCCTCATACGAACACGCTCAATGCAGCTGTACTTTATTTTTACAGACGACGTAATTTATGCTTATTCGGGGCACTAATTCCAAGGATAGACCAAAATATGTTTTTTTTTTTTTTCAACGGCGTCTTCTTCGAGATTGTGAATTATGCACCACCCCAAAAACATGGCCGATAATACGTTATAAAAAAAAGGTTTCGGTTATTCAAAAACAATTGGGAACACTGGAAGTGTATACGTTTACAATTGTGTCCCATGCCACGAGGGTGTGTTCCCTGCATTTTGTCATCTTTAAGGAAACGGTGGACGTTATTATTTTTTTAAAAACTTTTTATCAAAGTGATATGAAATTTTTTACATATATACATTTCACCATAAGTATATAGAATACCTTAACACTCCGTCGGGCGCGTCTCGAAACTTACGTCATCGGGCGCGGTGTATCTGTCAGATACATCTCTGTTTTATGTGTTTTCTGTTAATTTGTATTACTTTAAATCTTCTATTTTTATTTTTCTTAGGTCCAGGCTTTTACACCGGGACCTGTTTTTAATTTTTTATATTTTTTTACAATTTTTATTTTTCACAAAACACCAGCTAATAGAAGTAAACCGATAAAGGCTTTTCTTTCAATAATATCTGTTAGTCTTGCATCTCTTTCTCTACTACATAGATCAGAAACTGCAGAAATGTATTCTTTAATGCATTTGGCAATTATTTTCAATATTTCGTCAGAAAAAAAAACAGTTCCATGAGCCGTATATAGATTTTATACCTTTCGCACTTCCGATTACTCCAGGTAATTTTGTGATAATATATTGCGATCTACCTTTGACATATTTTCTTCCGATCCATTTTGCCCATTTAGTGCTATTGTCTTTTCCTACATAAAAAGCATCATTATTAGCATCATCATCAAGTTCTAAGTCATTATAGTCTCTTTCACTGCTATCAGAATCAACTTCACATGTTTCTAAAATATCTTCTTCGTCATCATCACTTTCATCAAATTATTCAGCATTTAATTCCTCATTTCCATCACTAAATAGAATACTATGAACTAGCTCAAGGTCTTTTTGATTATACAAATCGTTTAGCACTCATCATGGGAAAAGATAAATCAAACCGTACAGGGAACCTTGATACTTCCGTAAAGCTTCAAGAGACAAACGTTATCGGGCACTTGTATCTAACAGATACAAAACTTCAAACAATCTTCAGAACGGGAAATACTCCTACACGGAACTTGTCGTTACTGCATTCCAAAGGTGCAGGTGGTCAGATGGGCAGATACTGATTAGGTCAAGGTCGTAAGAACAAGTTTTACGGGACAAAATCAGAGATATTGATACGCGTGTATCTGTCAGATCAACGCGCCCGATGGAGTGTTAAAGGATCTTTCAAATTTTATTAAAATTTTAAGACTTTAAAAAAGTTCAAATTTTTAAACAAAATTTTAAAATGCTCCTTGCGACTTAATTTATGAGATATTTCCTTGATTTTGCCTTTTAATCACTTAAAACTGTTTTACAAATGATCATTTAATCCCTTGAATAGTTAATTTTCGAGAGATTTGTTTTCGGAATTCCATCCCGATTTTCATCACAATTTTGCCTCTTAATAAGCTATAAATCAAACTTAATTAATTTAAGGAAGTCGAATTGTAAAATGCATACCCAGTTTCTTTGTAAAGAGTATCAGGATTCTTCTTTATCAATCTCATGAATTTTGAACAAAAATTAAGTCCCATGGAGCATTTAAAAAATCCGAAAACCTTGAAAAATCTGTTTCCAGAAAAACAGATTTAAAGATTATTGCTACACTTGCCTTTATTACTTACTTTGTAGAGGCTTCATAAATGATTTCTTACTTGAAAAAAACTATTTTGGTCCTATTATCCTACAAAAATATCTTTTTTCACAATAACACAATCTATATTACAAGAAAAAAATTTGCTCTAATAAAGGTCCACAGACCTCTTAGAACTCTAAATTGTGTTCCGAAATTTGTGGTAGACGATGATTCTTTCCTTTCTGAGATCGACCTCGATGCAGTTTGTGACTACACCAGTAACAATATAGAGAAATTCCGCATTTGGTATTATTTTCTCCCACATTGTATTTTTGGCCCTGCCTTGCTGAGGAGACCCTAACGAGGGTAAAATTTAGGTCCGAAGCTTCACAGTACGCTGGCGGTGCATACATTTCAAATTGGCACCTCTTCCTCGAGGGCGAATTCTATGTATTTTTTCAAGATAAAGCAGCCCACAGAATAAGGTTATTAAACCGATTTCATTAAAATATATACATATGAAACCATTTTCTGAAGCAGCATGCTATTTCTATACATCGTTTAAACTATTATCATATTGATTTGGTTTGGTTTGGAGCGATACGGTCATTTTTTGCTACAAGAGGGCTAATTCGACCGGGACCTATTGCTTAAAGACAATTCCTAACAGCTAGAGATGCTCATGCTAAGAGTGAGATTCGAACCCACAGATTATGATACCAAAAGCCAGCGTCCCAGCCATTCTGAAGGTTATAATTACTGAAATACAACCCACATTCTATCTGTCGTTCTTTCTTTCGCATTGAAGACAAGTCGATTGGCTCCGGAATCTCTTAATGTCGCATAGGTGTCCTGTTATTATGATACTATAATATTTTCTTTGAATCTACAAAATTAGGTGCCAGGAGATTTTGTGAGATTTTCTAAAACAGAACTCTACTTTTTGATAATTACAAGATTTTCATTTCAAACTATATTACTAATAAATCATTGTTTGCCTGTTTTATCCTACACTATTCATATCGGTTAGGAAGAATTCCGGATAATGTTAAACTGGCCCAAAACTGAAGGTTAGTTTTAAGATGTTGATTGCAACTTGGTTTTACGTTGTATATAATACGTTAAATGAAGTTACCATTCTACTAGATCATTGGTTCTCATCCTTCCCATGGTCGAGAGCACATCAAAGCTCTCAGAGAGCATAGCGGGCACAACCAATAGATTTTGTATCACAAATTATCATTATTTATACAGGGTGTCCCAAAACGACCGCATAAACTATGCACAGCTAGATTCCTCGTTGGGAGTACATAAAAACTGCCCAAAGAAGCGTTCCTGCACGATCCATACTTTACGAGAAAAATACGAAAAACAAAGTATGACGTCACTGCCGGTGCAAGAAAAAAACACTTTATTGGACATATCAACAACAATATTTGCATATCTTTCCAGACGATAATGTTTAAAACGTTCGCCGCGCATATCGCGTCATGCATACGCGCGCGCCATGGAATGACGTTAAGCCGCCTTTGAACTGGTATTTAAAAGGCTTCATCTTGCAGCCACTGGTAGTCTTCGTATGGTGGCCATGTACTCCGTCCGTGACTACTGCGACATGTACTTGATGTACGGCCGATGTAATGGAAATGCCTTACGAACTGCTAGGGAGTATGCCCGTCGATATCCATTCCACCGTCCTCCCGATGTCAACGTCATACGTAGGCTGGACGACAGACTGCGAAATACGGGAAGCGTCTTGCCAACAGCCAATCTTCACGATACTGGAAGACCGCGGAGCGGCCTGACGGTAGCACAGGCGGATGCAATACTGCAGCGGGTAGAAGAGACGCCCGAGGTAAGCACACGCGCATTAGCCCGTGAGATGACTTCGAGTAAAAGTACTGTGCACAGGCTTTTACGGTCTGAGAGGCTACACCCATTTTGGTACACAACCGTGCAAGGTCTGAAACCAGATGACTTTCAGAAACGCGTGGCCTTCTGTGAATGGCTGTTGCAGCAACAGAACACAGATAATGGTTTCATTGCACATATCCTGTGGACTGATGAATCATGTTTCACTCGTGATGGGGTATTCAACCATCACAACAGCCATATGTGGTCCCAGGTCAATCCGCATGCAATCCGGCCGCAAAAACACCAGGAACGTTAGTCTCTAAACGTGTGGGCCGGCATACTCGAGGATCGCCTGCTTGGACCATATCTGTTGCCTGAACGGCTCTCGGGACAGTCGTACTTGGTGTTTCTCAATGAGGTCTTAACCGAGTTCCTCGATGACATACCATTAGCGGCAATACAGGGACTTTGGTTCGAGCAAGATGGGGTTCAGGCGCATTTATGTGCTCCTGAACGTGGTTGGCTGGATATGGAATACTCCAGCCCCTGGATCGGACGTGGGGGTCCGGTTCTATGGCCGCCACGTTCGGCAGATCTTACACCGTTGGATTTTTTCCTATGGGGCCATCTCAAGGAACTGGTATTATCGAGAAGTAGTGACAACACAAATGGACTTAGTTAGTCGTCTGCATGCTGCTTGTACTTCGGTGAACCCCGCGATCCTGCAACGTGTGATGACAGCCATTCCACGGCGTGCTCAATCCTGCCTCGACATGCACGGCGGACACTTTGAACACCTGCTTTAAATTGTGCATGCTGTTGATATGTTCAATAAAGTGTTTTTTCTTGCACTGGCAGTGACGTCATACTTTGTTTTTCGTATTTTTCTCGTAAACTATGGATTGTACAGGAACGCTTCTTTGGGCAGTTTTTATGTACTCCCAACGAGGAATCTAACTGTGCAGAGTTTATGCGGTCGTTTTGGGACACCCTGTATAATAGCAATATTTTTATTCATCAGTACTTTACCAAACTTCTAATATTATTACAATGATTATGTTTTGAAAAATGATAAAAAAAGAAACATAAATTAAATTTTGATTATTTTATTTTATAAGTAGATGCATGGAAATGAAAAAATTAATAAGTATTATAAATGAGTTTATTACTTATAAATACTTTATTTAAAATTTTATCAAATTTTTTGATAAACTGAATTAGCTAATTTTTCGTAATTTCCCCGTTTTACACATTTTTACTCAACCACAATCAATAATAAAATTTAAAAGAAATTTCAAAATTAAATTCGGGCTCAGTTCAACACCTTCGAGGGCGCATGTGCACCCGTGGGCACATCCGGCAGTGTGCAGAACCACTGCACTAGATCATCGGTCACCTGTTATCTCATAGATTCATAATATAGGTTAAGAAGAATTTAAGTTAATACAAACATTGAAACGGAATAAAGGTTTCTTTTGCGATAACTAAAATAAATATTTCCTCCATGTGTGTCATTTATAATTTAAAAAAAAGTAATTAATTATTTCCCGTTATATTGTGAAGAAATTTCTCAGAGTTCGAAGAATGTGTTAAGTGAAAATTTTTCTGTTGATTTTCCCATCTATGAAATTGCTCGAACGTTTTCAGTACTTTCCCAATTTCTTTGAAATGCATTACTGATTTCCTAGAAATAATTTTGCAGTAAACAAAGGAATTCTCCCTCAACCGACAAATGACAGAAAAGGAATTTCAAATAAACCCGTCAATACGTATTTCTTCTAAAACTCATATAAAATTGCATTTTTTTCTAAAATAATTGTAAATATCATCATTCAATAAAATTAAAAATTCACATATTTAGAATGCTCTCGGCTCTATTTCAGCTAAAAATTATCATTCCCTTAATATTTTTAATGAAATTTGTTTGTGGAATTTTTAATTGTAGATTAATATTCACGAATACTTTGTTCTAAATTTCATTTCATTCTTTTGTTTTCAGAATAACGTTCGTAGTGGGATGTTTCCGTAAGTATTGCGAAAGCATTATATATATATATATAATAGCCGTTGTCTTTGTATAACACTTCCGGGCTGTACTCATCGTTCAATTGAAGCCGTAAGTAAACAAACAGCCGGTTAGGCTTAATTTCAATTTCAGATGTGGATCAGAATTTTTTCTTACCTAAAAACTAATATCTTCTCCATCAAATCACGTTTGTTCAGCCTATTTTTCTATAAAACATTCAGAACTAAAAAAAATTGGATGCTTTTAGCTGTATATTTAACAGTTTTTAAAAATCTGTTTAATTTTGCGATGAATTCTGAAAGTAAACAAACTTGAATGGGAATGAATCAAGTAGCTCAAGTATTCATATCGCGTAGTGAGCTGTAAAAAACTAGATGGCAGTCTACTATTCCAATCGCATGAAAAAGTAAATAAATAAAAAATAATGAAAGGGTTTGCTTTTACAAGGTGTGGATTAAATGCAATATTGTTAGATAATTCGGGATATTTTTTAACTTTCATATACTTTTTCCATTATGACGTCATTATTAGTATTATGACGTCAAAATGACGGGTTACCTTCTAGTATGCAATAATTTTATTTATATTAAAAAATTTCTATGATAAATATAGGAGTTAAGCTCATAATAATACGATAACTGCATTCAATTGAAAAATAATGTACCGGTGTAATTGAGACCGAAAGATACGCCTTTCATCTCTACTCTGAAATAAAAGAAAATTTCAGAAGAAAGTATTCTCAGAACGATATAAAGTAACCAACTATGTTGAAATATCTAAGCATGCAGCTCTTTTTAAAGCATTTATTCCATATTTTGTAATTAAATGTCTAAGAAGGCTACTGAAGACTAAAACACTTCCATATATTCTCATATTCACACTTTCTTGCTCATGAAGGACAACTATGATTGCTGGATAAAAGAAAAAAAACCTCCTAATGAAGAGGTATGTGAGTTCAAAATTTAACCAAGGAATCACATTTGGATCTAATAATAAAGGTATTATTGATATTTTATGATATAAAACTTAATTTATCACTAGAGTAATATCACATCAGAAACTATTCCGAATAATTAAGTTTGGGTATCTAAACATGGTTCTCGAGTTACCGTAAAATGTTGGATATAATACGCACACGTGTGTAATACGCTTGCTTGATTTTGTGCGAAATTTTCGTAAAAAATTAAAATTCGACTATAATACGCACGCATAAATTTTCAATATTTTATTTAAAAATTGCACAAATACTAATTAACCTAAATAAAATTTGCAATAGAAATTAACGGAAACGATAAATTAGGTAGAAAAATGCTTAAATTTTTAAATCAAAACAAGCAATAATATCATATAATCAGTCTTTATCACTTTCACTAGAAAACAACTCATATATTGTTTGTCGTTTATTCAATGTTTAAAACAACTTTTTTCTGTAAACGAGTATAATACGCACCTTCATTTTTCCGGACTAAAATGTGAAAAAAAAGTGCGTATTATACTCAAGATTTTACGGTAAATGTTCAGCTCACATACCACCTCATTAGGAGGTCATGTTTCTTTTTCTTTCTAAATCCTAATAGTCCTTCATGGGCAAGAAAGTGGGAATGCGGGAATATGAGGTCCTCAATAGACTTCTTACATGTAATAACGAAACATAGAATAGTTGCTGTAGAAGAGGACATCAGACGTAGAGATTTCAGCGTAGTTGCTTACTTTATGTTGTTTCTCAGTCTACTACCTTCCGAATTTTCACTTCCATTCAAGAGTGAAGTTAATAGAAATGCCATTTGGTCTCCTTTCCACTAACACATTATTTCGTTTTAAAGAACACTCAGCAACACAAAAGGGAATAAAGAACTAAAGAAAGGTAAAACAATAAAAATGATTCGAATCCCTTATTTCAAAGAATACGACAGTAACTCAGCTGCACAATCTAGCTTCCATTCATTTACGTTAAAGACAATTGGAATCCAAAGAATTGATCCAGGACCTCCCTGTGAGCAAATACGGGAGCTTAATATTATTCGGAACCATTTCAATATTCCCTGAACAACAATTCACGGGCCTGTATTATGATGTACCAACACTGTTAAACTCTTTATCACGTGTAATTGAATGGAACTATTCAGTGGCTCACCCAGGATTTTTTCTTGGAGGGGGGGGGGGTGCGAGTGAACGGATAAAAATATTTATAATGCATGGGTGGGGGGAGATCGAGATGAACAGATAAAAATATTTATAATGCAAAATAAATATTCATAATGCAATTTCTATTTCTTTGGGGGGGGGGGCTCTTGCCCCCTCCCCCTCGGTGCGCCACTGGAACTATCATATTACGAAGTTCGTTATTTGACTGATATGTTTATCAAGAAATTATATTGGGCGATTAAAAGTTTGTTTCATATCATTTTGCAAAATAATGAAACTTCTAGGATTCAAATACTATGTAGACAAGAAAAACTGTCCTGAAGTTTTGAATAAATAACGGTGAATATTGATCTCTAATTAAAACTAAAACAAAATATTTACTCATAAAAAATTACTATTTTTAAAAGACAGACATTTAAAAATTTTTTTTATCCAATAATAAATATTTAAAAAAGAATATATGTCACTACAAAGTATTTGTTTCTGAATATTTCATGCGTTTAATACATAATCATTGTCTAGTTATTAATAACAATTACATAAAAATTAAGCAAGCACGATGTCGTGATAGAACCGACAAATTTATTATACATAGCATATGAAATGCCATAAGTAAAATATTTTCACAGGTATGAAACAACTTAAAATGAATTACTACTTGGAAATTCTTCATATATTCTAATTTTTTCTTTCTTTATTATGTAAAGGAAGTTTTAGAATGGCACTGTTCTGGGCATTTTCCCTTAAATTGCTCTACACGCACATAATTTTTTATATCGCTTTCGGGTGTAACAAAAATATTCCTTTTTTGCATAGCACTAGTTAACAAGAAACGCTTACAAGCGGTGAGAGTAATTTTTTTCTGTGGAGACTTAAGAGAGCGCCTCTTCATTTAAAGTCTAATTTTTCTGACATTCCCTGCTTTCGTTGTTTAGGAAGATAATACATTTTCAGCGAAAAAACTCTTTCTTAATATCAAAGTTTTATTTGGTGAAAATTAAAATGAGAGGGAATTAGCTCAGTATAAAAACACTAAACAGGTTTCAAAAAAGGGGAATTTTGACGCATAATATACTTTTTATAGAACTATGGTAACTTTCTTGAATTTCTAAATAATCATGCATGCAATGGATGTTTCTGTTTAATTTCTGTTAAATTTGCATGATGTCGATTACCCATAAAATATTATTTTCAGAAGTTCTTAGTTCCTTCGGAGGATTTCTAAGGTGAATATTTCTATATTACAAATTATACTCATTGTTCGGTCTTCATAAAAGACTCACTATTTTTATTTCAATTTCAAAATAATTCATTATAATAATTGTTTCATTTTATTTATCATATTGTTCGTAATTTGTATTCTAATTGTATTTCTTGTCAATAGATGGCATCACTATGTAGCTTTTTTTTACTTCAAGCTAAAATGTTTTTATTCGGTTGTTACACATTCGATTCTGAGTAATGGCAAGAAAATGGCTAAGAAATGATTTTTTCTGTTGTGGTGTACATTCTACTCTAAGCAATGTCATGTAAGAATTCAAAAATCGCTATGTTGGATGCGATTCCGTTTATTCTTTTTTGAAAAAGATTCTGTTCAGATTATTGTTCAAGTTGACATTTTGAAGTCAATTACTCATTTTGTAAAACCTAATTCTGAAGGGTTATTCAGTATGTCATGGATTCAACAGTTATGTGTTAAAATAAAGTCAATATTAAATGCATTTTTAGGATACATGCATTGAAGTAAGTTTTTTAGTGTTGATTTATTATTCAAGTATTATTCAGAGGATGTCAAAGGTAAGCCATTCCAGTATTACCTTTAAAAGAAGTAAGAAGATCGATTAGTTGCATTTAAACAAGAACATTAAATATTTTCGTTAATGGATTCTTTTACAGTCCACTAAGATATGAAGTTATATTAATAAAATAACTGACCCAACACTCATTACATCAAAATACTTCACAAAGTTTTAGCAAGTAGCTATCAAACAAAATGCATAAAGTATGCCAAAAAGACGGATTAAACGCGAAAATATACCTTTCCAGAAATTCCGTATCCTGAATTTTTCTCCGTCCGATGTACCCATAGGATAAGCTTTGCTGCGAAGCCAATAGAAAGCGTTTTTATCTGGGTCTATAACTACCCGTAATCTTGAAATGCATATTTTTGCTTTTAGTAATCAAACGTTTAAAAATTCAGAGAGGAAAACGTATCGAATGCAGAAAAAGGCTATTAACACATTCAAATTTAAGAGTTTCCAATGATTTGTATAATTATAGCGTGCGTATAGATATCGAAAACTGAGCCACTAAAAAAAAAACGATAAGGTGTTTTCATCACTAATTTTTTTCTCTTCTCGAGCTATTTGAATTCTTTCCTATTAAGGGGATAGTGGACTTTCAAATTGCCAAAAATCGAAAAAAAATTGGAATTATACAGAGGTTGTTCCCACATTTTTTAGACGATTTTGGTAAGCGATAATAAAAAATCGTTTGCTGCAAAAGAAATAATTGCTATTGTACTATGTTTTTAAAAGTCAAAATTATCGTCTGCGGCTTGAAAGTTTTGTTTTTATTCAAAATGGCGTTTTTAACAAAGCAGTTGTTCGAAGGCTACATTTATGCTCTTTCCGAAGAGAAATATGCATACTCCGTTATCCAAAAACGATGTGAGAGTCATGGTTTTGTGATATCTTAAGCGTCGATAGGTAATATCGTCAACAAGAAAGGAAAAAAACGTCAAATTGGAGCCTCAAGTGGGACAAAAATTCCAAACAAGTATCCAAGGAAAAAACGGACATCTTCAACCATTGCAAAGGTACATTGTTTAATGTTAAAAGAAAATCCCCCTAGTCAAAGGACAGTTGCAAAATCATTAAAATGCTCGGTGTCCACTGTAAACAAAATGATAAACGTTGATTTAAATCTTAAGAAAGCGAAAAACGCAATGGGCATCGTCTTCTTCCAAATCATATCGCTGAACGCAGGACACCCTGCAGAATTCTATATGAGAAACACTTATCCAAAGAAAAATGGAAAACAATTGTCACAATAGATGAATCATGGGTGTATTTAAATGACTGCAAGAAAAAAAGAGCCATTTATTATCATAAAAGGGGAGAAAAAATTTAAGTACATGGTTCAAAGAATCGAAAGAAAGTTTTTCTAAGGAATTCATGATTGTTGCTGGTTTTTATTATAATGGAAAGTTAAAAATAAAGAGAGTGGAAAAATGTCAAGATTAACTCCATATACTATCAGGAATATATTTTATCGCCAATTTTTCTGAATGAAATACCATCGCTTTACCCACAGTGCCATCAATCTCTGAGACTCCATCAGGACAAAGCTAGCAGTCACACATCAAAATCCACTGTAAATTTCCTAAAAGAAATGGAACAAAAAACTGGTATCAAGGCCATACCCTTCTTTGATATCCTTAATAAATCTCCCGATGTATCACCTATGGAATTTTGTGCTTTCGGACTTTTAAAATCTGCATTATCCAAACGTCGTCCCAAAACCCTTACAGGACTCTGGAAAGCTGTTCAGGAGGAATGGGATAGAATACCTCTTCTGACGCTTCAAAAGGCATTATTATCCTGGAAATTGCGGTGTCGAAAGATACCGGAAAAAGGAGAATAAGAGATGTCAAATACAACATTTAAAACACAAGAATTTTGTGTAATTTAGTTTTGTGAATACAATATACATCGTCTAAAAAATGTGTGAACAGCCTCTGTATTTTTGGTGTATTAATATTTTAAAAATATGTAAATATTTCAATATAATCCATTTAAAATATGTAGTGAATAGTAAAGTGAAAACTTGGTGGCTTTAGAAAAGTAAGTATAAAAGGTAGGTGAAAAAATGTCTTTTAAATGTTTTTTTTTCCTCAAAATGAGTAATTTCCAGATTTGCAACTCTTTGAAATGTTACCTGCGTCATAATTTTTGACGAAATTTTATAAAATTTATATAAAGACTCCTGTAATACATAAAAATGAAGTTACGTATCCATTTTAGGTTGTGACATTATTCAGATTATCAAAGTTTAACTTATGTGTAGAAAAGTACAAAAAAATCACGAAAATTCCAAGTATAAGCACAAAGAAACTTTCCTAAAAATTAACTATTTAATGGAAGCACAAAAGAATACATAGCTCTGTTCAATATGTATTTATAAGCAATATATATGGAAAATTTCATAGCTCTCAGGTATAAATTTCGAAAATCGTTTTGTAATGTCCACCATCACCTTAAGAAAGGTTTTTCCTTAATTTGAAAGAACGAGAGTGAATGATCTTCTCTCTTAGTATAAATTAGCAAAATTTGTTTTAGAAAAAATGAATTCGGAAGTCAAATTTGCATTTTTTGAAAGAGTGGTATGTCCAAAAGATAAACTTTTCCACCCAAAGGCATTCGGCGATTTTGGCTGAAAACGCACGGTCGCTACCTGTAATCCTGCACCTACAAGAAGGTCCCGCAGTCAGAAATTAATTTAGAGTCGTTGTAATCTGTTTGTACTTACTCCATGAAGAGTAAGACTAGGTCACCAACCCATGAACCTCTTAACCTGGACGATTCCAATTTCTGGCCGGAACCACGTGGACGTGGGGCCAAACGACGACGATCACAGTGCATCCTACAACTCCAATAGAGGATACAACTTCCCGAAGCGAGACATCATTACAATCGCCACTACTCGCACTCAATAGCAGCGGGCCAGTGATCCGAACGTCCCTGGTTCGATGCTCGTCGCTGCAAATCCACCGCAGTGATCACTAATGATGGCCCGGGGCACGTAAAAAAGTCGTGGCTGCAATGTCCTCCAAGTTCTCAAATTTACTTCTGGAGGTACGGGGTCAAGTGTTCCGGTCTCGTCACTTGACTCGATTGAAAACTACGGGATCAGTCATTTAGCCAAGTCGTATTCGACTCTTGTGGTGCTAATTAAAAACCGGAGTCACCCCTTTCAGCCCAGCATCCTATCAGGACCTGGTGAATGGGACCTCCAACCATGGGGCATTAGCAACAACAACACAACTCGCACTCAAATGAATTTCATCACTTTGAAATTGAGAGCTCTGGGTAGGAATCACACCGCACCAACGCCGCGAATCCGGCCAAAAGGGTGGTAAAAGAATTCGGTGTTCTACATGTAAACTAAAGCTAAAAACTTTGTAATTTTTTAAATATGAGCAATCTCCAAGAGTAATTCATAATGGGACTCGGCCAACCTTTGTAATCAAAAATTAATTTAGTTTTCATTTATCTGTTTCCTACATTTAAAAGTATCTCTATTTAACTAAGTAATGGCAAGAAAAAAATTATCACTGGGGATAAATACTCAAAAATTTCAAATTTCTAAGAAACTGAGAAATTTCAAACATTTTGAATTCAAAGTTAAGTAATTTATAGTATTTTTTTTAATTGTACTCACTATATTATAGTTTTAAAATTTAGGGATGAATTTTCCAATAAATTCGTTTATGCATGTGAAAACAAATGAGACATTCTGCAAAAATTCATTTAAAACTATGAATTGTCTTGCATCTTAACTTTTGAATTTTTCTTTTCATTTTATTTAAACATCCGTCCTTAATTCCAATAAACCGATTCTATTCATTGTTTTAAAAAAATCATGTAAACCTTCATATATCTATCGAAGCTTATGCATTTTAAAAATAGCGACGTAACAAAAAACGCAAACTGAGATTTTAACTTTAAAGAAAATCTCTAAAAAGCATAGGAATAAAAATCATTTTCACTACACTCACAATTATCGGGTCGTCACAATACTTTGCCCTAATACACTACAGAAGGCTGAGTATATTTTGAGGGGAAAAAAACGTAAAATCGATATCTTTACCATTTTTCGTCAAATTAGGTTGCCATGTCTCTTTAAGTTATTTTAAAGTAGTAAAGTTTCATTATCGATTGAAAAGTCGAACATCAGACGCCGAGCCAAAAACTGCCTAGTTATATTCAGCTTTTAGAAAGTCAATATTTGTTATAAAAAGCCTTCTAACCTTATTTCTATTTGAAGAATACTTACTGAATAAATAAATATATTTTTCTTTGCATTTCCTGTGATATACCAGCCGATTATCAGAGTTTTAACTTACAACTTTTCTCTTAGGTACAGATAAACCAGCACAATTAAACACTTCCCTTTCCAGATTTGATTAAAAACTAACTAAATATTTTGTGCATTGATAGCACGCATTCGGGTATGTATACAAAGCATGTGTTGTTATGTAAGCGGTTCGACACCTAAAGTTGTGTAATCTTTCCCCAAGACAGCAAATATACTAAACTCTATGTGAGACGATTTCCTTTTTAGGCAGTATGGATATCTTCATAATATTAGTCTTCTCGAACGTAAGTAATGAGATATGTATCGAAGCACTGGTTATGCTTACGGAAGACGTCCATATAATAGTACAGTTAAGAACTTCATATTTCATCTACCACTACTGTCAAATGTTTCGAACACGTAAGAAAATAGAGTGCCAGAGACGTTTATACCTGAACGCATTTTCTGTAACCTGCGATGAAAAATCAGAAAAGCCACAATTCCGAACTTCGATCTAAAAAGTGATCTCATCGATGCAGACCGTCGATTTAATGGATCATACAATTGGATCAACAATCTGATTTTTTTAATCGATTTTCAGAACTATTTTCTCTGATTGTTTAAATACAGTCAATGACACTTGCTTTACTTTTCCTTTAATTAACCTGCAATAAAACATACGTATCATATATACCCTCACAGAAACCACGTTTCAGTATTCCGATAATTTCAGTTAACCACCAATGAAAGTAATAATCAAATAGGCAACTTCGTAGAAATTATATATATATATATATATATATATATATATATATATATATATATATATATATATATATATATATATATATATATATATATATATATATATATATATAAAGAGGCTGTTCGCACATTTATCAGAAGATTTTGGTAAGCGGTAATAAAAAATCGTTTGCTGCAAAAGAAATAATTGCAATTGTACTATGTTTTCAAAAGTCAAAATTATCGTCTGCGGCTTGAAAGTTTTATTTTTATTCAAAATGGCGTTTTTAAGAAAGCAGTGGTTCGAAGACTACATTTATTCTCTTTCCGAAGAGAAATATGCATACTCCGTTATCCAAAAACGATGTGAGCGTCATGGTTTTGTGATATCTAAAGCGTCGATAGGTAATATCGTCAACAAGAAAGGAAAAAATCGTCAAATTGGACCCTCAAGTGGGACAAAAATTCCAAACAAGTATCCAAGGAAAAAACAGACATCTTCGACTATTGCAAAGGTACGTTGTTTAATGTTAAAAGAAAATACCCCTAGTCAAAGGACAGTTGCAAAATCATTAAAATGCTCGGTGTCCACTGTAAACAAAATGATAAATGTTGATTTAAATCTTAAAAAAGCGAAAAAACGCAATGTGCATCGTCTTCTTCCAAATCATTTCGCTGAACGCAGGACACGCTGCAGAATTCTATATGAGAAACACTTATCCAAAGAAAAATGGAAAACAATTGTCACAATAGATGAATCATGGGTATATTTAAATGATTGCTATCAAAAAAGAGCCATTTATTATCATAAAAGGGGAGAAAAAAATTTAAGTTCATGGTTCAAAGAATCGAAAGTTTTTCTAAGGGATTCATGATTGTTGCTGGTTTTTCTTATAATTTCAAGTTTCTTATAATGGTTTTATTATAATGGCAAAAATAAAGAGAGTGGAAAAAAATGTCAAGATTAACTCCAAATACTATCAGGAACATATTTTATCGCCAATTTTTCGGATTGAAATACCATCGCTTTACCCACAGTGCCATAAATCTGTGAGACTCCATCCGGACAAAGCTAGCAGTCTCACATCAAAATCCACTGCAAATTTCCTAAAAGAAATGGAACAAAAAACTGGTATCAAGGCCAGTAGCGTACGCAGAAATTTTCAAAGGGGGGGGGGGGGTTATAGTCCAGTCAAATTAGGTTTCCATTTCGCATTAAATGAAGGGGTTGAGATTTTTTCAGGAATATGTAAGGGTTGGTCCCCTGAACAACGCCTAATAAAGTCCCCTCGATTTCAGGCACCCCCGGGGAGGGGGTGGGGCAAAGGTCACTTTTTTCAGTTTTCGGCGTTTATCTCGAAAACGATGCGTTACACAGAAAATTGTCAAATATAAAAATTAAAGCTTATAAAATTCCCTTCCAAATGGTATATCCATGTTTATACACAAATGTTACCGTTTTCGAGATATGAGCCGTTGAATATGAAATTTTTTTAAAAAAAAGTGGTAGCGGTTCAGGTATCTCGTCAAACTTCCTCTTTTAACTCTTTCTCCTTCCATTTCTCAGAAAACTCGTGATAGAGAAAGTTGTAAAACGAAAGATTTCCTTCAAAAATGTATATAGTTATGCTAACTTATCTTCACCAGGTAAATAGTTAGAGCGCTTGGAAGTTTAGGGGTACTTTTCAACATTTTGCTAGTAAAATGCTCGTCACTCAAGTTTCGTTTCCAAGGTCTGTAACTCTCTTAATCACTTTGTATGCTGTTTAATTAGATACGCATAGTATTCATAACCCATATAAATAATAAATTATGTATACATGTACGTATAATGTATATCTCATAATATACAGAAGAACACTTGTAGTACAATGGAGGAAGTAAGAAAACAAACCAAAATGTATAGAAGTGTCATTTTAGCTCAGATCATTTTGAAAAATTTAGATATCACACCATATGAAAAAGAAGAAGTAGTTCAGTTACTTCAGACCTCAGTAGAAATTACTCCACAACACATTTCCACAAATACCTCCCTTGCCAGCATTCAGTGGAAATTGAGCAACGAATTGTCATGTCTCAAAGGTAGTGGGCCAACAGAAGCTTTGCGGGTCCAGTACTTTGAAATGGTGGTGTTGATGAAAAAATTCATTGCAGCACAGCGCAACTGGAATGATCATATGACATGCGCCCAACTGATGATACCTTACTTCCATGCCAGCGGGCATTTTCATTATGCAAAGTGTACTCACCTATATGTACAACACATGCTGGGACTAACAACGCGCCACCTTCAACTTAAACAGGATTTTATAGATCGTGGCTACTTCACTGTCAACAGAACTGGAACACCAATGGCTGGTGTGTGGTCTAACATGGCAATTCAGGTGACACTCATGTGTGACATGAAGAGTGAAGGAGAAGTAACACGTGGGCGATGCTTTAGTGATTCGGTGTTGGCGAAATGAGTTGGGGGAGCACGCACAGCTACAGCAATATGTAATTCATTTGAGATGTTTTGTGGCGTCCATACTGCAAGAGGAGAACAACATGTTGAGTTTCGAGCATCACGCATAACTAGAGACGATCTAGACAGAAGGAAGCTTGCTCAATTGTTGGCTGATCACCCGCCTTTTGCTGAACGTAATTGTTCGATGTCACTTTCAACGGGAGTAATTGGAACAAGTAACGTCAACTGCTACCAAGCATTGGAAATTGGAACCCGCACAATGAGCACTTTTGTTGGAATGAATTTCTCAGAAGTGAAGCAATCCAAGAAGGACTCAGTCGTTCCTTTAGCTGCGATGAGCAATATGATCAAAGTTAATGATGAGGTAGTGGTGGTAGAGCCTCTGATGATATTTCAAAGAACTCTGATCACCAAGAAGAAAGAAGGGGATGTAGAGGAGTTGCTAACGTACGAGTTAGCCTCATAGCCGATGTCTCTATTCGCCTAGGGGATAATGAGAAAATCAAAAAGTTAGCACTGTATGATGCTTTCCCAAAATGTAATCAATTGATCAATGTGAAGAACAGTTTCACGGTAATCGATGGCGGCTCCTGCTCTATAGAGTAAAGTGGAACACCAACACCACCTTCGCCTCCATCTACGATCAATATGTATCGTACATAATCAACCATTACGGCAGCAGTTAAGCTGTGTTTTTTTATGGTTATGAAGACACGAACTCCACGGAAAGAGACGAACAACATCGGAAAGCATCAAGTAAAGCATCAGTGGATATTGACTTCAATAAGAACATGGTGGCTACTGTTCATCAGGAAAGCTTCCTTTCCAGTGAAAGGAGCAAAACCAAGCTCTTTACTATGTTAGTTCAGGCCTTGGGTGCAAGAGGTATACAGTCTACTACAGCCTGTGGCGTCACGAAAAGGCTAAACTCTCTGAGGCATTTTGAAAAAATTTCACAACTATTGGATCCATAACAAAGAAAGACAGAGTCCTAAATAAAATGCGAAGCCAATTTTTAAAACAGAAACTTAACGAGGAATTTTATTTACAAACAACAAAAAATTTAACATTTAAGGTTACAACCTATTCAATTTAACTCTGTGCAGATCTACAATGCACGCTCCCGGACCTATACAGTCCCAACACAGGAGCTTAAAACAAACACGTCCACACAAGGCGAATTCTGCGCGGCCTCTCCCTAGATGTCTGGATTTTCAGCTGGGGGGGGGGCAGATTATCGGCTGACAGCTCTTCTTAATGCCGAAACTTTATCGCCCGCCGATGTCACTCGCATGAAGTTATCGCTAAGAGAAGACAGCTTTATTACGGTGATATAAACCATTTTCTGTTTTCCAAACAGTTACCCTCACCACTTGTTAGGGAAACCACCATTCCAGGGATTAATCTTCAGGCCAAAACTCTTGCACGTGTTTAAAAACGATGGGAACCGGCCAAAAACTGCCCCGATAACACGCAGTTGTGTTTCTCGCACTCTGTGAGGTTTTGGGAAAACTAACCCCATACTTCCAGTACGCTACAAGCCAAAGGAGATGCTGACTGCACTATTGTCAGAGGTGAGTGGCAAAACACCTCTCATTCAATTGTGGTGATAGTAGATAGGTAAGACCTGCTCGTCTTACTTGTGGCACTCACCCCACGAGACACGAATGTGTTTTTCATGAAGCCCGGACGGGTCACCACAGAAGACAGGCTCTACTATTCCCAACATCTTCAGGTCTTATCATTCAGCTGACAACATTAAGTAAATCTAATAATTTATATAATCCATTAATATTCAATAATACGTTATACACTATCTGGCTAAAAGTATCCGGACACCCCCCTAAAGAAGTGGATCTAGCAAGTGACGTAATTTGATGCGTAACCGAAAGCTATATAAGTATTGGTAGTGGTTTGTCAGGTCATATTTATGCGTTTGTGAGACGATGAGTAAGTCAAAGGAGCTTAGTGACTTTGATCGTAGCATAATAGTGGGTTGCCACTTTGGTGGGAAATCATTTCGGGAAAATTCGGACATTCTACAGAAGCTAAAATGATAGTGAAGACTTTGACTTGTTTGAAACTTTTTTCGAAGTATCAGATTGACGGCTTTTAATATATAAGAAAGCAGTTGATGAAATAAATTGTATATAATATATTTAATGTAAGTAACTGTTGTTTGAACCTACTTTTGATAACCAATTTTTGATTATATGAACAACTTTTATACATTTTGGTTTGTTTTCTTACTTCCTCCTTTGTACTACAAGTGTTCTTCTGTATATTATGAGATATACATTATACGTACAGGTATACATAATTTATTATTTATATGGGTTATGAATACTATACGTATCTAATTAAACAGCACACAAAGTGATTAAGAGAGTTACAGACCATGGAAACGAAACTTGAGTGACGAGCATTTTACAAGCAAAATGTTGAAGAGTACCCCTAAAATTCAAAACGCTCTAACTATTTACCTGGTGAAGATAAATTAGCATAACCATATAAATTTTTGAAGGAAAATTTTCGCTCTACAACTTTCTCTATCACGAGTTTTCTGAGAAATGGAAGGGGAAAGAGTTAGAAGAGGAAGTTTGACGATATATCTGAACCGCTACCACTTTTTTTGAAAAATTTTCATATTCAACGGCTCATATCTCGAAAACGGTAACACTTGGGTATAAACATGGATACATCATTCGGAAGGGAATTTTATAAGCTTTATTTTTTAAATTTGACAATTTCCTGTGCTACGCACCGTTTTCGAGATAAACGCCAAAAACTGAAAAAAACTACCTTTGGACCCCCCCCCCCCCCGCGGCGCCTGTAATCGAGGGGACTTTATTAGGCGTTGCTCAGGGTACCAATATATGTAATCAGAACCAATGGGGGGGTTATAACCCCCATCAACCCCCCCTTGCGTACGCCACTGATCAAGGCCATACCCTTCATTGATATCCCTACTAAATCTTCCTATGTATCACCTATGGATTTTTGTGCTTTCGGACTTTTAAAATCTGCATTATCCAAACGTCGTCCCAAAACCCTTACCGGACTCTGGAAAGCTGTTCAGGAGGAATGGGATAGAATACCTCTTCTGACACTTCAAAAGGCATTATTATCCTGGAAATTGCGGTGTCGAAAGATAGTTCAGAATAAGAGATGTCAAATAGAACCTTTAAAACACAAGAATTTTATGTAATTTAGTTTTGTCAATACAATATACATCGTCTAAAAAATGTGTGAACAGCCTCTGTATATATATATATATATATATATTGGATAAAAAGTTTTATTTTAAATTTAACTCGCGTAAAATGTTAAAATGCAACTCTGAAGGCCCGTTCACGGTTAATGATACGTGAGTAAACAGATGATGTCATAGCGCTCAGCTATATGATTGGTTAAAATTTAACGCTTACGCTATTGGAATGATATGTGAACAGGCCATTAGAAGTAAAATTTTAGCTCGAGTTAAATTACTAAACAATTTAAGCATGTGTTAAAATTAAAACTTTTAGAAATGAAGAACACCACGTGATTTCATTAGTATTCAGGGTAAAACTATACCGATATCCATCCACCTTTCGTATCTGTCGATCGGATATTACACGTAGAAAAGCAATTATGCATACTAAAATGAATAATGAATATCCTGATGTCACAAATTATTATTTTTCTTCAATTTAATTCACCAGATCAATAATTAATTCTTGCATAAAAAGGCAAATTAGTAAGACAAACAATTTTAATGATAACTTATGAGGCTATTTAGAGAATCTTGCTGCAATTTAAAAATTATTTCTAAATTTTATAAACACAAAAATAAGATTATAAACTTAGCTGCATTTTACTTCTTGGACTTCAAGATATTTTAACTATATTAACTATTTTAACTAATTTAACTATTTTCCAATAATAATATTTAAATTGAGTAAATAAAGTATCTTTAAACTAACCTCAGAAAAAATAAATAACTAAACTGAACGACAGTTTAGAAGTTGAAAAGAATAATACTTAAAATATTGTGTAATATTTTCATGCCATCACTTTTGTAGAAATAAAGCGAATGGTTTCCAAATTAACACTGGATTTTAAGCTTAAGATAACACTTCATTCCTTCCATCTCACTTCAAATTCTCCCCACATAATATCTACTGAAAAGAAATGAGTTCCACATCTTTCTCTCTTTTCAAAATGTAAATGTCTTCTACGCTTGTGACCCATGGGTGAACACATTTATTTATTTATTTCTGTTTCTAATCACTCGAATGGACCTAACGGTATATTGAAAACACAACTTTCGGTAGTCTTACGTTTCTCAAAGCCCTTTCGGTAAGAATTCGCGGCAAGACGGGAATGCGAAAGATATATTACAGATTACACTCACGTAGGGCTATTTTGTAGTCCTGTTTTAACATTTAATATATGATAAACTCCGATCCAAGCACAAAAATTTGCCCGCCTTAAATTGACTTTAGAATGTGAATTTAATGCACCGCACTCTTCGGAAATTTTTTTCCGAATAAAAATTCTGCATTTCCGAATTCCTCCTTACGAAATTAAGAATGATGCATTGTGTATAATATGTGTTTTATCAAATGCATTTTTATTGGCCGCTTCATAACTGAAGTGTTTTATAAACCTTCTAAAGTTTCATACTTTTTTATAAAATAATATGTTATGGTTTATTAAAGTACATTTAAACCTCTATCTCCAAACCTAAGAATAATTTCTGTTAGAACAATCAAATCTTCTACGGTACTTATCTAACTTCTCAAAGAAGGCTTGCCATACTCAATCTACCTCACTGTCGAAACTCATCCTATACTGAAACAAGTAAGTTTCTTTTTATGCATTTGTCTAACGAGGGACAAGTGCTTTCCCTGTTTATCTTGCTGTAATCCTAGATTTATTGTCAATAATGTTAATGAATCTGGAAGATATGAAGGAATGATGAATCAGCAGATAATTAAAATAAAATAATGAGACAGAAAAACCAAGGATTAAATTAAAATTAAGAGTATTCCTGGCGCAAAACTACAGCAGTCAATTTATTTGAATATAGACATTTTAAGCATGATAGGGATAGTAAGTTGAATTTAAAACAAATGTAATATAAATCAGGTGTTGGAATACGAAACGAAGTGCTATATATCTAAGCTTTTGTTTGAATTTAATTATATATATATATATATATATATATATATATGAAATATCATAGCAATAGAAACAGTTGAAACAGCACATACTGGGACAGCTATAAAAGAATTCTTGGGAGGCAGTAAACAGGCGAATGATTTAAAATAGTTTTATTGTCGTTCATATGGAGTTCCCCATAGGGAGGGAGCTAGACCGTGTGGCATATTATATGTACAAACACTCTCAGAAAAAAAGCCCAGCTTTCAGCCGTGTTCACATTTTTATCTCGGAAAAAACAGAAGTGGTGGTGCAAGGTATTAATCCCTATGAAGCTATGTTACGTCATGGACTAGGGCGTGTCCGATGATTCTTATCGGCGCAGTCTCCCCAGACAGAGGCTATTCTATGAGGATATTTCTCTGTCTATAGGGGAACGAAGGGATTAAGTATTGCAAACTTTATGAGCTATTACATCATCTTTAGAAATCGAATAAATTATGTTTTACAGGAATATGGACAAGTCAGATTATTAATATAAACATTATTTTTATATTACATATATATAGCTAATTTTGTCTCGATTATTTCAAATTATGTACGAACGTCCTTTTCTATTTTCTACTACAGTTTTGTATTTTTTTTAAATGAATCGTATTTGATTTCAAGCTTACTATCGTATTTGATTTCCTAGAATGCACCAGAAACTTCTGAAAATAATAACAGAACAACAGCAAGTGATTACGATAAATAAATCATCGACTAACATACCACGATATATGTATATCCCATGGCGTCTAGCAGAACTTCTTGACATGTGTTCATACTTTACTTATAAAATGAAGAGAATATTTATAACTAACCGTTTTTATTTTTGAATTTTCTGTTTTTATGTCCACTAAAGACTACACTCTTCCCATCATTCTTCTGAAAAGTTACTCCATACTGCAGGGAAAATATGTATGATATTAATTAACTTGTTTATGCACAATAGGAAAATAAAAGTACGTGTGAACGCATTCCCTTCCAGGATTAACTTCAACGAAAGTAAAAATTAAAAGATTCTTATGTATTAATTGAACGCAGTAAATTCACGAGGGAAATATGCACAATGTTCATAACGGATATGGAAAAAGTAAAAATGTACATAAAATTGTTTTAATAGTTATGTTCCAAGAAGATTTCTTACAGCCTAAGGCACATTTTGTAAAACCAATAACTACGTATAATGACGTTTGGTAGTGCTAGGAGACGTAATCATGAATGCCGTAAAGCAAGGGGTAATAGTATCGGTCTTTTTATGCATTCATTATCCATTCGAATTTTTTGTAATTATGAATTATCACGTAATTGGTATGTGAATATAAAAATTACTGTATAAAAAATATTTTATTAGTCACAATCTTAGGGAATTTTTTGCTCTCTCTGACTAATAAGAGGGCAAAATGAAGCAAATTTTTTGTAGAACACATGAAAGAAATTGTACATTTGGGACTGCCTGCCATAGACGATGGAAACATAAGAAACTAAATGATGAGTGTGCCTAATATTCTGAAAAAAGTTTGATCATTAATTTGTAGTTATTTGAATACATGAGTTACAGTATAAAGACTTTTTTGAGAGTATTTTTTTCTCTATTTTTAGGTAGATAAGATGTCGTACACAGTTTGCGCAAAAGCAAAATCATATAACGGTGTTGTTCGGAGTCTAGCCATCATAAAGGTTGAATGTCATCTTTCTATATACACCATAGTACTGTAATTGAGCCAAAAACAAGGAAAATTTTATTTCCGTCCTCTACATCTGTTTTATATCAGCTAAATAATTACAATTGTATTATCACTTGTACACTGGTGAAATAAATTGAGAGAATTTGCATATATTATCGAATTTCATGAAAAGAACTGAACTGAATGTAAAACCACTGCTTCTAGACAAAAATGCAAATCTTGTACGTAAAATACGTAAGCGCACACGTGTGTGTAGGCGGAGCCAGTAGAGAAACAGGCTTTATAAGTGCGCGTAAGTTAAGACGCATTTCGTTCGCTAACACACCTAGGCGAATTTCTTGGTGTTATTTTGCAGCAATCGGTTAATTTCAAATTCTAACAGTAAAAATGAGTAACCACCAACGTTTATATGATGGAATGAGGTGGCGAATTGTGGGGAGGCTAGAAGCAGGCCAATCTCAAGTCCAAATTTGTAGAGAGTTCAATTTAACGCCCAGCGTCGTGTGTAACTTATGGAAACAGTTCCAGGATACCGGATCCATCGAGAGAAAGCCTGGGCAAGGTCGTCCAAGAGCCACGACGGCCAGAGAAGCTCGCCAGTTGTCGATTATAGCGAGGCGTAACAAGAGTGCTACAGCTTCTCAGCTGTTTCGTGACTTGTGTGGCGTTTTAAAATTGGTGTATGGGGTGTAATTTAAAACTTTATATTATAATTAACAATTTATAATTAATAATCAATATTAGTCCTTACACTTCATTTCAATCAATTTACCTTTACTATCTGGGTTTCAATGAAATTTACTTCAATAATAGCCATTTGCCATTGTGGTTAGTACATTTTAAAGATGTGCGTTGTGTGTAGCAATAACCCAAAATAATAATTAATATTTACCCTAGGTTCGATTTACTGTTTGCAAAACTGTGGTGGTTAATGAGCCAAAAGAAAAATGAAATTAAATCTAATAAAATTACTTATTTAACCTTGGAGAACACCTAGAAATAAAATTACTTCACCAAAAAGAAAAAGCTTCAAATCTGCTGAAATGAAAAAAAAAAACCTAAAGCTGAAAATCAGAAAATTAACTAAAGAAGCAAGGACCGACATGACACAACTTTACAACCTAATAATAACAATTTATTAACAATTTCACTGACATATAACAATCAAACTTTTTATCTCAATAATTTCTTAACCTTATTCCAACAAAACAAATTCAATTGAAAAAATGCATTTGCTGCAAAACCAACATTTATATCATCTCATCACAATCAAATAAACAAAAAATGAAAATTCCAATAAATCAAAATGAAATGGCTGGTGAATCAAAAAAAACTTAATCATTCTATGAGTAATTGCTAATAATTAACTAATTTAACATTTAAATTGAATCTTAATGACTCTGCTGCAGCTTTGAAAAAGGAAGGAGTTTAGGGATAGAATTTTGAAGAAAAGAAAAGAAAAGAAAAGAAGGCATGATTTCACCGATGGCGAACCTCGCCCCATCGTCATCTCTGGGATCCAATTGTACGGACATCGGCATTCTCTTCAGCCCCAAAGGCCCGAGGGCCCCGTCTCGCTTACTTCCCATTCCAAGTTCCTAGTTCTCAATCAAAAAAAAAAAATCTCCCGCCTTTCCAAGTCAGCCTTGTCACCTCTCCTTGACCACGCGTGGAAGTAATGAGTTCCAATCCACGCCGTCAATTCTGGATGGAGGAGCCTTTAAAAATAGGAATTAGCCGAAGGAATCTTTTCTCCGACTCATCGTTGATTTTTAACTCCATTTTCTTGCAATGATTGTTGGATTATAAATTCATCAGTCAGACGCCTCCATCAACCCCTGATTGTATACATCCGCTACATACCAAAGTTCTGCGATTGATATGCTCCTTTCCTGGTGCTTTGTGGTCGCTTCGAAGGAAGGGCCGAACAGGAAATCTCAGGTTACCAGTGCAGAAACCAGCCAGAGATATCGATAAGAGCTTGTTCTCAAGAGAAGCTTTAGTTTTAAGAAAAAAAAATATACGAGGAATATATTAAAAATTTTCTATTCACCAGCCAACAAAATTACATCACACCGGCCACTTACAAGGTTTATAAATTTATCAATATTTTAACAATAAAGGTATAACATGTGATGATCTATTTCAACTTAATTCTTCACAATGTCAAAACATTTAGAGAAACTTGCGCACACTTCTCCAAATCCGATGACATTAATCAAATCAATTAATATTTGATCACCACAAGTTTAAGCATCACATACATATATTTAGCAGAGGCTTAATAAACTGATTAAAACAAAGCACAACCGTTACTAAAATTTACTTACTTACTTTACTAACTTAATTATCTCAATACCCGATATTAAAATAACCGTTAATTATTTAATAAACTATTAATTATATGGTTATTTGTTTTGTATTGTATCAATGTATGTTCATATCAAATTTCATTAAAATCGGTACAGTAGTTCTAGAGATAATCGACCAGTCTGCAAATTCTCTTAATTTCTTACACCAGTGTATTGTAAGGCGGTGTCTTCCATTAAGAGACAAAGCAGATAAAACGACGAAAATAGTTTGTAATATCAGCGATGACGTATTTAAGTGGTCATCACAGAGTTATAGTGCGTATAAAAACTGTATTGAGAGTCTGTCACATTTTAAGGCAGATAAAAGGGCGTACACAGTTTGTCAAAACCGAACATATATAATGGTGTCGTTAAGATTTTAGTCATCATAAAAGTTGTCTGTCATCATTTTATGTATACCATATCACTGTAAATGAGCCCAATACAAAATACATTAGATTTCCGTCATGTGCATATCAGCTAGATAATTACAGCTGTATTATCAGTTGCATTCCAAGGCAGTGTATTCCATTAGGAGAGAGAAGGCTGATAAATGACACAAATATTTTGTAGAACCAGAGATGACGCATTTAAGTGATCATCGACGTTTTATATTATAAAGACTATATTGAGAGTCTGATTGTCACATTTTAAGGAGATAAAAGACGTACAAAGTATGTCAAAACAAAAAATATATAACGGTGTCGTTAAGAGTTTTTCCGTCATTAAAGGTATCTGTCCACATATTTTGTATATCATTAACGTTGTGAATGAGCCCGAAACAAAATACAATTGATTTCAGTCATCTGCATCTGTTTTATATCAGCTTAATAATTACAATTGTATTATCACTTGTATTGTAAGGCGGTGTCTTCCATTATGAGAGAAAATTGATAAAACGACGCAGTCTGTAGAACCATTGATGGCGCATTTAAGTAGTCATCGTCGTATTACATTATAAAGACTGTATTGAAAGACTGGTTGTCACATTTTAAGGCAGATAAAATGAAGAGAACACAGTTCGTCAAAACCCAAAATATGAATTGGTTGTCGTTAAGAGTTTATATTTCATAAAATGTGTCTGTCATCATATTATGTATGTAATAACACTGTGAGCTTAAAACAAAATACATTTGATTTCCGTCATCTGCATATCTTTTACATGGGCTTAATAATTACAGTTGTGTCATCCTCTGTATTCTAAAGCAGTGTCTTCCATTAAGAGAAAGAAAACAGATAAAACGAGACAAATAGTTTATAGATCCAACGATGACGTATTTAAGTAGCGATCGCCGTAAAAAGTGTAATGATGAAGATCATAAGACAGTGAGCGATCTCTTAAAATTTTCGTAGTAAAAAAAAAAGAATAATTTTACTTAACTTTTTATCGTTCCTCGTTAAAAACAATCAATTCGTTACCTAAAAAATTATCACCGTAACGTTTTGCTTTTTTTTTCACCTATTTTCGATATATTTTTTTCTTCAAGACCTGCAATCTATTCGGTTTTAGTTCATTATTATGCGCACAATTAAGGTTTTTAGGCAGAATAAATCGATGGTTTTATCCACAGCTTAAATACCAGAAAATAAATCGATTTTCTCAATCGATATCGGCGTCAAATGTAGGTGATGGATTATATAAAGTGAAAACTTTGTTATTGATAAGTAAATTACAGTAATGAGCATATGATAATTCCTGAAGCTTTAAAGAGCCACACCATAATGGTTATGGCCCTTAAGAATATCACGTGTTACGACTTTCTCAGATATATTCAATAAAAATGTATTAACAAAATAATCAATAAACAATAAAAATCAACTATGAGAGGATTGATTTTTAAGTAAGATTTAATGAAGAACATTTGGCATGGATTTTAGAAAATATATGCTCATAAAAATAACATAAACTGTCAAATAAATAAAAAAGCAAAAATGAATCAGATTTTAAAAACTGAATAATGTTAAATTTATCACATATAAAAATAAAGGAAAATAAATGATAAAATAAGTAAAAATACGAAATTTCTAACTGTTGCTTTCTCAAAAAAAATTTCAGGGATATCACAAAATATTTGTAAAAAACATTGAGAAAGTTTATTAAATAGCATATTATGAGTTTGTAAAGTCCAGCTTCGAATGTCTAAATAACGCTGATTCTTTCTGTACTCTTTAATTTTCATGTTACTGAACCACTAAATTGACTCCTAATCCCGAAACTTCTACTGCACTCGTTTGAAACTGTGGGAAATTGTGATACTAGATGGCGCTGCTACTCTATAGTTTTGTAAACCCACTCGGACATTCAGATGCGACGCAGATTCGAAGCGAAACGCGGGAGCAAGGATTAGCACCGCAATGTACTCAAATGCATGCTTGAACCCGAGATCAGAAGTTATTGTGTAATTAAGGTGAAGTATTGACAAGAATAAAGAACCAAGTAAATACTCAACCACCAGCATCCCCCATATAAGTTGGAGCATCGAAACGAGAAGCTGTTAATATCACCTTTCTTTTGGATACACAGATTAGATACCCATTAGAGGTAAAAATTTTGATTGAAGATCATCGGGTAAGAGAATTTATTTCTGTTTTCTGAAATTTGTAGAAGAATAAAGATGAGTACAGAAGATTCGCTAAAACGTAACAAAACGAAAAGGGGAATAATTAGAAGTTTAATTACTAAATTAATTAAGAAAATTGATGATGAAATAAATAAAGAAGATTCAAACCCAGAAGTTGTTCAAGATTTCCTCGATGTTCTTTTAGAACATAAAACTGCATTAACTGGTTTGGATGAGATCATTGAAAACCAAACTGAAACTAAAGATTTACAATCGGAAATACAATATTCGGTTGAATATAATCAGTCAATTGTGCTCTGTAGATCGCGTGCAAATAGGTACTTGAGTAAATTAAATAATGATTCGATTTAAAATCAATATAATACAGATCTAAATCGATCTAGTACAGAAACAATAGGCGATACAAAATTGAAAACTAATACGAATTTACCTCGTATATCCCTAAATAATCTTACAGGTGACATATGTAAATTTCAAGAGTTTTGGCCTCAATATAAAGTCGCAATTCACGAAAACGAAACACTTCAGGATATAGAAAAATTTAACTATCTTAAAACTTTGCTTAGCGATTCAGCGGCTACCGCCATAAGTGGTCTGTCCTTAACTGCTGAAAACTATAGAACGGCGGTCGATATTTTAGCTGATCGTTATGGTAAAAGGGACGTTTTAATTTCCTCACACACCACCGTCTTCTAAATTTAGAGCCTGTGCGTAGATCAAACGATGTAACTGCATTAAGAAAATTATACGATGAAATATCTGTATAAATACGAAATCTTGAATCCCTAGAAATTAAGTCTGACTCGTACAATTGTTTATTGTTGCCTACATTGTACAAATGTATTCCAAATGATCTTGTCTTGCAATTCCATAGGGAGCAAAGTGATAAAAAAGAAGCGAATGTAACCGACTTACTAAATTACCTTACAAAAGAAACAGAAGCGCGCGAAAAATCTCTAAATAGACTTATTAGTAGGTAGTGATTATTATTGGTCAATTATGACAGGAAAAATTAAACGTCTTTCACGAACTGTTGTTTTGAACGAAACAAAATTTGGATGGACACTTCACGGAAAATTTTCTAATGAAATTAATTCGAGTAATTTAGTGGGAGCAATGTATGTTTCTATTTGGGAGGAAAATAACTATGATGATAAAGCATCGATTGAACTTAAAAGGTTTTGGGAACTTGAATCATTAGGAATTAGGGATGAACCTATAGACACAAAAGCATGCGATAAACAAACCTTAGAAGAATTTAAAGGAAATATTAAATTTGAGAATGAAAGATATGAAGTCAAGTTACCTATGAGATTCGGTACAATTGATCTTCCAAATAATTATGATCTTGCAAAAAAGAGATTTGAATTTTTAGTTAAAAGATTTCGAAATAACCCTACTTTATTTAAAGAGTACAAAGCCGTTATTGAAGATTATCTGTCATCAGGAAGTAGAGATAGTTGAACCCCAGGATGTAAACTCAACTAATGGCAATTTAACCTACTATTTACCCCATCACCCGGTAATTCGAAAAGATAAACAAACTACGAAACTGCGCATTGTTTTTGATGCTTCGGCACATTCTCCTTCTCAGTTATCTCTAAATGACGTACTTCTTCCAGGTCCAAATTTAAATTCAGATTTATTTGATTTAATTTTGCAATTCAGGAGTAATAACATAGCAGTAGTGGCAGATATAGAAAAGGCATTTCTACAAATAAGCCTTGCAGAAAGTGATAGAGATTTGACCCGATTTTTGTGGATTGATCAACTTTCACAAAATGCAGATTCTCCGTTGGAATTTGTAATAATGAAAATGACGCGTGTATTATTTGGTGTGACATCTAGTCCGTTTCTGTTAGGAGCTGTAATTAAACACCATGTAAAAGAGTTCGAAAGTCAATATTCCGAAACTTGCTCTGTAATCAATAATTCAATGTATGTAGATGATTTGTTGTTAGATGCATCTACAGTGGAAGAGGCATTAAAGCTATCAAAAGAGTCATTCGACATTTTTCTAAAAGCTAACATGTCCCTACGCAAATGGCAAAGTAATTCTCCCCTTTTAAAGGAATATTTACAAACATCAAATTTGGATGTCTGTCTCGACACATCACTTAGTGCAACCCCATTTAAAATTTTGGGATTAATATGGGATACCAAGAAAGATATTTTCAGATTAGATAATCACAATCTTTCGGAATTTGTTAATTGTCAGGAAAAAACTAAAAGAACCGTAATTCGTGGGGCTGGGAGAATTTTTGATCCAGTTGGATTCCTAACTCCGTTTACAGTCATTATAAAAATTATTTTCCAGTCATTGTGGGAATAGGGTATAGATTGGGACCAAAAATTGCCAGAATATCTAGAGAACAAATGGGATAGCTGGTGTTCACAACTTCCACACCTCAGTAAGATAGAAATACCCAGGTACTATTTCCGAGATTTACAGGGCACTTATGACAACGTAGAAATTCACTGCTTTAGTGATGCAACCGAGAAGGCCTTAGGTGCTGTGATTTTTCTTAGATTCGAAAAGGATAACAATGTGAACACAAGCTTTGTTACTTCAAAAGGCAGACTAGCTACAATAAAACGTTTGTCATTACCAAGATTAGAACTTATGGGTGCCTTGATTGGTGCTAGGCTGATCAACCGTGTACTGTCAATCCTTAAGTTTAGTGTTAAAAAACAATATTTGTGGACAGATTCGAACATTGTTCTTCACTGGGTTAAGAGCTCCGCTAGTACATGGAAACCCTTCGTGAGTAACAGGATTGTTGAAATCCAAACTCTAACTAACCCAAAAGACTGGAGACATTGTCCTGGTCGTGATAATCCTGCTGATCGACTTACAAGAGGACTCAATCTTACGGACCTCAAAAATGATAAGTTATGGTGGTCTGGTCCTCCATGGCTAATTAAAGATATTGAATTTTGGCCCAGAGAAGCCAAAAAAGCAGAAGACGAATATAAGCAGGAAGAAGCTAGAAAGATAATTTCTCAGAATTTTTGTACATCAGATTCTCAAGAGCAATTTATAGAGATGGAGCGTTTTGGTTCATGACTAAAGATAATTAGAATAGTAGCATGGATAAAAAGGTTCATATTTAACTCAAGAAATTCGACTAAACGTGAAGGAACCTTATCAGCTGACGAAATGAAAGAAGCCGAAGAGTTCATGATAAAAGAAATGCAAATGAAAGTTTATAAAGAAGAAATTGATTCCTTAAAAGATAATGACCACGTTAAGAAAAATTCAAAACTTTACAGTTTATACCCATATTTAGATGACAACAATTTATTACGAATAGGAAGTAGACTCAATCAAGGTAATTTTAGTACGAGTGTGATAAATCCAATTCTATTACCTAGAAATGAAAGATTCACAGAATTGTTGGTTATGCAAGAACATCAAAAAATGATGCATAGCGGAGTTACTTTGACCCTAACGAAAATAAGAAAACGATTTTGGATTCCGCAAGGACGACAATTTGTCAGAAAAATCATCGGAAAATGTATACTTTGTAAGAAGTATAATGCGAAACCATCCAACCAATTAACAGGACAACTCCCAAGGGACAGAATAACAGAATCACCACCATTCAGCATAATCGGGTTAGATTTTGCAGGACCGATTTTCATAAGAGACAATAACGATACCTCAAAATCGTACATCGTATTATTCACCTGCTCCACAACCAGAGCTGTCCATTTAGAACTATCAACAGACATGACCACAAAATCCTTTCTTTTGGCCTTTCGGCGATTTCTGTCAAGACGTGGCACTTGTAAGGTAATATACTCAGAAAATGCTAAAAGTTTCAAGGCTGCGGATAAAGAGCTTCAAAATTTTCATAAGATCATAAAAGAGCGCGAACTACAAGATTTCATTTCCAGCCAAGGTGTGAAATGGAAGTTCATCGTGGAACGTGCCCCATGGTGGGGAGGCTTCTACGAGCGAATGGTAAAATGTGTAAAAGACCCATTGCGGAAGATTTGGGACGATCTCTTCTTTCATTTGAGGAAGTAACGACAATTTTAACGGAAATTGAAGCCGTTCTCAATATACGACCTCTGACTTACACAACCAGTGAATTTGGAGAACCTGAGCCCCTCACACCTGTTCATTTCCTCCATTTCGGTAGACAGGACTTGAGTTATTCCCTCCATTTTGCTGAACTGGAAAATAAACTTTCCACTAAAGAGAATTTAATACGAAGGAAGATTTATCAAACAAGATTATTGAAACAGCTGTGGACTAAATGGAAGGAACGATATTTATTCCATTTGAACTCTGCCCATCATTATAAAACTGCAGAAAAACACCGAAATCTCCAGATCGAAGACATTGTACTGGTAGACCGGACTTCCAAATCTAAACTGTTATGGGACTTGAGAATAATTTTAGACATTATTCATGGTAGAGACAATCTTATTAGATCATGTATGGTAAAAACTTCAAAGGGATTGTTAAGAAAACCAGTACAACTGTTGTATCCTTTTGAATTAGATTCTACTTGAATGATTAATTATATAACTTTAAGTGTTTAAAACTGATTTTTTATGTGTTTTCTTTCTTTTTTTGCATTGTTTAAATATTATTTCTCCGCATAAAATGTTTATTTTTAAAATTAATTTTTTTTAATCTTATAAATAGTCAATTTACATGAAGTATTTTACTTTTACAATTTAAGTATGATAAGTGATAATTTGAGTTTATTTCTTTGCAATTTGATTTTCTCATATTGATATGTGGATTTAATTTTGACTTAATATAAAAAAAAAATATATGTTTAATACAATTTTATTGAAACATTTGAATTTGAATATGTTTCTATTAGAATATTATTGTACTTGAATTTAGATATTGTTTATTTTGAAAGGTGTTAAATATTGATCGTAATAATTTTGTACTCTTAAAAGAGTCCAGGTGGGGAGTGTGTGGGAAATTGTGATGCTAGATGGCGCTGCCACTCTATAGTTTTGTAACCCCACTCGGACATTCAGATGCGACGCGCATTCAGATTCGAAGCGAAACGCGGGAGCAAGGATTAGCACCGCACTGTACTCAAATGCATGCTTGTAAATATTATGTATAATAAAGCAGATTATGTGCGAACTCGAGATCAGAAGTTATTGTGTAATTAAGGTGAAGTATTGACAAGAATAAAGAACCAAGTAAATACTGAGCCACCAGCATCCCCCATAGAAACTAACGTGGTATACTTATGTAAAGGTACGCGATGATAGGAAGCTACCTTCGCTTGAGTTTCTGTACAAAAGACTTGTTCAAACTCTGTTGTAGTATTTCTTTTATTACATGATAAATTATAATCAAATTTATTTACTTCTTCTGCTTTTTTACAGTTGTGTAATTTTAAAAATCTTCATGCTTTTTTTAAATTAATAATACTTCTTAATGAATACATATTTTTTTACAAAATGATCGTTATTTTTAAAGTTGACTATTTTTAATAGATATACATTCATTACCTCTGTAGAATACTCCTATAGAGTCTCTTCGAATATTCGATATACACTCATGGACAAAAAAATTAGCGCACCAAGAAGGAGTCGTCAAAATAAAACGAAATTTTACATACGTAATGACTACTTTCATATAAGTAAATGATAAGAAAATCAAAGAAAAAGGATAATTTATTTCAGAGAAAAAGGCAAAAGAACGGAGGAGTTAATACTCCGTTGGACCACCTCTAGCTCGAATGCACGATGCGATACGATCGGGCATTGAGTCATACAAGTTCTGTATGATATCTTGAGACATTTCGTTCCATATTTGCTGTAACCTTGCCTCTAGTTCGTTCAAACTCGTGGGATGCCCAACTCGTCGTCCCAAATGATCCCAGATATGCTCGATTGGAGACAAATCTGGGGATCGGGCAGGCCAAAGAAGGGTAGTAACAGTGCGGAGACAGTCTTGTGACACCCTTGCCGTATGAGGCCGAGCATTGTCTTGTTGAAAAATGGCTCCTGGGAGCCGTTGCATGAGTGGCAACACATGTGGTTGCAGGATTTCATGAACATACCGCTGGGCTGTCATGGTGCCACGGAACAATACTAGGGGTGACCGTGTATTGTAGGCAATGGCACCCCATACCATCACACCAGCTGTGGGAGCGATGTGTCGCTGTACAGCAAATGCAGGATTGAAGCGTTCACCACGGGCTCTCCACACACGAACATGATTGTCATCACTGCCGAGATTGAATTTGGATTCGTCGCTAAAGACGACCTGGTTCCATTCCGCTGCAGTCCAGTTTCCTCGTGCGCGGCAAAACTCCAAACGGAGGCGTCGTTGGGTGGGCGTCAAGAGCAGCACACGTAATGGGCGCCGCTATACCAACTGTCCTTCAGCCAGGCGCCTTCGTATGGTTCGAGAAGACACAGAGGCCCCTAGTGAAGGTGCTACCTGTGCCTGGATGGCGGCCGATGAAGCAGTTGGCTGTACGCGTGCATTTCTTACGATGTAGCGGTCTTCTCGAATACTGGTATGTCGAGGGCGTCCTGAGTCTGATCTTCGTGTACGTGACATCTCTCGGGTCCACTGGTCCCAACACCTCCTCACAACACAATCAGAGCGGCCTAATTGACGAGCTACTCGCCTAGCTGACCACCCAGCTTCCATCATCCCGACGATTCTCCCCCTCTCAAACTGCGACAACTGCTTATATTGTCTTCGAACACGGCGTAATGGCATGTCTATCTCAGCTCTTCCTTTGTAAATGATTCAGCACACTCAAACAAGCTTTGGTTATCTGTTTTATACTCCACAGAGTACGATGTTCAACGCCCTCTACCGGCTATACGTAATGCGCAATCACGCTGCATTTCTAATCATTTGCATATCTCCCCGACATGTACCTTCATTGCAAGTTTCGTTACGATCCCGCAATTATTTCTTGGTGCGCTAATTTTTTTGTCCATGAGTGTATATATATATATATATATATATATATATATATATATATACACATACATACATATATATACATATATATATATATATATATATATATATACATATACATACATATATATATATGTATATATATATATATATATATATATATATATATATATATATATATATACATACATATATATATATATATATATATATATATATATATATATGTATATGTATGTATATATACAGAGAGAGAGAGAAAATGATGCGTAATTTTTTATAAGCTTTGCACTAAGCCCCAATAAAAGTTCGTTTTCTTGTCCCGTCATCATTTTCTTTGTTTTTCTTGAGGTCAACCGCAAATTTCATTCCATTTTTCTTCTTTTTCTGGGATTGAAAAAAAGATAATTGTTATTTTCTAAAGTGATGATTCATTGCTGCAGTAAATTTCTCAGAACGAAAAGATCTGGCATCGACCCTCCCTTTCTCAGCCCTTTTATCTGTTTGGTGTCATATCGGAGTGCCCTTTGTTTAGGCTGCAAAAAATTATAAATGTTTTTCAGTATTTTCACCTGAATATTTAAAAATACTAAGGCTGTAAAATGTTCAAACTCCTTTTCTACGTAGATAAAATGTCTCACCTAATCTAGAACACTTAAAACTTGAAAGTGAGAAAAGAAACTTCTTTCTGGTAATTAATTGGTGTCAAGGAAAGATCAGGATTTATATGATGTCTGAGAAAATTTGAAAAAAAAAATACAAAAAAGTATCTATTTGTATTTTTCTTTACATATATGGTACTCTCATTCGATTTTCAAACAACATTCGATTCAAAACAACATTTTTAAAGAACTATAAAGGTAAAGTAAAGATCAACTCATAATTTTCCCATTTGCAAGTTTCATTTAGTTCACTCACTGTGAAATTAAACAATTAAACAGAATGTTTTGTAAACGAGGAGGGAACTTTAATTCGCATGCGTAATGAAATTGAAAAGTTAGAACATAATGCACAAACTGCAATTGTGTTGCATTATCTTTAGTATTGAAACGATTTTAGTTCACAAATTTCAATGTTTCTAAATATTCCCTGTAAAGGAAAAACCACAAGAGAAAGGGAACATATCAGTACAAGTGTAAAATTAACTATCAAAATGGTTATTTTATTAGATAAAAATTGGTTGCTTTGAATTACAGACATTTGTCTTTAAAATTCAGTTATTTGATGAATATCTTTTATCTCTATACTTTTTTAAGTATATTGTTATATATTCAGTATTATCTCATTTTTAAAACCACTCAGAAATAATTGAGTAATTGCTAATTATTTTTGTCATTTGTAATCTAAGTCAAACAACTAAATGCGTTTCCGTTGGTTCATTAAATATGATTAAGATCTTAAAGTGAACTTTATGTGCTTCTCCTATCTCAAATTTTATTTTTTTAATGAATGGTAGGTTTCTCACATGAGTATTGTTTTAACAGCCGAAATCTGAACTATGTAAATTTGTTTCTAAAAAAAGTCTGTGGGGACCTTTCACCACTTTATAACTTTTTTATAGCTTGGATTTTCACTTTTTTGGTCCCTTTACAGTTTTTTTGCGCATTTAGGGCTGTAACGGTTTTTTTAAAAGTATTTTCATGGGAGTGGAAGAAAATGAATAAAAGATTTAAGATAAAAAAAATTACGAGAGAAAATGAAATAGTGTTAATGTAGTAAGTTTATTTCTTGTAAGGTAATATCTCCTTTGTATTAAGATAAATGTTTGATTAGTGTTTCATTGATATTTCAAAAGTATAATTTTTCCTTGTTCAGGACCTATCTCTCCCGATTTAAGCCGAAAGAATCTTAGATTTATTGAATGCCTAGGATAAAAATAAAAAGGCTTTTATTGGTATTTTAGAAATGTTACTTTCAGACTTAAAACATTCATGTAGGACAGAGGACAGGTTCACCAGGCTCCTAGAAATAATATCTGAATGAAGTCAAAACTAAATAACAAACCATATGTACCGCTTGCCTATCTGGTCATATATATATATATATATATATATGTGTGTGTGTGTGTGTGTGTGTGTATAAACATATGATTATATATATATAAACATATGTTACCGACAAAGTATGTAACGCCGGCATTGTATGGAATGCCTAAGCGTTGTATATAATGCCAGACGGTTTTAGGCAAAGTATGAAATATGCGAATTATTACATACTTTCCCTAGGCATTGTATATAATACCTAGGCATTCTATAGAATGACAAATGTTATTTAAGCAAACTATAGAATGACAAATGTCGTTTAAACGTTTTTCCCAAAGTATGAAAAAAGGTTCTGATAAGACTATTATATAAATGACGTGCATTCCTCAAAAATACAAATGTTATTCTGAAAAAATAATGAGAGTGACATAAAAAAAATTTATTCAAAATACGTAAAGAAAAATGAAAGTTGTACAAAACAAAATTTATGCCATTCATATAAAGGGAAACAAAATTTTCTTAGAAAAAATAAGAAATTAAAATTTACCTACTTGTTACAACATGGTAGGCTTGAATGACATTTTGAAATACATTTCATTACATTTCATATTTTGGAACTTTGTTTTACACATACATTTGAAGAATCCTTTGGCGGTTCCACTGGACTGAGCAATTGTAACTGACCGGAGAGGATTTTCGTGGTCAGGAATATCTTAAATTCTAAGCAAGTTCTTAGGGCATAAAGTGAATTGTGATCTCGTATATACTTGTTTTAAAATTCCTTAAGAAATTCCAAGTCGGTAGAAACCATCCTCTGTCACACTCGTTACAACTGCCAATATATTGCGCGAATCACCTCGCCCCTTGTCGACGTCAGGAATAGGAACTCGCACGGTAGTTCCCAAAGAAGCAGTGGGAATTTTTTTTTCCGAATTCATATTTTTGGGCTTGTATTTCCAGATGGATTTTAGAATTTATTTTACCTTCAATAGCATTTTCAGTTTTGAAACAAAGGGTGCACAAAATATCCATTTCATCATCTTTACTAACATGGCCACAGAAGGTATGAAAATTTTGACGACAATTTTTGCATGCAAGTGCATCACTCGTTTCTTTTAAACAAACACAACATGTATCAGAAACGGAAATCTCTTCGGTAAGCATGTCTTCATAATGTTGGTTTAATCCACTATCGACTATAATATCGTCCATGCTTTTTGAAACAGACTCTTTTTCTTGCATAATCTGATTAGTTTCACCTTTTTCCATTGTTTCGACGTTTTCTATTACTTTTTCTAGCTGCTCCTCTGTATTTATGTCTTTTAAAACATCTTCGGGTAGAAAAGACGTTGTAAGCTTTACTTTAGGTTTGCAGCCAAAAAGAGCTTCGTATGGTATTCTTTTGATCCCAGAACGATATGCTCTATTTTTCATAAATTTAACGAAACGCAGTCCTTCTCTCCAGCAGTCAGATTTGTTGTCCTGCATCCAAGTACAGAGCATATTTTTGATATCTTGATTAGCTCCTTTAGCATCCTGGCTTTGTGAACGGCGAGGCTTCCCATGGACGATCTTCAGTGCTGGCCAAAACTACTTCAAGCTGTTCATCACATTATTGGCAAATTCCCTACTATTGTCAGACTGTAATATAGATGGCGCTCCAAGCAACGAGAATATGTCCACTAGGTTTTAGGGTACTTCCTCAGCTCCTTTTGACGTTCGAAAATCACAAATTTTGTGAGATGATCTTGGTACACCATAATAAATTTGTATTCTCTATCTGGCTGAGACTGAAAGTGAGAAAGATCTACCTGACAACGGGAATTAAATTCGGAAAAATCATAGGTTTCACAACAATGCCCTTTTTAATATCTTTCTGTATTTTTTGGCAAGTTTCACAACGGTGTATGTACAGTTCAATATCATGACGTGTAACGTTTTTGTATTTGGTTGAAAATTCTTTCAACATTCTATCACGTCTTCCGCTTCCAATAGCTTCATGAAATACGAGAAATAACTCAGAGTCCGTGACGTAATACTGTATAGTACTAATGCCTTCTTTAACAGGATAAATGAGTTTATTTTTGTTTTCCACAATCATCACATCATTGCGATTCAGCAACCAATAGTCCCTGGGTTCTTTCTTAGTAATCATTTTGGGTTTTTTGTACATCATTTATTATCTTCTGGTAAGTAGTTTCGGTTAAGAAAGAACTGTTTTTTGCAGCATTAACTTGAATTTTGGACAGTTCATCGTCGAATCGTTGTTTCCTGTCTATAGACCATGACTTATTCTCCAACACTACAGCTTGCTCCTCCATTTTCATGCAGCACAGTAAAAAACTAATTTTTTGTTGAACAAATTTAAGTAAAATTGCGTATTTTGACACTCCCGAAAGAACCGCAAAGTGCAACTGACAAATTCTGAGTCTGAGGCGCGCGTTAAAAGTTACATGCCTTGCCACGTGACATTCGAAACGAATCGGACATGTATTTCATAATTTGCCGTTTTCTCATTTGGCATTCTATAGAATGCCTAGAAAATGTGTGAAATATGAATCGTCTCATACATTGCCGGCTAGTTTTAGGCATTATATACAATGCCTAATCATTCTATAGAATGCCGGATTTCATATTTTGGCGGTAAAATATATATATACAGTGTGACTTTTATTACATTGACATTACTCAGAGCCACCTGTAACACGATTTATTGCTGGAGTTTCACCAACATTAATAGAGGGACTAACTACAACATGGAAAAGAGTTTCCATGGAAAAAAAAATTAGTTCCAAAAGTCGCCGAAAGGAGAAGATATGGCGCTGTTGTTGTCGGCACGCGCGAGAATTTGCATAAAACGCAAGTAAAATATCAAAATGCAAATTAATGACTACGTAGTCGACAGCAGCGCCAGTATTTTGGGCTGTAAAGATCGGTGCGGAATCTGTTGCGCCATCGCTTTGCAGAAGAAAAGACCATCAGTCGCTTTTTTCCAGTTGCATGTTCATCTCGCTCTTCGTACCTAACCCATGTGACTTCTTTCTGTGGCGTTATTTAAAGTCCAAGGTGTATTTTGGTGGGGTCTCTAACTTGGCGGCCCTAAAGGACCAAAAGAATCAAAAACAGTAATAACAAACGTGATTCCTATAAGCGGAAATCACTGTATATGTATTATATATATATATATATATATATATATATATATATATAGGGTAATTTTTATTAAACTGACACTACTCGGAGCTACCTATAGGGCGATATATCAGCCGGAACTCCACCAAAATTGATAGAGGTACTAAGGACAACATGGAAAAGAGTTTCCATGAAAAAAAAATATTTCCCAAAAGTCGCCGATAGGGGAAGCTATGATACTGTTGTTGTCAGAGAACAAGAGAATTTGCATAAAACGGAAGTAAAACATCAAAATGCATATTCACTACTGCATAGTCGACAGCAGCACCAGTACTTTGGGCTATAAAGAACAGTGCGGTATCTGTTGCACCATCGCTTTACAGAAGAAAGGATCATCAGTCGCTTTTTTCCACTTGCATGGCCACCTCGCACTCCGGACCTAACCCATGTGACTTCTTTATGTGGCGTTATTTAGAGTCCAAGGTGTATCTTGGTGGAGTCTCTAACTTGGCGGCCCTAAAGGACAACATATACCGGACTGTGATGAACACTCCTGGTGTCATGTTACGCTCGGCCGTTGCAAACGTAGTGTTCAGAAAACAATGTTTCGCCCACCAGGATGGTAGTCACGTTAAAAGAGAGAGAAGTATATTTGCTGCATAAAGCGGTGTCGCAGTGAAATACTTTTGCTATTCATTTGTCTGCTTATTAAAACCTTTCTGGTATTCACCCTTTATCTTTATAGGCAGAAATACTGGCGCTGCTGTCGACTACGTAGTAGGCAATTTGCATTTTGATGTTTTACTTCCGTTTTGTGCAAATTCTCGGGAGCGCCGATAACAACAGAGCTATATCTTCCCCTGTCGGTGACTTTTGGAACCCCTCCCTCCACACACACACACACACGAAAACTCTTTCCCATGTCGTCCTTAGTTCCTGTATCAATTTTGGTGGAAGTTCGGTTGATAGATCGCGCTATAGATGGCTGAATAGTGTCAGTTTTTAAAAAAAATCACTCTGTATATATATATATATATATATATATATATATATATATATATATATATATATATATATATATATATATATGTATATGCTCATGTTCAGCAGATAAATTTTATATTACGAAATTACTATATTATTGAGGTACGTATGTACTAAGGAAAGTAGTCAAATGCATATTTTTTGAATTTTTATGACCATAATTCCGTTTAATGATGATTATTATATCCTAAAGTAATTTAAAGTATATTATGGCAAACATTAGTGAAAAATGATGTTATATATTTTCATAATAGCCCTATATAATATTGATTTCACATATAACTCTTGCTTATTATCTAAATCATTAGTTTTTACAAAAGTATTGAGTTTAAAATCCTATTTTGACTTTGAATATCGATCAAATATTGGTTGCATAATATGTAGTATTAAAGACCATATCTTTTAAACTTTATGACAGTTATATTTTACGATAATAATATATGTTTTCTTATTCATATATATGCTTAATAGTTTATCGTTATATAGATATCTAATGTCGATTAAACTTTTGCTTTTCATAAAAATCTACGATACTTGGCGTTAATTTATAATTGCTAATAGTCATTTTCTTTATTTAGCACAGTAAATTATAAGCATGACACTGCACTACTTATAAATTCTCAGCTTATATGTTTATAAATGCTCAGTATCCGTGTAGGGTCTGGCGCCCTCTAGTAACGTTTTTTTGTGTATGAAGGAAACCCCCCGGGTCATGGTGGAGGAAAACGAGCTTGGCTCGCGGAGAGTTTAGGCGGTGCTCACAGGAGACCGGTCTTTTTGTACCCCGCATTTCTCTTATTATAGTACTTTAATGTTCGTGCTCATACTTGAGCCCTGTACATAATTGTCCTATCTGTGTGTATGTGTGTGTGTGTGTGTAATAAAGTAGAAAATTCAGAACCCCACTCGTATTCAACTCGAACCAATTTTCACACGGGGATCGGCTGAAAGAGAAAGACGCCGTTCTCGTACATTGTCGCACCAGACAGGATTCTGATACGATCGACTGAACTGTGCAGCGTGGAGTCGGCAACGCTAGGATGGAGGTTGGACCCTTCCTCATAAATTTTGTTTTCATTTTGGGGGATTAATTGAGGTTATAGTTTTGCATTACTTAATTGTTTTGACACACATTTTTCTACGCACGGAGGTGATGGGCTGCTAAGATTGATATTGTTTGTTTTACTATTATTTATAGCTATGTGTTGATAAATTTTGATTTATGATATGTAAAGATGTTTAGTGTTGAAGGGCTTAAAAAGGAAGACCTGAAAGAGGTAGCGAGGGAACTAGGAGTTGTAGAGAATCCCGATCACAAGATCACGGAGTTAAAGGAACTCATTTTAAAATCGGTTGAGTGTGAGAATGACGATAATTTCGTTAGGGAATTTATCCTCACTACGGTGGAAGATAGAAAGAAAAGGGAAGAACGGGAAAAGCAACGGGAAGAACAAGAGATACAACGGGTAAAACACGAGAGGCAACTTGAATTAATTAAGGCACGAGCCACAGTTAATGGCGGGGAATCACTTGGATTGGAGGACGATGCACAAAACAGTAGCGATTTATTACGAAGAAAGTGCCAAAACAATTTCAGCCGGAAATATTGCTTAATCTCTTGGGAGAAAAATCGGCTAATATTTTGATATACATAAATGATAAAGAGATGCAGGATTACGATTCATTGAAAGCTATAGTACTTAGGGAATTTGAACCTACACCGCAGATTTGCTGGGAGAATTTCCGGAAAGCGAAAAGAGACGCTCGCGAAAGTCATGTACAATTTGCGTCGAGGCTAAAAACGATGTTTAAATATTATGTAAAACTCAGGAAGTACGAAAACTATGCCACACTCATAGATTTAATTGTCACGGACAAATTATTTGAAACCCTAGATGTAGAAATGCAGTCTCACATCTCTATCAGAATGGGTGATACCTAGTTTTTGCCTACAAAATTAGGTCAAGAGATCGACATATATCATACCTCGAAAGGTAAATCCTTCTATAAGTCGGCACAAGTAGATAACGAAAACTCGCGCAATAAGCGGGAAAAGTTCCCCTCAAATGCAAATCAGTATGTTCCCCCACATTTACGCCACTACGACAAGGATAGGAAAAATTACTATAGTTTTTTTTTTTTTTTTTACTAATCCCAGATTGTCTAGCAAGGCTAGAAAATCTCCATAAAACCAAAAATTTCCAAAAAGTCTAAAATCAGTAGAGGGTCTAGAAGGACCTCGTCCTTAGTAAATCCCAAACAATTTAAAATATGGGCAGGAGAGGCCATGTCAGCAGAGCACCAGTGGCACTCCGGGAAGATAACGAAAATTACTATAGTAGTAAACCAAAGCCAAAGGAATGTTTTTTATGTAATGCGAGTTCGCAGTTTGCAAAATATTGCCCGAAGAAAGATCAAAATTGGGGAAATAACTCACAAACTAGTAAGGGTAAAACAACGAAGAAAGAAAAAGGGGATGATGAACCATTGGTAGCGGAAGTACAAACGAAATATCTGAACCCGGAGTGCCAGGTAGAAATACAACCACTTGAGCGCACAAAAATATTAGTGGGAGGTTACGAAGTTGAAGGGATTATAGACAGTGGGACCCAGCTACCGATACTACACCCAAATAATATTCCTAACCCAAGTGAAGAAACCCGCGGAAAAATAATTCTCACGCCCGCCTTTGGTGCAAATATCGAAGCCCAATTAACAGAGGTTCCTATGGCGTTAAAGGGCGATATCTATAAGAGCCGAATTCTCACTCCTGTGAGAGTCATAGCGGCTGTTACAGATAAACTGAATGTACCTTGCTTACTAACCCCCAACGTTTATACACGTTTAAGGGATGCCCATGAGAACAATATTCTCGAATTCGAAGCCCTTGGCAACGGGAACGAAATCTTGTCCAGTGACTGTATGACCGCAGTGCAGATTCGAGGAGATAAACAGACGGAGGGGTGTGATAGTTTATTACTTAGGGAGCAAGAAAGGGGGTGGGGGTCAGGAATTACTCGGGACAAAGGGAAGATCCCAGGGTCGCAGGTGTCAGTGAATGAGGAGAAAAATTCGGTTCAACAAGCGGGGGAGACAGAGAATGATAAGGGTCAAGGGACCCTGGCTAAGTTGATGTCAGCTGTATCTGAAACGAAGGAAAAAGACGATAGGAATGTTTATTTCTCAGAGACCGCAAGACTGATTCAGGGACATAATCAGTACGAATCTTTAGACCGTGTTAGGCAGGAGTTAAAACTTAAGAAGGGAAACTTTATAATAATGGATGGATTAATTTTTCATAAAGACAAAATTTTGGCGGAACCTATTACACAATTGGTTTTGCCCTATAGTAAGAGAGAACAAGTTCTGAAGTTAGCACACGAAGGAGTGTTCGGTTCACATATGGCACATCGTAAAACGCGAGAGAGGATAAAATACAATTTCTATTGGCCCACAATTGGGAGAGATATAAGGGAATTTTGCAACACATGTCAGCCATGTCAGTTAAGGAGGGTAGTCAAGGTGTCAGACTTAGCGCCAATCACGGCTCTAGTCCTACCAAATTTACCTTTTGAAGTCGTTAATATCGATATCATAGGTCCGATCGAACTACCGTCAGGTAGGGGACATAAATATGTACTATGTTTAATGTGTCAACATTCGAGGTGGCCAGAAGAGGTATGTTTAAGATCATTATCGGCAAAAGCTACATGCGACGCACTGTTGGAAATCTTTGCACGAACGGGCATTCCGAATATAGTAGCTAGTGACTGTGGGACAAACTTTACAGCAAATTTAACACAAGATTTCCTGAAAAGGATTGGCTGTAGCCGACGATTTTGAACCCCGGGATATGCGGTGAGCAATGGTTTGATCGAAAGATATAATAGAGTTTTGAAGGGAGGATTGCATCATGTTATAAGAGAGGATCCGAGGAATTGGGATAAACAGATAATGTTCTTGTTATGGGCATACCGCGAAGTCCCTAATTGTACCACGGGACCTTCCCCATTCAAATTAATGTATGGAAGGGAACCCAAGGGACCACTTTCTATACTCAAATCAACATGGGCAGGGGAAGTACATATACCTCTCAACGTATCAGACTCGGCGACGGAATACCTGCAAAGGCTAAAATGTAATTTGGAGTTAGCAACAGAAAAGACATCTATAATAGCAGAGGGAAAGCAAAAGGCATACCAAGATTATTTTAATAGGAGATCATCAGTTGGGAATTTCAAAGTAGGGGACCAAGTAATATTATTAATTCCGGATTCTGACAATACGTTATATGCCCGATGGACAGGACCCGGGGAGATATCAGAAAAATGTACAGATCACTCATATAGGGTAAAATTACTGGATGGTACGATAAAGAAGGTTCATGTAAACAAGATAAGAAAATATTACCCGCGAGCTCAAAGCAACTTAGGGGTCATTTTTGAGGAGGATAAAGAGTTTGGGAAAATAATTCCTACCCCCGGACGAGACGATTGTTCACAGGATTTCGTAGAGAGAGTGAATATTAGCCATTTAGATGAAGAGAAAGGGAGAGAGTTGGTAAAATTACTTAAGTATTCGAAATTGTTTTCGGGAAGGTTAAATGTAGCAAAAGTGGGAGAACGTCGAATCGGGCTAGTTAAAGGAGCGGTAAGAAAGAAACCGTACGTTTATCGTATACCAGAAATGTTGAAGTCAAAGGTAGATGAACAAATCAGAGAATAAGAAAAACTAGATTTGATTGAACCCAGTGAAACAGAAATAGCATACCCAATAGTATATGTTAATAAGAAGGATGGAACGATGAGGCTTTGTATAGAGTTTAGAGCATTAAATGTCGTAACTAAAAAGGATGACTTTCCGATGGAGAATGTAGCTGATTTAATAAATAGTGTAGGACAAGCAAATGTGATAACATCTATAGATATTTTAAATGGGTACTGGGAGATACCGTTGGAGGAGGAGAGTAGAGACTTTACCTCATTTAAAACACATAGAGCGGTATACCGATGGAAAGTCATGCCATTCGGTTTAGTTAACAGCGCGGCAACGTTTCAAAGAGTACTAAACACGGCATTAAACCAGTTCCACTCATTCTGTTGAACTTATATAGATGACATCGCGGTGTTTTCTTCCGATTGGGATAGCCACATGAAACAGTTAGACTTAGTGTTGAATAAACTGCAAGAGTTGGGGTTTATTGTTAATGTGGAAAAATGTGTGTTTTGTAAAGCCAATATAAAATACTTAGGCCACGTGAATGGTTCTGGTAGATACCAGCCCGATGAAAAATTAGAGGCCATCCACAACTTAAAACCCCCCAGGACCAAAACAGGGTTCAGAAGCTTACTCGGACTCTGCAACTATTACAGAGAGTACATACCGAATTATTCAGATCTAGCATACCCATTAACGATCTTGACTGACAAGGGAAGGCCAGAAATTATTCCATGGGAAACGGCTCAGGAGCGAGCATTCCAAACGTTGAAGCAGGCGCTATGTCGCGCACCAACTCTCTACACACCATCGATAAACAGATCATTCATCATCCAATCTGACGCATCTGCATTCGCCATCGGGGCATGTTTATCCCAAAAGAACGAAGAAGGGGTAATTTGCCCCATAAGTTTCGCCAGCAAGAATCTGACCTCAACACAACAAAAATGGGCTACCATAGAAAGAGAGGCCTACGCAATTGTGTGGTGTCTCAAAAGGTTTGAGTCCTAGATTTTCGGAGCGCCGATCGAAGTAATCACTGATCACAACCCGTTGACGCACACCAAGGGAGCGACTCCATCAGCCAAGTTACAGCGGTGGGCGCTGGCCCTGCAACGCTACAACTTGACCATCACGCACTACCCGGGAAACAAAAAATTATAAGCATGACACTGCATTACTTATAACTTCTCAGCTTATATGTTTATAAATGCTCAATATCTGTGTAGGGTCTGGTGCCCTCTATTAACGTTTTTTTGTGTATGAAGGAAACCCCCCGGGTCACGGTGGGTCGAGAACGAGCTTGGGTTGCGGAGAGTGTAGGCGGTGCTCTCAGGAGACCGGCCTTTTTGTATCCCGCATTTCTCTTAATATAGTAAGTTTGTTCTAGCTCATACTTGAGCCCTGTACATAATTGTCCTATCTGTGTGTGTGTGCGTGTGTAATAAAGAAGAAAATTTAGAACCCGACTCGTATTCAACTCGAACCAATTTTCACACGGGGACCGGCTGAAAGAGAAAGACGCCGACCTCGTACAATCCGAAAATGACAAACACTGAATACTTTTTCCAAATGCATACTTAAGTTTTCATTAATACCAACTAATATCAGTTTACCATAAAAGACATATCTTATTTGGTAGCCGAATGAAATTACGCTTACACTTATATAATGCGGGAGTGCGTAAAAAAAACAGAAAATAAAAAGCTGAAGTGTTAACTCTGAACCTCAAAACTTCATATACTTATGGCATAATTTGAATTACTTGTAATTTCTTTAATTATACAGGATCCGGCAGAATGGGTTTCTAGATTTCTGAAGGTCACTGGTAAGGGAGTACAGTAAAACCTCGTTTGTCAGGCCCTTGTTTATCCGGATCTCTGGTTAATCCAAAGATTTCCGGAGTCTATAAGTCCCTATGTCTATAAGTCCCAGATTTGTAGATATTTTTATTTAATGTTCACATTAGATAATAATTTTTAACTGTGATATCAACAACGTAGCTACAAGTACGCGAATTTTCGTTTTTTTGTTTGATTCAGTGTACAGTTCCTGCATGGAATGTACAATAAATTATGGCAATAAAATGCTTTTTGTTGAGTTTAAGAAAGTTTTACTAAACTTACCATTTCTTTATTAAGAAATGATGTGAAAAGGTTTTATTTTTATTTTTTAAAGTCTTGTAAACAATACTATGAAATTTTGTTACAAAACATAGTGTCTAATCGTAATAAATGGTATGTCTTCTGAGTTAAGGATTTTGTTTTGTTTATTACCCATATTACCCGGATTATCTGGATTTTCGATTATTCGGATTGCTTATGGTCCCAGTTAGTCCGGATAAACGATGTTTTACTGTATTGGGAGTAGGCCTGGGCGATGCATCGATACATCGTGAAAAACCGGTGTGAAGCCGACATTGTCACACCGGTTTCATAATTTTCAAATCGGCGATATATCGTATTATCGCGATTTCTCGGTGTCACGAATCTAGCGGTGTACGTATACGCGAATTCCCTATGTCACACAAACGGTTCCGATGTTTCTGTGTGCGCATGCGCGATGTTATGATGTCGCATCGCTTGGTCGACGATTTCCCGGTGTCCGATGTTTCTGTGTGCGCATGCGCGATGTTACGATGTCGCATCGCCTGGTCGACGATTTCCCGGTATCCGATGTTTCTGGGTGCGCATACGCGATGTTACGATGTCACATCGATTGGTCGACGATTTCCCGGTGTCTGATGTTTGTACACATGCGCGGTTTTACTATATCACATCGCTTAGCTGGGACGATTTTTCGGTTGCACACCGTCAATACTTGGACGGACTATAATAGACTGACGACTCCTCGATTTCTTTTTGTGAATAAGGGGATTTTCCACCAAGTGACTTTCTCTTCGATGTTGTGATAGAGTGTGTTGTAGTGATAAGAAAGACGATAAATCGCAAGCAATAGATCGCAAAGAAAGCGATAAATCGCAAAGGTCCGGACCAGCACAAGAGTCCTGCTTTCTGCACACGCATGTGAACTTGGGATTTGTTTCGATTGTCAATGTGTTTACTGAGATTCTTTGGTCGTACTTGTTTTTAGAGTATTCAGCACGGACTGTTATTACAAGACAAAGAGCTGCATTACTTCCATAAAATGCAGAAATGCAGATATTCTTGGCTCAAAATAAAAGATATTTGAATGTTTAATTAGTTTAGTCTGTTGCAGGACAACAACCTGGTCTCATTTTTATGTATGAATCTATGTTGCATTTTTTAGGGAGGCCCGTTGCCACCTGCTGGCTACGTTCATGGTATCGCGATGTGACGATGTATCGCGATGTCAAAAATGTAACATCGCCCAGGTCTAATTGGGAGTAGGGCTGTGTGAGAAGTGGCAACAGTTAGAACGGATATTCCAGTTGACAGTAGACACCATGAGAACACCACGAGTTTCATTATCGAGGCGTTCTTTAAAAGTGAATCCGTAACCGCGACCCAAAGGGCTTTTAGGACACGCTTCTGGCTCTATACAACTTAAACTGTTCATGATCGGAAAACAACGCTGCGATGGTTTTCAAACGTGAGAGCAGGTAAGTCTGCATTACCAAGAAAACCAAGTAAAACATTAGAACGTCTTAAAATGTGAAACGAGTCCGTGAGTCTCATATTAGTGAGGAAGTTGCCACCATTTCCACAGACAGGACTAACAAAGTGATTGAAAACTTTAGAAAATTGTTTCAACAGTACATCATAAATAACGAGTCATGTTATTTTGAAATCATAGCGGGTAAAAATACTTTTGAAATATATAAAGCTTCTTCTGGAAATTTTTTCGTTCATTTTTTATTACTCTTTGAAACGTGGAAGTCTATTCTGCGGCATCCTATAGGCGATTTAAAGTGTTCTTGTAAAAAAAAAAAAAATTAAGAAAAACTGAAAACTCCTAGTAGTATAGGTACCTATTAATCTAGAACCTAGTAATCTAGGTACTAGTGAGATATTAACCTCGTCAAAAGTTAGCAGATCGTCAAAAGTTAGGAGCAAGACAAGTGTTTATCTCACCCATTGTAAAATAATTATAGTAATTATCAAAACTCCAAACTCTGAATATATTATTTAGGCATTCCCCACTATACTAAATCCATTAATTTCCCATGTGCTGTTTAAATTGTTTAACTCCCTAAATTTCACAACAGCAATTGTTTGTTTATTAGAAAAATTCATTTGTTATATATATATACTCGTTCACATTTTTTAAAAGCTTCCCGACAGTTTTCTCACACCCAGATAGTTTTGCAAAATATTATACAAATGTTCTAACGAGAACCCACTATCATTTAATTTTCTTCTCTTCATAAATACAACATTTTTTCGATTATTTCTGGCGTAGTAACCTCAGCAGGCCTATGTTCAGCGCCGGCCCCATATGTGAGGATAGGAGCACTCTTCAGGCACCGAATTGATATATTGGTGTTAAAGTTAGACATAATTAAAGAAACGAAATATTTATCGAATAACAAATAAAAATATGAATAGTTTAATCTGATGTACGAAATTCGTAACAAATACTCAAATATAAGCAAATATTTGGATTATTTTCTGTAAACGGCTGAATATGAGAATCCGAGAAATAAAATTTGGATGCCTATTTCCAAAAGTTGTTGCTCTAAGTATTCTACTAACACTACATGCCACATTATAAACAGCTGAGCGCAGTTTTTCTGGACTCAAGATTTTAGAGAATTATCTAAGAAAACAATAACCCATGAGCAATTGAATGATGTAACAATCATTTCTATAGTACATACGTAATAATACATAATAAATTATAGCGAAGAAATCAAACAATTTGCTAACATAAAGGCTCACAGATTGAGTATGAATTTAATTTAATTACATAACAGTCTTTTCTACTCTTTTAAGTTCTGCAATTTGTTTTCAATTTTGATGTATTACTAAAAAAAAGAAATACATATTTTTCCAAAAATCTCCGTTATTATATTCAGTAGACTGTTTTTAAAAAAGATACATTCGCTACTTAATAATCTCTCCAAAAATTTGAAAAAGCGCTGGGTTTTAAATCTTGCCTCAGGCGTCGTAGTTGATCAGGCTGGTTGTGCCTATGTTCATAGTCAATTGTACTCCTTCAGCCGTAACCAGAATCAATAAACCACTAGTAAATCATTTTAAGCGCAGGCGAACAACCGCCATAGTTTTTATCGAGCCTGGATATAGTTTCTATGGTCGTTTTGCTTCTTAAAAAGTAATGTTTATCAATACTCGGAACTCGTTTCGCTCCATTCATAAGCAATTACAAGAGATGACCGATTAATAAAAGGATTGTTAATCATGGAATCTGCCCCTACTCTGCGAGAAATTCGACATCCGAACATTTGAAGCATCCTAAATGAGAAGGCGCAAACTATATTATTTTGGTGGAGCCATGTTCTGCATGGGCCTATCAAACGACCTCTTCTATAAATATGTATATATATATAATATATATACTATATATATATATAATATATATACTATATATATATATATATATATATATATATATATATATACATACTAGGGTGGGTCGAAAAAGAAATTTTTTTTTCGGAACGCTTTAGTGTGGAAAAGTTGCCTATTGTAATAAGAAGAAAAACGGCATAAAAAATTAAAACTGGTTAACATCTTCCGTTCGCGCATCGTATTTGAAGTTTATGAAAAATTTCAAAAATCACGATTTTTTTGCAATTTTTTTCTGTTTGTTAAAACTTTTAAAATAAACATGCTTTAGTTTTTTATGCTTGTTTTATGGGTTAAATAACCTAAATAAATTAAATTCTGATCAGTAATCTATTTTTTTCCTTTCGCGCAACGTCTTAGAATAAACAAAAATTTATCAATATTTTGCAATTTTCACTGTGCTACTCTTCGTTTGTTTTGCTAGAACAAAATCACCAGTACTCACTTAAAAAATGTTGAACTGGTTTAAATTCAAATGAAGTCAATTCACACCTACTGAGGAAAGTTGGGGTCTTTTCTTTGACGGACAAAAGGATGATACGTTGTTCGTTGAAAAATAGAATGCCAAGCAATTTAGCAGGAATGGGAAAGAAGAACACTATTCTCTTATCCAGGAACCTGGATGAACTTATATTGAAACTGTATCTCCTTCCTCGAGTCTATCAAATGATATAACTCAAAGCATTATTTCTCGTTTGTCTGAACTATCAATATCACTAGAAAAACTTCAAATAGTAGGGTGTAATGGCATTGTAACCAACACTGGATGGAAGAACGGTGTCATCCACCGAGCATATGCATCCTGCATTTTAATGAGCTTCCTTTACGACACATTTTCCAACATATTGACGGTCAAACTGCAGGACCTAATTCATTTAGTGGGGCTGATCGGACAGCAGCTCACTTGCAAAACTACCTGTTGTTCATTATGAACCCATAGATTGTTCGATTCCTTATACAGACAGTAATTTGTTGTGCAAAGACCAACAGTATTTGTTTGTCATTTCAAATGCATTCACCTTGGGACAATGTCCAGAAGACTTGGCAAATAGGGACCCTGTCCTTTGTCCCATACCAGATGGCTAACTGCGACCAACCGAGTCCTTAGGTTGTATAAAACTACATCAGATCCCTCCGGAAACTTAAAAGGAATAGTTGGCTTCATCTTGCAATCATATATGGCTATGTGGTTTACCATAAAAAGAGCAGATATTTTACTGACGGGCCAACACATGTCTTTCAAGCTTTCCAAATATCACGGTTTTAATCGGACGAATTACTTCAAGTTGTCGATCCAGTAATTCAACGAAATACATTCTTTGCGCACCCAGAGAATGTTCTGTTGGCTATGTTTGTAGAGTATAACTCACTTCTACCCGCACTTGGCTGTATATAATTTGAAGTGGCACTCTAAATGAATTTGATACAAACACAGTTTATGCATGAAACAATGTTTATTGAATTCGTTGCATATATAGAATTTGCTTTTACAGCAATAAGCATACGTACTACTTGTACGGAATATATATATTAGCATTCAGTAAAAATACACTTTGCCATACTCACAAACCAGCAGAGAGTCAAACCAGCAGTTCTGCCACGTAAACTTTGGGCCTGCTAAGCACAAGCGCCGGTTAACACCTGGAGCTGCCTAACTCATATCTCCCTCTCGCTTATCTATCAACTTTAACAACCTCTTTCAACCTCTGTATTAATCAAGCTGCTTGGTATTTATATCAAGCGCGTATGCCGAAATTAGCATATCTCAAGCAGCTTCTTTAATTCATTCACTCAAAAGTTCGATTATTGTGAATCGAATCTTATGTATACCTTACACTGGCCTCCCTCGAAAAAAAAAATTAGGTAACTGAGGTCTGAACGGCTTCAGTTAACTAATTGAAAACGCGTGATGGTCTGACTTTTTACATAATGGGTGGCAAAGCCAAAAAAACCTTCCACACGTTGTGTGGGGGAAAAACGACACTCCCATTTTACAAAACTAACCCCGAAGGGCCCATGTGACACCATCAAACAGTGGATATGCAGAGTTGCGGATACTGGGCTTGCCAACTGCGCCCTAGAAAGTCTATTTTAGTTAAAAGTGTCAACACAAGTGCACAGCATGACATTTCTTGACTGTTTGTATCTGCTCTCCCATAATTCATAATGCACATGTGTTATAAATTATGGGAGCATGTGTTATGAATTATCGCATTATTCCAACTAGGCTCACTTTCTTTATAAGCCACAAAAATACCCCGACTTTCACTATTCTCAAAATAATGATTACTACTCGGACAAGTTAATACATTTGATCACACAGTTTCAACAGGTTGAACCATATCATGTGAAATAACTTGCCAGTGCACGTAAGGTGCTTGCATATTATTTACTTTAAGTGCACTAATTTCATTGTAACGCCGTGCGCTTCTATTATTTCGGCCACGATACTGTTTTCACTGTTGGTTTGAAACTCGCGAAAAATTTTGGCGGGGGTGAATAAAACTTCTCATACCTGAGTGAGGGTAAGGGGTAGCGAAGAAATGCCTATTGTCATGTTTAGCTAAAGCTTGAAGGAGGGTAACCTTGCTTGTAATATTTTGATTATCTAAAAAATCTTGAACACTTGGCTTCAAACGTTGGATAATTATTTTTAAGATTACCGCTTCCGTCATCCCTTCTAGATATTCCTCACACTTGGAAATCTTTTCCATAGCAAAATCTAACGCATACTGACCTTCACGTTGCCTTAGTGAATAAATTTCCGCTTCAATTTGACTTTGATTAAAGGTCTTTGGCAAAACGCTAAGAAACTGTTGCTTGAATGACAAATAGACAAAAATCAGATTACTGCTTTTCATACACGTGTGCCACTGATATGCACTACCTCTTAAAGCGGCTAGAGCAATTTTAAGTTTATCCCCCTCTGGGGTGCATTGTTGCTGAAAGTAATGCTCAATTTTCTTTAGGAATTGGCTTGAGGGACCGCCATTGAAGGTGGCTTCTAATGGCGCAAAATGCTGAACCATAATTACCCCGGGAAAATTTCCAGCAGGGTTTTGTTCTACAACACTCATTTTCAAATAGTATATAAATATAATAACAAGATACTTCAACAATTTAATTTTATCAATATCAGAGTAAACCACAGTATAAAGTTCAAACTTCAAATATGTTGTTCGTTATAAATGTAACGAGATTAACCAGGGTATATATAAACTTTTAGCGCCACTGTAGAGTATAGCTCACTTCTACCCGCACTTGGGCGTATATAATTTGAAGTGGCAGTCTAAATGAATTTGATACAAACATAGTTTATACATGAAACTATGTTTATTGAATTCGTTGCACATATAGAATTTGCTTTTACAGCAATAAGCATGCGTACTACTTGTACGGAATGTATATATTAGCATTCAATAAAAATACACTTTTCCATAGTCACAAACCAGCAGTTCTGCCACTTAAACTTTAGGCCTGCTAAGCACAATCGCCGGTTAACACCTGGAGCTGCCTAACTCGTAGCTCCCTCTCGCTTATCTATCAACTTTAACAACCTCTTTCAACCTCTGTATTAATCAAGCTGCTTGGTAATTATACCAAGCGCGTATGCCGAAATTAGCATATCTCAAGCAGCTTCTTTAATTCATTCACTCAAAAGTTCGATTCTTGTGAATCGAATCTTATGTATACCTTACATGTTTGTTGATGAAACATATCCCGAATATGTTGAAGAGAACATATTCGGGAGCCTGGATACACAAGGATCTTAAAAGCAAGACAAATAGTCCCAAATAAGAAGACTGGTAGAAATTTCGTACCATCAAAGATAAACTTTCAAGCTTCCGATTACATTGAAATTATTAATTGGAATTCTTGTGTGGTGTATCCTCCCCCAATGATGCGGAACCTAAGTGAAGATGATATTAAATCATTCATCAATTCTGATACAATGCCAATCAGAGAAATACTAAAGTTTCACGGTCACACCCAGGCTGTGTAGAGGTGCGTCTAAATTGTGACAAAGGCCTCGAATAAAGTATGTGGACATGAAGCTAAAGATGGCTATATCCGAGCAAGACTGAAGTCTAGATTTGTTATTCATCTTTTCTCCAAAAAATCAGACGTTTCATGTGTATAGGTAAAAAAAAAGTAAAAAACAGAGTAGGCCAAATAATCCTACTCTATGGAAAATCTTTGTAAAAAGATGTAAATATAATGTAAACAACACACCCAACAATTGGATGGTTGGTTGGGTAGTGTGTGGGTGGAACTCGACGTGCAACCATCTCCGCATGGTGAGTTCTGGGTCGTTTTGTACTAGCAAATCGAGGAAAGAGTTGCGCAGTGAAAAGTGCGAAATATTGCTCAATTTCTGTTTTTCGAAGAAGTTGCACAAAAGGGAAAAATTAGATTTATGATCACAATTTAATTTATTTTGGTCATTTAAAACATTAAACAAGCATAAAAACTTAAAGCATGTTTATTTTCAATGTTATAACTAACAGAAAAAAATTGCAAAAATATCGTGATTTTTGCAAATTTTCATAAATTTCAAGTAAGATGCACGAACGGTAGATGTTAACCGATTTTAATTTTTTATGCCGTTTTTCTTCTTATTACAATAGGCAACTTTTCCTCACTAAAGCGTTTCGGAAAAAAACAAATATTTTATTCGACCCACCCTAATACATATATATATATATATATATATATATATATATATATATATATATATATATATATATATATATATATATATATATATATATATATATATATATATATATATATATATATATATATATATATGTTAGAATTACAGTCTACCAACAAGTTTATGCATTCTCAAATGAATAATTTATAATATATTTGAATAAAAATTTTAATAGCACTACCTAAATTTGGTTCTACCGATCTAATATTATCTATAAAAAAATACCAATGAATTAATATAATGAAAATTCTATAACTTCTAAAGCTCTTAAAGCGATTTAATGCATGTTATTCAAATGCATCTATTATCGTTTCTGTCTCGGAAATGGTAGTTATATTTTTTCCACATCCGTGTTCAAGAACGTGTTTTAGCGGAAAACCGATTCTTTGCTTTTGAGCTATAATAGAGTCACGTAGCGTTTGCGGTAACTACACAAAACTAATAAATGATGACATAAAGTGAACCAGGAAATTTTCGTAAATATTAAAATAGTGAGAGTTTGGCTAACTATTAATTAATTATAATATATATATCCGTTTTATAGTGTAGCTATTTTTGCTTATTTTCTAATACGCTAACTAATGGTTCAGAATTTTAAGCTTTCTATTCATTAAAAATTCAACTGAACGCTATTAAATATTTAGATTCCATTATGTTGGTCATTCCGAGTCGAAAGCATGGAAGTCTTTTTAAATCTTGTTTCTTACTTCATTTCTCAGGATATATAAAAGATATGAACCTAATGTTTTTTCTTTATAGAAAAATGTTATTAATAATTTAGTTCTGTGAGATATAATTCAAAATTTTCTTTTGAAGAAACGAAACATATAGCTGTAAATTCGTAATTCCAATAAAACTGCCAAATAGTTTTTGAAATATTCTTCGTGCAACACATACCATGCATAAAATGAGATATGCACTTAAATAATTAAGATGTTACTCAGCTCTAATTATTAATATTAGCGTAAGACATATATGATTTATACAGTTTATTTCATGGAGAAAAATTTATTTCAATAAACCCTTCTCTGGATAAAGTTTTAAAGTAAAAAATGTTTTTCATCAAAACCAAACCTAGCTTTAATGATTAAATATAATTATTATATTTTTCATTCTAGAAACCAACATCTATAAATTGCATGCAGTCTAAAATTAATTATAAATATTATTTTTTAAATGACATTGAGATCCAGTAAAGGATATTTTGGGGACCAAGGTGGCCTAATGGTAGAGCGTTGGGCTTAGGGGTGCTCGGTTCAAATCTTAAACAACGCCATTAAATGTTTTAGCGTCCAAGCTCGACATGGGTACGTTAAATCCGTTGATAAGAAAGTTCTTCTATGAAGTCTGAGGTGGGAGAATTGGTGGGAGAGGCTTGTTGATTCCTTCAGATATGAAGTACTTGCTACCAAATGGTTGTCCGTTATCTTCGATGTCGTGGAGTAAACGATCAAGGCCAAACAGAGCATTCGCAGGGATCATGGAAACTTCATCAAAACTGCAAACCCTTGTCGATTTCAGTTCTTTCCCAACTTTCAAACTTGGCTTGATATAACTAATTGATTTCTCGAATAGAGGAATTGGAAATTTGAAGACGGTGTGGTTTGGACGTCCTCCTAGGAGAAGCATTGCTACCATGTCTTTACATGCTACAGTGGATCCTTTTTTTCCTATTCCACGAAAGAAATGTAAAAATACTTCATATAAAAAGTCTTACCACACCCACCAGCATCAGAAAGGAAAAAAAATCATCCGTACTTGTTTCATGGTTAGTGAAGCACGCCACTATACGATCGTAAATCGGTTTTGTTCTAAATTAAGCTTGGGGGTAACAGTGTCTGCAATAGCTTTTCGGCCTCTACTTGAAAGACATTTTGTGAAATTTCTTCTAGTTGGACTTGTGGCAGCTCTAAATCAGGCCCAACAAACGTGACAAAAGTATTCTACTAATTTCAAATGGAGCCTTGTTGTGACTAATCTCTCGTGAGAGAGTTCTAAGGAAGTTTTTAGTTAAAGTTATCTTGAATTTCAAGAAAAGTGTCATGGGGTCGTTTAGTTCACAAAATGCACAAAGGTACGCAAGCATTGTTCTAAACTTTTTTGGCCTCTGGGGAGAGTATGCTTCTATGAGTGCAATTTCGTATTGTGTGTCAGATTCGAAGAGATTCCATGCGATAGCAACTTGTTTGAAAGTTTCGTGGACCATTCCATTAAAGGTGTCAAGTTATCCAATATGTCGGCCTGGGGACACTGGCCAATAGAAGTCGAAGGGCGAAGATTCTCTTATGTTTCAGGCTAGCGATGTAGACACAGCCAATAGATGAACGATTAATTTTCCGTCTATTGCATATTGAGTTACGTCCAATCCTCATCTCTGTTGCTTCAGCAGTGTCGATAATTTAAAGTTGTGGATAAGCTGTCTCAGAATCATTCTTGGTATGCAAAGAGCCAGATTTGTAATGAAGCTGGCCATTGATCCTAATAGAATATAGGCCTCTTCCTACAGGTAAGATAGCTTCACTTGCAACAAAGGAGGCTATTGTTATAGAGCTGTTGTATTTCCTAGTGTTCGCTAGGAAATAGCACTTTTCAGAGTCAGCATTTTTCTTCAGGATATTTTCAAGAAATGGGTGAGAAAGAGTAGGTGGCAGGAAAATTATCTTATTGTGACAAGAGCTGCTAAAGTGAAACTTCGTTCCAAACTTTTCGGAAGCGAAATGCAAAGTTCTGCAGATCTCACATTCGAAGAACAAAGGGCCTAGATCGTAATAATCCACAGAAAAATCAGGATTTAATAAACAATGCAGGTGTAGGTTTACCCTTTCCTATAGGTGGCGTCAAGAAAGTAATCACTTCAGCTTCTTCCTCTGAGGTGTCAGACTAAACGAAATCGGCAAGTGCTCGGCAGTGTTAAAGCCCCAGTGGAATCAATGTCGGACTGATGTACCGGATGGAGGGTTTCAAGGCCTTGTTAAAATGAGATATACAGTGCTTATGTATTCCAGTAAGGCTCTTGTGTTTTCTTTTTCTTTTTGGCTGTGGTTGTGAAATTCAGTTAAGGACGATTACAAAACACCGCATACCAAGTCTAACACTAAACTGAGCTCTTACATAGACAAGGACAATAACAATTAGAAATAAATTACAAATGGTATATGTATATATTTTTTAATTCAAAGTTTAATGTTTTAGAAATAAAAGCAAAAGTGAATAAATAAGCCAATTCGTGCTTGCCATCTAGCAATAAAGCAAATCATACAATGTCTCGTTCATATTTTCACTAGAGATTACATAAGATATTTTCCGAAAAACCACGCACAAACCTTTGCCCCAGACTCATTTTATTTTCTCCGACATGTACATCTACATGGTAAGATCTTTATTTTGGTAACCCTTTAAAAATGGGACAAATTAGAAGCTCTCCCTTGATAACTTGGTAGAATTTTGTCATATGCAATTCAATTGTGTGCATAAAATTAAATAAATTAAATTTTAAAAAGGCAGACGAAAGAAAAGTATCATTAGTTAAATGTTCTTCAGAGGAAACGAATATAGTTTTTAGTCCAAACAGATTGTATTTCTATGCAAAAAGAATAATGTACACGAACGTGGATGTTGCCAATAAAGAAACTTATTAATTAATTCAAAGAAGGGTAATAAAATCAGACGAATTTATTATTTAAAAGTTCAGTGTGCCAGCGATAACAATGGAAAAAGGCGAGCTCGCGCGCGCCATCTAGCGGAAGAGAAAATGTTTACTTTTCTCTCTCATTCTTTTCCCTTTATATGAAAACTTCACATAAAATTTTCATGTTAAGGGAAAATTCGCATAAATTCGACTTTACATGAAAACTTCGATGCCCCACCACGCCCAAAAAGATGCCCTAATCTCATTTTTCTTTTCGAATGGCTCATCTACACGTCGGAACTTTTATCCAGATACCTCAACTATATTTTTACTTTTAGCAGTTCTCTGAAAATAGTTGTCCAAATTAAAACCTTTTAGAAATGATGTATGGTTTAATCTTTAAATTTCAGAATGTGCAACAAATACTGGTAATATTTTTACATCCGAAATAAATCTTCCTTTTCACAAGTGAACACTCTAAGAAGTTTCCAGCTAACATTTCCAATACACGTATCTCCATACGCCCTCAACTCCTTCAATTTCTTTTAATATTTTCAGTGATTTATTAAACCATTCTGATTCTCGGTGGTTTACTTTCATTTTAACATTTAAGAATATAATCGATATAATAGATCACCTTTTTGTATTTAAGATGATAAATGATAGCATAAACATTAATCTCGACTGTTAAGTGAGTCGACTAGTTAAATGAAAACTCCTAATACCCTAAATGTAATTTTATAGTTTACAGTTTGGTTCAGTACAAAAGTTTGTCCCAAATGAAACATGGCTCAATCCTTCGGAATCAAATATACCTATCTGTAGGATTAGAAGTGGACAACAAAAAAAAAAGATTTTGCTATAGAATGGGAGGAATTGTTTGAGGGGTTAAATTTTTAAAGAAATACTTAAAGCAATTTCACTGCTTCTTAAAAGTAGAAATTAGTGAATAAAGGTCATTAAAGAAGTAACAGAATCTAGTTTTTATATCATTTTTCAAGAGAATGCCAGTTTGTAGTTCTTGAAGAAAGAAGATATTTTTTGCCTTGTATTAGTTAGGTAAAGCATAATTATAAAACTTTATATATATATATATATACTGAAGAGCTAGAAACACTGACATATCTGTCTACTACCGGTTAATTCTACATCTGAATTGTAGAACGACAGAAACGCGACGGGGCATGGACTCTATTAGCTGAGAGAGCCTATAGACTATGACCGTCATACGTCTTGAAGAGTTGTCCCCAATTCTATAACATTCCCAGATGGTAGATCTCTGCTTTGAAAGAAACATCGCATGACATCCAATATGTGTTCAATAATGTTAAGATCAGTGGACAAGAGGGCCATTTCATGTTCCAAATCTCATATGAGTGATCCTCAAACCATAATTTCATGGATGTAGATGTGTGTGTTAGCACACACTCTTTTTGGAGGACGCCCAAACCCATGAGAGTGAATGGATGAGATGAATGGCTGTAATGCATCTGAAAGAGCGTAAACATAGTTTACACTAATCAGAGAAATTGTAGACGTATGCGAGATCCTGATTCGTACCAGCTTAACTCACACCTTACCATTAGGGAGGGGACACCATCTTGTACAATCCCTTGTTGACATGATGGATTTATTGAATTATGGCATGTTCGTCACATACGGACCTTTCATCTGCTCATATCAGTTGGAAACGTGACTCGTCAGAACTACTCGTTTTGAGTCTTCGAATGTTCAGTGATGATGTTCTGGAGCCCATACGAGGAGCAGAGCTGTTTTTTCTGAGGAAAGCAATGACAATCGTGTTCGGCGTCTGCTATTAGAGCCCATATCGTGGATTGAACGTTATATTGTATTGACCTTAACGTTAGTAGAGATCTCCATAAATGAATTCAATTGTTATTAGAGATAATATTGCCCTTCTTTCTCGAGAAATGAACCTAGACTCATGGCGGGGGTCAAGATCTTCCAGATTCTTCCGACAGTCACACTGATGCCTAAGTTCGATATTTTATTGGAATTGTTCAAATTACTATTGGAATATTTATTGGAATTCTATTCAAATTACACCTCTGAAATGGTCGATCTTAAAAATCTAAACCTTGCCTGTATCTTCAAAATATCATGACCGTTATCACCAACACCATCTGTTATATCCCTTTGAAATATGCTTATTTCATACCCACTTGCCATGTGCACTAGACATTCAGCCTTTTCGGCTACCACAGATGTCTGTTGCTTTATATATGCTGTTTAATGTCGATACCGTTGTAGTAAATGTGTATTATTACATATTTCGAATGGGATCATCTATCCTACTTATTCTGACCCATCCCAGTTTTTTTTGCATTATACACACATTTGCATAAATTATGGGATTTCTACTTCTTTTGTAAATTTCTCTACTTCTTTTCTATAGCTATCCAAATATACGCGAAAAATTTATAACCCACTATGATTTAGCTTTACTTTTCTCCGTGTAAACTTACCAAATATCAATGATATAGGGATACCATCTGTACAAACGTATTACAAATAAAAGTCTAATGCATCCGAGAGTTACAGAAAAATTGAAGGGAAAAATACCACTATATGCATATGCGGACGTCATATGGGCATAGCGCTAATAAATAAAAAAATAACTACATTCTGTAACATTATTTTTATCATAATGGTTTCATACAAAAGGTGAAACACGAGGAAAAGTATCGGAAGCATGGTATAATGTCAATTAATTTCTCGCGTATAAAACTCTTTCTAAAACAATTTAATTAAAAATATACGTCCTGATATAGAGATGCCAGAATTGAGAATAATTTATTCATATTTTATCTCTGTCGAAAAATTATGGTTGACAGTAAAATTATTCGTTTCATTTTACGAAAGTTAGTAAATTTTGAACCGTCCATCACGTCTATTCTTTTTTCCCATAAGACATCTTTCCAATAACGTACCTAAATAATAAAAAATTCCTTTCCGTAAGATAGGAAAAAAAGGAGGGTGTAGATGCGCTGCAACTTACTTAGAATTTCATAGAGAGGCTTTAGAAAGGAATGGCAAAATGCAATATTATCCGAGGGATTTAACGCCGAAACTTTTTCCAAAATTCAGATCAATAATTAATATATATATATATATATATATATTAATCTTATTTATTTGTTTTCTGAACACGAATATTGTAACTGGTTTATATCTTTTCAATATATATAAATGCAATAATTCTTGCATAACAAACAACTTCTCTATGAAACTTGCATGCGAAATACATTTTTAACGTTAGCAGGGAAAATAAATACTATATCTGCAAACACAAAATATATTCCATTTTTATCTAAGTGCAATACATTTAAATTAGATTACATGCATTAGCTATAGACAAGAAGGAAAGCTGTTGAACAAACTTTTCCTCAAATGCGTCCGCAACGTCAATTTGAATATGTAGTTGATCATTTTTTGTTCAACTACTGCGCTCATAATCTTACTCAGTATGAATACATGCAACTGTATATTTTTTCCTCGGAAGAGAATTTCGTAACCCGAAGTATATCGTGGGTTTCGCTTTAACATTTCAGTACTCGAATTTGTTTATGAGAAATAAATTCACTTCTGTGATTCGCTAAAGTCTTTTTTCTCATCTCGCTTAAATGGGATCACGTACAAAGTGGAAAGGCATTTTATTTCGACGTAGAATGGTAATAAACGGGGAGATGTGCGTAAAACGATTGTAGAAATGGTGCTACGTAAATATTTCTTGTCAAAGCCAGATACTTTTCCATATATATATATATATATGTGTGTGTGTTACATTGCGTATCAGGAGTTATTAGTGTATAAACAAAAAATTTAAACTGTGGATAAATTCAAAAACGTATCATTCAAGTAATTCCTCTAATAACTTGGAGTCTAATATCTTGGAGAGTAATTTGTCACTTAGAGAGAACTGCATTACTGTTTAGACGTTTGTCGTACTACAAAATGTGCACAAATTGAAATCTGTTGATATTAAAACTTGGTGAGATGTTCTTTCAATTTCAATATTTATTTAAAAATTCTAATGGGTAGTTCTGTAAAAATAAGCCGTAACGTTTGCATACATTTAGCCCGGAAAGCCTGTATATATATATAAAATTTCCTATTGTTGAAAAACATTCTCATATTATTCATTGTCAGTGTGAAAACTTTGTCACATCGTTAGTTTTGAAAAAAAATCTGTATCAATATTTTTCATCTTATTATATTTTTTATTGTTGGGAATTTTTAAAATTGTCTTTACATGAAATTTTATTAAACTATCTACGGTGTAAACTGAGAGAATACCTATTAATTAAACTATTTCTCAAGTAAAATATATATGAAATCTATGTTTTTATTTCTTCATATTCAATAACTATATTCAATGTTTAAATAACTTTTCAAAATTGCAAATCTAAAGTAAGTTTTAGATCCTGATATATCCTCTGACATATGTCAATACAATATATATATATTACTATAGCAATATAAAATATTTTGTACTTTATGTAAGTTGTACTTGTAATAAATCTAATATAGACTATATATATACGAATAGTTTTCCCAATAGTATTCTGAAAAATCAATAACAAAAAAAATCTTTCAAGTCTCATTTTGTACATAATATCACTGTTTTTTAGATTTTTTTTGATTGTCCAATCTCACCGATAGTGCTTCTCAGAGGCACCTTAATATAAAAAAATAATCAATTTCTATGCTTTTTTTATTAATAGTAATCGATAACATCACTGTTACTACCTGGAGGACGTTGCATTTAAAATCCAGTTGAGTGCTTGGTGTTGCATTAATGTTTAACTACACTGCTGGCCACCCAAATTGCAACACCAAGAAAGACAAGAGATATCACAACAAAATTTATTTTGTAGATAACCTGTTGACCAAGTATCAAATGATTAAATTTATAGACTTCTGTGAAGTGTGGTTCCTGCCAAAATCAGTAGCCAGAGTAGCCGCCATTGTTGGAGATCACCGCTGCCACACGCCTCGGCATTGATTCAAAGAGACTTTGGATGAGTTCTTGGGGTACAGCAGACCAAGCAGTTTCCACACCTTGCCAAAGTTGATCTGCTGTGGCAGCTGGGGATGGAATCTGGGTCAATCGTAGAGCAACCATGGACCACATGTTTTCTATCGGCGAAAGATCCGGAGAGCGAGGCGGCCAGGGAAGCAATTCATTCTGGCGATTGTCGAAGAACCGTTGGACAATGCGTGCCAAGTGTGGTCGCGCATTATCGTGTTGAAATATGGCTGTGGGCAAGCCCTGAAGGTAAGGAAGGACAACTGGCTCCAACACCTCGGAGATGTAGCGCTGGCTGTTTAAAGTACCGGCAATGCTTACTAGAGGTGTGCGAGAGTGATATCCAATACCGCCCCATACCATAATACCCGGTGCAGGACCAGTGTGGCGGTGCATAACGCAGCTGTTCAGCATCCTCTCTTCACGGTGTCTCCAGACTCGAATGCGACCATCGTGGTGTTGCAGACAGAAGAGTGACTCGTCAGTAAAGACAATTTCATTCCATTCTGCCGTCCATATCCTTCTGTCATCGCACCATTGGCGGCGGAGACGTCTGTGGTTCTGCGTCAAGGGTAGACAAAGCAGTGGACGTCTTGCGGACAGACCACTCTGCTGTAAACGGCGTCGAATGGTACGCGCAGACACTGGATGATGCGTTACAGACTGCATGTGCTGTGCTATGGTTCGTGATGCGACTGAGCGATCCGTCACTGCCATGCACACAATTTGCCTGTCATCACGTGAAGTGGTGCGCTGAGGTGGATGCGATCGAACACGCCGGTCCGTCGTACCCTCCTGCATCCAACGATCACATATCCGCATTACAGTTGTTTGGTTTCGTCCAACACGACTACCGATTTCCCTGAAAGATAATCCACAATCTCGGTAGGCCAGTATCCTTCCTCTGTCGAACTCGGATACTTGATCAAAAGATGATCGCTGTTTTCGACGAGGCATAATTGATCGTTTTTTTGAAAAAACCACAAGAAAAACACAATTGCCGAACTTGAAATCGTCGAAATCTCCAAGCCTTAAATAGCTCTTTGAAGTGGCGCCACAGGCGCGCGTGATGTGCGTCTGCGCTGAAATTCTAATCATTTGCATATCTCACCTCCGCTAATGCATGTTGTAAATTTCATGTTATTTGCATGTTTCCTTCAGGCTGTTGCATTTACAGTGGCCAGCAGTGTATAAATTTCTCGAATGCTTGAACATTTAATAATCCCTAAGAAGATGTCACACTCTCTTAATTTTATTTAAAAAATTAACGAAAGAAATTTATTGGACAATCGGAAAGAGGTGAAAGAAAAGTTTGGTTTAAGATTATGGCTTGATAAATAGCAAAAGTGTCAGGTATTAGTAATTTTTTTAAATATGTTTGCGGCATAAAAGAAAGACACAATTCTGAATGCAAATTGTAGAAGTAAAAAAAAATGTTTTTTTTCCAAAACTCTTCAAGACGTGTTTATTTTTCTTCAATGAATATTTTTCGAAGTTTTTTCTTTGGGTACAATACTTTTGAGACACTGGTCTTCCACTTAAATCATAAATGCGGTTGCGAACTGCTTAATTAGGAATGATAAAGCAGTTACCCTTATCTATAAAGAATTACTTGGGGTGTTTGCCAAAAAGGGGTGAATTTGTATCCAATAAATGCTCTGTAAACTCAATATATATATACACACACAAATATATATATATATATATATATATATATATATATATATATATATATATATATATATATATATATATAATATATATATATATATATATATATAATATATATATATATATATGTGTGTGTGTGTGTGTGATAATATTACTAACTATCTATAATCGCCCATTATGCACTTCATCTCTGCCATGGTAACCCGTCTTGACGTAAACGCTCCGCCTTCCACATACTAACTTCCTCCGCCAATTCTGGCAACCTCTTTCACCTAATTCTATTTTTCGCGCTTTTTTGGGAAGACGCAGGCTGGCTCCGAACTGAGTAAGATGTGTTAATCTTTACGTTAAATAAACTTCAGTTATTTATGATTTGGAATTGCATTTAATTTCGGCCCCGATTGTGTTTCTTCAAGAGATGACCATTCGGGTCATCACATATATATATATATATATATATATATATATATATATATATATATATATATATATATATATATATATATATTTATTTATATATGTGTGTGTGTGTGTGTGTGTAATTAAATGATCAGATTACAGAATCTTTCAAGAATAAGAAATTTATTTCCTTGTGGCTAAAGGTACATCTTATCTAATAGACAGCCAGCACCCGAGTGTGTCGTGGGCTAGCATATAGAGGAATCTGTGGTTAAGAATTGCTGAACAAAGATGTTTCTCTGCAAGCTGCATGAGATGTGCAGGACGATATCCTTATTTGGGCATAGAAAAGGGTCGGATGATTTCGTGGCTTCTCAGGGATTGCTGAGGCTAGGAAAAATATCCCTGGGTTCATGAAAACAGAATTCAGTACTGCCATTCTAAGCATAGAAAGGAAAGAAAATTTACAGGGATCAACGTAAATTTTATAACTTTCATATATATATATATATATATATATATATATATATATATACATACAGTGGAATCTCGATCTATCGTTTTTCAAGGGACCGACTGAAATGAACGATAAATGCGGGAAAACGATAGATATGGAAATATAACAAAGCAATATGATCCTTGTGACTGGATAAAATGAACGACACTTACGGGAAAACTATGATTCGGGGGGAGATCGATCGAGATTCCACTGTATATATATATATATATATATATATGGGTGTGTGTGTACTTAAAAAATTGAATCTGTCTTTGTTTTTTTTTCTTTCGTCTTTAAAAATTTGTTATATAAAACTTACTTCTATAAATTTTTAAAGTAGGAAGAAATTGATGAAAAGATCGAGAGAAAAAATGCATATCGCAAAAATATTTTGTCTTCAAAGTTCTGCTCGTTCCGGTAACCCAACAAGTATAAAATCCTCTGCCTTTTTCATTTTTCTCATTTTATGCTCTCCGAACTATTTATATCATAAGAGGCTTCAGTTAATATCTTCGTGGTTTCCCGATATAACCAGATTTCCGTTATGCTGCCCTTTCATGGATTAATGTTCTACGGAAACTGATGATAGTAAGCCAGTTTTCCTAACTATATACGTAACATGCATTATTTGAAATATAAAGGATTTTATACAACTTTTTGCAAATGCTGAGACTATTTATACTACAGTGTTAAGCTTATTAGTTAATTTCATTTTTATATTCCTTTGCATCAATCAGTACATCACGAAACGAAGCAAGCAACCAAATTTTGGATGAAATTAATCAAAAACGAATTTGTTTCTTTGATAAATTTGTACATGTGCATATAAATATACATAGACATATATATATATATTGATGATTTATATATAGATGATATATATATATATATAAATGTGTGTATATATATATATATATATATATATATATATATATATATATATATATATATATATATATATATATATATATATATATATATATATATATATATATATATATATATATATATATATATATATATATATATATATATATATATATATAGGTACATTATAGACGCTAATATTTGGATATTTAATATTCAATTATTTTTCTTAAGTAAGTTTTATGAAATTTCTTCCTAAAATTATAGCTTAGAGACAGTGTTAAAAATATCTGTATCTTTTTAATAAATGTGAAAGAAATCTTGCAATCAAAAAAAGGGAAATATTTGTATGCATGAAGTTCTTTTCCTGACTCCTTAGAGCATTTAAGAAACTATTGGATCACAAGAAAGTTGACATTTACAGAAAACTTGTGGAAAAATAAACCCCTGCCTTTTTTACTGATAAGAAAGTTCTTGGGTATACACTTGAAGTTAATATCCATCTCTGCCAATAATACTGTATTTTTGACCAAAAGAGTGAACTAATGTCTTTGAAGTAAAATACCAACCATGATTCTCTAAGGTTAGATATCGTTAGAAATATATAAACTGTTTTATCAAATATACGCTATTATTTAAGAAATCTGTAAATATCTTAAAGAAACAATTTAGCATAAATTGTGTTATGTTCCTGCGATATGGATACATGCCTCTATATTTGTCTAAAATTGATGACATACTGCGTCAAGAAAAAGTATTATATAATACACACATGCATAAGTATATATATATATATATATATATATATATATATATATATATATATATATATATATATATATATATATATTTATATATATATATATATATTGGGTTGTTCGGAAAGTAATTTCTTCCCAACTGAGGATTTAATTCTGAGGATTTAATTCACAGCCAACTTCACACTTAAGCCGCATTCTCATTATATATTTTAACAGCTGATATAATGGCAGTTGGCAGCAAGGCGTGTTTGTGAAAAAGTTTGTTTAATTCTGCGCAATATTTTTTTTGGTTCCCCCATCTCATATGGAAAGTCGAAAGCGGCATTTTCGGCATATTTTACTTTTTTACTATCGAAAAGGTAAAAATACTTTTCAAGGAAGAAAAAATTATTCGGTGTGTATGGAGAATATTTATTGACAGAAAGCCAGTGCAAAAACTTTTTTGCAAGATTTCGTTCCGGCAATTTTAGTGTTGAATATGCACCACGTTCTGGAAGGACAGTTGAAGGCAAAATAAAGGTCCTGATTGATGCAAACCACCGAATAACAACTCGTGAAATCACTGAGAGATTAAATTTATCTTATTCGACCATTCATTATCACGTGAAATGCCTTGATTTAATTTCAAAACTCGACATATTAGTTCCACATGTTCTTTCAAAAAGAAATTTACACCGTAGCATTGACGTCTGTGATTTGCTTCTCAAACGTCAAGAAAATAATCCATTTTTGGCGCGAATCATCAATGGGGACGAGAAATGGGTTGTCTACAACAATGGTAAACGCAATAATCATGGAGCAAAAAAAAGATGAACCGGATCAAAGTACTTCGATAACCAATATTCATAAAAAAAGTGTGATACTATCTTTTTGGTGGGATTTCAAGGGAATTGTTTTTTTTTAACTTCTACCGGAGAAAACCACAACAATTCTGAAGTGTTCTGTCATCAACTGGACAAACTGAATGATTCACCCAAACAGAGAAGGCCAGAATTGAACAATAGAAAAGGTATAGTGTTCCACCAAGATAATGCGAGAACTCATACAAGTTTGGTAAATCACCAAAAGCTTTTACAGCTTGGATGAGATGTACTACTACACCCACCATATTATCCAGATCTGGGGACTTCAGATTATTACTTGTTCCGATCTCTCCAAAATATTTAAGACGTCAAAACCTTTACTTCGAATGAGGTTGTCAAAAATGACTTGGATATAAGTTTCTTGCCTGCAAAGATCAGACGTTTTATGAGCGTGGAATCATGCTACTGCCAGAAAGATGGACAAAAGGTAATCGACCAAACTGAAGAGTATATAATTCAATGAAATATTTATACACTATAAGAAAATCGTCTTTCCTTTTAACTAAAAAAACCGAATTTACTTTCCGACCAACCCTATGTATATATATATACTAGCATTATAGCCCGGCGTTGCCCGGGTAGACATATAGATACAAAATTTTCATGCATTCCATCAAAAAAATACTGGGTTGCACCCCTCGCTCTTCATGTTCATCTGGCCAGACAGAATGCACTTAGCTCGTTTCTACTGAAATGATGTACAAACAGTAAGAAAGAAACTTTGAGCCTGTGGATCTTCGTCTGATTATACGCCTGATTTTATTGAGAAATAATAACACAGTGTTGCGTGATTCGCACATTTGGATTGAATAAGTTTACTGTTTAATTATATTTGTTAGATACTGTTTAATTAGATTTAATTAGATTTGTTTGATCCACTGTTTAATTAGAAATAAGTTTTATAATTTACATTTACCTTTTATTGTTTATTTTTCCCGTAAAAGCGCAGTTTTTTCCACATCACTCAAGAGACGCATTTTTTTCCACACCACCCAAGAGGTAAAGTGCAAGATGCGTTATCCCTTTTATTTAATCAAAGTAAGGTGGGATTTCGCATGAAGCATATATTCCTTACTTCGATGATTCGGTTTTTTATTGTCGACAGGCCAAAAACCTTACAAAAAGCAAAATGTAAATAGTTTTTTAATTTTCCCACGGCCACAAACCGTAGGAATGTGTATCTGGAGAGGCAGGGCCAAATGTTATTGTAACAGCCCTCTTCTCCCCCGAGCATCGTAATTTGACTGATAACGCAGAGCCCTCAGTGTTGTGGTACAAGGGCCTGCATCCTAATTTAGCACCTCTTAGGGTCACAAAAACTCAATAAAAATAAATTAAAAAACTAATTGAGCCCCAAATTTCGTTTTTGCTGCGTTAACTTTGTCGGGTCCTAAACATTAACTATGCTGAATTTGGTCCCGGTGGGTGAAACAGTCTATGATTTTATAGCGAACAAACAAACAAACAGGTGAGCTCTTATATATATGTATATATATGTATATATGTGTGTGTGTGTGTGTGAGTCCTCTTATCTTCTACGCGTGCATGATGTCAAGGTGTCGGTGAATAGCATTTAATATATGAGACTGTTTTACATATGAAATATAATAATTGGTATAAAGGTTTCACAATGGTAAGCACTTCTAATATTGCATCCTTTAGTTTTCATTACAGTACTTTCAAATATAATAATGTTTTATGATAACAATAGAATAATGACCTTTGAGACTAATATCAAAACCATTTTCGTATTTTCTCCTATTTCCTTAAGTATACAAGTTTATAAAATAATATTAACAATTTACTTTTTTTGTTTCGTGTGGATTAGAATCCTCTTCTTTGAACTCGTAATCATATTTTAATTTCTTGATTTGATTTTATTACATCAATTTTTTAACTTTTATATGCACGTATGAATATGTCGTCAAATATCAGTTCCATTTCAAAACACTAAAAAGCTTTAGCCTTTTGAACTGTTAGTTTTCTCAATCTCGTGACATTTTCATAGAACTCGGTAAATCTACTCCAGTAGTACAATGAAATTTTGTTTAAATAAAATTGAAAATGCATCATAGGATATCGCACTTTAGAATTATGACCTTTTTTTCAACAGTTCACATTTCACATAATCTTTCAAAGGTTAAGTAATCTCTCAAAATTATAAAAGAATGATTTCATTCTGACGTCAATACGAAATCAAATAATATTTCTATTCACATGTACTGGGTAAGTTGAGATGACGTCCTTTTATTGGAATTACACCCTTCAATGAGAAATAAGAATTAACAGCTGTCCGTTATTATAATAATTATATTTAGATTGTCAAATATATATTTAAAAATATAAATGTGGTTACAGTGTAGTTTTCTTCATAAATTCTTGGATTAATCCCCTTTAGATTCTTCTTTCTAGGGAAAATGAAAACTTTATTTTTGAATTTTCAACAGAACAATACCCCTTCTCGTAACTAGTGTATATAGCTTAAGTTTTAAACATATATAATGTATTCAGTTTGTATCAAAACACTTGTTTCCTTTTCTGGAAAAGTTAAATTTTTCATTATATTGTCAATATCATTTTTAAGATAAGCCTTTTTCTCCTATAATAGGAAAGTTCCTCAAGAAGTGTGCATAAATATAAACTTTTTATTAAATTTAAATTAAAATTTTTGTTTGGAAAAGACAAACAATAATTTTTTTGAAATATGTAACTAACAACTATTTAAATAGATCTTTGTACAAGTTGTCACTGAAAATTCTGGACAAGTTATTCTAAAGGTATTTGATTAAATTTAGGCATCTTTTGGAAAATTTGAAATTTAAACAATATTTAAGAATTATTCCCATAAGAAAATAAATATCCGTTTTAAAATCTGTTTTAATATCTATCTGCAAAATTTTTTTCGCTATTGGGAATTCTATTTATATTTTAGAATACAACACATTCTTTTTAGAGTTCAGTTAAAAAAAAATTCCAGAAACAAAGTAACTGTAGACAAATGCATTAAAAAAAAAGAACTCAGTTGCTAAGATGTAAGTAACAGATCTTAATCATGTAAATAAAGGGACATTTTTATGATAATTTATAATTAGAAATTCAAAGTTTCAGATAAAAAAGAGCCATTTTGAACAGAACAATTTAAGCAAGAACAAAATTGCACCGAATGTCATAAATGAAATAATTACCGATCAAGAGTTTAGTGCAAGCGTCTACTGTAGAAGCATTTGTGAATTTTAACTAAAGCCGATACTAACAACAGACGGCAAGGCACCAAGAAAATCAAAGGTTATGATTGAAAATTGAAGTAATAGTATAGAGTCACAGAATAACAATTTCTGTTGTTTTGGAGTTAATAGTTAAATATATGTCTCATTTTTTTATTTCCATTAACATTTACTTTTACATATTTTCTATTTGATTAGAATTTCTTCCTTACTTTTGTGATACCACAAACCCAATCTCAAAGAAGTTAGTTTTAATAATGACCCATATAACACTCTTATAAAATACAAAATTAATGCCTTCGTCAACCCTAACTTGTACAACCAATATTTCGTATTTTCATGACCTTATATTTCTCCTTTGATACTGATACTGAGATATATTTTACTTTTATGGGGTGACAGGGGCAAAGGGGAACAGGAAGGGATTCCCTGTTTCCTTATTTACTCAGCCCTCTGTATGAACAATAGTTAGAAGAATGAATCGTGTTCCGTGTTCCGCGTTCGCGGCTCATTTATCTTACTTCCCTAATGATCATCACGAGTTCGCTGTTTTCCAAGTATTTCCCTAACAACAACTCAGAAGATGACACCTTAAATTTTGGACCTTATAAAACAGGAAGAAAGGATATTAGTGGTATTATATTTTTAAATCTTCCGATTACTAAACTCAAATTAAAAAATTAAACAATGCGTATATGCACACACATATGTATACATATGTATATATATATATATATATATATATATATATATATATATATATATATATATATATATATATATATATATATATATATATATATATATATATATATACATACACTGAAGTGCCACTGAATTAGGGATACCTACCTAATAACGAGTTGGGCCTCCTCTGGCCTTGATAACGGCTGCCACACGAGGCATAGATTCAACAAGTTTCTGGAAACGTTCCACGGGAATGGCTTGCCAAATATTGGCTAAAGCTGTCCATAATTCAGTAAGGTTCTTTGGTGCTGTGTGATGGCCGATCACGCCTTGTTCCAAAACTTCCCAAAGATGCTCAATAGGATTTAAGTCTGGGCTTCTAGGTGGCCAATTCATGACAGAGAAGTCACAGGAATGCTCATCCAACCAGCCGGGACTTGTGAGAGGTACAGTTGTCTTGCTGGAAAACTCCATTACCGTGCGGATAACAGAACAGCATAAACGGATGGAGGTGATCACCCAGCAACTCTACGTACCGAATTGCATTGAGGGAGGTTGGTACACGCACCAAAGATCCCAAACTGTGCCACGAAAAAACACCCCAGACCATGATTGAGCCACCATGCCCTTGTACAGTTCCAGCCAGGCATGCAGGATCCATGGCTTCATGAGCCTGACGCCATATTCTCAGCCTACCGTCGGCGTTAAGTAGTCGTAATCGAGACTCATCACTCCATGCTACTCGTTTCCAGTCTTCTACACTCCAGTCTCTGTGCTCTCTTGCCCAAGCAAGACGTGCAGCCCGATGGCGAGTATAGAGCAATGGTACTCTCGTAGGTCGACGGCTCCCGAAACCCATATGGTGAAGCGAGAGTTGCACAGTCCGTTTACTGACTGTACGACTGGCACCGTCATTAAACTGGGTGGTAATTTGAGCTAATGTGTTGGCTTCGCTGGCTACGTACAATACGCCTGAGCCATCTCTCACCACGCACTGTCAAGGCTAATTGTCCTTTGTAGTTTGCCCGCTCGCTAGTTTTTTTCCACCATCCATGTATTCTTGGTCTACTCTTGACACTGTCGGCCTTGAAAATCCTAGCTGTCTGACGATTTCGGAAATTGAATGTCCCATGCGTCGCGCACCTACGATTTGTCCGCGATCGAAGGCGTCTAAATCAGGCAGTTTACCCATACTGGCAATTCCAACAACTAATTCAGAACAACCACAGTACGCGCTATATATGCAGTTACCACAGCGCCCTCACTTGAGCATACATGATGCGCAGCGCTACACAATTTGCATAGGCTTTGCTATCCCTAATTCAGTGGCACTTCAGTGTATATATATATATATATATATATATATATATATATATATATATATATATACACATACTGTCCAATGCATTAGAAACGTGTGAGAGTTTCTACAAATGCTCGCTAGCGGCTTACGTATACATAACCTGTTTACGACATGGATGAAACGTCATCAGAATGCTAATATATGTAAGGTGTGTGGCTGCATTTCACGATAAACGCAGTCGAATGGGAAAAATGACAGATCTTTAACCATTGGAAAAAGAGCTTAATGTTGGGACCCTTTTAACTGGAGCCACGATTGTGACGGCAGCAGAACTCACTGGGTTCTCATGCAGCTATTTCGAAGGTGTTCCACAGTTGGAATCAAAACCCACAGTCCTTGTCCAAAAGACATAACTATGGTTCGAACTCAATCCACCAAGACCGTGGTCGGTGTCGTCTCCGACGGATTGTATAGTAGAAAGGGACTCTACTGTACTTCAACTGATAGAAATTTTCAACCAAGTTTCGTCCTAACCGATCTCGGTGCGAACCATATACAGAGAATTGCAGAGGACGGGATTATGTAGTCGGATGCCTGTGAGGAAACCTATCATTGCCCGGAATGCCAGAATTCGTTTGCAGTGTGTATGGAAAGACGAAACTGGTAAAAGAGTACCGGAAAAAGGTTATGTGGTTAGATGAATCCCGCTATGCCTTGTTTTGTACTGATGGAAGGCGTCGATTTTAGCGAGAAACCCATGAAGCCATGAACCCATCTTGCCTAGTTCGCCCTGTTCAAGGGTCTGGTGAGAGTATCATAGTGTGGGCATGTTTTGCTGGTATGGAAGTGGTCCCCTGGTAAACACACAGCTTTGCAATACCTGGACATAGTGGCAGATCAAGTGCATCCTGCAGTGTTACATATTTACTCCTCAGGTGACGGATACTTCATGGATGATAATGCAACTATACATCGTGCCAGAATCGTTCGACAATGGTTCATTGAACATCAAACAAACTTCCAGCAGCTTCCCTGACTGCCGCAAAGACCGGATTTAAATCTAATAGAAAATGTTTGGGACATGTTGGAAAGGCGCATCCGACAGCAATCTCCTCTTCCGTCCAATTTACAGGATTTTTAGGTCTGTGTAGCCAATGCATGATATTATCTGCACGTAAATGCACCCCAGAAACTTGTAGAATCATGCCTTCACGAATAGGGGCTGCTACCCGTGCAAAAGAAGGTCCAATAAAATATTTATCCTAGGTTTCTAATTCATTGTCCAGTGTGAATTTATAAGGATTCCCACTTATATCCGTTATACACCCATTAACTTCTAAACAGTGACAGCTTAGGCCATTTAGTTGGTGTGTAGGTATATTAAGAAGGCTATGCGCTATTCGATGAGACAACGTACAACACCATTTACCGGCAAATTTTTGAATTAGCTTTTTATCTCGAAAACGGTACGAGATACGGGAAAAACAACGGTCAATTACAAAGTTGTTCAGTATCATCGATTTAGTAAGAAAAAACACCTTTCGCACATTAATACTTAAAACAATATAGAAAATGAACATTTGTTTGGTCATGATTTCGAAAATTGTCATGTCATAAAAAGTGGAAGAAAGAAACTGAGGCACTTCCCTATCTTCAGGATCATTTATTTATGTTACTGAAAATGCTCTCCATTAGCTAATATGTACATTTTCAGTCTGGACTGGATTTCTCGCTGCCCATTGGACAACATGGAAGGTGTTATGGAGGCACAAGCATCAGTAATGCGTGGTCGAAGATCCTGCAATGTTGGCGGAGGAATCGCATATACCTGTCCTTTTATGTGTTCCCAAAAGAAGAAGTCCAATGGGGTCAAGTCGGGTGAGCACGTGGGCTACTATACAAAACTACCATACCTCATGACTTGATTCTCGAATGTCACTATTAGGTACTTAACGTTTGATGTCCTATGCAGAGAGGTGCCGTCATATTGAAACCATACATTTCTTAGTTGGTGCAACTGTAGATTGTCAACAAAGTCGGTTATTACATCCTGCAGAAGCTCCAAGTACTGTTGTCCCATTATCGTTCCGTCGTAAAATACTCGTCCAATGAACCTGTCATGAAAAATTTAGCACCAAACACTTACCGACCAGCTTACTTGATGTCGAACTTCAACAGCATATCTCGGATTTTACATTGCCCAGGTATGAACCCTCTGTCCATTCCACATTCCGTTAAGCGAAAAAACATGCCTCATCTGTCCACATTATGTCTGCCAGGAATGTTGGGTGGACCTCTAATATATTCATCACAAAGTTGCACCACGCGTAACGTTTCTCAGCATCTTGCGGCAGCAACCTCTGCACGGATTTGGATCGGTATGGATGACCAAATAAATCCTTCAAGATTTTCAAAACGTGTTTTTTTAGAGGCCACAATTGTCACTGATCATTATATATATACATATATACATATACATACATACATACATATATATATATATATATATATATATATATATTTACACTCAAGAGCCAAAACATTATGACCACCTGTCAATAACGAGTTGGCCCACCTTTGGCGCGCAACACAGCTTCAACCCGCCTTGGCATGGATGCCACAAGTCCTTGGTAGATGACCGGAGACAGATTGTACCAAATGTTTAAGCAACGGTACGCAAATCCGAGATATAGCGAATTCGTGATCTTTGAACTCTGAGCTGCCGTCCCATGACATTCCAAATGTGTTCTATAGGATTGAGATCCGGTGAGTTAGGCGCGCAGGGCATTAACTGGAATTCAGCATCATGTTCCTGGAACCACTCCAACACAATTTTAGCCTTGTGACACGGGGCGTGTAACAGAGGCCATGTAAGGGTGAAACTGGTCCGCAATGATGTCCAGATACCCTGTAGCATTCATGGTCTGCTCTACCACAACCACGGGTCCCAGAGACGCCCAAGAGAACGTCCCCCAAAGCATAATACCGCCACCACCGGCCTGTGTATGACCTACTGTACACTGAGGGAGCAACAGTTCGCCTGGAAGACGGCGTATCCTGACACAGCCATCGGCGTGATGAATAACAAACCGTGATTCATCTGAACAGGCAACTCTCTCCCACTGATCCATAGACCAGTCACGATGTTCCCGGGCCCAGCGCAGGCGCAGTTGACGATGACGCTTGGTAAGCAAAGGCACACGAGTGGGACGTTTGCTGCGTAGCCCCATATCCAACAGTGTCCGCTGAACAGTGTGCTGCGATACTATTCTACTTGGCCCTGCACTGTATTGGGCTGTCAGCTGAGCCACTCTCTGGCTCCGGTTTTACTTCACCATGCGAGACAGTCTCCGAAGACCTTTTTCTTTGATAGCGTGTGGACGTCCAACACCATGTCGTCTACTGCTGGTTTCACCGTCATTCATCGACTTTGCATAAGTACTAACAACTGTAGGTCGCGAACAACCCACGAGTCGTGCAGTTTCAGAAATAGTTGTTCCGAGCCTTCCAGCTATTACAATCTGCCCTCTATCAAAGTCGCTTAGATCCGCAGCCTTTCCCATCACACACAGAAGTAAGTGAAAGAATGATTCTTCAGACTCTCCTGCAGCAGTAAAATACCACTTCCACCTGATCACGTGCCTTCCACGTCATCCAGGCGAATTCATTGCAAAATGTAGGGGTGGTCATAATGTTTTGCCTCTTGAGTGTATATATATATATTTATTTGTATACAGTGCTGGCCACTGTAAATGCAACACCCTGAAGGAAACATGCAAATAACATGAAATTTAGAGCATGCATTAGCGGAGGTGAGATATGCAAATGATTAGAATTTCAGCGCAGACGCACATCACGCGCGCCTGTGGCGGCACTTCAAAGCGCTATTTAAGGCTTGGAGATTTCGACGATTTGAAGTTCGGCAATTGTGTTTTTCTTTTGGTTTTTTTCAAAAAAGCAATCAATTATGTCGAAAAAAGCGATCGTCGAAAAAAGCGATCATCTTTTGATCAAGTATCCGAGTTCGACAGAGGAAGGATAGTGGCCTACCGAGATTGTTGTTTATCTTTCAGGGAAATCGGTAGTCGTGTTGGATGAAACCAAACAACTGTAATGCGGATATGTGATCGTTGGATGCTGGAGGGTACGACGGACCGGCTTGTTCGATCGCATCCACCTCATTGCACCACTTCACGTGATGACAGGCAAATTGTGCGCATGGCAGTGACGGATCGCTCAGTCACATCACGAACCATGGCACAGCACATGCAGTCTGTAACGCATTATCCAGTGTCTGCGCGTACCATTCGACCTTGTTTTCAGCAGAGTGGTCTTTCCGCAAGACGTCCATTACTTTGTCTACCCTTGACGCAGAACCACAGACGTCTAAGCCGCCAATGGTGCGATGACAGAAGGATGTGGACGGCAGAATGGAATGAAATTGTCTTTACTGACGAGTCACGCTTCTGTCTGCAACACCACGATGGTCGCATTCGAGTCTGGAGACATCGTGAAGAGAGGATGCTGAACAGCTGCGTTATGCACCGCCACACTGGTCCTGCACCGGGTATTATGGTATGGGGCGGTATTGGATATCACTCTCGCACACCTCTAGTACGCATTGTCGGTACTTTAAACAGCCAGCGCTACATCTCCCAGGTGTTGGAGCCAGTTGTCCTTCCTTACCTTCAGGGCTTGCCCACAGCCATATTTCAACAGGATAATGCGCGACCACACGTGGCACGCATTGTCCAACGGTTCTTCGTCAATCGCCAGATCGAATTGCTTCCCTGGCCGCCTCGCTCTCCGGATCTTTCGCCGATAGAAAACATGTGGTCCATGGTTGCTCTACGATTGACCCAGATTCCATCCCCAGCTGCCACAGCATAATCAACTTTGACAACGTGTGAAAGCTGCTTGGTCTGTTGTACCCCAAGAACTCATCCAAAGTGTCTTTGAATCAATGCCGAGGCGTGTGGCAGCGGTGATCTCCAACAATGGCGGCTACTCTGGCTACTGATTTTGGCAGGAACCACACTTCACAGAAGTCTATAAATTTATTCATTTGATACTTGGTCAACATGTTATCTACAAAATAAATTTTGTTGTGATATCTCTTGTCTTTCTTGGTGTTGTTATGTGGGTGGCCAGCAGTGTATATATATATATATATATATATATATATATGTAATTTCCATTGACTGTTGCTCTGGTGTCTAAATTACACTGGATAATAACATCTAAATCTAATTATGCATAGAAATTTGGGAGTTGTCGTGTCATATTGGGTTTCTTTCGTGTAGAGGATTTCTATATAGCAATTCTCCGGCAATATGACTTTATACGGCGATGAGTCCTTTAACGTAGACGCAAGGGTATATGAAAATAATGTTACCTCCTTTCAAAGCAATTGCAATCTTATATAAGCATCCCCTTGTTATATATATGTTCAAGTTCGAGTATTACATTCTCCAAAAGGAACTTATAGGTCTGAGGCTCAAATTTGGCGTATTCCTTTAACACATCCTGAAATTTATGTAGCTGGAATGAATTTAAGGATTTCATTAAAGAGAGAAATAGTTTGTCTTCCGTAACACTATAGATTTTGTTAACGAAGCTTCAATTCTCTAACAAAAGAACGTAATCTATCAAAATATTTATTGGCTTTCTTGAAACAATTTTCGAGACTACCCTTATGAAAGTGGAAAGCTGGATGGCGCTGGATTTATTTATGTGATGATGGAAGTATTTACTGAGAAAATTTAATATTTTAGATAATACACTGCATTATAATACGCCTTGTCATAGAAGTAAGTCTGGAGATTTAGGAAATCTGATGAAATAAATCACACAGAAATTATATATATATATATATATATATATAACTTTCTCCTGAGGACATTCGCCCATCCACTCTACGGTTTTGAAGGTTACATTTATATGAAGCACCCCGTAAGAGAACCAAAATTACTACTTAATATGAAGGCTATTGTTAAACGATAACAACTAATAATGTCTCTTGAAAACATTAAAACTAAAGTATCCAGGAATGCAGGAACATTCGTTGAGTTAATAACAGTAAAACACGAATTTTTGAGAGCAGCTTGTTCATCCTCTGCTTTTGATTCAGGATATAACAAATAAGTACAATAGAAATAGACCTTTTTTCTTTGTAATTCAAATTAATCACTTTCATTTTCTACATGTTTAAGATCCATTCTTCTCAGATAAAATATTCAATTTAAAACTTATTTTAAATTTGGATGGACAAATTATGTTACGTAATGAGAAATTATTCTCACTAAAATTAATTCATTTCGTTAAATGTAATCAAACATAGAAAATATATTAAATTTTCAACCATTCAAAGTCTCTGAATTTAATTAAATTACATAGATTTTTAATCAAGATGAAATCGACTTTTGATTAAGAATACCTTTCGAGTTTTCAGCTCCTCTAATCAAATTTGAAATGCTAATTTTCAGTGTAGTTTATTTATCTCTTTTCGGTGTTACGCATTCGTACAATATATACTTCCCATACATGATACAATCTAATGAAATAATACTTTCAGATCAGTTTATGTGATTGTGAGAAGCTTAAAATTTTTAAAAAAGCAATTTTAACTATTTTTCTGAAGTTGCATAAAATTTATTTTACTTAGTATGAACATGATTTTCAATACTAGAGAAACCAGAGAACTTGGTAAAAAATATTGAGGGGTATTATGTGTTGAATCAACAGACATCATAACATGACTTTTTGAAATACCACCAAAAGATTCTGTAAAATTTTATTTTTTAATTTTCAAAACTTACTTTTCAAAATTTTCAAATTATTTTGAAAAGGCTCCTTGCGTAACAAATTTGATTATTTCCATTTAATATCTTTTTCATATTATTCAATAGTAACATAGCAACAATCTGTGTATTTTTTTTTATAATTGGATATTAATTTCATTTTTGTACATATTTTTTTAGATATTAATAGAATTTTCAGCAAAATTTTATGTATCTCTATATATTGAAGTTTATCGACAGTATTTAATAAACTCGCATACTAAAAATTGTTAAAGCAAGTTCCACAATAGTCTCTGGAAAATATCATAAAATTTGAACAAAAAAATAATACGCAAAGAGCATTTTTAAGACTAAAAAACACGAAAAAATTTGTTCCGAGAAAATTTCATTTAAAGTTGTAAGGTTTACAACTTTAATATATAGAGATAATATTAGAGAGCTTCAATATATAGAGATACATGAAAAGTTTCGATTCACAATAATCGAACTTTTAAGTGAATAAAGTTAAAGAAGCCGCTTAAGATATGCTAATTGTTAGGCCCAAAGGTTACGAAGCAGCATTGCTGGTCGACTTTCCGAAGTATTTTTGAGTATCTCAAGGTGTATTTTCATTGCATGAATAGTTATACCCGAAAATATATTGAATTGTATTTCCCTTACATAAATATTATATATCTCGTACTAGTAGTGCGCTTCGTTTATGTTGAAAAGAAAAAATTACATATACAAATATTTGAATAAACATTGTTGTTATGTAATAACTGTGTTTGAATGAAACTATTTAGAGTGCCACTTCAAGATATACTTACCCAAAGGTAGGGTAGAAGTAGCAAATTCTCTATAAAGTTTTTTTTTTCCTTTAATGCTCACTTATAAGAAACTCTAAAATACCTCTAATTAGCAAATATATAACAATTTTCTCAAATTAATTTCATATTTAAATAGAATTATCATTCAATTATATGTATTATGTTAAATATTAACTTTTAGATTTTTCTTGACACAACATTGTTTGCAGTTTTACTAAAATTTAGAGGGCGTCGAGGGGTTTATTTGCAAATTTTCAATGTTTAAATGTCTTCTTTATAAAACAAGATATTTGCATACTTTTTTTCTTACTTATGATGCTATGCAGTTTGAGAAATAGTATGAGAGTTAAAAAAATTGACTTTTCGGTGGATTTTTGCTTATTTAAGATCCACCGTCTCCTTAACACATCGTTAAAATAACCTAATTTTCTATCAGATAGCAATATATCGAATTTCTAACTACAGTTACTAATATGTTAGTGTATTTTATTTTCCACGTCTGATTCGGTTAACCGGAAGCCCGGTGGTGTAGTGGTTAAAGGCGTAAAGCTGCCACCTTACTGGCCCAGGTATCGACCCTGCGACTGGGCAAGGTCAACTCAGCTTTCCATCCCTTGAGTGGGTCGATAAAATGAGGACCAAACATGCTTGGGAATTAAATTCTGGGGGGTCCCATGCCGGGTTGACCACCTGAAGGAGAGATATGTTGTATAGCAACCCCAAGCCCACGGTCAAGAAAGCAGAAATGGGTACCGCCGGCCTTGGTCCACAGCGGAATGTTGCTCTATGATTTTAGTTTAGTTTTAGTTTAATTCAAGTAATTTCTTTATTCTGTGAACATTTAATTGCTCGATTTCTGAAAACATTTAAAAATCGAACTTCCAATTAAAATATTTCCTACTGAGGTGCTATCTATATATTTAAGTTTCTAAGCCGATTCTTTGGGCAGTCCGTGAGAGAAAACTACTGCATCCATTTACTTCATTTTGGTCTTAAACGAAAGATTGTAATCTGTAGATTTGTCAAATTTGGTTTTTGTAAACGCAATTTCTATTAATGAGCGATAATTTACAATTAAAAATTGATTTCTGCGCATGCTTAGTGGCATGTTTAAATCTGGCTTTAGACACTCACTGTTTCTGCGCATGCTCAGGGACATGCTTTAATGATAAACACGTTTATTCCGAGGAGTCTTTCTAGATCTCTCTGCCATTTTTATTTTTATAATAATTGTGTTTGTGAAATATAAGATGAAACCTGATGGAAATTGTTTACTTCGCTCTGTTTAAATAGCGATAATTTACAATTAAATTAATTGCCTTCTGCGCATGCTCTGTGACACTTTTAAATCTAGATTTAGATACTCACTAAGCATGAGGCCGCTGAAACACATTGATTTGTTTCTATGCATTATTATGATTTTCAACATTTGGCAACGATGTGCTGAGTATAATTTGTGTATTAGTACATTTATTTGCTATCTAGCCGTCATATTTTGACAGGTACCAACTAGTATCAATTAATCTTCTTTATTTAATTTAATTTAGCAAAAAGTGTCATAAAACAGACTAATATTAACTCCTCCCAAAGTATTTTATTACTATTGATAAAACGCATTGAAAAGAAAAGAAAAACACGTAAATGGATTTAATATTAAACCAGCTAAACTTTTTAAACGAATATGAGTGAAAAGGAATCTCAGTTATGAAAACTAAGGAAATTATTAATTAGGAGAGAGGTTGTAGGGTAATTTCATAAAGTTTCGGATTTACTTCACAATAAATTATTCAGTTAAACTATACTCCTGCGTTTACATCGTTCTGTATGTATACTATAATTTACATATTATACGTAATCAGATTCGCTTACAAAATCTGTTGCTGTAAAAAGAAAATATTTAGTACAGTAAGTGATTTTGCTTTGTAGGAAATGCTTTACAATCATATTACATATTGTAATTAGTGAGGGATTACGTATGGAAGGTTAAGGTACATGAATTGTGTAAGTTTAATTAAAGGTTTAATAGTAAATGAACATAGGTACGGGAAAAACGATTAAATTGATTTATCTTTTCAAGTTCACTGGTGAAGTGCAGTTTTCACTACCAGTGGAGGTAAATATTGATATGCCTATGTACTCTATAAAATTAGCTTTGAACTCTATGTCTCGATTTTTTTATTCCTCGTGCACCAAACGTTGATTGTAAGGCTCTCAAACCAGTCACTCTGACGGTCCTGTATATGTGTGTAAAACGATCATTAATTGAATGTTGAAATTATATCAATTAAAAACCATATTTGTTTCAAAATAGCGTCAGTGTTGGTACGAGTTTGTTAGTTGTATTTATGTCCATAACAATTGAATTTAAATTTTCACGAGGGAATCGGTGTCTATCACCAATTATATCACCACAGCAGTCAACAGAAAAATCCCCACGAACAAATAAAATAGATGGCGAAAGCGTGTACTTCAACACGGCGTTCAAGTATAAAACGCTACACCAAGAAAAATGTAAAATCTACTTCTGAGTGACTACGAAAAAAAAACATCGAACACCAGCCACGAATGAATCTTATTTCTTTTTAGCACATAGTTCGTTATCATAGTTGAGCTATCCTAACCAATCCTTCGATCCCTTCCTTCATCTCACATCATCTAATAAAGTGTATCAATGAAAACATGCAAGAATCTGCGCATTAGTGGACCAATGCCGTACGTTCCGATGAATCTGGAATCCAATTTTTGCTGCAGGAGATGAATAGTAGTTTAAAGTCCACAAAAGGAAACTCGTCGGTCAAATAGTTTGTTTCTCATTTAGAAAAGTTGAAAAAACTTGGTTTTTCAATGATGGTCTGAGACACATTAATATAGAAATTTGGTTAATTTATTTAGTCAATTTACTGGACGTTCTTTACCCGTAATGAGTGGTAACCAGTAGTGAGTGGTCCTACCATACTGAACCATTGTTCTGCTAACAAGTCCCATTTTAAAAGTATAATTCTCCATTTTTAAATCCAATATAACAGGATTTTCGTTTGGAGAATATGAGAGAAAGGGGACTTTTCTGTCATAAATATTCTTTTTCAATAAATAAACACAATTAAATTCTCATGGGAACTAAGACAGAACGAAACAAATTTTCGGTCATCTCTGCCTACCTTCAAAGAACATAGATTGATTCCATGTCTGTGGTAGAAATGTGGGGAAATTTGTCCAGCAGGATTCCAATCACTGATAGAAAAATATAACCACATAAATTTTAAACATAGGGTCACCAAAACCTTCGGAACTTCTAAAATCTAGGTCCTATTTCCTATTTTTAAACACTAAGAAATTCCTGTTTTCGCGATTCCGTTGATGCACAGAAATCAATTAATTTTAACCATGAATCATTATCTCCATTTCAACATATATCGATTTTCCTACATATATCGACATTTTTACTACTACGCTTTTGATGAACATAATTTTTCAAAGTTTAAACTTGTTGCAAACTATTTACGCAAATCACTACCTATCGCGCATTTGAAATGTAATCATATATTGAATTATGCTATGAATTATTGTTGGCACATTATTGGTAAATTCTGAAAAATTAAAAGAAGAAATGTAGCACTATTATCTAAGTGTAATATATTTAATATAACTTGCCCAAATAGAGTTAGGTATGTATGGATATGGTTTATTGAGTATTTTGTTCCCCTTTGAATATCTAAAATTGCTGATTTTTAAGGTTCAAGAAAATGGCCATTTTCGCATCTTCTATTTATATATAATTTTAAGTCATTAATTTGTTTCTGGTAAACTTATTATAAAAGCTCACAGCATTTATTTCCGGAATACGCAATAAACAATTTCTACAAGAAATTACTCTACAGGGAATAATTCTGATGAATTTTTTAAAGCAAAAAAAAAAAGCATTTGCTGTTTTAATTAATGAAAATTTCCTAATCCTATCTTAGATGGGAAAAAAAGGAGTTTCTCAATGTGGATAGTCTTAGAAGCTGTAAATTATATCTTGAAGAGGATAAAGAGGGATTCTTAAACTTAGCTACTTCTAAGTCCTTGCAAAAGAGTAATCTACAAGTGACCTTTTGATATCCCTTTCTGGGGTTATTATTCCTGTGTCATATAAATTATAGAGAATCTATGCTCACTTCTACCCAGACTTGGGTGTATATAATTTGAAGTGGCACTCTATTTGAATTTGAAGCAAACACAGTTTATACATGAAACAATGTTTATTGAATTCGTTGCACATATAATTGGCTTTTACAGCAATAAGCATGCGTACTACTTGTACGGAATGTATAAACACAGCTTTCAAGAACAATATATTTTTATACTCACGAACAGTAAGTCAAACCAGCAGTACTGCCATGTAAACTTCTGGCCCACTAAGCACTAGCGCAGGATAACACCTTTTCAACCTTAACAACCTCCCCTTCCTTCTTAATGACGCTGCGTGGTATTTATACTAAGAGCGTATGCCGAAATTAGCATATCTGAAGCAGCTTCTTTAATTCATTAATTCAAAAGTTCGATTCTTGTGAATCGAATCTTGTGTATACCTTACAAAATTATGCTATCAAAATATAAGGTATAAGCAACCGTCTTTGACATACATAAGAGTTGAATTTGTGCCCATCAATAAAGGAAGAAATTTATTAATAAACATCTTTTAAATCCCACTCTTCATTCCCCTTTAAAACTTTAAAATGTATCATTTTAAAGTACAAGAGCTGCATTTTAAAATCTTACTTATAACTGGTAAAATAAAATTTATTTATTTATTTCGTTGAGATAAATATTGACAATATATTGCCTGGACTTATTGTTAAAAATATCATATTGTTACTGTTCTAATAAGAGTAAATTTACTTTAAAAATAAGAAAATAGAAGCATGACTAATTACTCCTGAAAACTATCCGGCTGTATAGATGATGAATTAGTCTTTGAAATGTGTTTTCTTTTATGAGCGGCAATCTATGAAATTTGATGCAGGAAGGATTACTTCCTGCTTAAGAGGATCTGGAAATTCAACAGCGCTTGAGGACAGTAGAATTTTCTATCTGACATTGCTAACAGACTCCAGGCGTCAAAAAATGAAGATTGCAAAAAAAAATCGAGGCAGACCAACGTCATATCAATGAAAAAATGCCTATTTCCTTTTCAACCCATTACCCCTACATATGTTTATTCAATAAATTTCTTATAAATCATTTATTTAAAGCATATTACGTTTGTTTGTTTGTTGTCGTCTCTGCGGATAGAAGCACTATGCGTAAAAGAGAGAGTGTCATTGCCTCAAGAGAGGATGGACTTCTATACTTCACACCCCAGTCCGGTGTACATATGAATACAAGGAAATAAAAACATAAATCACACAAGAATTTTATTAACAGACGATGACAACGGTGATGGACGATAGGTTGCAGTTCCCCTTTTTAGACGGGGCTCCTTTTTGAGGCGGAAGACTGACGAGTTCCCCAGAGTACTACCAAGTCTTAAGGGGTATTCGAACCCGAGCCGCTGGTGTGGACGCCGATACCTTAACCACTTAGCCGCTGGGTGACAGAATTTAAAGTGTTAAACTTATATAAAAAACATTAATTACTATTTATATGCTTAATTGATTTATAAATACTTTCTAAATGATGAGAGTATCAAGCGATGGTGATTTAACTTGAAAATATTAAATACTTTTTAAAGGGACTCATCACCTTTGCACAAATTGAAAAGACAGAATTTTTGCTGTTTGTTCGAACTTCTATAATTATTTTTGTTATTGTCCATTATATAAGGAATTTTCAGTATTAGTTCTCTAGATGTTATAGATTATGATCCCTGAATTAATTTTATTACAAGTAAATAAGAATTTTGTTTATGAAGTAAGAGGTGAATATATTTTTTGAAAATTTCAAATTTATACTGATACACTGAGAGCAGACTTACGACAACAATTACTAAGTTTCAATAATAATTTTGGCATTTTTGTGATGTTAAAACATTAGGAATATTTAAGCACCTATTTAAAATTTAAAACACCCATAATATTTACTCCAGGGCAATCAGATTAAATAAAAGCTGAAAAAGGTCCATAAAAATTACAAGTCAAATGCTATAAATTCATAGTAAAATAATTTTTTTAAAGAAAACATTAAGTGCATATTTTTGGTAGCATCATTATACACCTATCCTGAAAATATGAAAGCAGTATCTGCAGAGGTTTCCTTTATACAGTGCGCGCAAGCATGAAAATGATCATTTCGAGAAAAAGGCTTCTAAAGTTCCCTAACTGGTAATGTTTCCATTAGAACTGCTTCTTTGATGTCATAGTTTTTACAGTTCTATTTGGAATATTTTAACGCGGTTTGTTTTAAATGATTCAGAAATATTCAAATATTCTAAAAATGACAAAAAAGTAAAATTCAATTTTTTGAAGGTTCAGAGGTGATGACTCCCCAGTTGAGTGAATTTATCTTGCAAAATTCAAAATTCGGGCTTTAATTGGTGTATCCTTATATGCATTAAATACCAAAACGTACATATTTCTTTTTTTAAGTACATTATTATTTTACAAGTACATTTATATTTATATCCATGCGGAGAAAATTTAATTATTGAAATTTTATGCTAATCATGTATATATGAGTATTGAAAAAGATATTCTAAAAATACTGAATAAATAAAAGATTAGAAAAGACAAGAAATTATTTACTTCATTAGGTTGCTTTGTGGTCTGAAAAAAATCCATTCAGGGTTTTTTTGTGGGATACGGATTTATTTTCATTTCGGTGGCTTGTAAAGTTACCAAAATAAAATGACTAAAGTTATGCTGTCATAAAATGCTCCAAGAAGAAAATAAATCCAAAATATCTTTATAGCTCTTACTTCGGTCAGTTTCGGATGGATTTAAGGAACCTGAAAGAAAAGACAAAGGTTTATAGCCAAATGTATGCATCTTTAAATTCTAATCTGGGAGTTTTGAAATGCAGATAAATGGAAAGGGAATAAACACTCTCTTACAACTTTCATTTCCAAAAGCTGAAAAAAATAACCGAAAAATGCGAAAAGGATGTTGTTTTGCTACATAATGCATAAATTCATGTGTTATTAAAATAAGATTTTGTCGATGCAACTAGTTGAATAAAAGATTTCATATGGAAAAAAATAGCAATCTGTTTTAATATAATGTTTCCATGAAAGTTTAATTGACTTGTACCCCGTTTTGAGACAGTAATATTTTGAAAACGACGTTTAATTTCCCTCAAATATTACATTACAGTTGGTGTAATGAAAACAGAAGTTAATCTATGCAAATAAATAAAAGAAAATATTTAGTCCTTTTAACATTACAATGATGATTAAAATTAATCCTCGAAATCCTTAAAAACATTGCTCATTTTATATATTTTTAAACGTTTGATTGCATAAACGTAAATTGTGAATTTAAAGATATATTTAAAACTAATATTTTAATATGTACATTTATTTAAATATGAAATGATCAAATTCATTTTATACTCACACTCACGTATATACAAACATATCCATACACATTCGCAAACATACACATGCATTGGCAAACATGCAGATATTTTAAATTACATCGATGGAGGGAGAAGTGCTGATTGAATAAAATTACTGAGACCATTAAACGTAACGGAGATGGGAGAGGAGACAATTATGAGTAGAAAACGTGGATTCTATGAGTATCTTAATATTTTTATGATTATACGTTATTCAAAGGACCATTTAGGAAGGGCGCGGTGGCCCAGTTTGCAAAAATAGCGGGCCAGTGACCTAAACGTCTCTGATTTGATGCTGTCCGCTGACAAATCCACCGCCATGTACGTTAATGGAGACTGGTGCACGTAAAATCTGTCGTGGCTGCAAAGTCCTCCAAGTTCTCAAACTGATCTCTCGGGTTACTGGGTCAAGTGTATCGGTCTCAGCACTTGACTCGTTGGTTCTAAATTATGGAACCGGCCTGTTAGGGGGAGTGCTGGCCGCGTTTACGGTGCCCCCTTCAATGATTGGCCAGCAGTCTTGTGGCGTGAATTAGGGAGTGCGTCCGCTTTCGATTTTGACCACAACTGGTCTGGTGTCTGCGAGACGTTGTAATTCTGGTAATTCATATTCAGGGCGAATGTTTAATCTACAATAGCCTCCGAATTATCAACAACAACTAGGACTATTTAGGCTCTTATAGATTATTATATCTCAGTATATGCTACTGGTAATTACTGCCTTTTATTTTAGTTGCTGAAAATGTCTTTATTCAAGATTCAACGATTTATTTCATTAATTCACATTTCCTTATGGTAAAACCATTTATGGTACTTTATAAAAAGTTGTTAAAATGTTGCGAAAAGAACAATTTATGTTTTTCTTTGGTATTCCGTCCCTACAGTTATGTGGTTACTTTAGTCCGAGACTTTTTGCGACATTGATTCCATAGGTTCTTCCTCAAGAGTGATTAATAAAGTCACAGTCATACATTTAAATTTTTAGGTATAGATGACATGTCGCCCGATAGCAACCCTGAAGACGGGCCTCCACTCGGACCGGACACCCCGGAGCAGCACATCCGTCGCAGCTTGCCAAAATATGAGCTGTTATTTTAACCATTATTTTTAAATTACCATTATAATTATTTTTCCATTATAATTATTCAATTCATGTACATATGCATTGCCTTTAAAGTTATTTTGCATTATAAATATGTTACGTTATAATTATTTTTCATTATAATTTTTAATGTCATTGTCACTTGTACAGATACATAACAATAACATACATTATACATACATTATACATACATTATACATATTTAAATACATAATACATTATATATTTTGCACACCTTAATGATTAATATATATCAAAATTATATATTTTTATTATTTTCACCATTATTCTATATTTTACATTACTATTACGATTATGTATGCATTATGCATTACGAATATATATACATTACACCTGCATGACATATGTTTCTGTTAGTACTATTTTCCCTTATATTCACATACATTACATAAATTATCACTTGTGCTTACATAAATAAAGCTCATAAAATACATTATTTTGCGTTACAATTACTATTACTTATACATTATGCATTTCCTGTACATACACATTCCTGTACACATCCTGTATATACACACTGCCATTATCATTACTTTAAATTACACTTACAGCTTCAAGTTTCCTTGTATTTTACATGCACATATACATTATCACTATATACATTGTATATTTCACATTCATTTATGGTTAATATCTATCACCTAGTTCATACTTCTATTATTTTACTATTAATCTACATATTTTGCATTACAATTACAATTGCATGTACAATATACATTACAAGTAAATATGCATTTCAATTACGATTTTAAATTCATTTTATTTTACGAGTACATATGCATTACAATTAGATACGAAATATATATATATTACATACATTCATAGTCATTATATATTAAGGTAAGGTACATTTTGCTTTTTTGCAAATGGATAGATTACTTGTGTATTTAGCAACAGTTCAATTGATTGAATCTGAATTTGACGCTAGGTAAACCGTGCTAAATTATGTACAGGCGGACATGGAAAACCAGAATACGTGGCTCATCCAAAGATTACCCAGTATACGGTAAACAAAATGATCTATTCCGATTTTTAAAGGAATTTTTTTATAGGGACCGATGAAGAATTTGTGGAATTAATATTTAAAAAAAATCTTAGAGACTTTTAATTTTGTTAATAAAAAGGCTAATACAACAATACTTTTCTTCCAGCCATGCTGATATTCATTCGGATTATTTATGTATTTTATTTCTGAATATTTTTTTCGTGGTGCCCCCGATGATATAATTATGCATGGTCGCGAATGGTGTGTACTTTATATTTCTAGAACAAGACGTTAGAGATCATCAAGGTACCTACTTCGTGATACCTGCTCCCACTCGTATGGTACTTACTTTTGCTTCATGTCATAAATAAGTGACAAAAATATAAAATTACCCGTGAAGAATGATTATTCGTGCTACAAAAGTTTAGTGTCTCCGTTTTCGAAGAATATCTGATGGAACCATGGAAGAAAGCATCAGAGTTGTAACATACAGGCAGAACAATTCTTTCATACATTGTTTCTACTATAATATGATATTACAATATGCAACAGTAAGAAATCCAAAGAAAAGTGCTCAGACCAAAAACAAAAATTCATATTTATCATTCGTAAAATTTTTACCAAACGTAGTTAATTCACGAAAATGGATTTTTTAACAACCCTCATTTAGTTCTATAAATTTCAGTATGCGGCAATAATTGAAATGATTACCTCAATATACAGGTTACTAATTTCTGAATTATTATTATAACTTATACACTTTTAAGCAGATTAGAATATTTAAATGGAATTAATATGAGTATAATTAAGCATCCTTCTGTTTTAATGCCTATCGTACAGAAATAAATCATGTATAAAATTTTACAGCAAATCGCGTGTAATATATATTAATTATTTATTGTTTATTTAAATAATCGTATAAACGTTGATTAAGGCTTTTGTTTTGAGGAAGATACGATTATTTTTCCAAATAAATCCTCTTAAAGAAACTGTCATAATCCCCTGATAACTATATTTTAATTGGGTAGTTTTATAAAGTTATTCGAGTACTGAATTATCAGTATAAAATAAATATATGCGTCATTTCATCTTAAGTATTGCATATTGACTCACAAAGGCATAGATCACAAGGGAAAAGTTATTTTATTCTTGGACATATTTATATCAACTCTTAAATTCTACGTTATATTTAGTTATTCATGAATAATTCATGAATAATACACACACATATATATATATATATATATATATATACAGGGTGGTCATAAAGAAACTGATAGTCTCCGTCCCTTAAAAGGCGAAGACTTTAGCAGAGTTTTAGTGTAAAAATAAGGACACAGGCTTAAAAGGAAAAATGTTAAGTTTATTAACATACTAAATCAAATAATCTCATTTACAACTCGAATACTATCGAGTTGCAAGGAAAACTAGTGCAACTAGGCACCCTAGACCAGACTCCCTCTCGACTGCACGTTGCATTCCTTATATACAAGTTAGAGTCCGGGTTGCCACTGTTAGAAAAAAAAGTAACATAAAAGAAAAATAACATTCATACGTCATACAAAACTATGACGTCATAGATAAGATATGAGATAAGAATGAAAACTTAACAATAGGCCCGCCTCTCACATCCTAAAAGAACTTGTAACAACTTTACAAGTATATTACAGTTTCACGTAAAACAAGTCTTTGAATCTACTTGCATTATGAACTAAACAAACTGGAAAACATGAAACTTACAAATATATACATTCCTTGTACTTGATCATGGCAAAGTTACATAATGATTTAATGATGTACCAAAAATACACAAATTTCGGGTTAAACAAAGCCCTTTATAGAAATAACATTAAATTTGTTTCAGTACAAAAAATACTTGACATTCTCAGAAATTTGATTTTTTTAAACAGAAAACAGTGACAGCCATGCACATACACTTACAGGCATAACATTTCCCAATTTGTAACAAATTCTATACATATTTAGAATACATTTACAAGTTAATAGTAAATTCTTTACATATTATACTGCACTGTTCATTTATCATCTGACAGTGCTTAAAAAATTATGCTTGTTATATATATGTTATAACCCCAAAAACCATATACAGTACATAATAATAATATAATATAACATGTAAAAATTTAGTTTCAAAACTTATACCCAATGATATATTAGGTTAAGACTTTATCCACAAAGCTTTTTAATCCAGCCTTGGGTAATGCTTTCGTAAATATATCAGAAAACTTGCTTTTGCTGTTGACATATTTTAGTTTAAATAATTTGTCATAAATTAAGTTTCTCAAAAAGAGATATTTTACATTTATTTGTTTTGTGAGTGAATTTTCGATTGGGGAATCAGAAAAGTTTATAGCTGCCATGCTGTCACAATATAAAACCTTTTCATATGGTTTACTTCCAATAATATCTGTTTTAATGCACTCATCTAATATTCTAATTACCCACACAAATTCTTTTGCTGTTTCAATAACTGAAACGTATTCTGATTCCATTGTAGACAATGAAATACATTTTTGCTTAAAAGTTTTTCACAAAATTGGAGCTTTATTAATAAATAAAATCATTCCCCCCATGGAAATCCTATCGTCACGATTTGTTGCAAAGTCAGCATCGCTATAGCATCTTAAACTGAGGTTTTCAACTTGTGACAAATCTAACTTGAGATCTGTGGTGTGACTGAAATATCCCAGGAGTTTCAGTAAGATATTCCAATGGTACATGCCTGGATTAGATTGGAATTGCGATAATATATTCACTGTATAGCTTATATATGGTCTCGTACGCCTGGCTAAAAATGCTAAGCATCGGAAAAGATTATGATAAGGCAAATTTGTCATTTCAGAAATTTCATGTTCAGTATTGGGTACTTGCATTTTAGATAAAATTGTGCCTTTAGCTATAGGTGAAGATGTTACGGGATAATGGTGTTTTTCATAAGATTTACTCACCTTCTCAATGTAACTTGTTTGGTGAATGTACATCTTGCCCTCATGTTCTTCAAATTCAACACCTAACAACTTACTGGTTTTCCCTAACACTTTTAATTCGAATTTATGTTTGAGTGTTTCAATTACATGATTAATGCAGAGATAATGTTTAGAGATCATGTTTAGTTCTTCCAAACAGTATAATGTCGTCCACATACAATAACAAGACGACGTTGTTTTCATAAGTGTAAACACAGTTAACCCAATCTAATGTACGAAAATTAAGGCTTTCAAGAGTACTTTGTATTGTAAAATACCATTCACGACCACTTTGGCGTAGGCCATAAATAGCCCGTTTTAAAAGGCAAATGTGGTCCGGTTTATCAGGATTAGTAAAACCTTGCGGTTGCCGCATATATATAATTTCATCTAAGGAAGCATATAAATATGCACACTTTATAGCTATATGATAACGAAGCCAATAGTATAACGATACTAATAACGAAAGGAATAATCTTGTAATTGCGAAGTTAACGACGGGGCTGAAAACTTCATTATAGCTTTCCCCATGCCGTTGATTGAAACCTTGGGCAACTAAACGAGCTTTAAATTTTACAACCTTGTTTTCAGTATCGTTTTTTACAGTAAACATCCACCTGTTTCCTAATATTTTTGCGTTAGCAGGTTTCGGGACTAATTACCAAACATTTCGTTCTTCCATTGCCTTTATCACTTCCTTCATGGCATTGAGCCAATTGTTTGCTTCATGTGCTTTAAGTGTCGGATAGTCTGCTATCCGTTAAATTCGACTCTTCTTTTGGTTGAACAACACTTGAATAAGTGTTTTTGCCACTAAAGTTAAAGTTCGCTTTATCGTACTTTAAACTATGGTATTTACAATTGGCCTCGACTTCTTTGTAGTAATTCAGTTTCATGTCGGTTCCTTCAATCTTGTAAAATATATCAGTTCTACTTCTATCTCTTCGAGGAATGGCTGACCTTACCCATGTAACGTCTTGTTTGGATTCTGCTAAAGACTGAGAGGGTGGTGTCCCTACCTCGCTTTTAATTTTAATGTCAGTAGGGATAAAAGAGGGACTTCCTATCTTTTGCTTACATTGTTTCGAAGTTTCCGCTGCACAGACACGAAGTTTCCGCTGCACAATCCTCCGCATCACTTCCTTCATGGCATTGAGCCAATTGTTTGCTCCATGTGCTTTAAGTGTCGGATAGTCTGCTATCCGTTAAATTTGACTCTTCTTTTGGTTGAACAACACTTGAATAAGTGTTTTTGCCACTAAAGTTAAAGTTCGTTTTATCGTACTTTAAACCATGGTATTTACAATTGGCCTCGACTTCTTTGTAGTAATTCAGTTTCATGTCGGTTCCTTCAATCTTGTAAAATATATCAGTTCTACTTCTATCTCTTCGAGGAATGGCTGACCTTACCCATGTAACGTCTTGTTTGGATTCTGCTAAAGACTGAGAGGGTGGTGTCCATAAATCGCTTTTAATTTTAATGTCAGTAGGGATAAAAGAGGGACTTCCTATCTTTTGCTTACATTGTTTCGAAGTTTCCGCTGCACAGAAATCGTCTTCCGATTCAATATTAGTTTCTGATGTAGTCTGATATTTAAGTTTACAGTGTTCCAATACGTCTCCACTGCTTTCACCTTTTTCTTCTATCCTAACATTAATGGTCTCGATGACCTTCCTCTCTGAGTGCAACCATATACGGTAACCTCTGGTTCTCATCGCGTACCCTACTAATATGCCTTGCTTTGACTGCATCCCAAATTTATTTCTAAGTTTCTTTGGGGTTACCACGAACGGTGTAGCTCCAAATTCTCTTAGATGTTTATCTGATGGTTTACGATCACCATATAATTGAAATGGGGTTTCTTTATTACCTTGATGACATACCCTGTTCCATACGTAAGTAAAGCAGAAAAGGGCTTCAGCCCAAAACCCATTACTAAGACCGCTTTCTTTATGAAGTGTTCTTACTACGTTCATGGCGGTATAATTATAACGTTCGCTTACTCCATCCTGTTCTCGGTTGTAAAAATTTGCCCTCTGTCTGAATGCCTAGGTCATCTAAAATTTTTTCAAATCTTTCATTAATATATTGGAGCCCATTATCAGTTCATATATTTAAAATTTTCGAATTTAAAAACCAATCTGCCTGTTTCTGAAATTTTATAAAGCATTCGAATACATCTGACTTTTGTTTGAGGGGATACACCGTCACCTTCCTACTGTAATCGTCGATAATTGTCAGGAAATACCTGAATCCTTCTCTCGTTTGTGTAGGGAGGGGACCACAGACATCCATGTGAAGTAATTGAAGTGGTTTGTCAGATCTCACTTTATTAATAAGATTGTAAGATACTCTGCGTGATTTTGCTAATTTACAGGACTCACAGTTTAATTCTGCATTTTTAATATCTGGTAGACCTTTAACAGAATTATGTTTACTTGTGTTAAGAATGAATTTACTATTAACGTGATGAAACCTAAGGTGCCATAATTCTAAATCATTTGTATTAAACGCTACCAAACTTTCAACTTCGGGTGAAATAGTCTTTTTAGGATATTTGGGGTAAACATAATATAACCTTCCTTTCTACGTGCAAAGAAACTTTTTCTTCCGTCTTTTGCGTGTACTATAATTTTGTCCGCTTTTCCTATAAATGATCCTCCCTCATTTTCAATGAGTGAACCGGATAACAAATTTCGCCTCAGCCGTGGGGAATACATGACATTGTTTAAAATTATCTTTTCATTACCAAAATAGGTAAACTCCATTTCCACTGTTCCTATCCCTTCTACTGGACATGAAATATTATCAACAGCAACCACCATTGAGGTATCAGATACCTCCTCAAATGATGTAAACAAATTCTTGTTACAACAAAAATGGGCACTCGCAGCAGAATCAAAAACTCTTGCTATCTTTAATTCCTCCTTTTCACTGTAGCATATTTCTATAATATAACCAGATGTTTGCTCTCATTGCTTCTTCCCCCTTTTATCTCCCTTATTTTTAAGCATTCTATTTTTACAATTTGCCATAAAATGACCGGTTTTCCCACATGAAAAACATTTTATTTTCTGATATTTGCTAAATACATCTTTATCCTTAATGTTAGTTTTTGATGTAGAGCTATGCAGTGCTGTTAGTTCGTTGTCCATAATACTTTGTTTAAGCCTAGCTTCCTCAGCTAACAGTTCTTGAAGAACCTTTTCAGGCTTAAATTCATCGTCGGACCAACTGTATACAGCTTGCACTATACCAGAAAAATTAGGAGGTAGAAACCGTATCAACTGGAAGGAGTAAAACCAGTCAGAAATTTGTTTAACTGTATCTTTGAGTTGATCCGTTACACCTCTTAATCGAACGGCGAATAGTCCTATGGATTTTTCCTCCGAATGTCGGCAGCTAAAAAAGTTATCCATTAATCCAATCGTTCGAGCTCGTGAATCTGGCCGAAAGTGATTAAGAAGAATTTCCCAAGCTGGCTTGTCATGCTTAGTTCCAGATATAAGTGGTCGAGAACGCTTTTCGACACTCAAGTATATCTTAGTGTACGCTTTTGCCTTTTTAGCAGCGTAATCTCGTCTTTCCTTCGGGTCTGCGTCTTTAGCTGGGGCAATCTCTTTGCCGATGATTATATTCCATGCGTTGTGGTCCATCAGTCGGACTTTAGCATCTTCACACCATGACGAATAGTTGTCACCGGTAAGCTGTTCAATGCTTGCTTCTAACGGCAGGCCCGCCATCACTGTATTCATTAGTGCCTATTCGTGTGAAAACGTACTCATAAAAGTATATTAAAAATGAAATTGCCTAACACCCGTATCCATAACTCTTTGCTAAAGGTCCATAACCATGATAGTATCCGTCCCTTAATAAGACAAAGACTTTAGCAGAGATTCAGTGTAAAGATAAGGACACAAGCTTAAAAGCAAGATTTAAGTCTATTAACGTACTAAATTAAATAATCTCATTTACAACTCGAATACTATCGAGTTGCAAGAAAATCTAGTGCAACGAGGTAGCCTATACCAGATCCCTCTCGTCTGCATGTTGCATTCCTTAAATACAAGTTAGAATCAGGGTTGCCACTGGTGCTCTCTTTCTGGATATTAAATGTGCTTTAGACAAGGTTTGGCACCCTGGTCTCATCTCTAAACTTATCGATATTAAATTTCCCGACTCTCTTATTCACCTCCTTCATAACTATTTCCATAATCGTAATTTTGTTTTCCGCGTTAATCGCGATGTTTCAAATAATTTCTATATTTCTTCAGGTGTTACTCAAGGTAGCATTCTCGCCCCGATTCTGTTTAATTTGTACTTAAACGATATTCCTAGAGGAATGAATACTCTTCTTGCCCTCTATGCAGATGATACAGCTATTCTCTCTACCTCTCACAACATTAATTATCTTGCCAGTCAGATCCAACGGTATATCGACACTTTAGAGAGTTGGTTCACGCGATGGAAAATTCGAATCAACCCCTCTAAGTGCCACGCGATTTTCTTTTCCAGTCGTTATTGTAATCCCCCCGGCTTTACCTTTACAATTCGCCTATTGACTGGGAGAACACTGTGGCCTATCTTGGTGTGATCCTTGATCGCATGCTGACATGGAAATTCCATATCTATAAACTAGTACAGAAATGTAACGCTGTTACCATGCAACTTCGCTCATTAATAAACGGCAGCCATCTTTCCATGAGAAACAAAGTCCTTCTTTTTAAACAAGTTATTCTCCCCGTAGATCTTTATGCAATACCGCTCTGGTTCTACGCCGCGAAAACTCATATCCATAAACTGGAGGTCATCCAGAACTTGACTCTCAGTCGTATTCGCCGAACGATCCGTTATATGTCTAATGAAACCGTATGACAAGACTTCAGCATCATTTCCTTCGCGGAAACTGCACTTAAACTCTCTAAGCATTTTTTTTCATAATATTCCTAACATTCGCAATGAGATTATAGCTGAGTTTCCCGACTATGACTACTTCCACCGTGCTAACCGCAAATGCCCTCGAGCATGTCTTCTTAAGAGCTAACACTGTCTCTACTATCTTTCTGCCTTATTCTTATTTTTATACTCCTCCCTCATGTATTTTTACCAAACCCTAGAACTTTGCTATATTCTCAGTGCGAATATCTTCCTCATTTTTCTTAAATAACTGTGGCAACTCTGGCCCAGTGGATGCGCGTGCGCCTTGTTATTTTAAAGTTTTACAAATTTTGTACACAAATATTACATATATACTCATGGACAAAAAAATTAGCGCACCAAGAAATAATTGTGGAATCGTAACGAAACTTGCAATGAAGGTACATGTCGGGGAGATATGCAAATGATTAGAAATGCAGCGTGATTGGGCATTACGTATAGCCGGTAGAGGGCGTTGAACATCGTACTCTGTGGAGTATAAAACAGGTAACCAAAGCTTGTTTGAGTGTGCTAAATCATTTACAAAGGAAGAGCTGAGATAGACATGCCATTACGCCGTGTTCGAAGACAATATAAGCAGTTGTCGCAGTTTGAGAGGGGGAGAATCGTCGGGATGATGGAAGCTGGGTGGTCAGCTAGGCGAGTAGCTCGTCAATTAGGCCGCTCTGATTGTGTTGTGAGGAGGTGTTGGGACCAGTGGACCCGAGAGATGTCATGTACACGAAGACCAGGCTCAGGACGCCCTCGACAGATCAGTCGTCGAGAAGACCGCCTCATCGTAAGAAATGCACGCGTACAGCCAACTGCTTCATCGGCCGCCATCCAGGCACAGGTAGCACCTTCACTAGGGGCCTCTGTGTCTTCTCGAACCGTACGAAGGCGCCTGGCTGAAGGACAGTTGGTATCACGGCGCCCATTACGTGTGCTGCCCTTGACGCCCACCCATCAACGCCTCCGTTTGGAGTTTTGCAGCGCTCGAGGAAACTGGACTGCAGCGGAATGGAACCAGGACGTCTTTAGCGACGAATCCAGATTCAATCTCGGCAGTGATGACAATCGTGTTCGTGTGTGGAGAGCCCGTGGTGAACGCTTCAATCCTGCCTTTGCTGTACAGCGACACATCGCTTCCACAGCTGGTGTGATGGTATGGGGTGCCATTGCCTACAATACACGGTCACCCCTAGTATTGTTCCGTGGCACCATGACAGCCCAGCGGTATGTTCATGAAATCCTGCAACCACATGTGTTGCCACTCATGCAACGGGTCCCAGGAGCCATTTTTCAACAAGACGATGCTCGGCCTCATACGGCAAGGGTGTCACAAGACTGTCTCCGCACTGTTACTACCCTTCCTTGGCCTGCCAAATCCCCAGATTTGTCTCCAATCGAGCATATCTGGGATCATTTGGGACGACGAGTGGGGCATCCCACGAGTTTGAACGAACTAGAGGCAAGGTTAAAGCAAATATCAAACGAAATGTCTCAAGACAGCATACAGAACTTGTATGAATCAATGCCCGATCGTATCGCATCGTGCATTCGCGCTAGAGGGGGTCCAACGGAGTATTAACTCCTCCGTTTCTTTGTCTTTTTCTCTAGAAATAAATTATCCTTTTTCTTTGATTTTCTTATCATTTACTTATATCAAAGTAGTCATTATGTATGTAAAATTTCGTTTCATTTTGACGACTCCTTCTTGGTGCGCTAATTTTTTTGTCCATGAGTGTATTTTTTGAAGACCTCAAGCAATTAGATGTATCACACTTCATACACATGTAGTTCGTCATACTATTTTTTGTGTAAGGACAGTACCTAAAGTTTTTTCTCTTCTCCAGCTTGTCACTTTTTAGGATTACTTATTTAAACTTGGTCATATTCTGGACGGATTACTTATTTTCTTTGGTCATATTCTGGACGAACAATTTCTATTATAATTTTTTTAGTCGTCTTATAGACGGACCAAATGCGTACCTTTAAATTAATATCCGTATCTAAAGCGGAGTGAGTTTTCTTGGAATGGTAATTGTGAGGCGATAAAGTAAACAAAACTCAGATATGAACAAACGCAACCAAAGCCATAGAATAATTGAAGCATAGCTTGAACTTGAAGGTTTCAAATCGATAATTACGCACCCTATCGGGAAAAGTATGAACTTTACCCATCTGAGAGACAATCTTTTCAATAGTTTGTTGATATAAAAAAACACGATGTTTTCGTATATTAATAACAATCTTTTCAATAGTCTGTTTATATACGAAAGCACGATGTTTTCGAATATCAATAACAATCTTTTCAATAGTTTGTTGATATACGAAAACACGTATATCGAATGTTACCATTTATGGGTTAAGTCCAATTTCTTTAATTTATAAAAAATTAAGTTACTTAAATGATGGGCAACGTATTTCAGTTATCAATAATTGCAAAACTGTAGTGGTGAAAATGTCTGTCTGTAATGTGGTAATTTGCTTAGGACCACAGCAGATTTTGATAAAATAATGTGTTTATTTTATCATAGTTCCTGGTAGTTACAGTAAGGAGAGGAGGCCATTTTTTTTGCACAAATCTGCAATCATTTCTCTTTTATTTTTTTAGATATTCTATAACACTCTCGAGAAACAACTGAAATTCTGTTTTTTTTTATCTAGTTTCACAATCTCTATGCCCCTCTCGTGTCATGTTTATTACTTTACTGCATCTAAAGCAAACACTTGACCTCTTTCTACGTGACTTAATCAAAGCTCAAGAGAAAAAAGTATCTCGTGCAAAAGACATTACTAGAAATATTTTTGTCTCATGAAGAAGAATAAATTATTAAGATTGTTTTTAAAAATGTATTGTTTTCGTTGTACAAACTTTTTATTTACGGGCAATAAATATCATTCTAATAGCTGCTAATGAATCATTTTACAATGTAAACTAATTACATTTATTATTTTTGCAATATGTTTTAAGTACCTATTTGATACGAGCTTACATTAGATTATTTCAGACTAAAGATAGTAAAAACTGAAATTCATTGTTAAAATGGGAAACTTTTCATCGGTGCTAATCTTTGGGTGGTGTACTCCTGTTACAGTTATTTAACAAATTAATTTACTAAAAAATAATGTTCTATATTAAATTATTAAAACGACAGTTCTTAGAAATTATAATTCCTTACAGTCTCCTGATTTTTGAAAGAATAGATACATAATGTAAAAGTGGAAAATAAGGCAAATCTGCAAAAATGTGAAAATCATTGTTAATTTTCAATTATATCATTATAAATGTCATATGAAGGCCTTATTTGAGTAGTGGTCCAACTCCATTTTTGTTCATTTTTAGATGCAGAGCCTTAAAATCAAATGAGTGCTGAGAAATAACTGCTGAAGTCTGATTTGTAACGCCCTCTGTTGGCAGCAGAATTAAGCTAGAGGTCTGCTAGTTTAAAAATAAGATAGATATGACTTGTATAAACATGAAAATGAGGCTAACTCCATTCTTTTAAAAAGTGGAGTTGGACCACTATTCAAATAAGGCCTTTATGTATAGGTCATATAATGAATTTGAAAGAAATATTTCATACCATAATGAAGTGAGGGCTATAATTCCCAGCATGTGTCATGAGCGGTACAGGATAAGTGTTCTTGTTGGACTTTTATACCCCTTTGTATCTTGTAAATTTGAAAAGAAAATGTATTCTTGAAAATGTGTGACAATATTTACACAATTGGGAGCTTACGGGAATTTCACTCATTAGAGCAAATAGAATTGTTTTAAAATGAGTAGGAGACAAATAAAAATTGTGTGCAAGGACTCAGAAATAATTATATTGACTCAGGCATATAGTGGCGTTTGCATATTTCCTTAATTTACATCATGCATGAGGCTTACATGGAGTATAAAGGAAAAATAGACCATTTAAGTCTCTCCACTGAAATTCATAGCTGAGCTGTATTTAATTTTCTTCTAGAAGTAGAATATCGCCAAATCTGGAGCCCGAGGCTCTTGAGTATGTGCTTCAACAATAATACTAAGCTTATCTTACACAGTTAAAGTTCCAAATCAATACTCAGTCAACTTTAAATTATTCTGCCATCGACTGTGAACTTAGTCCTTGAAAACTGGCTTTTCTACTTTTGAAATCTTACCAGAAATCCATTATCCTTTACCAAACTAATTCAAAGTTATATACCACTCAGATAGACTGTAACATTTGAAAGAACTTGAACTTCAAGCAAACGTTATGAGTTTTCACCCTTCCTAGCACGAAAACGCCCCTTTTTGTGCCTTCTGGGCTGGCAGGAAATTAGAATTCCAAATATTTTATTTGCAATTAAACTGCCTTCTCACTCTTGAACATTTTGGTATGGCATATTGAGAGACTTAAGTTATGGAAAAATAAAATAAAAGACACTAGCTTTAAATATTAATATCTTGTATCTGAATACTTACCTCGTATTATTTTGCTTTTAAACGAAGATATATTCTATTAAAGTCCCAATATCATATATTTTTTAGCAATTAAATGATTATAAATTGAGTTTGGCGAAAATTTACCAGAATTTTCTTGCTACATTTGTTTTTAATACAATTAGATAAAACAGAAAATTGCATGCAAAAAAAAGAGTTCCAAAGCGATAATCCAAAAGTATGCGATACAGGCTTAGAAATCTTATTTTTAATCATAAAACTTGAACAACACGAAATATTTACTGATGGTACAAGGTATCCCCATAGACATTTAAAATTCAAACTCTTCCTATTAAATAAAATTAACGCACTGTCTTGTTTTCTATGGAAATCATTACGCATGGAAATCTCTAAATTCATTTAGGAAATAACGCTTCAGAAGCATTTTCCCTCATATATTTGGAACTACTGCTGATATTACAAGAAAGAATATGCTGGTCAAAAAACACATTTATGATGAAAACTAACCAATATTATTTACTTCATATAATTCGCACTTAGAGAACAGATTACTTTTATAGCATTACACTTACTTCTCCATTATGGATGAAGTTTTTCTACAGTAATCATGAAATCACGTCGGAGATTGCATTGTTCGCCCTTTTTTAATCGCGAAATGTATTTCCGCATTTCGCTTATGACTGCACTCTCACACTACATCAAGCACCCACGTGACCTTTTCATACGTGACTGTCGTATCTCCTAGGTTAACAACTCCGAAAGAATATGAGGCTTTTCAAGGTAAAAAATGAATCACCTCCTATCAGTTGAAGAAAAACTAGATTCCGCACGTAATAATGACATGTAGCCAAGTTAAATTAATAAGACATATATTGAGATGTTTTTAACATATGATTTAGTGCTTGGATGAATGACTTTAATCGTGGGATTCAGGAATTTTGTCGTCAATTCATGATGAACAAGAGAAATTATATTTAAGCAGTTATTTAAAACTTTATTATATTTACTTACACACACATATATCTATATATATATATGTAAATATATATATATATATATTTATATATATATATATATATATATATATATATATATATATATATATATATATATATATATATATATATATATATATATATATATATATATATATATATATATATATATATATATATATATATACATATATATTTAAGGATAGCCAAGGGAATCCAGCAGATGCAAACAGTCAACGAGAACCTGCGGAAAATACGAGCAGCCAAGACGGGTAGCCAGACGGAAGTTGTTCAGGAGTAATGGAACCCGTGCAAGAAAATTCGATCAGCGTGTACAGCTGGATGCGACAGGAGCGGAGGTAAGCTCATTTGAAATCTTCCAAATAGGTCTGCGCGAAAATTGTCGAGGGGCAGTAAATTGTGGGGTTGGAATTTGTGACTGGTAGGAATTAGTCTAATAATTCAGGAGATTTAGACAAATAATTTCAACGTTTCCTTGAGAAGTCCGAAAGTTTAGCCAGTGAAGGTTTAGTGAAAATAGTTCGAGAAGAACTAGTGTGAAATCCTGATAGAGATTGGGTAAATGTAATGGTCTTGAGAGACATTAGTAGTTAGTTTTTCATAAAAGTGATTCGAGTAATCAAAAATTTTCTAAGAAAATCCACAGGAAATCTCACGGGCACATGTTGTGAAAAAAGAAAAAGAAAAACGTTTTCTTTTGGGATAAATCTCTCAGGTTTTGTTCTAGAGGAACATCGGTTTGATAGAGTTCAATAAATAAAAAGTTTGCGAGTGTTTGTAGGAACCCGCACAGTGCCTTCATGCACAGGAAAAGTACTCAGTTTGGGACAAAACGCTGAATTCAAATAGTATATTTGCTCTAGTGATATGATTCTAGAAGTGAATAAGCACGTGTAAAGGTGCATCAGATATGTAATGGTAAAAAAAAAATTTGAGTTTTGAATGGAACCCGTGCTTTTCCACTCTCTCTTTATTTGTTGTATGTACAGAGGCTGTTCCCAGATTTTTTAGACGATGTATATTGTATTCACAAAACTAAATTACATAAAATTCTTGTGTTTTAAATGTTCTATTTGACATCCCTTATTCTGAACTAACTTTCGACACCGCAATTTCCAGGATAATAATTCCTTTTGAAGTGTCCGAAGAGGTATTCTATCCCATTCCTCCTGAACAGATTTCCAGAGTCCTGTAAGGGTTTTGGGACGACGTTTGGATAATGCAGATTTTAAAAGTCCGAAAGCACAAAAATCCATAGGTGATACATCGGGAGATTTAGTAGGGATATCAGTGAAGGGTATGGCCTTGATACCAGATTTTTGTTCCATTTCTTTTAGGAAATTTACAGTGGATTTTGATGTGTGACTGCTAGCTTTGTCTTGATGGATTCTCACAGATTGATGGCACTGTGGGTAAAGCGATGGTATTTCATTCAGAAAAATTGGCTATAAAATATGTTCCTGATAGTATTTGGAGTTAATCTTGACATTTTTTTCCACTCTCTCTTTATTTTTAACTTGCCATTATATATATATATATATATATATATATATATATATATATATATATATATATATATATATATATATATATATATATATATATATATATATATATATATATATATATATATATATATATATATATTTATGTATGAGTGTATGTGTAATTGAACTGAGCAAAGTGCAATTGTGCCAATTAAAATCTGTAGATCAAGTGGGATGTGAAAGAAACAATGAAAATATACTTGAGACTAAAGTTGTTGTTGTTTTTCTTATCTCCCAAGCCAGAAGTTTTCCACACCAAGTCTCTATAGGCTCGCGAGCAGAGGGTGTGATTTCGGTTTATAATAACACCATAAGGATCGCAGTTGGACTTAGTCGGGTGCCACCTGAATTTTGACTGAGAAGCCCCAGTGTGACATGCGGGGGAATCATACATTCTTCCCCCTTCCCTGACATCATAGAAGTACTCTGCGGTTTATGGATTTAAAATGGCCATATCCGGCCTAAGCACGAGACTAAAGTACTTAATTTAATGACATTAAACATAATGGAAGAGAATTAATGTTAACATTTCTTAACTTATAATTATAAACGGAAGTTAAGAATTTATTTTTATAACAGCACTTTTCGTAAGTTATAAAAAAATCAAATAAAATATTAAGTCCGGATAAACTGCCTAGCACAATATTTACTTAAAAGTAGTGAAAATTTAAGTGTTTAAAAGGCAATCTACGTGCCAGTTATGTAAAAAAAGGCCCGTAGATAACTAAAACGTATGATAACTAAATCAGGCTCTTCAATTGGTTATTTTGAAAATGAATTAAACTACTGATATATTGATTATTAAAAATCCTTTTTCGCTTTAAATATCCGTGTTTCCAGCGGAATCTAAAGCTATTAAATTAAAATTCTCTTTCTATCTTGAAATACACGACTTTTATTATCTTGGTTATTAAAATATTTCTTTGAAACTCTGATTATTGATTCTCTGAAGAATATTTTGCAAACATTGACATATTAACATCTGTGGAATGAAAAATTAGTAAATCGTAAGTTTTAATTTCACTTGCATTTCAATTACTGAACGCGAAATTCAAATCATAGATCCTGAACTACAAAATAAATTATTTGCAATTTGATGGTACTCATTTAATTTCATCGAAGAATTCGAAACATTGAATTACAGTTTTAAAATATAAAAGGTGGTATTTCATAAAAATAAGTCCTATCATACATTTATTTGTTCGAAGTTTTGTAGAAGATAAACTATCTTTCATTTACGCAGAAGAAGATCTTGTAACAAAAAACTGTGTACATATGCTCTGAATGAACCTAAAATGAAAACGTTTGAGTGAAACAGATTATCAGAAATGTTGGGTCATCCATGGAAAACACGGTACTTTAGAGAAGTTTTGAAATGAAACATAAAAATACAACTTTATATATATATATATATATATATATATATATATATATATATATATATATATATATATATATATATATATATATATATATATATATATAAGTATCGTTCAATTCCCTTTATTTTAGTTACTGCTTAACTTACACTCACTGCATTTCTAACTGAAGCTTCAAGTGTGTTTATTGGACGTTTTATACCATATCAATTTTCCAACGTTACCGAACGTCTATACTTCCCTTGCATAAACCACATTAAAATCTCTTCAGTCCGAATGAGGAACGACGAGAATTTAATAGAGATAGCACGTTCAGGGGGAAGTTCTCTCGTCGCAATCTGATATGTTTATCTAAGTTTCACTCATAAACCAACTTGCGAATTCCGTTTCGAGTGCATAATCAGCTTTATATTAAAACAAACAGACCAGATGCTTTTATGCAAATATCCATGAAGGAACGACAATAAACTGAAATTGTAAGAAAAGAATTCAATTCATTTTCAGCTAGTTGGTCCAAATAATATACTATTATAACTAATTAAAGATAGCTGAGATTAATTTGTAACTCTTTTAACTTTGATGAAAATTTCTAACAGACTAGATTTAATGGAAATTGCAATTTTTATTGCATCGTTCCTAACGTTTTGAAGTAGATATGCATAGCTTTATATGCATGGCTCTAATACAGTTATACAGTATTCAGTTATAGTAATTCCGGGTAACTGTTAGGTGAATATAAATTCAGTTGAAAATATTTAGTGTGGGCATGCATTTAGCAGATATTACACTGTGTAAATGACGCTATTTTTAATACGTTTATAGTCCAGTATTTTCATTACCTTAGTCCAAACAAATCTTTCGTTTGCGAGCTTTCCATTGTTATGGAAAAGCTTGCATATATTACCTATTGAATTTAAATAGGGATAAAAAAGTTTCATTTGGGAGGTAAGAAGAAAAAACCTTCTGTTGATGTCAGTGTCTAAAGCTTGCAGCAGTGAAATATATGTACCTACCTATCTATCTATCGATCAAAAAATGAATATATATATATATATATATATATATATATATATATATATATATATATATATATATAATTTGCATAAAAGGCAAGTAAAACATCAAAATGCAAATTCATGATTATGTAGTCGACAGCTGCGCCAGTATTTTGGGCTATAAAGATCAGTGCTGAATCTGTTGCGTCATCACTTTACAGAAGAAAGGGTCTTCAGTCATTTTTTTTCATTTGCATGGCCACCCTGCTCCCCGGACCTAACTCATGTGACATTTTTCTGAGGGGTTATTTAAAGTCTAAGGTGTATCCTGGTGGAGTTTCGAACTTTTCGGCCCTAAAGGACAACATATCCCGGACTTTGAAGAACATTCATGGTGACATGTTACACTTGGCTATTGAGAACGTAGTGTTCAGGATTCTATGTGTTGTCCACCAGGTCTGCGGTCACACTGAAGGAGGGAGAAGTGAATAGCTGCATATAGTGGTGTTGCAGTGCAATTTCTTTGTTACTCATTTGTCTGCTTACAACCTTTTCGGTATTCATCCCTTATCTTTATAGCCTGAAATACTGGTGCTGCTGTCGACTACATAGTCGTGAATTTTTATTTTGATGCTTTACTTGCCTTTTATGCAAATTCTCTGGTGGAACGACAACAAAAGGGCCATATCTTCACCTATCGGTGACTTTTGGAACTTTTTTTTGCACGGAAACTCTTTCCTATGTCATCCTTTGTCCCTCTATCAATTTTCGTGGAATTCCGGCTGATAGATCGCGCTACAGATGGCTCTGAGTAGCGTCAGTTTTTAAAAAATCACTCTTATATACATTTTTCGGGACCATTTCTGGCCCTCTGGCGACAGTTCTTTCCTAAAGATTTAATATTGAGATGAATTCACAAAGCTATGTGTGTGTGTGAGAGAGAGAGAAATGAAATAGCAGATGTTCACAAAGATAGTATAAATATATTTTCTCTTATCGTGTCCGTTCCCATGTAAAACAAAAGAAGTATATTATTAAATTTTACAGACTTACGGCACAATCTGTTAAATTCTAATTTTGAAATTTGGTTTAGAAATATAAAATAGCATTTTAAAACAGTGGTTTGGGAATTGTTATCCATGAAGCTCTGGATGAACCATTAAGCAGATATTAGTGAGGGGTCTAATGGAAATAAAATTTCTTTAACAAAATTTTTTGAAAAGTTGGATTAGAGATTACACAAATGTTTGACAATACTCACTAAATATGTAATTACTTAATATATAATCATTAGAGATCCGGTCATTAGCGCTATCGAGAACTCTTTCTTATGAGCTTAATGTAAACACAATAGCCCTGCCTGATATTCGGTTACCAGGTGTATTATATACAGAACAATCAGAATAAAAGGCAATGCGATTTTCACTTCTGCTTTGTACGATTTCATTTTGCACGGTGCTATCGACGTTGATGCGCGTGGGAATAATCTATGTAATAATGAATGGGGGACATGACTTGGAAGTCAACAAGTCAAATATGAAACCGTATATTGATCATTTTAGTAGCAGTGACTACAAAATCCTTTTAAACTTTACACTTTTAGTATTTTTCCAGATCGGATGTTATTTACTGAAATTACTGCATTATAGTCAAGTAAAATAAAGTAACTTTATAATACATATTAAGGATTTTTTACAGAAACATGTTTAATATTACTCGTATTTAAATTTATTGATGTTTAGAATAGCATTCAATACACATATTTTGATCACAATCAAAAATGAACATATCAGTACACATAACATCAGTATACGTAGTATACATAGTATTAATACACATACTATCAGTACGTGTAGTATACATAGAATCAGTGTACGTAGTATGCATAGTATCAGTACACATAGTATCAGTATACGTTGTATAAAATATGGTATCATTACACATAGTATACATAGTATTACTACACATAATATTAGTAGTTTTTAATATATCAATACATAAAATCTTTTTAAAAATTTGCTCTTCTGTAATATGTATACATAATATCCGTACACATAGTATCAGTATACATGGTATACATAATATCAGCATACGTATTATACATACTATCAGTACACATAATATCAGTATACTACGTATACTGATATTATGTGTACTGATATGTTAATTTTTGATTGTGATCAAAATAGTTTCAGTGTACGTAGTATACATAGTATCAATATACGTTGTATACAATATAGTATCATTACACATAGTATACATAGTATTATTACACATAGTATCAGTAGTTTTTAATATATCAATACATAAAAATCTTTGTAAAAAATTGCTCTTCTGTAATATGCATACATAGTATCAGTATACAAAGTATAAATAGTATCAGCATACGTAGTGTACATAGTATAAGTACACATAATATCAGTATACTTCGAATACAATATAGTATCACTACGCATAGTATACATAGTATTATTGCACATAGTATCAGTAGTTTTTAATATATCAATACATAAAAATCTTTTTAAAAAATTGCTTTTCTGTAATATGCATACATAGTATCAGTATACAAAGTATACATAGTATCAGCATACGTAGTGTACATAGTGTCAGTACACATAATATCAGTATACTTTATATACAATATAGTATCACTATGCATAGTATACATAGTATTATTACACATAGTATAAGTAGTTTTTAATATATCAATACATAAAATCTTTTTAAAAATCTGCTCTTCTGTAACATGTATATGGTAGTCATGTGAAGACGAATGAGTCAACATTTGACTCTGACCAAACAAAGTCTTCCACAAAATCTTGATATTCAATAAAAAATTTTTTTGATGACATAGAACCCGAGGAGCCGAAAATATAAGGATCTCAAAATTAAAGCTTATATAAAACATGTCAAAGATATCTGAATTTAATACAGCATTTTTTCATTTTCATGACATCTTAATTTATCAAAATTTCCAAATCAAAAGTTTTTGTCGTTTACATCTGTAAAACCATATAGTTTTGCTTAAAAAAATGAAAATAATATCAATATGTTGTTGATGGAGTGTTTTTAGAATATTTTTGCCGCAAAAATAGAAAAGCAAAAAAGAAATTTTGTCAAAACAAAACCTTTCCCAATTTAATGTTATTTTTAAAAATTTATTTATCTATTGGAAACCATTAATAACGATTGAATTTTAGCTTGGTCATGAAAACTGAGTATTTAACGTATTCGGACACTTTAATTACTGAGTAGAAACTAACAGCTAAAATTGATAATCATTTGAAGTATTTCTTATGTGAAAGCAGAGTTCCGAAGTTCCAGGGCAGTTGCTTTAAAATTAGATCATAATCCATACTTTAACGGGCAAATATTTATACCTTCTAAGCACTTTTGAAAGATTTCGTTCTTCATTAACATTTTTAAACAGATGATATTTTGAAAGCATTTGATATTGTTCGTCAATTAAAATTGAATTAAATTCGAAATGTTTAGCATTTCCCAGCAAATTTTCTTAATTGTTTCTTATAAAATTTTAAAATCCATTTAGTCATTTATAATTTTACTGGGAAATTTTAAGACAACAAGCCTTCGATGTCTTTAAATAAGAATCAATAAAACCTAGTCATTTCAAAATATTTTAAAATAATCAGATAAGAAATTTTTTTTGAAAACCACGATTTTCATAGAAAAGTGTTTACTCGCTTTATAATGAGATAAGCTGTGAGACAAATATATTAAAACTCTACCAGCATAACTTGTTTCACAATATCCTTAAACTCCTCTTTTGTTGTTTTAAGTAACTACTCTTTCCTTAATCAATAACTTAGTCTGGAAACGGCTTCAGTGGGTATTCTACGCTCAGAGGGTGTCGTGTTTAAACCGTATGTTTATTTAGAATCTTATTATTCTTCTCTCCACTGCACTCTGAATGCATTCTCATCATATTTGATTTTTGAGACAGTCACAGCATTCGCAATAAATGAAGAATTATGATATTATATCACATATTTTCACGGTTTTAATTTAATTTAAATTGAATTATGCCTTTCTTGTTGTGTACGTAATTTTCTAGAATTTCTTTATAATGAATCTTTTAGCAGACTGGCTCGTATAAATTTTCTTCCATTTAAATAATATAACGGATATTGCACTTTCTAAAATATCTTTATTAATTAGAAGTTCAGAATATTAATAACTCATAATTATATTTATATTTTATGTTTAATTATGTTTATAAATATGGTATACTTAATGTCTTCCTCTCCAGACAAACGATCTAAAGTAGTAGTTTTTTTATCAGAATATATAATTACGAAAATTGAAATTGCGAAAATCACTGTAAAATGCTAATGAATAATTATTGTTTGTAGTTAGAGTATAATTTAAGAAAAAACCTTAATCATCACACCATTAAAAAATTTAATATTTATATTATTGAAGAGATCTTTAAATCCCTATATATTTTTAAATTTTTAATAGGATGATTTTGAGCTTTTTTAATTCATGCAAATCTATTACATATAATAAATAGGTTTTTAATCTTCCTTCTCAAATTATTCATAATGGCTAAAGATATAAAGGTATTTTAATGAATACCTAATTACTAAACTCGGGAGTTACTTTTCAAAGAACCAAGACTTCATATACATAAGTGTTGCAAGAGTATATCTCTATATTTTTTTTAATTGTATGAGTGTTTAGTAGGTTATGCCTCTTTCAGCTATAGATTTTTTAATTCTTTTAGAGGTTGCTTTTCAGAATATTCTTCCTTTCCTCAAATGTAGGTGAATATTTTTACAAAATTTTATTTTACAGTTTGACACTAACCTAACAACTAACAATAATTCACAACAAATGTTCTTAATTGACTGAACTACAATGTCCAACAATAATACTTAATAAGACTTTTCATGTTGTTGTTGTTGATTGTAATTCCCCCTGGCTGGATGTTGCATACCAGGGCTATATAGGCTTCGGACTGAAGTGTGAGGCTTCGGTATATATAACACCACAAGGATCGAGGTCCGTCTTAGCTAGTTGCGCCTCAATTTGGACCAAGCCACCCGCAGGGGTGACATATTGGGGGGGGGGGGGAATCGTACTATTTCCCAACTTCTCTGATCTCACAGAGGGAGTTTCCGGTCTACGGATTTAACGTGTTCATATCCGGCCTAGACACAGAGGAATTTAATGGTACTGTGAAGAACAGTAAGTTCTTCAAGCAGTCAGTCGTGTGAATATATGTGATGTGTCATTGTCACCCGAGAGCTGCCTGTCCTTGGCAACAGAGGGGGGTGAAGAGGGTTGACATCTGGTGTCGAACTAAGTGAGTGATGGCCATCGCTCGGCCTTAGGGGTGAAACTCCTCTCCTTGTCCACTGGCAAGAGGGGTTGGGGCACCTTGCGACAAAGTCCACACACCGAGAGTCGGACACTCTTCACGCACTAAGGTATCTGTTCGTTAAGCTTAAACCCTCTGCCTGGGAAATTCTCGAACGTTGGAATTAGCTTATGTCACTGGTTTAAAAAAATCAGCGTCGGAGCAAATGAACCAAAGCATGGTAGGACGGAATATGTTCCAGAAGGGGGTGCTTGGGTGTTTGGTGGAGAACCTCAGATAGAAAAAGAGTTAGAGAGACTTGAGATCTACTCTCAGAAGGTGATTGATACCTGCGGCCTTGGGCCAGATTACATTTTTTGGGAACTTGAATCCCGGGGCTTAGTGTCGTTTAACGTAGTCGATGGACTCCGACTGTTTGGGGAAGAATCCTAACTCCCCGGTGCCTTTGGGCGGTTATGAATGTAATAATTCATGTACTTTAACTGTATATAGTGTATAGAATTAAATAATTTGTTGCTTAAACCCTAAACTCCGTATATCTGAGTTAATCTATGTTCAACTATCTGGGAGAAACTGCCCATATCGTCACGGTGCTCGTTAGGATTCGATCTGAGCACCCTCAGCACCGAACACGCTACCACAAGGTCAACTCGAGCCAAGACTTTTCAAGAGTACAGAGATTTAATAATTGAATGTCAATGCAATGTATCATTGCTATGTCATTCCATAGATTATTGCAAAGGACCTATTTTATTAATCTTAGAAACTCTCTTTCATAACTTGTATATCATACTCTCAGCATTTACTAATGAATGCAATCATTCAATCTTATATCACCATCCTCACTCATTATTATTATTATACCATAATCCTGATCTATAACAACTTATGAGTTAAACTGCAATTAGCAAACGGTAATATCATTTTAATCAACCACATGTGTTAATGGAAAAATTATTAAACGTTTCAATCAATAACATATATTACAATCATTATCAGTAACATACATTTTCGCTCTTCCTTGAAAAGCATATGCTAAGCAACTGTTATTTTACGCCTGAAAGTGCACGCATTTAATTAGCTGAAATCTTCCTGTTATAACTAACTTCCTCTCAGGCTTATTGAAGCAGGTATTAGCATCAGATTTATCTGGCATATTACGGAGTGTTAAACATCTTCCTCACTAGGACGCTTCATTGTGTCTTTCAGGAACATAGGGCACGTGAACTTTGTTTACCTAATTTTATATTTCTACTTTAATTATCACGGTAAATTCTTTCTTTTACCATAATTCGGGTTTACTCGGGTAACTAACTAGCTATTATTTTCTCTATAATTAAAGGTAGTTATAGTAGTAGATCCTGATAATGATGTTTACTTTTGAAGACTTTGAAAATTAGAAATCATGCTTAACATGCATAATTTCGATACATTAATACATCGAGATACAACACATGCTAAATTGCATAATTAATCGCATGAAGGATAAAAAATCATGTAATACATCTTTTATATTCTATTCTATGTCAAAAATTATTTAAATTAAAATGGTTTCATATCAACGATTCTTTAGATGAACATTAATAAGAGTTATTTTCGTTCGCATTCTTTCAAAAATTATACTTCAGGTAATTTGTTAAACATCTGCATATTTTAATGATAGCACAACAATTTACATTTTATTTAGCGAGTTATGTAGCTGGAATGAATAGCCGTGCATGAAAGCATTTTCTGAATATTTGTAGCCGAATTCACTTTGATTTACTCCAACACTTAGAAACTAATAAATCTCAGGTAAGAAAAACTCATTTAATTGAATATACAGGGGACTAAGCCAATTACTGTTAATGCCGAAGAAATAATTGAATCTTAATGAGCCTGTGCAAAATTAAATTCTTCTTAACAACCGGAAAGAAACTATACGGCAAAAGTAACGAACATAAATTTAAAACCACGTTTTCCTTGACATAAATCATATTTATCTTGTATAATTTATTAAGTTCACCTATCCGAGATACATAAAATTTTCTTTCTGTCAATTGCAAAGCTGTATCCTTGTAAAGCAAATGCATTACTAAGCAAGAGGAGAAACAGTTTCATAAAAAAATTGATATTGATCTTGAAAACTTGAGATTTCAACATTTTTTTTTAATTTTTCACTTAATATTTCTGACTATTTGTCGAAATGACATTATTCAAAGTTGCTGTGGGGTTGATTCTACAATAATTTACTAATAAAAGAAATATATAATTTTAATGTCAAAAGAACAATAAAATTTAAACAGTTTCCTGAACATTTTGTTATTAATTTCAAATAGGAATTATTTGAAGACTTCCCCCTTTTTTCAGGTTTAATCTAATTTAAGCTAATTACATGTATATTTAAACGTAAAAGTAACACAGCGAGGAAAAACAAAAAGTAAATCGTAAAAATTTCAATATACTAGAAAAATAAAAAATATAAAAATTTTAACTATATAATCTTTTTATTTAAAAAAATTGTATTAATTATATAGAAAATTGTATTAATTATACTCTCTTTGAAGAGAAGCTGAGGACTAATTACGCTTAAAATCTATATCGACTGGATCAATTTCTTACAGTGAAAAACACCAAGCTGAATTGCGGATTTTTAGAACAATTCCTTGTACAGTTATTACACTTAGGAACACCCAAACAGTTGCTTTGTAATTTTTTTACTGGAAATAACTAATTTTATGTTTAAATACCCACCAAAAAAATCTAATGAAAAAGTGACAACTGTTAGAAAAATTTATATATATATATATATATATATATATATATATATATATATATATATATATATATATATATATATATATATATGTATATGTATGTATATATATATGTATATATATGTATATATATATATATATATATATGTATATATATATATATGTGTATATATATATGTATATATATATATATATATATATATGTATATATATATGTATATATATATATATATATATATATATGTATATATATGTATATATATATATATATGCATATATATATGTATATATATATATATGTATATATATATATGTATATATGTATATATGTATATATGTATATATATATATGTATATATATATGTATATATATATGTATATATATATATATGTATATATATATATTTATTTATTAGACATGGAAATTATAAAAAAAGTTTTCTGTACTATTATTGGAATAAAATTTTGACCCTGTTTTTTTTTTAAACTGAGCCAATTTCAAACAATTAAAACTGGCTGAATTGAAAAAAAATAGCCAGTGATGTAAAAGCCTTATTAGTCCATTCTTAATAACGTTATTACGTATACAATGGGACGACATTGCAGAACGTCGCAGAACAATTGGACATGCAAGGAACTCGTGAATAAACATTCAAAGGAAAAATTTAACTAAACGAAGTGATGAAAAGAGGGGGCATAATACGTGCCGAAGAACTGTAAAACTTAAAAATATTTACGATACAAAAGGACAGATTCCGGACTTCTATAAGAGATGCTTAGACAGAAATGCTTACTTTTATATTTGACGGAAGTTTCTCAAAAAAGCCTTACAGCTACCTTCAATCAAAGATATTTCGAATGGAAAGTTTTCTCTTATTCCCGATAAAAGACGCGAAATGGAACGTTTTTGTCATATTTCTGATCGAAATAATGCTCTAGATTTCCATGACCATCCAGGTTAGAAAAAAAAAAAATTTGGACCAGTGTAACAAGGAACGTTGCGCAAAATATTTCTCAATGTAAGGATACGGTATATTATGGGCAATGGTGCCCATGTTGGCAATATCATGAATTTAGCATTGTGCAAACCGCTATTTTCTAAAAGAAATCTTATTGCGTATTTTTTAAAACCAAACTAGTGATCCCTATTTTCATTATTTCATCATTTTCTAGCCAACCGACAAGACACCTGAGACAAATATAGGTCCCCATTGAAATCGCTATATCGTAAAAACTAGAGAAAGTACAGTAATCGTGTTAGAATATTTTTAAACACCATGGAGTGATATGAAAATGTATTCTCGAACTGCTCAATGTATTCTTCGTGCAATGCTCCCCTTGCTCCTCGTAGTCGGTGGAAATGATTCACTACTTCTGGATGGCTATATTTATCTCAACAACCGTGAGCACAACTGTACGTGGTTTCATATTTGAAGCTCTCAACAAGGTCTATTTAAATACATAAAGAACCTATCGCAGTTGTTTGGACTCCAATTCTTAAAAATTGTTACTCGTGGCTGTTTGTAGTAACCCGAGCACTTCCTTCAACGACATGCAAATGTTTATACTTACAAATATCGTGTTGTACACCCGAAACGTTTATAATGCCTTGCTGCAAGTAGCCAGAAAGGGATACGGCGCCATACCGATCATTTTTTAACGTAGGATTACGTTCCTTCATAACGGTCCTCTGGAAAGCAAAATTTCAAATGTCCTGCGTCGCAAATTATAATTTTGTCAGCACGCCAAACCTAGTCTGTATCGCTTGGGCAAACAGCAAACAGTTAAACATAAAAGTACCAAAATACGTCAAACTTTTGACATATATATATCAATACATATATGCATACGTACATATATATATAGATACATATATACATAACACATACATACATGTATACATACAAAAGAGATAAGCAACGATAAGTAACCCTAAGTTAATAACGCGCGGTAGCTTCGTTAGGAGAGACTACCTGGAATTTGTTTTTTGTTTTTCTAATCCGGAGGCAGTTGTTAGATATTCACCTTTAGTTATTCACCGCGATGTCTTAAAGGCTACTTTACTCTGGGAGCACCATCTCAGTGTGCCAACATTGCTCCCTATGCGGGGCCCTCGTGCAACAAAATGTTGACCGTAGCTCTCCAAACCAGCCATGACCTATGAGGGGACAACATGTTAACGACCAAGCCTTATTCGGAATTTTAACCTAAGCCCAATGTGTGGAATCACACGAGGATAACCAATATACCATGTTTGTTGAACCATACCAATCCTTAGGTTTGCGATTTCAACTTGAAGAGCCATTTATCAGAGATACAAAGAGTTTTTGCCCTGAGATATCTGCACGGATTTTGTGCCGAAACCACTCACAGCATCACATTGTGTGTTTCGTGCATCTATCTACTTTATGTCTGCAATAATATCCAACACTATTTGTAAAATACATGTAATCAATTTTTTCTTATCATAGACCTGTGACGGCAGTAACAAATTAAATAAATGCCTGGTAACCATACACATTACTAACTCATTTCAACTCTGCAATCTGCAAACAGTGATCTTAAAAACAAGCCTGGTGTGTCAATAAGAGCCCAATCCCCCCCCCCCCCCATTTTCTTTATACAAATGATAATATAGCAGGGCTTTATTCTTTTGTTTATAGTATACAAGCAACTAAAAAACAGATAAAATTTTACAAAATAATTAATTACGTCATGAATTTGAAACGAATAAAAATTGAGGTTTTATATTCCTGCGGATAAAAATTAACAGTTTTGGAAAAAAAAATTGTGTTTTTTTATTAAATTTTCTTCCTTTGCACCGAATAATTTGATTAATAACGATAAAATAAAAATAAAAAGGAATAATGATTAAATAAAAGTAGAATTAGTGATTAATGTTGATTAAATAGAACATTTATAAAATTACGTATGCGTAACACACGCTTCTTGAATATTCATTAAGTTCGTCAAATTAATTCATTTTGTTCTTGAGTAATTAAATTTAAAGCCCGTCAAACGTGGTTAGTTAGCGTCTGTTAAGATTTTTGTGTGACCTGAAATAAGTTTTTCATGTAAAACTCGATTTCAGGTTTTATAATCATCGTAAAGCTTTCTACTCGTAATTTAGAAAAATAATGTTTAAACGATTCCAATTGTTGTTTTGGTTAATGCTCCATGGTCGGATGTTCCAGACCAGTTCAATATAGGCTGCGGACTGAGTAGTGCGGCTTCGATTTATAATAGCCCCAGAAGGGTCGGAGTCCAACTTGGTGCCACCGCAATTTTGACCGAGCTCTCTCAGGGGCGAAATCTGGGGGGATCATACCTTCATCCCACCCATTGACCATATAGAATGACTTTCTGGTCTACGGATTTAACGTTCCCATATCCGGCCTAGACACGAAAGTATTTAACGTTGGTCACTGGGATTCTATCCATGCACCCTCAGTACCGAAAGCCGACGCGCTACCCATAGGCTACCTCAGGCCCACTGTTTCAGTTAAAGTACCATACAGTCAATTACTAAAAATCAGAATTGAAAAGAACACTTTTTTATATATCCTATCACACCGTGTATTTATTTGAAGTTAAATAAAGGCTCTAAGCTGTTTAGTGTATTCCATACCAAAGGGAAATGCATAAAGTAAAATAAAAATAAATAAATACTCTATAGAGATTCTAAGATTTATTACGTATTCCATCTCTTTTGGAAAGCAATTTTCCAAAAGGCCATATCTAAATCCCCAGCATCTTTTCTCGGTGATATGGTAATTTTCTTCTTATATCCTCACAGATATTTGTTGTACATATTTCTTTCACATTTTTTTATTTATCCGGCATAACTTAGTGGCTCAGTTGTGCGGATCGCTTCAGGCATTCATCCGCGCTCTGAACCTAAGCCTTCGTTTGTTATTAGCTGGAAGACCACCTCTCTCTGTAACCCTATTACATGATAAATTGTATATATTCAATTCGATGAAATTGGTTGGAATGTAATTGTAAAATTCTATTCCACGAGAATAATTCACCTATAAGGTGAAATATACTTCAAACATGTAGGAAAATATTGCCGAAATTGTTTAAATATATATTATCAAGCTCATTTTATATTCTACTTGTGATTGATTTAAATCTAATCTACCCGCATGCAGAGTCATGAGAGCTGTTTGTTATTTAAATAACCTATAAATATATATGCTAAATTATGTTATGATATGTTTTGAATTGGGATATTTTTGAACAGTTTATTTGAGAAGCCTGAAAGACTAATAGTTATTTAAGAGATAATTTCTTATTTGTGCAGGAAGGAATTAATATAAATCAAGTAATATCAACGCATTGTATGTCCAGTCTATACAATACCTGTGAAAGGTACAAATTTCAAATCTATGTCATCAGAGTTAAAGTTCTGGGACCTCGCAATATTACTAACCGCTTTGCAAGTATCGAAGCCAAAAAACTATGGAGCCAAAAATATTTACAATATATATTACATTTAAACCAATAAAATGTTATTGGATAAATTAAACATAATGAGTCATAACATAAAAATATTAAAAAAGGGATTTAAAATTTGCTGAACTTTCTACTGAAATAACAGTAGTTTTTTTAAGCTTAAGACATGTTTTCATTCCTCTAAAGATTCTCTTTTTGTCTAACGATAGCACTTCAAACACCGCAGCATTGTAATACATAACTATACAAATTAATGAATGTACACAGGAGAATAAATATTTAAAATAGCACATACATTTCCTTCTTTATCGTTTAGTTTTCATATTTTTGTATTAAAATAATGAAACTTTAGTATTTAAATAATGTACTTTATTTCACATTGAGTGGGAAATTAAGCTGAAAGCAGAGAATTAAGACCCTTCGGACAAAGATTTCCTTACAGCGTTATCGGTTGCCTAAGTGAGTAAGACATCTATCAGCAGGTTAGAGGGTCTGCCAATGTGAAGATGAATGCAACAACCGTGATTGGAGTGATGTTATTCCAACCCCTTATTAGAGTAACTTCCCTGGTAACTAATGAGGTGCCCAATCATTGTAACTAAACGATAGCAGGCTGTTATGTAACTATACAATATAACTGTGAAAAAATTATTGAAATTGTAGAGAATAATTAAACGATGAGACTTCAATGCGACCAACATGGGATTCTTGTGAGAAATATATGAGAAAAAAGTCTTCAAAACAAAATACTTTCTTGAACAAAGTAGCATTATTACTTCGTGAACAAATCTGCAGATTGTAAGGTCGTGCCCTCTGTAACAAACTTGGTACGTAAATCGTATTGTGGAAAAAAAATAATCGTCGACAAATAATCGGACGGTAACGGACGGATATGAACAACTATCTGATAAATTCATATTCCATCAGAAACCAACATCAAATATACCCACATGTATGTATGTATATATGTATATATTCATACATACACACATATATACATACATGTGCGTGTATGTATATATATATATATATATGTGTGTGTGTGTGTGTGTGTGTGTGCTTCTGATCAAGCAGCGAGGTACATATTAGGCAGTTTACGACGTATATGTATAGAGAGAAAATAGTTGCAATAACTGCCTTGTTCCAGAATTTCTTTGTCGTGTAAATACATGATTGACAAGCCGCTGTTAGTTTTCAGAGTTCCAGCCTCTAATTTTCAATAAATGTGTCCATGATGTTATCATAGATTAGTTTGTGACTTCATCTCAATATGAATCTTAAGGAATTAATCTCCTCCAGAGATGGGACATAATTATATATATATATATATATATATATATATATATACATTTCAATTTCTTTATTTATTATATATTGGTTTCTTTATTCATTTATTTGATACAAACACATATATACATATGCGTATCTCATAGAGTGTTTCCCAGGAAAAAAAACATATCTCCACATTTTTATCTAGAAAGAATATCGCTACCAGAATATTTGGATTTGGATGTGAGGGGACCATTATCAAATTTTCTCCTTAAACGCGTAATACACGAAAATAAAATTCGGAAAACCTTTTATGGGCTAATATTGCGTAAAAAAGATGAACTAAATTCTGGAAATGTTCTGCGCTATTGAGATGATTTCCGCCAGAAAATTTCGTTTCACTTTGCCTTTTTCTCAAAGTGTTTTGATTTTGGCTTTGAAAAAAAATGTAACAGTGGAAGAAATTGCGTCTAGAACACATTTTATTTCACGGAATTTACTTGAGATATTCAAGAATGGATTTAAGGCATTTGAAGAAATATATACAATTTGGAAGATAATGAGTATGGAATTCAGAGTTTTAAAAATTGCTCTTTTACAACTGATTTTCATTTAAATAAAACTCTTTAAATGTACCAAATTTATAAAAATAGCATTCTCTAACTAAAGTGTATGAAGCTATTGGGTTGTTAAAGTAAGAATTTCCTTTTTTAAATCAGACTTTTATGCAGTTCCTATTTAAATAAAATATACATCTCTAATGTCCAGGTAAACGTGGACCTATTTTGAGCCTTGTTATAGACTCATTAGCATAGTATAACCGTTGAGAACCCTGGAGACTTATGTTTTTGTAAATGGTAAAGCCCAGCAGGGCAAGTTGTATACTCTTGCAATTGTAGGATATACGATAACGTTTGCACGATTATAATTTAACTGTTAATATATTTTCAACTCTGCTAAGAAATCTTGTGAACGCTTTAATGACCTGGTATCGTTTCGAATGCCGTTTCAAATTCCTGACAGGTACCCGCAAATTAAGAACTGGCGGATATTTTTACTCCCAGATTAGGTTGTGAATAGCGCCCAAATTCAACTTTGTTGTCTTTGACAGTGATATCCTCTACTCAGATGGTATACGATCCCATCTTCTACCAAAATTAAGAGGAATTGTTGTGAGGGGATATGTCTTTGCTATGATAAGAAAAACACCCTTCTCAGGACATTCTTACCAGAAAAAGAGACATACTGGGAAATGATAAAAGCAAATGACACGCAGTTTAGAGACTCTTAGCGTCTGGTGGAATTTGTTGCCAGAGAAGGCGTTTAAATATCGTATATATTTTTCATATATATTATCCTCTCATGTTCCTACAATAAATTATCTTATTTGGAACAACGTCGCTCTGTCTCTTGTTTCATCAAAACCACAGGAATAAATACTAGTAAGTTGCATGTGGTAATTAGTTTAGATGTTATTTTTTGTTCCATTTATTAGGTGTGAGATTGTGAAAAGTTGAAGAAAGTTTTGTGAAGTTTTCTTCCGTTTTTGTTTTATCGTCGTATAAAAACACTGAAACCAAATTGAATTTGTTTTGACGTTCGTTTCAAAATCTTTTAACTCATCGTCGAACTATTCATAAGAATTATTCTGAATACTTTACGAAGTAATTCTTGAATTTGAATAGCAAGAAAAAACGCTTAGGAAAATTGTAGAGAATACAAGTACATTGCAGCTAAAAGGAAAATACATTTGTAGATTCTCTAGACGAAATAATATACTTTGAAGTTTAATACAGACACAGGTATGACATATTGTCATACCTGTCACTGTAATGAACTTCAGATACAGCTGAAGTTTATTACGAAAACCTTGTAATAAACTTCAACTGTCACTTTGTAATAAATTTAAAGATTTCCAGCTGAGAGAAGAGATTCATCCCATTGGTAATGGTTAGGGGCTATTTCTAACAAGACAGAAAAATGATAGATGAAAATATCGTCAGTCTAAATTTATCTCAGATGAGTTGCCTCTTGTAATTATTATGTTTCATATTACTGTTAGCTTATGTTTTTCATATCAGTGATTAAGCAATATGTTTTTAAATATTCTAAAATTGGCATATAATAATGCGGGGACTGTAATGTCACAGTAACTAATGAGTTATCTGTTTTGTGATGTACCTTATTTTCGAGAATGAGAGTACACGAGTAGTCAGCTTACAGAACGCAGGTGTAAAAGGAACAACCGAAACCTTATAAGGTTATTAGCGCATTTAGACATGAATGAATAAAACACAAGAAATTTTGTGGTTCTTGCTTTTCTTTTATCAGTGACATTAAGGCTGCTGTGTACTAACCCTATCGGATTCGCTCACCTTAATGTTAACATATGAAGAAAATTTGTTTTCTATTTACAGCTACAAAAATGCAGATAATCAAATGAAAATGGTATTTTCACATAGCCTGAATTTTCCTGCACATTTCAACAGGATTCCTTTTATGAATTTCGTATACTAAAGTTGTTTCTGAGTGTTTAAACATTCATAAATTCCTTTTTAAAACTTCAATAAACTCTTTTTTGCGAAAAGTGTCTCTGATAATCGCCGACGTCAGGTACATTACGTATGAGGAGCCACAAAGTCCTGAATGGTTCGCTTTAGTACATATTTTCATGTGCTGTCATCACCTGGGACTTGCAATGCAGCTGTACAGTGTTCTATCGAGGATTCAGTCTCTGCCTTAACCCATTAACGCCCAGTGTCCTCACTTGATAATGCTACAAAAAATTGCTATTCCGTGCATTAAATTAAAAAATATTCTTTTATTTACAAATTGGTCTGATAGATGACAGCACTATGCAATGTGGGATATGCAATTTCTTTGGAACAAAGTAAAAATGGGCGGGAATGATGCAGTATAATTTCCAGGTTTTTTGGTAATCACGTTATGTATTTTTTATACTACTGTATGGCACTGGATTTATTAGGTAAATTCTTTCAATTTGGTATAAATATAATCTAGATAGTCCATGCTATGCCATTAGTATGTTTTTTTAATATTTATTGTTGTTAATATATCCGTAATAAACAGGAAAACCTATCCGTCATCATTTGAGGACGCTGGACGTTTGCGTATAGTTCTTACTCAGTATTCAGATTTGTTTCTTAAGTGTTTCTTACATTTTTTTTGCAGATAAACTATAAATAAACACTGAAAATTGAGTAGAAATAAAACATTTAAAAGCTTAGATGAAGCAACTGCTTATCTTTTTTCTGAAAAAATAGAAGCAGATATTATATCAATGCCACCGGATGTATAAGATCTAACAGATGAAGAGCAATTCGATGATAATGATTTGGGTACTCTAGTTGTATCAGATATTGTAGGTACATTAGAAATTATAATACCAGATGATAAGGATAACTCTATTATTTCGAATAAAAAAAGGAAAACAATTCCCGTAAACGTAAAAGAGAAATATCAGTTGTATGGACGAATGAAACCCCGGCTTGCACATTTGGGACTTTGTAAAATTCTTCTAAGAGGAATTATGATATATTGACAGCGGAAACTAATAATATGAGTCCAGTTGAGCTGTTTGAAGAATTTTTTACTGAAAGTTGTTATGATATGATCGTAGAGAAAACTAATCGATATGCTCACGAAATGAAAAATAAATTGAATTTTAATGTGACTAAAGATGAAATAAAAACATTTATAGGATTTCTGATATTTTCAGGCTATCATACTTTACCCAAAGAACGGTACTACTGGGCAGAAGCAGATGATTTAGGAGTAACAATAGTGAAGAATGCTATGACTAGAAATTTCTACTTAGAGCTCAAGAGATTATTACATTTCTAAGATAATAAATTACATCAGTATAACAAACATGATAAATCATTTAAAATTCGCCCCTTGTTAGAAATGCTTTCCAAGAATTTTCAGAAATGGGGCATTTTCCATGAAAATTTGTCCTTTGATGAAATGATCGTCCGATATTATGGTCATCATACACTGAAACAGTTTATAAAATCTAAACGTATTAGATTTGGGTATAAACTCTGGGCTCTGTGTGGCAACGATGATTACTGTTACAACTTTACACTGTATTGTGGAAAAGAATCAAACAGTAAAAAAGATGGAGTATAGAAAAAAAAGAAAAGGTGAAAGTGTATCAGCCTCATGCTATAAATTCCTATACCTCATTTATGAGGGGTGTCGACTGTTGTGAAGGATCCACAATTTGGACATATTGAACTCCTTCCAACGTCATAGCCATTTTGTTTTTCCAACAGGATTACGGGGCATAAAACAGCCATATTGGAAAAAGGGGGAACTGCACCAATTTTCCAAGAAACATCGCACCCCCTTAATTCCTCAGAACGGGAGAAAGAAATTCCAGGAAATTCAACGGACATCCAATTTTCTTGGAAATAAGAGAACCACGTGGGTCAACCGTGGGGATGTCGGAGAATCCTGCCCTCTAATAAAAAACTCGAAGAGGCAATAAATTTACGTGAATAACTGACCTGGGGAGGAGTCATAATCCAAATGGGGGAAAAATGAACCCGAGTGTGGGAGAAAAACGAGGATCGGAGGAGAGGGTCGGAGTGAAAGACTGAGGTAACGAGCTGCGATGTAAGCCCTGGAAAAAAAGACGCCCCCTTAAAATGGCGAGATGCCCGTGTTCAATCGCCAGTGCCGATCCTGCTTCCTCCTCCAATGAAGGGCCCCATGATGTTTAGCCCGATACCTAAAGCCTCCTCCGGTAGAAGTGCCTCAACGACTCCATGCCTTGCCCTGCTGTTTCATCAAAGATCCCCAGGTTGGTCATTTCTTCCCCTTTAAATAGTGCTCATGCCCTTTGAGCGATTACTAAAAATATGACTTTATTTCACTCGACCCGTAATGGTTCTGCCGCAGGAAGCGGAAATAGTATGTCCCAATTCTGTTATATGTCTAATCAAGATCTTATATATAATATGTAAAACTCACCTCTCTTGTAAAATAGTGTATAATAAATGTTATTTTATTTATAAACGCATAGTTCACTTTGGAGTTCACCTCCCTAAATTTTACACAACGCAAAGGGGTATCTCTGGTACCCCTCATAACATATATTGGTGCTTCTGACCACGATTTGCCTGTGTATTTTATAATATTTTACGTTAGTCCAAAATCTGGGCCTACTAAATTTTTTTTTTGTGTATCTTAGCAAAAAGCCTTTTAATGTCGTGAAATGTGCTTAAGGTTCATATATATCTTTAAAGTGTTATGCATACGTTTTTTTCTCTCTTTTCTTTCCCTTATATCTGCCATGCCTACATGTTTTGTGAACAAATTGTATTGAAATGTTAGGGTTTATGTGTTCGCGGTTAGTATATATATATATATATATATATATATATATATATATATATATATATATATATATATATATATATATATATATATATATATAATTCTAGAATAATGATTTTTACTTTATTTTGAGTATTATATGTTTTGCATGTATATGTTAAAACAAAAATTGTTTAAAACGGTTTCTTTTGAAGCACAATAGAATTATCTCAGATTACCTTTCCTTAATTTATTGTACTATGGCGACCGATTCAGTCGTTAGCGGGAAAACTCCCGACTTTACGCATTTAGTGTCCACTTTCGATGGTGCCCCAGAATCAGACTGCAATGCGTTTTTTATGCAATTCGAGGCCTTAGCAACTGTTAACGCCACGTAAGAAAAATTGATATATTTAAATCCCGGTTGAGGGGCAAGATAATAATAGTGGATAATGGTAACGAATAATGAGTGAATAAGAGAAAATAATGAATAACAAAATAAAGATAGTAATAAATTTAGGGGGCAGTAAGGTGAATAATGCGTGAATTTTACTGTTCAGTAGGCAAAATAGCCACTTTTTTAAAAATGGTATTCTAGTAAGAGGGAGCAAGACGAAATCCACACTTTCCCCACTCGGAATTCACCTTTACCCTTAAAACGGGAACGCGACTTTGATCGCGGGGAATAGGAAAAATGACCCAAAATAAGGGGGGGGGGGAGTGAAAAAAAGTTAATGTCGTTGGATCCTGAGAACACACTAAATATTCGAGGTTCCCTCGCCCCGTTCTCGACATAAGAGAATGGGCGGGGGAGTTTCGCAGCAACTTGCTGGACCCCCGGCTAAACAATTGCCCCACAGAGAGAATGAAAAAGGTAGTCTCGCTAATACCCCCAACGCTAGGTTCAAGGCGAAAATGTAACGTGAGGTCGCGGATAGTTGTATTATGCTCTCCAACGGGGTGTCAAACACAGCGAAATTCGAAAGCCGTATTGCGAACGGAGATGCAGAGTCCAGACATTTATCAAAACCGCAAGCGAACCGCTGCTGGAAGAAAATTACAAAAATCAGGCGAATGGGAAATAGACGCTCAATACTTCTGCTAAGCTATTAAACATTCTTTACTGGCGCAGAATTTAAAACTTTTTACTTAAAATGTTTTTGGTTCAGTTATATCAGTAAGTCATGGACAGAACTCTTTGGGAATGGCCGCCTAAGGTTTTCTACCCATTTGCCAATTTACAAGGGAAAACTCGTTTAATGGGTTTTATCGTTTTCTCCAAAGGGTCTGATCAACTATCTTGTATCAACGATAGGCTTTTGAAAACTAAGGTGTACCGAGTAAATAAATTTTTTTATTAGATTAAGTTTTATTTTGGCAAAAATAAGTTTTTTTTCTTATCTCTTCGTCTTCTGTTACACTGCTATGAGATATCTATATAATTTTTTTTAGGAAACTTAGCAGGCTTTAGAATTTTCGTCGTGGGTTCATTTGTGCGCATAGTTTAAATTCCATTTGAAGATGTTTCAGTGTACAAATCTGTTGATAGAGCAAAATTTGGTCAATTTCGTTAGGGAATGAATGCAAAAAAAAAAATTAAAAGATTAGCGGGTATTGTGTTTTATTATTATTATTATCATTATTAGTATTGTTATTATTGAATGCATGGATAGCACATTATACGTTTCACACAAATGGCAGCGCAAGGAAAAGTACGATTCAGTTCGACAAGTAGGAAAATACTTCGCTGTACGATTTTACCGTAGAGTTTTCTATTTCTGTAAGATAACCTTTTCTTTATATTTTCATCTCCGATCACATGTGTTGATCAAGCCACTATTTTGTTATTATTTGTTTTACAGGGTATGCATATCATTTTCTCTGATGTTAGTTAATGTTGGGCAGAGTTAATGTAAGCTTAAGCTTAAAGAAAACTTTAAAAATTTTGAATTTTTTTTAAATCAGTAAAACTTGCAGCACTATAAGGGGAGATTTTGACCTCCTGAACTTTTACATGTGATGTCATTCATGACTTTTTTTTACTGCCAGTGTGACTTTTGTACAGTTGGAGACTCTTTTGCTGAAGAGAAAGGAGCCAATCCGTTATTCAACACCTACAAACTGTTGCGTGCCAGCACGCCTAGAAAAGGGCAGGAGTGATTGCTTTGAAGGATCCACAATTTGGACATTTTGAACTCCTTCCAATGTCATAGCCATTTTGTTTTTCCAACATGATTACGGGGCATAAAACGGCCATATTGGAAAAAGGGGGAACTGCACCAATTTTCCAAGAAACATCGCACCCCCTTAATTTCTCAGAACGGGAGAAAAGAATTCCAGGAAATTCAACGGACATCCAATTTTCTTGGAAATAAGAGAACCACGTGGGTCAACCGTGGGGATGTCGGAGCATCCTGCCCTCGAATAAAAAACTCGAAGAGGCAATAAATTTACGTGAATAACTGACCTGGGGAGGAGTCATAATCCAAATGGGGGAAACATGAACCCGAGTGTGGGAGAAAAACGAGGATCGGAGGAGAGGGTCGGAGAGAAAGATTGAGGTAGCGAGCTGCGAAGAAAGCCCTGGAAAAAAAGACGCCCCCGTAAAATGGCGAGATGTCCGTGTTCAACCGCCAGTCCCGATTCTGCTCCCTACTCCAATGAAGGGCCCCGTGATTTTTAGCCCGATGCCTAAAGCCTTCTCCGGTAGAAGTGCCTCAACGACTCCATGCCTTGCCCTGCTGTTTCATCAAAGCTCCCCAGGTTGGTCATTTCTTCCCCTTTAAATAGTGCTCATGCCCTTTGAGAGATTACGAAAAATATGACTTTATTTCACTCGACCCGTAATGGTTCTGCCGCAGGAAGCGGAAATAGTATGTCCCAATTCTGTTATATGTCTAATCAAGATCTTATATATAATATGTAAAACTCACATCGCTTGTAAAATAGTGTATAATAAATGTTATTTTATTTATAAACGCATAGTTCAATTTGGAGTTCACCTCCCTAAATTTTACACAACGCAAAGGGGTATCTCTGGTACCCCTCATAACATCGACATTCACGATTGACTTCTTGAGAAACATTCTATAGCCATACGTGGAAAGAAATGGTGCTTTTGCCTTACTAGGATCTATTACTAGGATGATAGATATGGCTATCGTAAATGGCTATGTCATTTGTAAAAGATCCATGGTTCTAAGCTGATGTCAATTAAATATTTTAGAAGGTACTATATTGCAGTATCCTATTTAAAACAGGGAACCAATTCAAAAGCAATCCTAGGAATACCAGTACAAAGGCAGATAACATCCGGATCCAATGTGCTTCCTGACATAAAATTTGACAAAATACAGCACGTTATTGGCAAAAGGGAAAAACAAAGGCATTGCCAATATGATAACTGTTCTTCAAAGCCAAGAACATACTGTATGAAATGCAATGCAACATTATGTGTGCAATGTTTTCCTCTTTTTCACGAAAAAAATCAACCTTAAAAATGTTAAAAAAAAAGTTTTCTCACATCTATAAAATAAATTTTCATTTTTTTGCCTATTAGTTTGTTTATATATTAAAACTAAATAATTTTATGTAAAAAACTTTCATTTTTAAAAATTTTACATATTTTACATACAAACGCCCAGCATCATCAAATGAGGACGGCTTAAAAAATATGGTTGCATTTAAAATTTTTCAAAATGCTTTTGAAATACTTTTAATTTGTGCATTTCTACCCATATTTATCAATTTCAAGGGAAAATTTCAAAATTTGTTAATTTCGGCGTTAATGGGTTTTAAAGGCAAGCTACTATTAAACTTTCGTACCTTCGCAAACCTTCGCACATTTGTAAGCGACGTTGAACAGTTTTTGTATACGCTGTTTTAGCCGTTCGAAAGCGGTCTATCAGTCTATTAATTTCCCTTTGCTGTGCTGAAAACTCATAATTAAACTCAATACGTCTTTTTTTGGAGTTATAAAAATCTAGAAGTAAACTAAAAGGTATTTTATCGATGAAAGACTTTTGGTAACTCCTGAAACAATCTATTTTTTTAATTAGCTTTGGACAAAAAAACTTATAGTTTATAGTTCAAAATTAAATAATAAGTGAATATGGGAAAATTCAAACCAGAGTTTTTAACTTCAACGGGAATCGCAAATCTGAAACTTGAGTCTTTTTAAATAAATTGACTTATAGCTTCCTGTTTTATCCGAATGAAAAATACATTTGAAATTCCCCTACTTTTTACCTAATTACTTTCTGGTGAAGAATACAGCTGCGTGACGTTCAAGTATATTAAATGTAAATATATATAATATTGTAACTGAAATCAGAACAGAAGGAAAACAGTTGCTTTTTACACATCGATGCACAAAATTATTAATTGCTATAATTGTAAATATCTTTGTGTATCTATATATTTATACAACCCTGTGTTTAAGTTATTGACATTTAAAGATAAATTTAAGAAAAAAAATTTAGATTCATATATTGGTATGTACTGTAATCAAGATGTTCTTATTCTTCTTGCTGATACCTCCTGGCCAGATATCAGTAATCAAAGTTTATACCGCATACTGAAAATTAAGCTGACATATACTTGCACCATAATAAAAAATACATGAACATCTAAATGAGATGTTCAATAAACTGTAGAATAAATAAACACAATAAGATATATTTGTAATACTATTTAGAACACGATGCTTCCTTAATAAGAAGCAAAAAAATTATGACTGAAGTTGTGTGACCTTTTCAGGCAACTTAATATTCTTAAAAAAATGTTTCTAAGCCCAGAAAGCGAACATAGTACATCCTTTTTCCTTGAGAGTTATTCGTAATTCTATCTGGAAAATAATAGTTTTCTTTTATACCTTTCGTAGATGAAAGTGTAATCTACTTAGAAATAGTGGATTAAATAATACATTAGAGTAGGTTTATCTAAAATGAGTATTTCTTTTGAAAATATTTTTTTTTATTAAAAGGATCATTGTTTTACTTTTTTTCTATTTTTTCTACTCAAGTGTCTTGAAAAAATTATTCATTAAGAGCTGATTTTTTTTTTCGGAGTTAAAATGTACATATTTTTATCCACAACACGATCAAAATTTTTAGTTTTTTTCAATCAAAAAACAAATTAATAAATTGCATAGTTTTTTTTCAAATAATTTTATTTTTTAAAGTTTTAAAAACTTGTAAGCAGTGAAAAAAAACACATTTTCCGAAAATCAAAATCTGGCAAAATTGAAAAATTTGAAAATTTTTTTCGAAGATTTTTGATAAAGAATTTTTTTTCACTATTTACATGACTTTATAAAATTAAGAATAAATTATTCGAAAAATATGCAATTTATTATGTTCTTGATTAAGGGAAAAAAATTGAAAATTTGAAGGTGTTTTGAATAAAAATATTTGCATTTTAAAGCTACTGGCAGACTTTTTTAATTATGACTAAATTTTCGAATATGCATATACAATTTTTGTTTTTTATGATGTAAAGGAAGGCGTGTAAAGTATTCTATAAAATGTGTACTATTGATTATATTTTTCATACTTTCTATTATTTTACCCTGGAACACGGGTTTAGATATCTCCTCGTACTTCTAAATGACCGATACAGAGTGTTTTACTGTAGACTTTAAAAAAGATGGAACTTTTATGTGTAATGTTATCTCTCTACAATTAGCACTCTTGGACTGTAACAAAAATATTGCAGATACTTGTTTCAATAACTTTTATTTCAATTTAGAGACTTTTATAAAAAATTGCCAAAGATATAAAAGCTGATGTAATACTTGGGATTCTTTCATATACAGTAAACAATCTCTACCCGGGCACCCCTCTAAACGGCCATATTTTGTTCAGAACTGATCAATAGAGACAATGTTACTGAAGAAACCTCATTTGGACTGCAATGCCTCAAAGCAGTCACTTTTTTTCCGGAACCAATACTGGCCACCATAGAGTTTCACTGTATTAGAAAATCAAAGCAAATTAAATGACCAAATTCTATGTTTAATCTCTATCAGATTATATATATATAGGATGTCCATAATTAAAGTCCCACTTTCAAAAGGCTGCAAAAAAAAAAAGAACCACTTGTCAGAATGACTTCAAATTTGAACTGAATATACTGGAAGACGGGGGAAACGATTTGGCATAATAAAAAAAATTCCAAAATGTATCAATAGATGGCGCTGTAAGCGGCATACTTTGCAAACTAATTAAAAGACACGCATGCGCACGACACATTGCATGTGGTATAAAAGCGCGGAATATGTGGCGTTCCCATCATATTGTATTTCAGTAGCTTGTCGACGACTGTGTGCCTGCAGCTTTAAAGAAATTCCGGTCATTAAAGGGAATGAAAAAAGGCTGGGGTCCGATTTCCGCAAAGGGTCTAAAGAATATGATTCAGAAATTTGAAGAAACATGTTCTTTTGAAGTGAAATCTGGCAGAGGGAGGAAATCAATTGGTTCGACGTCAGTAGTGATAGTAGAAGATGTGGCCACAGCATTAGAGGAAGGGACGAGCAGTGGTGTGCAAACGTGCAGGGCACGTGGTATTGCCCGATGTTTAGACATGCCTGCGAGTACGGTGCACAAAATTATACGCAATATCCTGAATTGTTATCCATACAAAATTACACATGTTCAGGAGTTGCTTCCTGCTGACCTGCCAAGAAGACAAGCGTTTGCTCTGGAATTTCTCTCTCGCAAGGAAGTGGACAATGAATGGCCATGGAACATTTTGTGGACAGATGTAGCCCATTTCCACCTCCACGGGTTTGTCAACACACAAAATTGCAGTATATGGGCAAAGGAAAACCCATTCGCAACTCAAAGAGTACCGATGCATTCGCCAAAGGTAACTGTGTGGTGCGGTTTGACGGCATCGTGTATGGTAGGGCAATTTTTTTTCGAGGAGATAGGTCCTGTGGATCCTGTTACCTGTACAGTGAATGGTAAACAGTATGCGAGTCTTTTGCACAGCCAGGACATTGCAACACTTCAACAGCTTGCATGTTTGGATAGAATCATTTTCATGCAAGATGGCGCTCCTCCGCACATCGCAAAGCCAGTCATGCTCAAGAGGCATTTCGGAAATAATCGACTTATCAGCCGTCATTGTGCAACAGCCTGGCATTCAAGATCACCAGACCTCAATTTTTGTGACTTCTGGCTGTGGGGGTTATCTTAAAAATGTTGTATAAAGTGGCCCAATTGCAAATTTTGCTAAATTGAAGACACGGACATATTCGCAACGTCACCCCTGAGACACTCCGGTCTATTGTGGAACATGCTGTTTATCGCTTTCAGCTTGTGGCGGACAATGGTGGAAAGCATATTGAATCTGTCTGCAGCAAGTCTAGCGATAATTAACAGGCGTTTTCATTGTTGCTTTTTATGCGGTTTTTGGCCATGGACAATTAAAAACCAATTTTTCCCATCCAATGTGGTACGACCTTGGTGTGGTGGATGGGCATTCCACTAACAGTGCCACATCTGTTGACTGATTTGGATGTCATTTTTTCCGTGAAACGACCCAAACACACATGCACATTGAACACCACAGTTGGTTTTCTGTGCAACTCATGCCAAAGCCGTCGTATTTCGATTAAAAATATCACTTGTAGCCGAATCCACTTTCGTTATGCCGCTTACAGCGCCATCTATTGATACATTTTGGAACTTTTTTTTATTATGCCAAATCGTTTTCCCCTTCTTCCAGTATATTTAGTTCAAATTTGAAATCATTCTGACCAGTGGTTCTTTTTTTGCAGCCTTTTGAAAGTGAGACTTTAATTATGGACACCCTGTATATATGCATCAAAATTTACAGGCTTATAACATTAAAGTAATTTATAACAAAACTTCGAATGTAGTTATAAAGAGCTAGATACACATTATGTTTTTTTGAAGTAAAACATTATAATGCAAAAATTGTTAATGAAATTCGTAAATAATTATATTTAAATCACATATATTCTCTGTCTTGATAAACGCCTTAAAATCGTGTTCACCGTTCAAAGATACAACATTTTATGTATTACCCATAAAATAACATGTATACGTAGTGAGATAATTTTCGGTTTCTACCCACTTTATTGCACACTTCGATTATCTTACTCTTAAATACATAATGCTTCTATACGTATATTTCCCTTGTTATTACAGTACGAAGAAAGGTGCATTAATGATGATGAGATTTAACCAATAAGAGTTAATATTTAGGTATAAAGTAAACTAATAAATAATGGTATCGCCTCTGAGAAGATAATATTAACACACGCATACACACACACACACACACACACACACACATATATATATATATATATAATTTAATATATTAGTTTATAGCATATTGAATAAATTATTAGTTTAATTTAAACTAATAATTTATCATATGATACCAAACTTTATCAATAAAAAATGAATTTAGTTAATCAAAATACATAATCATAATTAAAAGGAAATAATAGCTAAAACTTCTTTAGAGTTATCAGATTTACATAAAATGAAAATGTATAATTTCAACGTATAAATAACAGATTGTTTTAAATAAAACTTAAATATATCACACTTTCTAAGTTTAATTAGACTAATTCTAAGAACCTACACATAATGGAATTTTCTTCTCATAGTTTAAAAAAAAATGTTTTATTTCTATATACTTTATGGTGCAATATTAAATAGCGTTGTTGTTGTGTTGTTGTGGCTTATTCCTCAAGGTCTGAACGAAGGCTAGACCAAGTCTAAGAGGTCGTGGACTCTCAAAAAGTCATACACGAGAAGAGGTTCAGTAAATAGGTCCTCCTGCAGCAGTCCCAAACACTTCAATAGGTGGGCAGGCGAAGCCGATGCTATGGCTTATTTAGTGCAACTTCGAAAAGTTTTCTGTCCATTGATAAAAGTAAGGCTCCCGATATTTCCACTCATGAGTCTACCGATGGTGACCTAGATAGCCCTGTCCTGTTTAATCTATTAAATAGTAGCAAAAATAAGTATCTTTAAAGCAGTTATTTATCCCAGTTTGACATGAATAGGTGAATATTTCCAAGAAGTCGTTCTTTAAAAAAAAAAGGCATTCTACGTACAATTAAACTAACTGGTAGAAAAGGAATAATGCATATTTTAACCTTCTTATCTTCTTTTCAAATGTAAAACATAAACACAGGCGTATATTACATATTCTTAAAGGAATCCCTCTTTAACAAATGACCAACAAGATTGGGGATATAACCCGAGTCTCCTAATTTCTACGAAATTATTCTTTCAACTCGTAGATCCCTCCGAAGCGAGACACCGTCCTTCTTAAATTACAATCACTACATACTCGTATTTTCATTACTTTAAAGGTCAAAGATGCTTAATGTTGACCTAACATATCCATTTTACCTCTCTAACTAAAATGAATGTTTTTCTTTTGTGAGTTTTCGTTATATGATTTGCTAATAAGCCAGACACTCCTTCAGTACCACCTGCTTAACCGATTCAGGATTAAAGGGTTTGAAATGCACCTTGAATAAAATATTACGAAAAAAAATTCAGTTATTAGGTAAACTAATAGACTCGGTTACGAAATCCAATATCCTTGTGTGTATGCGTGAGTTAGCGTGTATAAGAAGAATAACTGAAATAGCTCCATCCATACAGCTTTGCTCGTAACTTAATTACGAGCTATGGTCGCCGCGCGAGGGTGTCACCAACTATGATTCCACTTAATGTAGAATCACTGATTGTATTTTAATGGTGGACGGGTTGTTCCTGGTTTATGTAACAAAGATAATACATATTTACGTACATCGTGTAATGAGAAATGGCTTCCTTTGCCAATAACAACACAATACTAAGTAAAATTTTGCAAAATCGCCAGGAAAATATATTATATAAAACACATAGCACTTGAAAAATTTACCAATAATGCTAAGCAACAAAAATGCAAGATTCATCTCACAAGAGAAATCTTCATGTATGTTTATCAAAACAATAACGGTTATTTTTTTTAAAATAACGTTACTTTACAAAGAATCACACATTACTCATCGACTACTGCAAAGATCACTTTACACACGTTATATTCAACAAATAAGTAATAACCATGCTACTTCAAAAACGTGAAACTAGCAAGTTAAGAACGTAAACTTAACAAGAAACGCAATGACCTAGAAATTGGACTCAGAAGATCAAATTTTCATTCCAGTTGTTAACAGGATGCGGATATTAGTGCTTGATTTTTTGACAACTTGTAAATGCCTTCGACTTTCACTCTTTGACATCCTATTTTAAATGATCTTTTTTTCTCATGCTGACTGGTTTTCAATGTCATATAGCTTAGAATGCCAGTTAAGAGAGGATAGACAGTCAAAATCCTGTTGTTTTTGTTGTTGGACAGCACGAAATGTTTGGTGTTGTGGATAAAGAAGACTAACATAAGTAGCCTGCTTATGCATGGTAAGTAAAAACTGAGTGGTTTCAAGTCATCCGTCCAATCTGGGTGACAAGAAAATGTCTGGACTATGGAAGTACAACTGGGTGAAACGGTTCGACTCATTTATGTCCTATAGCCACTGGCAATACATGATATTTGGACAGGAGTATTTTTAAATGGTCGTGTGAAATTGTAAAAATCATCTGATAAAAACCAAGTATCATACCCGGTTCTTCTGATCCCGAAGCCTATATTCTACTTATTGCTCTGTATTGCAAAAAGCAATCGCTATTTCTGACTATATGTGATGAAGACACAAATATATTAATGTTTCAATGCAAATATTAAACTGTAATGGCACTATAACCACACTTTTAAATGCTAACGATGTAATAAATTTTTACCATATTCCCCCAAATACTTATCAATTCTCTGCAATTTTCCGATAGTAAAATTTTTTATGTGCATCGCATATAGCCAATTGGATGTAATACAAGATTTATCTGTATTTCTACATGTTCAGTTGGAGAAAAGGAATTTCATACCCATAAATGAGTAATGCATATGAACATAAATCCGTCCATTATATTGCAATGAGAGAAAAAGACGGAATAATATACGTATGACGTAACTCTCCAATTCTTGGGAATATTAGGAGCTGATAATGAGCAAATAGACTTCCCTTCTATGCTTAACTGAAAGAAAAGTTCGTCTCATTTCCTTTTGTGCGTGGTTATTAACTACGCGAGACAGTTTTCTCCCTAAATATTATTAGTTTCCTCAGCACTGATAATGTACTTGGTTTCGTTAACCGAAAAAAACTGGAGAAATGAAACTTTTGTGACAATATTTTATATCTATAAATTATAATAGTGAGGGCTTCGTAAAATAAACTATTAGTTAAAGTAATGTTCTTTTATAATACTGAAATGCATATTAAGACAGATTTTAATAGAATAGATGCAAATATATATTCATTAATAATAATTTAAAATCATCTGACAAATATTTGTAGCAAAGTTTTAATAAAATTGCATTCATAAATAATTTATTAATTCAGATATTGAGTTTAGAAATGATCCAGTGTATGAACAGTTTTTCCAAAGTTTCAGTTTAATATAAAAACATTAGATTATCCATATATATAAATTATTCCGTTATTATACGCCAGTAATAGATTTGTATCCAGGTACACACACACACACACACACATATATATATATATATATATACACAGTGCGTCAAATAAGTTTTAAGACTGGGTCTGTAAAAAAAATGGAAACAAGAAATTAATACCTGTTTTGATTTTTTATTCAAAATAGGACCCTCCGGCTTTAATGCACTTTTCACAGCGATTTATTGATGAATCGAAAGCCTGTTGTAAATCACTTTGTGGAATGGCCTGCAAAGCACGCGTCGAAGCTTCTTGTGTGGTCAAAATATCCTCAAAATAACACCTTTTTAACTTCATTTTAAGCTTTGGGAATAAGGAGTAGTCACAGGATTCTAAATCAGGTGAATACGGTGGATGATTCAACACACAGACATTATTTTTTGACAAATATCGACGAACAATAAGGGAGGTGTGATTGGGTGCATTGTCGTGTAACAAACACCAACTGCTTTCAGTCCTATAGTCTGGACGAATGCGACGAATTCTGGCCATCAAACGCTTTAAAACAGCTAAGTAGTGTTGACCTGTAATTGTTTGTCCCGTTGGAACAAAGTCTTTGTGGATAATACCTTTACTATCGAAGAATGTAATGAGCATTGTTTTGATTTTCGATGGAACTTTTCTTGTTTTTTTGGCTTGCGGTGAATTTGGTGACTTCCATTCCGCACATTTTCGCTTTGTTTCAGGATCATATTGGAAACACCAGGTTTCATCACCTATAACAATGAACTTCAAGAAGTTTGGATCGTTTTCAGCGGCTGAAATAATGTCTCTGCAATGTGCACTTCTCATTGCTTTTTGTTCAGGGGTTAAAGTGTGTGGATCAAATTTAGCAGACACTTTTGTTTTGCCCAAATCTTCATGCAGGATGGTTCGAATTGTATCTTTGTTGATGTTTAAAGAGTCTTCCAGCATTCTCAGTGATGCACAGCGATCGTTTGTTACGGAATTTCGTACTTTCTCAATAGCTTCAGGAGTCCTAGATGAAATTAGTCTTTCACTACGCTGATCATCTTCTACCGTATCTCTTCAGTCCAAAACACGTTTGTGCCACACAAAACCATTTGATATACTTAAAAAACAGTCACCGTAAACTTGTTTCATGAGTTGGTATGTTTCCGAAGCACTTTTACCAAGTTTTGCGTTAAATTTAATTACAGCTCTTTGCTCCATCTTAAAAAATCAACATGAAAAAAATTCACTTCTGCAATAAACGCCTTCTTCCAACTACTTAACGAAATGCGCACAACTTGTTAGCAGTGTATATATATATATATACATACACTCTTAGACAAAAATAACGACGCACCGGGAAGGATTTATCCGAATGGGAGGAAAATCAGTAGATGTGATGTACATGTACAGAAAAGCAAATGATTAGATTTTGAGATAAAATTGATGGTTTATTCAAGAGAAAGAGCTTCAAAAAGTGAAAGAGACAATAACGCGTTTGTCCACCTCTGGCCCTTGTGCAAGCAATTATTCGACTTAGGATCGATTGATAGAGGCGGATGTCATCCTATGGAATATCGTGCCAAATTCTGTCCAACTGGCGCGTTGATCGTCAAAATCCTGAGCTGGTTGGAGGGCTCTGCCCATCAAGCTCCAAACGAGCTCAATGGGGGAGAGATTCGGCGAACTTGCTAGCCAAGGTAGCTTTGGGCAAGAACGAAGAAAGGACGTAGAAACTCTCTCCGTGTGCAGGCGGGCATTATCTTGCTGAAATGTAAGCACAGGATGGCATGATATGAAGGGCAATACAACGGGGCGTAAAATGTCGTCTACGTACTGGTCACCTCTGAAGAGAAGATCCAACAGAAAGTGGTCTCTCGGGAGCAGTTCGTTTTTCATGAGGGGTGGAAAGTGTCAAAAGCGACGGTCAACGGGAGAGGAGGAGATTCTCACCAAACACCCACTTTCACCAAATAACAGTATTTGCCCCAAGAAAGAGTCGAACAGGTGTTTCTTTCCTCTGCCGTTGGGTAATGGTTTACCCTAAGAAAAGGAAGTGATTACAAGACACAAGTGGGGAGGAATACACATCTTCAGTTAACAACTGAAAGGAAATTTTCAACACTGTGCCTATTGGAATATTAACTGCCGTGATTTGCTGTATAATCTGAAATGTTTAAATACTGATTTCTTATGTCAATTTTCCAAGTTATAAACTTGCAACTACGCAAAACATCTTTCACGTTTTCATTTAATTTTTAAACTGGGCAAAAATATGGCTAACAAAAATCAAGTTATGAGAAGATATTTCGCAGAGGATGAAACTAGAGTTTGACGAAATATTTCACTAGTTAAATTGCGGGAAATGGGAAAATTTTCTTAAGTAATGAAAAAATAAGTTGCATGGGATTTTCCATTTGAAAAGGTCATTAGTGTAGTCATCATAACACTTTAAAGGGCAGTAAAAAATAAGATAAATAAGAAATGCCTTACATAAATCCAAAAACCGAATTTGCCGAAAGTCTGATAATAATCAACTCTGTACAATAAATGCAATGAAAAAAATGTATAATCAAAAACTACACTTCAGTAGTGTCAATTTTATAATTCATTTGTGCTGTCATCGATTTCTGAAAGCCCATTTGTTTTATATTTCCATCAATTATTCATATAACTGGCCACACATATTATTTTAAATGAAAAGAAAATTATCGAAACAGATTGCATCTCCTATAGCGAAAGAAAAAACTAATAATTGCAAAAACCCAAATACCCAGAAATCTGCATTTATAATAATACATTTTTGTATGATCACGCAATTATAAAAGGAAACATGACTCTAAATTTTATTGAGGATTTCTAAAACTCCCTCACATTACATCGTGAAATAGTAAGTAGTACGATGCAGGGTTAAAAGTCTCAAAATACGTTGATTACATGAAAATAGAAATTAAAACATGCGGTGATTTTTTAAAAGCCTAAATAGTTAAAACCTTCATAATTTTCTTAATGCCTAAAGAGCGATAAATACTTTCCGCGGGAAAGGGTATTGGGGTGTTGATTATCCCCGACCTCTCATTTCGAGAATCGACCTTCCCGAGGCAGAAACCTTAAAACCAGTTCCAGGTCTCTTCTGAAGGTATGTCTGCAGTACCGCTATGCTGTAAGCGTACCGCGGTTGACAACCAAAGGGGTCTTGCTATGAAATTAAATGCACCCCAGACCATCACTCCTGGTTGTCGGCCCGTATGGCGAAGACAGTCAGGTTGGTATCTCACCGCTGACCGGGGCGACTCCAGACACGTATTCGCTGGTCATCGGGGCTCAATTTTATGCGGGACACTTCACTGAAGACAAATCTACTCCATTCAGTATCATTCCAGGCAGAATGTGTCCGACACCACTGCAAATGGGCTTGTCGGTGTACACAGCAACATATGCGCATAATTCATGTGAGACAAAAGAAAAAAACGTCTGAATATACTTATATAAATTTTCCTGGAAGTAATAAAATATCTAGTTTTAACAAAAAAAAATATTTAAGATTAAATTATGAAAATAAAAAAACCATAATGAGGTGCAGGATATAAAAAACCTATGGTTTTAATGACCGTTTTTATAATGTAAATATAAAACACTTAACAAGCGTCGTTTCTACTATATACAAAATTTATAACACACTAAAAATCCCTGAATTTCATGTTATTTGTAAAATTGTCCCCTGCCACAGTTATGCTATATAATGCAGGGTGGTTATAATTAAAGTTCCACTTTGAAATGATTATAAAAGGAAAACTACTCGACGAAATGTTATCAAACTTGGTAATAGTTTAAAGGAGGTCATGGGAATTTCTTTTCTGCCAAAAAAAAAATAGTTAAAAAACTCATCACCAGGGAGGAAATGGCACTGTATGCAATATTGTTAAACGAGATAATGGTCGGAATCTAACTTAATCTTTTGTTACACGAGTTTAATATTTTGTATACCCTTAAGAAACATTGACCTAAACAACATTACCATTTAAAGTGTGCGCATTCCGGAAATCGTTTTCTTACAGATCGCTAATTTGTGAATTTTGAAGCCTGAATTCGGCCCTAAGACATGAAGATATCGGTTTTAAATGTTTTTAATCGTTTCTAAAACGAAACTGTTTGTGGAGTTATAGAAAACCGCAATGGCTTGTAATTGACTTACGGCAGGAAAAAGCAAATGATTTATGCAGATGCGCTTTACACGTCATTTGATTTTCCAGATATGAGTGAGCCTGTTTGTCAGAGTTCTCATTGTTACGAATCGACAATGTCTCTAACCATGCAAGACCGTGCTTTTCTCGTTAAATGTTATTATGGATGCGATAGCAATGAACGGTGTGCTTTGCAAAGGTATCGTTCAGTAAGAGGAATACGCCGTGGGCCAATGACACCGCAGGGTTTGAGGAAAATGATGGCAATATTAGAGCCACGGATTTGTAAACTGTTGAACCCGGGGAGAGGAGGAAACCTGCTTCTGTGGAAACCGAGGAGGCTGTTGCATTAGCAGAGGAGGAAGCAACAATGGAAAGCACACACGGTACGTGCAGCCTACGTGCTGCCGCAGGTCGAATGGACGTACCATGGAGTACGGTGTATAAAATTGTCCGTAAAGTGCTGCAGTTCTACCCATACAAAATCAAACATGTTCAAGAACTTAAACGTAATGTTTCTGCTGCAAGAGAATCTTTCGCTTAGGAATTCCTTGTACGCATGGAAATGGACGAACATTGGCCATGGAACATTTTATGGACAGATGAGGTCCATTTTTATCTAAATGGCGATGTCAACACCCATAACTGCAGAATTTGGGCCAAACAAACCCCTAATGTTAACTACCCAGTTCCATTGCATTCTTCTAAAGTTACCGTTTGGTGTGGTATGACAGACAGTTTCATAATTGGACCATTTTTCTTTGAAGAGCAGTCGGCAGATGGACCTGTTACAAGCACTGTAACTGCAGCTCGCTTAGAGTCAATGTTAACATGTTTCGTGATACCTGAACTCTAGCAACGTGACATTTTAGACACCACGATTTTTATGCAGGGCGGGGTCCCACCGCACTTTGCTATATGTCTCATACTGTTACTTTAGCAACATTTCACGAATAAACGAATTATTGGCCGAAACTTCCCCACAAAATGGCCGCACCAGTCACCAGACCTCAACCCCTGTGACTTCTGTCTATGGGGTTATCTCAAAAGCACTGTTTATGGTGATAATCTAAAGAATTTGATGGAATTGAAAGATGCGATACACCGACATGTCCGTAACATTCCTCCTGATATGCTAAGAGAATGCAGTAATGCGATTTAACTTGCTTTCGGAAAATGGTGGACGCCACCTTGAACATGCTTTGTAGCACGTTTCGGAAACGATTAAAAATTTTTAAACCTATGTCTTCATGTCTTATTTCGTTTAACAATATTGCATACATCGCTTTCCCCCTCTGGTAGTGAGTTTTTGAACTTTTTTTTGGTGGAAAAGAAATTTCCATGACCTCCTTTATACTATTACCAAGTTTGATAACGTTTGGTCCAGTAGATTTTCTTTTAAGGCCATTTCAAAGTGTAACTTTAATTATAACCACCCTGTATATAAAGAGGTTCAAGTGGGGGAAAAATAAGCGAAATAGAAGCAAGTATTTTAACATTTTGGCCGACTTAATTTACATCTCTATGAAATAAATATTAACGAAAAGATACCAATATATGTATATATATATATATATATATATATATATATATATATATATATATATATGTGTGTGTGTGTGTGTGTGTGTGTGTGTGAAACTATCATAATTATAAACACTTAAAAAATTATTAACTTATATTAAATTAGTCTACAATAAATTAATAATAAAAATAATGTGATAATTAATTTTCTAGCCTTAAATAAGCTGTGAATTAAAACAAAACCATAACAAATGAGATTTTTGAGTAAAGGAAATAGTACGATTTTAAAACCAATCTCTTTCAGTACTATTCTTCTTGTTCAAACAATATCTTCAAAAATACCGCTATAAATAAATTAATAGTATTATACAGATTATTCTCCTGAAATAACAAACAAAAAATTTTGAAATTATGAATCTCGACCTCCAGTCAAACTCCTACTCTAGCTATCTAATGGTACATCATATAAATTGCTTTAAATTTTCGTAATAAGTTGTTGCGTCTTTTTGTAATATAAAATTTTAAAAACACATTTATTTATTGAAAACATAAAGGCATTTTATTAAGTATAAAAATTTAACAGTACAATTAATCTTTTATCAATTTTAGCTTACTTTGTATAGATTAGTAACTTCGTAATTTCATTTATCTTAATTTTATCTTATTTTGATTTATTTATTTATATATTTCTTATTTAACTTATGGTATTACTACACACATTTTGTTTCAATTTTACCATGCAATTTCGGCTTCGCCTTACATTCTAAATATAGTTGTTCTCAAATGCAAAACTCTTCTTTGCTATTAGTTATGTTCCTACTAAGTTGTGCTCATATAGCTGACTCCATGCACTCTTTCAATATTTAGATCCGCAGGAGTGGCAACGATAAGGTGTTCCACTCATAGTTCTTGTTCTCAGCGTGTTCAATTTCTGGTGAAGATATTCTCTTCTATTTTTTTAATAATTTATTTAATTTTTATTTTAGTTAGAGAAGCGCTTAGCCACAGAGATTTAAATTACAATATCTCTTCAGAAACGCTGTGACTATTGTCTCAATTCTTCATGCAATAGCTACTAAATACGAGATGTGAGTAAAAGTCTACTTGTTTTCAATTTATAGTCATCTTGGGTGTTAAGTATGTTGGCTAATAATTCAATAATATCTCCCCATGGCTTTTTTTCTGGATGTATGTGGTTGAACCGAGATCACCAGTTAAATTTTCTTCTTTCTAATACCAATTGTCAATAAAGTTATTCTCCCATTTAAAACACAAATGAGACCTATGGAGAACATAACATTTTAATTGACAATGTAATTGACATTTTAATACACATTTTAATTAACATTTTAATTGACTGCGTGATAGAATTGTCAAGTTGACAAAATGGCATCCCAAAATAGAACTCTTGGGAGGTAAAGGATCACTTGAACCATGTAATTGAGCTTCACAGGCAATTAAAAAATAATAGACTATATATGAATAATACAACCTCATGAGTATTGACAGACTATCAGTTATAGTTTTACTAAACTGCGGTTATGTAGTTGATTCCATGTACTGTTTCAATCGTTAAATTTCCAGGTTTGGTAACGAGAATCTCTAAATGTAAAGGAGGAAAAAAATAAAGTTAACCCTTAATTTCCTAAAAAGGCACAAGCCTGTATTTTTATTTTAAACGCATTTTTCTACCAAGTAATTCAAGTGTTCTCGTATAGGTACCATGAGAGAGAAGAAAACTGTAATAATTAGATAGCAAAATGAGTTCAGTTATCCTTACATATTTTTAATTACATATACTAAAAACTTAAAAACCTTTTTCTCACATAGTACATAATCATCTCATCTGCGTAATATCTCTTAAACCCGCAGCGGACAACAAAATATTTGCTCACCATTTCAGTATTACTTCAGAAGAAATACGGCTCCCGGAAGCATGAAACATATTCCTGGACCAATGAGAAATAACAAGTACTCCTTCATGGGCGATAACAGCTTTGATCAATCCTCTCTGACCCCTTATTGCATCCCTATGTTTTCTTCTTCTCGAATATTTTTCGTGTGATACTAGTTTTAGATACCACCAATTGTTTTTATTTCTCGCGTAATAATTTCCTTATTTCCTGTTTGTAAATTAGTTCTTTGGTGAATGCCTTCAGACAGACCTTGTATATATGTATTTTACTCATGGTATTCTCATTAAGAAATGGTTAATGGTTAATTAATCAGAATATTATATTAATAATTATTAATATTATCAATAATCTAATAAATAATAATAAATCTTCTCAATAATAAATAATTATTAAGAAAAATGGTTAGTGGTTAATTAATGGTCTCATGCCAAATCATGAAGAGTAAATGAAAAAGTTTCAGTTTGAAATTATATAAATTCAAACGTATTTCGTTCAAATTACTAATTTTGTGTGAGGTTTGTACTACATTTATCTCGTAGCCTCCTACTTGAAATCAAAGTTTTTGCCTACTAAAAACATAAAATTAACAGGTCATATCTATAAATCAGTTCCGTAAATGACTGACTGACTGACTAACAGATACCGCACAGACCAATCCACTGGACCTAAATGGCTGAAATTTTGCATGGCGATTCTTCTTATAATGTAAGGATGGACTCAGAAAGATTTTTGAAAAATTCTTCTTAGATTCTTTTAATTTAAATTTTTATGCTGTTTTTGTAAATTTGTTTTAAGCTTGAATTTAAAATAATCATTTGAGGGCTATAAAATTTATATCACGAGATAGATCATAAAACGTCCTTTAAAATGAAATCCTTTTCGAATCTTTATCTGTATTTTCTGATTTTTCATGAATTTTTAAAGATTAATTTTTAGAATTTAATTTATTAAATGCTGATCACGTGGTTTCTTTTCTATTTGTGATACTTTAAATTAATTTTGCGCCATGTGCATAACAACGAAATAAATTGACAAAAGAAATATTAAAATACGGTAAAATATAAAATTTAACCACCAGACTAATTAAGGTGGAAGTTTTTAAAGAACTTAATGAAAAATAATATTTTTTATGGATATTAAACATGCAAATTAATTGCATACATGGACCGTTGTATTTAATTTGAATGTACTCCGTAGCGAAGCACGGGTATTCAGCTAGTCATTGTATAAATATATTTTATTTCTTTTCAATGTCTATAAATATAAAACAGTTCCGTAACTGACTGACTCAGTGACACACTGACTCACTGACATACAACGCACAGACCAAACCGCGGGACCTAGAGGGCTGAAATTTTGCATGGTAATTCTTCTTACAGTGTAGGGGTGCACGGATCATCAATCTCCTAATTTTCTCCTCCGAATTGAAATAAATTCGTCGATTTTAATTTACTTGGCTGTGATTTTTTGTTGATTCGATTGCTACCTCGATCAACGCGTTACAGGAGATATTAAGGACCGGAAGTCCCATTCCCACTAATCTGGACCTCATGGCTAGGGAAGAAGCAAGCGGACGGCTGAGCATCATTTAGGTTCCAGGTTTCCAAGCAAAACTGACCAGGTTTCCAAGCAGGAAACCAAGCTTCTTATATGAGTATCTAAGTGCAGACACTTAGGGAAGCCCTATTGATGTCCGATTGATTGTTCGAAACAGGCTGTCCAGTTTGGAAGGGTAGAAAGACGCTCCCTCCGGCTAGCCAGATGATGAAACCGCAAGCTCCGATCGTGTGAACTTTAGATCGAAAATTCGAGAAAATATATTTTCCAGAATCTTCCGGAAAGACGAAAGAGAATAAAAGGCAGGACTCGGATGGTAGAGAGAGAGACCAGAGTCAGAGGCTGCCGGGTGATCTTCCGGTGAGACGTTACGAGCTGCGAGCATTTTGCTTCGGTGTTTTGGCTATGTATTTTTTAGCCATGAGACTAGCCCTATCATCTCGTACTTGTCTATTGCATATCTCCTAATCTTTGCTGTAAATTTGTAGATACTATAATATGCATAGTCTAGTAGTCCAATAAAGGACTTTAATTTAATATAGAGTCTCTGGTCTTTTATTTTCCATGATGAGTATCTCTTTTATTTTGGTTGCTGTGGGCCACGATGCCACAACGCTACGAGTATTGATCCTTCTTTTCAGAAACCCAACAACTTTCATGTAAATTCTCTCGGATATGCAAGTTTACTTTTTTTAAGGAGGCCAGACAGCAGACGGCGAATATTGTGCAGAGTGCAGACACTTATATTTGAATAACAGTGATAGACTGAGTAGGGTATATCTATCGACGATAATCAAAGTGGTGAATTTAGTGAATGCGTTTATAGCCCAAATAAATTCACATATATCGTAATTTAAGAAAGTTTGTAAAAATGGAGTAAGTTAAACCCTTATTTTTGCGCTACTACAGGAAAACGACGAGTCATAACTTATATTACCACCCGAGCTGCAAAACATGAGCTGCATTAAAATTTGTGTTCCATCTATTACAGGAAAAAATTCAGGGTGTTTCCCTCATGCTTGAGAATGGGTAATTTTATGAGTGCAAAGGTTCATAAATCGATTACAAAAGAATCTATCTATGTATATAAAACAGTTCTGTAACTGACTGACTCACTGACATACAACGCACAGATCAAACCGATGGACCTAAAGGGCCGAAACTTTGCATGGAAATTCTTCTTATAGTGTAGGGGTGCACTAAGAAAGATTTTTGAAAAATTCTTCTTAGATTTTTTTAAATTAAATTTTTAAGCTGTTTTTGTAACTTTTTTTAAGTTTGCATTTAAAATAATATTTTAAGGGTTATAAAATTTATATCACGAGAAAGATCATAAAAATTCCTCTAAGATGAAATCTTTTTCGAATCTTTACCTCCATTTTCTGATTTTTGGTGAATTTTTAAAGATTCATTTTTAGAATTTAATTTATTAAATGATGATCACGTGGTTTCTTTTTCTGGTACTTTAAATTAATTTATCGTCACGTTCATTGCAACGAAATAGACAAAAAAAATTTATTTCTTGCTAATGCGGCAGACGATTGAAAATTGTCCAAAAAAATATTAAAATACAGTAAAAGATATGTTCCTCAAACTGTACTATATTAACTGTACTATATTCTTTAATATGTTCCATTAGATTTAATTTGAATATTTTCTTCTACATTATTTGTCTATAAAAATATTCCTTCCGAATTTTTTATACATATATTTTTTCGTTTTTTTTACATCAATTGCATACATTGATCGTTGTATTTATTATAAATTTATTTAAACATATTTTTGGCATTAATTGCATACATTGACCGTTGTATTTAATTTGAGTGTACTCCGTAGCGAAGTACGGGGTTTCAGCTAGTGCTTACATAATTTCCTACAATCCACACTTACACCTGCACGGTCAACAAGATCCCTCCCCCAAATAGGATCACAATATGTTCCTGGGAATGTCACTTTCATTTATAAAATTGTAAATAACTCCACATTAGAGTTCCTTCGATTACTTTAAAATTCATTTTCCTAAAGTTTGGCATGAGCATCGTAAAACTCTCAGAAACTTATTAACCAGGTAAAGTATACATATTCCTTTCGTAACACAAGACAGTACATCGCTACTATCTCTTTCTAATATGCTTCTAATCCTCTGTAACTTACACAATACCAGAAGGCTATTACACCAGGCGCACATATTAAAAAGATGCATTTAGGACCATTTACGATTTTCACGCTGCGTATTCGAAGGAAACAGAATTATTCTACCATAAGTGCATAATACATATGTACCGCTATCTCCCTCGGTATTACAGTCAAAGGAAAAACGCATTTGTGATAATGAGCTCTTGCCATTATCGCCAAATTCTTAGGCTTGGCAGAAGCTGATGATAAGAGAAGTTCATTCCCTTGGGTACTAAAGTGGAAGAGAAAAAAAACCCATCTTTGCCCATTTTTATTCATAATACGAGTTTCAATAGAATGAAGGTTACCCTAATAAAATATTTTATGTATATAAGATATTTTCTCGCCGCAAATCGTTAATGAACTTGTATTTTGAACCTGGAACATTACAACAGCCTTTGAAATTTAAATGGTTAAACACTTTAAAAATTCACTATTAGTGGATATAGGTTATGAATATCATAACGCCCTTTCGTGGCTGCATGTAACAAGAGGTTTCGAGGGGAAACCTTTTCAGGGAAACAATGTGTTTAAAATGGATCTATATAAGGCAACTGGGCTCGTTATCTTAACCATTAATTGTGCATTCAACCATTAATACTTCGCCATTAAAGTTTCAATTTACAGAAAATTGCAATATTTTAATAACTAGTCAGAATGGAAGGAAGGTGGGTTTAATTTATATAATTAATGTTGAACAATATTTTTAACCGTGTGTATTCTTAATGACGCAGTAAAAAACTATTGATATGATTAACTCATTTTATGGCTTTATGTATTCTGAATATCAAATATATATATATATATATATATATATATATATATATATATATATATATATATATGTGTGTGTGTGTGTGTGTGTGTGTGTGTGTGTGTGTGTGTGTGTAAGTAAAATACCCATTACATCACGTCCTTAAATTATAACTTGAAAGGAAAAACTAGCTCATATTTACATGGCTATAGCTAGTCTCAACCTGGAAGGAATAAAAATTAAATTTGGAATCAGTCTGACCGAATCGTTTATTAGAGCGATAAAAGTAGATCCGTCCATACAGAAGAACGGCTCGGAAGTAATAAACATGTTGCTATTATTTATAGGGTCAGCAGATTTTGGGGCTCTCGATGCGAACCAACTCCTTAATCCAAACGTATTTACATGTAGAAATGCAAAAGCATACGATTCATGATAATTTCTGTGTCTAAGGGTTTTAAAGCCATAAATAAATAATTTTATGGATTGGATTTATGAAAGGGAGCGCAAATGCTAGAATGGAGGACATAATATTTAATATTATATATATATATATAAATAAATAAATAAATAAATAATATATATATATATATATATATATATATATATATATATATATATATATATATATATATATATATATGTATATATATATATATGTTTATATATATATATATATATATATATATATATATATATATGTATGTATATATATATATGTATGTATATATATATATATATATATATATATGTATGTATATATATATATATATATATATATATATATATGTATGTATATATATATATGTATGTATATATATATATATATGTATGTATATATATATGTATGTATATATATATATATGTATATATATATGTATATATATATATATATATATATATATATATTTATATATATATATATATATATATATATATATATATATATATATATATATATATACAGAGAGAGATGTAGACATAAATTGAAGTAAATGCTCAAAATTAGAATAATACCTTATTTTTTAAAGTTAAGTCTGCAATAAATTACAAGCCTTTCGATTCTAGACAAAAAATAAACATATTTAATGAATAAAATTGTGTTGTCATCAGAAATAGAATTTAGAAACTCAATGAATCTTAATAAAAATTCAATAAAACTTAACTTTGAATTTAAATACGTAATTTCGTTATTCAATATTATTGCAAAATTAATTTTTTTTTCAAGTGTCATATACCTGTACAGCTCTGTAGAGAGCTCATTAATATAGTAACAAGTAATCTGCAACTACCTGGTTATTACGCCACCCACTAACTCTACTCTCAAGTGATAACTTATCCGGGTATCATTTTTCCCCTGACAACAACATGGCTTCTAATGGAGGATATATCTTTTATAGGACGGCAAACTGGGAGGAAAGGATTTTTCCTGGTTACCTCATTTAGTGCCATTTGTTGCAAAAGGGGGCAGTGAGAACGAATGGTTCCCTGTCTTCTACAATTCATTTATATTTCCCACTGATCATCCACACCTAACTGTTTTCCCAATCATCACTTTTTTCATCATTTGAGATGATACATTGTGAGGTTTTGTATCTTGTATAAAATAGACTTTTATTTTAGTTCAAGAAAAAACAAAAATTAGGACTGTGTATGCAATAATTTGAAGATATAATCTTAAATTTTATATAATTTGAAATATACTGCCGTTTAGTTGTATTATAAGCAGCATCTACCTATCTATCTACTTCTCTATTTCTCTCTTTACGCACACACACACACACACACACACATATATATATATATATATATATATATATATATATATATATAGGAGAAGGTGGGATTATGGACCCCCTTTTTGTTTTTGGCTCACTGTGGTCATACCAAAGACTGATTTTCAGATTTTCGGGCTCTAATCTCTTCCATAACTCATCATCTAAATATTCTTAAATGGATGTGCTATTAAATCAAATTTTAAGATGTATACAGTCACATAAGTGAAAAATGTCAAAACTTGCAGGTGACCCAAAGTGGTGGATAATATGGACCCCCATCTTTTTTACCAAAAAAAAATCCTTTATCTATTTATTAAACAGTTGGAAACAAAAAAGAGAAATGTTTTCAAATAAAAAAGTGAAAGAAAGATAATATATTACTAAACAACTGGATCATCAAATATTATCTATATAAAAAAACTTTAATTTTGGCGACAAAAGTCGCAAATATAAAGCTCAGCTTCGGGTCCGGTGCACACAAAATGAGTTCATTGTAGTTTCATCACACAACGAATCTGAAGTTCTCCTCATGTGTCATCTTTGAATGCACCTTCACAGAAGATGCACGATGATTCTTGCTGGTCTGGGCCATCTCTGTAAACATATGGACTTATATCCACCCAGAGGGATGAGCTCTTCCAATGTCTCCGGATGGGGTCCATTCATACGCTGATCCGTTAAGTTTTTACGAGGAAATATCATCATTGGTGGGAAATATGTTCCGTCAGGACTCATGCAGCAAACCACAGTTACCAGAGAACCACGTTCAGCTGTAGTCAGAGCTCCCACCTGACGTTTTCTCTTCAACCCGATGACTTGGGAAACTTTTGACTGAACCACACTTAAACCAGTCTCATCTACATTGAAGATTCTGGAAATGATTCCCAGAACACAAGCCTTCCGGAAAATAAAAATAACCCAGCCACCTGCTCACGTGTCAATCCTTCTGTACGTGCATATGACGTCCCTGTAGGTTTTCTGATCGAAATTTGTCTGACGAGTGAGGAATCGGCTTAGCCAGTCTCTCCCTGCTGCTTCATTTATGAAAGTTCGGGATATATTATCGCGTTCAGCCAATTGGAACGCCAATTTCCTCACATCTTGTCGAGCGAGACCGGGAAATACTGACTCCATCTCTAGCAAATAGGCCACTAACTCTTTTTCAGTGTATAATCTGGTAAAATAGGCTTCCTCTCTAGTTTTTGTACCAGGTGATCGCCGAATGGCTAGGCACTGGTATTTGGTTCAGATCCTGTGGGTTAGATTCCCACTGATGGCATAGATGTTTGTAGCCGTTCGGAATTGGCTTTACACTGTAAATCCCGGTATAGTTAGCCCTTCTTTCAAAAGTTGACCGTAGCGCTCCAAACCAAACCCAAACCCTAGTTTTTCTATAACCAAATCTGCTGCTGGTTTATCCACTTGTGAAGCCAATAATCTCAAAGTTATTCTTGATACACCAAACATTCTGGCAGCCTCCTTTAGTCCCATTTCTCCGCATCTTAGCTTCTGGATAGCATCAACCATCTTGACCCTATCCCAACTTCTGCGCACTACAGCGACCTTGCCAGTGGGATATTTCTTCTCAACTTGCATTCTTAGCTTATAGAATAACCGAAAAGTATTACAAAACATGAAAATAAAGTAAATCACAATGAAATCAACTGTAGAATCGCATTTTCTACCGGAAACATTATTATTACATCATCGAAACCGGTTGTTGGTAATATGGACCCGGGTCCATAATACCAGCACCCATGGGGACCATATTTCCAACACCGTCATCTTGGAAACAAACTCGTTTTTCACATTATGAGTTACATCGAATTTAATTTCGAACTAGCTCAAAAGGAACTTCATGTCGTGTAGAATAAGGCACAGGAATCAGTTTTTACAAAACATAGTAGTAGGTATGTAAAATGTTCAATTTTACTTTCCTCAGAAAAAGTTTGAAAACCCGAAAAGCAAACAATTGGCCACAGGACGTTATTCGCGAGTGAACTATGGTCAATGACCTTGACTATCCATTGCAGCCACGTAGGGGGTCTAGATCACAGCTATAATTATCGGCTGCACCTGCGCATAGAGCAGATATTAAAGGGGTCCATAATAAATGCAGGGTCCATAATCCCACCTTCTTCTCTCTCTCTCTCTCTCTCTCTCTCTCTCTCTATATATATATATATATATATATATATATATATATATATATATATATATACACTCATGGACAAACAAATTAGCGCACCAAGAAGGAGTCGTCAAAATGAAACGAAATTTTACATATGTAATGACTATTTTGATATAAGTAAATGATAAGAAAATCAAAGAAAAAGGATAATTTATTTCAGAGAAAAAGGCAAACGAACGGAGGAGTTAATACTCCTTTGGACCCCCTCTAGCGCGAATGCACGATGCGATACGATCGGGCATTGAGTCATACAAGTTCTGTATGATGTCTTGAGACATTTCGTTCCATATTTGCTGTAACCTTGCCTCTAGTTCGTTCAAACTCGTGGGATGCCCAACTCATCGTCCCAAATGATCCCAGATATGCTCGATTGGAGACAAATCTGGTGATCGGGTAGGCCAAGGAAGGGTAGTAACAGTGCGGAGACAGTCTTGTGACACCCTTGCCGTATGAGGCCGAGCACTGTCTTGTTGAAAAATGGCTCCTGGGAGCCGTTGCATGAGTGGCAACACATGTGATTGCAGGATTTCATGAACATACCGCTGGGCTGTCATGATGCCACGGAACAATACTAGGGGTGACCGTGTATTGTATGCAACGGCACCCCATACCATCACACCAGCTGTGGGAGCGATGTGTCGCTGTACAGCAAAGGCAGGATTGAAGCGTTCACCACGGGCTCTCCACACACGAACACGATTGTCATCACTGCCGAGATTGAATCCGGATTCATCGCTAAAGACGACCTGGTTCCATTCCGCTGCAGTCCAGTTTCCTCGTGCGCGGCAAAACTCCAAACGGAGGCGTCGATGGGTGGGCGTCAAGGGCAGCGCACGTAATGGGCGCCGCGATACCAACTGTCCTTCAGCCAGGCGCCCTCGTATGGTTCGAGAAGACACAGAGGCCCCTAGGGAAGGTGCTACCTGTGCCTGGATGGCGGCCGATGAAGCAGTTGGCTGTACACGTGCATTTCTTACGATGTGGCGGTCTTCTCGACGACTGGTCTGTCGAGGGCGTCCTGAGCCTGGTCTTCGTGTACATGACATGTCTCGGGTCCACTGGTCCCAACACCTCCTCACAACGCAATCAGAGCGGCCTAATTGACGAGCTACTCGCCTAGCTGACCACCCAGCTTCCATCATCCCGACGATTCTCCCCCTCTCAAACTGCGACAACTGCTTATATTGTCTTCTTACACGGCGTAATGGCATGTCTATCTCAGCTCTTCCTTTGTAAATGATTCAGCACACTCAAACAAGCTTTGGTTACCTGTTTTATACTCCACAGAGTACGATGTTCAACGCCCTCTACCGGCTATACGTAATGCGCAATCACGCTGCATTTCTAATCATTTGCATATCTCCCCGACATCTACCTTCATTGCAAGTTTCGTTACAATACCGCAATTATTTCTTGGTGCGCTAATTTTTTTGTCCATGAGTGTATATTAAATAAAATGCTAAAAATTGGAATATTCCCTTACTTTTAATGCTCAGATGGTAACAAATTGAAAATCTTTTGATATACATTAGATAATAATTAAATGTTTTCTGGATATGAAACAAACCATAAGATAATACTGGGTATTAAAAATGCTTATTTAAGCTGCATACAATGGATAATAAATGAAGCTAAATTTTTCACCGGAAGACATATTTCTGTTAGTAGAATTTTTAAAAAAATTTAGAAATTACTTTTCAAAATACTCTCCTCTGAACGCATGCACTTTTTTCATCGGTTCTGTCATAGTTGGACATGCAAATATATGTCCTGTTTGGAAGACTCATTTAGACCATTACTATGTAAATCGTTTGATGTTTTCAGTGTCAAAATAAAACCTCTTGAGAGTATGAATCCCACATTAAGTTTAACTTTTGGCTAAGGTAATGCTTTAATTGGAACTTTAGGGAGTCCTGAGAATACCACTTCATTACAAAAGGTAAGGGATTCATAAATCCCGCCGCCCCACGCTTACGCGTATATAGCAAATTGCTACTACTGATAACCGTCGCCACGACGGTAACCCGCTACATGCCAGTTCCAAACGCCGGTCACTCGGTACGTCCCCCAGCCTCGCCACCGCGAGACTCTTCACCACCTCCAAAGTCATAGTCGTTATGCTACTTAATACTATTCACTCCAGCACAACAAATCAGACCATCCTTAACTCCCTTTTTGGTGGTAGCCTCGAGGTGTGGACGTTCATCATCGTCTTTCCTTACTTTCTTCATCTGTCCAATCCCGTCCTTCTCGGCGTCATCTTTTCTTTCAGCAACAATCATCTGTGTCCTGTATTCGTAATCGGTCTGTTCTATAAGACCAATTATATCTGCTTTTCGCCGGCCGCAGCCTTTATCCGTCGGGAAAATGACTAGTATTGTCTTTACTCCCCGTTCGCCTATTATACATCTCTCAATTTCCGCATAACAACTCTTTCTCACATTTCTGAGGCTCACGTGACTTTTCAGCACAAATTTTACAAGTCTTCTCATTTTTACAGTGTTTGGCCACATAGCCATATTTCCAGCAGTTATGACACACGACTGGTTTAATATATTCCTAACATTTGTATAGTTGTCATCCTATACGTACTTTTCCCAATTTTTCCAATTCATCACAAAAGGTAAACTTATGAAATGACACCTCGGACCACCAGATCTGTTAAAGTCCATCGTCCCTGAACACCTGAAGACCAGCCACTACGTAGCAATACCTGAAAACGCAGTCGAAGGTTAATTTCCCAGGTCCGGTGCTTTCCATTGCTGTGGGGCTCGAGGATGCCGGACAAACAGTACAGATCTGTCATCCACTCAAGGCACCCCAAGCCCCTTCATCACAAAAGGTAAAAGATGAAAAGTTGTTTGTGAATATTTCAGAGAGATAACGTTTCAAGAGACACTGTTCTTTCAATATCCTAGTACCGGACGATGGCCGAATGACTTAGGCCCTGGCTTTCGGTAGCACAGCCTGTGGGTTTGTGTACTATTATCGGCAGGGATGTTAGTCTCAGTTTTGAATAGGTATTAAGAATTAGGTATCGGTCTAACTAGCCCTCGTGTAGGAGAAAACGATCGTAGAGCTCTCTAAAATGTAATCAATCAATCAGATTTTCTAAACCACGGGGAAAAATTTCCACCAAAAAAAACAGTAAAGTACTGGCAATTTGAATACCAGTATAATAGCATTAATTTTATTGTAAAATGTGATGTTGCTTTTAACTTCTATAAGTGTTAGATATGAAGAAAGACTAATAATTCGACATATTAATATCGTACATACATGGTGTGATGGTGACTACAGTTTGTGTTCTATGGAAGTCAAACAGAATTTGGTGGCTCTAATAAGAAAAGGAACAGTTTGCCCTGTAACCCCTTACTGAGAGTACGCGAAGAAACTACGGTATCTTTTCTTTGAGATCGCTTCGGTCATTTTATGCTACATGAGGGATAATTAGGCCAGGACATACTGCTTAAACCCAATTCCAATCCGTTACAAACATCCATACCAACAGTGAGACTCGAACCCACAGACTTTGTTACCGAATGCCATAAACCTAGCCATTCGGCCATCTTCAGACTGTTTGTGTGTGTATGTGTGAGTATATATATCTATACTTATATATAAAGAGAGAGTGATTTTGTATGTGGAAGGTAATCTCCAGAACCACTGCACCTATTTGAAAAATTCTTTCACTGTTTGAAAGGTACATTATTCCAGATGGACATAGGCTATATATTATGTATATCTGATCAGTAGAAATAAAGTTAGGGGCTTAATCCTAACAATCTCCATTGTTACCGCTACTGTCCTCTACCGCTTTTTGTGCCGAAGATTCCAACGATCCTTAGCGTGGTGCTACCACGGTGGGCTTTTGTTCTGACGTTAGCGGTTTGAATCTAGCCGTTCTCCGGCACTCCTTTTTCTTTTAAAAAATTAACCTTAATTATTAACTAACGTAATATTAATTTAAGGTATTATTAAGGTTATTTCTAAGGTAAAAAAAGATGTACAATTTATTGACTATCAACTGGAAATTTATTGGTATAATATTTTGTTGAACCCGGACAAAGTCGGGACGGGCCCCTAGTATAATATATATATGTATATATATATATATATATATATATATATATATATATATATATATATATATATATATATATATATATATATATATGTATATATATATATATATATATATATATATATATATATATATATATATATATATATATATATATATATATATATATATATATATATATATATATATATATATATATATATATATATATATATATATATATATACCGGGTGTCCCAAAAATGACCGACGATTTGAAAAACCAATTAAAGAAAAACGGAAGGCGGTAGAAATGTACGGTTTGCTGCATTCTGCTTAGGTAACCAGGGAATTTATTCTCACCAATTTTCAAAATTATTTGCAAAGTTCGTCAACAGAGTGCGCTGCGGACTGGAAAAATCTATAAAACAATGTTTTCAAAATAACCACCGTTTGCAGCAACAACGTGGCGCAGTCTGAGGTCAAAATTCGCAGACGCCCGTGCAATCATTTCAGTTTGAATGTTCTGACAAACAGCAGTGATGTATTGTTCCAGTTCATCTACAGTTTGTGGATTGTGACGATACACCTGGACTTTGAAGTACCCCCAAAGAAAAAAATCGAATGGCGTCAAATCTGGCGAATAGTGAGGCCAATCCATGCCACTTTGCGTATGCTTCTTGCTTTGTAAACATTGTTTTATAGTTTTTCCAAGTCAGCAGCGCCATCTGTTGACTAACTTTGCAACTAATTTTGAAAATTGGTGAGAATAAATTCCCTGTTTACCTAAGCAGAATGCAGCAAACCGTACATTTTTATCTCCATCCGTTTATCTTTAATTGATTTTTCAAATCATCGGTCATTTTGGGGGCACCCGGTATATATATATATATATATATATATATATGTATGAAACGATAACTTTTTATAACCATTAAAGGAAACCCTTATTCAAAATTCTTTTATATTATCGCGTTATGATAACTCCCCTCAACCTGAATTCAACCTGGAAATAACCAAAATAAACTATTAGATTTCCCCCTAAAGCCACGCGTCAACACCGTTATATAGGTGCCGGTGCACACTTGCGGCAAAAGTACTCGGGACGATGCGTTATGTTCAATCTGCGTGGAATGCCCTTCCAGAGCACACTTTCGCGGTGATAGGCGTCAGCGGCAGTCTCTCGTTTGCCACCAACCGAGATGTATCGTACGCGCGCCCAATTATTTAAGAAAAAAGTTGTATTTTCTTACTTAGTCTACAAGCATGTTAATCATGAAAATAGAATTAGAAAAAGGAAGCACTGGATCCATCCATACAACAGTGAGAGGTACTTGAAGGGAGCGTTTAATGTATGTTTGATGGATCTCAGGGAAGATGGTGAAAAGTTTTTTAATTATTTTTGGACGACCCACTTAAAATAAACTTAAATACTTGACCATCTAAAAGTTTTGTTATCTAATGTACTTATTTATATAAAAGTTGTAAAAAATTATACTTACAGGTTGCATTTTTCTCATTCTCCGTTTTTTGGCTGGAGTTCTCAATAATGGTTTCACAAATATTTTCCCAAGCAGACTGTTTCTTTATTCGGTCTTTATAGTCCTCATGACTAACATCCCAAATTATCGGGCGAGATTTTACTTCGTCGATGAAATGTTCGACATCCACATTTTCATCAGACATCGTGTAGGAGATCAAACGCTGCGGCAAATGTGCATTCCCTTGTAAACGAATGAGTACTACAAGCTATCGGGTTACAGGAGTGTGCCGCGATTTCCACAGGAACCTGCCGCGACCTAGGAGTGGCGCCGGTGGCACGTGTGAATCCCAACAGCAGTTGGTCTGTATTTCTTCTTATCGGATTGAAAATAACGCAGCGTCCCGAGTACTTTTGCCGCAAGTGTGCACCGGCACTAACGAAGAATGTTCTACAGACTTCGAGCGACGGTGACTCCATATGACGTTAAGGTCAGGTTCGTGAACTGCCCAATGAGGAGTTCAGTTTCACTCGCACTCGGGCGAGAAAGTTACTCTTTTTTTGGCCTGTTGTGTGTTAACACCGGTACGGAAAAGACGCAGTTTTAGCGCTGCGGGGTTTTTCCCGTATGTCTGGCGTTTTCCGGACAACGAGACGGAAAAATGTTGAACTACTATATAAGGGTTTATCCTAAGTGAGAGATGTCAAGCTGACTCTCCAGCAATAAAAGTTTGTATTTCGGATAACAAAACCGCCTCTTCCTTTCTGACGTTGGTTTGAAGCGACTCTTCATTTCGCCTGCCCCGGTACCACGACTGCATCTCCCCACGCCTACAAAATGTGAATTGAGGTTTTCTACCTGATATCTGGAATAGTTCCAGTTCACCGGCTTGTTGAGCATCACCCCGTCAAGGACATTACACACACACACACACACACACATATATATATATATTAGGGTGGACTAGAAACTTTTTCTTGCAATTCACATTGCCTGAGTCATTATTTGGTGTGAAACTGGCTGAAACAAATTTTCTCCAAATTTCAGCTCAAAATGTTGCCATCTTGTGGTTCCATAACTCAAGTGAATATTTGTATCGCCTTTTTTTAAAGTTTTTAATGTATTTTTATCAAAAAATAAAAATTAATTAATTGAATAATTACTTAATTTGTAAATTAATATTAATTAATTTTTAATAGTAATACTTATTTAACAATTAATATTAATATTTATTGTTAAATGTCAGTGCTAGAAATGGCATTTCGTACATAAATCGCAATTTTGTACTCCAAAAATCTACTAAATGGCAGCACCTTTTCTATTCTGATAGCTATTTTATCATGACCTAAGCAGGCACGTGACTTTTATTATGTGGAATGATTGGTTTTTGTGACCGTTGTCTTTCTTTGATGCTTGACTTTGTTTCAACAACTTGTTTCTAATTTGTAGTTTGAAGCAATAAGTTGTATAAATCGTGATTTATATTTATACGGAATTTTAATTAAAACATAAACATAAACATGACCTCAACTAGGAGTGAAACTTTTTGTAGTGTTTTTGGAACTCCAGTACATATGAAGGAGACAGTGTTCCCATCGTATACTGATATAATGCAGCATTTCCTATGATATATTGTGGAGGAAGAGGAACAAGAAAGATCATTCTGTACAAGATATCAGCGAAATTGTTTTCAGCATTATCAGCATTGAAAGAAGTTGGTAGAAAGACTCATTGCCTGTGGTAAGTCGATCATGAAGTTATTCGTCTTATTATAAATGACAATGAAAAGTAAAAAAATATAAAAAGAATGCCCAAATCTCTAATAGGGAAAATAAGGAAAAATTTTATTGACCAAGCAAACAGTACTTTGTTTGATATTTCTGTATGTAAATATTTAAATTACGAACAATGCAAGTGTTCCGTGAACGTTCCAAGCATGGAGCGAAACTTTTTAGCAGACCAACGGCATGAGAGAAAGAGGGCAACAGGATCTATTGACATTTCTGAAACTCAAAAACTGAAGCGTATAAGAGAAAGGCAATGTATAAGGGAAAATCAGGAAGCTAAAGCTAAGGAATTGAAAGATAATGATCTTTCATCTAAAAATATTACAGATTTAGAAGCAAACGCCTTCTGATTCAGAATTGGAAGATATCTCTGAAGATGATGACGATTACGTTAGTCATGAAGCCAAATGTCAAAAAACAACTGACGATGAACCTCTCTCAACCTCCAAGACAGGCCAAATGAGAATATCATTTGCCAAATCTAACCGTTGGTTGTGATAGAACGGGAGTATTGGATTGGTCAGCTGCTATCATTGCATCCTCTGTGCTTCATGATATAGGGATTGTGTCCAAAGATACTCCATCTAAAGTTATTGACAGGAGTAATCTAAAGAGAGAACGTCAAAAGGTACGATCACAGCTTAATTCTACACAAGTAACACAGTCTTTGTACGCCATCTACTTCGATGGAAGAAAGGACAACACTTGAATGCAAGAAAAGAAGGGAAGTTCTTTATATAGTACTATAGCTGTGGAAGAGCATATTGTTTTATTGTCAGAACCTGGTTCTGTTTATATAGAACATGTGACTCTGGGTCTAGTGCGGATATTATACGAAGCATCATCAACTTCGTTACACAGGAAGCGATTACACTTTCGGAACTTGTTGCCGTTGGGTGTGATGAAACGAACGTCAACGTTGAGAATAAAAATGGTGCAGTTAGACGACTTGAAATCTTTGTTGGCCATAAATTGCACTGGTTTGTATGCCTACTGCATACTAACAAACTACCTCTTCGCCACCTTTTTCAGAAGATTGACGGAAAGGCATCTGGGCCACACCGGTTTTCCGGAACAATAGGAAAATATCTGCAAATGTGTGAAACCCTTGCTGTGACGAGTTTTGTTTCTATTCCAGTTGCTCTGCCTGAAATTGATAAAAGCCCTCTGTGCAAACCAAAATAACTTTTCGATATTTCTAGGGCAGTATCCTCGAGGGTGCCTTCCAGATTTAGCAAACAGAAGTCCCGGAACGATGTCTCATTCAAGATGTCTCATTACAGCCAACATAATTCTGCGCCTATATGTGTCGACTACCGAACCAACAGAACACTCACTCTAGCTCCTAGTAGAGTATGTCATGAAAGTTTAAGTGTCATCCCGGTTTGAAATAAAGAAAATTACAAGAGCTACTCATGGAGCACATCACCTGCACGGAATGATAAAAATAACAGCTCATTCTTGCCAGAAGATTTTTTAAGTCAATTTTCCACAAAGTTATTCAGAGGAACTCTTATTTTTCTCACTCTGAAAACATTCTGTTGGTAATGCTGTTAGATTAACTATCACGTATTCGAGAACTTTCAGAAGAATACTGAAAGTAAAAATTGACTGGAAGGGGAAAATACGCCAATTTGATCTTTCAAATTTAAATTTCGAAACAGAGGAATATTTTGAAATGATTAACTGGGACAATCCTTTGGAACCACCAGCTATCATGAACCTCATTGACGAAGACATAGAAAGTATGACCAGAAACGGTTCACAATTTGAAATAGAGAAGCTCCCTTGATATTCTCAAGCAGTAGAGAGGCATGTGCGACTGGTAACACAAGCATCATTGGTAACATGTGGCGTAGAAGCCAGTGATGGATCATTCGCTGTGGAATCAAGTCACGAAAGGAACTTCCAAAATTTGACACCAAAGATAATTATTTTGGTCCTCATGTGAAATCCAAAATTGAAGATTGATTAAAGTAAATTGCAGGTTAGTGATATTTTTTTAAACGATAATGTTTTCCTGTTTCTTTTTTATAATTAGAACTGTTTTTGAGTCAGAAAAGATATTGTAAACATTAAAATAATATAAAAATTGGTTATTTTACTTTTGACATTAATATTCCTTTCTTTGACCCCATGTGTGGAACCTGAAGACGATGAGTGATTGCTCTGGGATGTTTTTGCAGTGCCTTTTCTGCCAAACAGCACCATTTGTCAGGAAATATTAAAATTGAGTCAGGAAATATTAAAATTTTAAAAAAAATGTTTTTTGGACTTTTTCACTCTACCCTAATATATATATATATATATATATATATATATATATATATATATATATATATATATATATATATATATATATATATACACACTCCTCAGAAACTCTCAATAGAAAAGTATTAAAATAAATTCTTATAAAATACCATTCAAATAGTTACGTTTTAAATTTCATTTGTATGTTATTCATGCTTCTTGTATGGCTGTCTAGATTTACAAAAGGGTGAAGAAAAATGCAGAATATTTCCTTAGGCAAAATCCTGTTACTAACACAACGCGTACCAGTTATACAAATCACTGAATGTCAGATGTTGAATACATACTCGTAGATTAAGAGCTATGTTCTGATTTTATCATATTTATAGATAACTTTAGATTTACTTTAACATTAGATTTTTAAAGGTGTATTGCCATCTTTATTCAGTAAAACATATTATTCAGTTACCTTTTATATTCTTAAAACATGATTAAATATACTGTTCGTAGAGTAACAAAAAAACTGTACATATTTACAATATGCTGTCGCTCAATATGCACAGTTGGCAGTTTTTAGAACTTTCGGTTCTTATTTCCTGGAAGTATATAAGCACCTCTATAATTAAAAAAACAGATTATTCTTAATGTTAGTAAATTTTAATCTTTATTAACAGTAATAATGTACTATAGTGACTCACAAACATCACACTTCCCGTTACGACGATAAATTCTTGTGACAATGAAGATTCCTTTCTCGAATGCCAACATGTAAGAGGTATATCTTCAATTTCCGTTGCTCCCTTTAGCGTGCTAGATGTCTAGAATAATAGGATTTGTTTTCCCTTCGTGGTCCATTTATCTTTAATATTTAATGATCATCATGAATACCCTGCTGTATAGCTCTGTCCAGCATACATTCAACTCCCTGGCATTAACTCAGAAAACGAGGCATTTAATTAAGAAATCAATTGCTGAAGTGCAGGGTCTAGTGACAGCAATACTAAAATAGATAAAACTGTATTAATATATATATATATATATATATATATATATATATATATATATATATATATTAATATATATATATATATATATTAATATATATATATATATATATTAATATATATATATATATATATATATATATATATATATATATATATATATTAATATATATATATATATATATTAATATATATATATATATATATATTAATATATATATATATATATATATATATATATATATATATATATATATATATATATATATATATATATATATATATATATATATATATATATCTATATATATATATATATATATATATATTTCGTCGGGTTTTTTGTCTAAGGGTGTAATTAAGAACATCTCACAAAAATGTATCTATAGGAGGACAATCATGACCAGCGTCAATTGCACATAATACTGAAACTCTTCGATTTCAGTTTTTTTTCTATGAAATTAATTCAGAATAACATTTTTTGAAAGACTGGAAGACAGGACAAGACTTAGTCGGTGGAGAAATGCTATCGGACTGGCCGAGAAAGAAGGCTGCTGCTGTTTTCCGACTGCCCACGTGACAGGAAAGATATGTGCTGCTACCGCCCCAAGGAATACCATATTTTAACTACGCGTTTCGTTAATTAACGTAATTGTGCAAAATTTTCAAATGTGTCACTTGTTTAAAAACTAAAATCGTTACTTTACAATTTGTCTGTATGCTTCGTCTTCCATATAAATTTTTGTATAAATTCATGTATAGAGATATTATTCCATATTTATATTTAATGTTCACGTGATATTTTGTATTTCTCATTTATTTCTTTTAACAGTATAACTCAAAGAATTCCTTTCTTCAAGGTTCATAAAAACATGATTTGTTTTAGGAGATATTGCTTTTATATATAAAAACAATTGCCTTCATATATAAATATAAGAAATGGTATTGAAATTAGTGAATGTATTGAAATGGCATTGAATAGTAAATTGTATTGAAATTAGTGAATATATATATACAATGATTTCCGCTTATAAGAATCAAGTTCGTTATTACTGTTTTTGATTCTTATAAGCGGTTGATTCTTATAGCCGAAATTTAAGTTTTTGGCCAGGCACACGCATACTCCCATATATACATATATTAGATAATTTACCATAAAATACTCTTTTATTTACGTTAATTATCTTTTATTAAAATTATTTTTTATAATTTTAAAAATACATCTTAATTTCTAGACCTATAAGTAGATACACATGATTATAGTAAGAGAAGAAAAAAATTCAATATTTGTTACAACATACCTCCTTAACAGTTTAACATTTCAACTACAGGAAAGGTGCAAGAAAAATTTTTCTATGGTAGTTTGAAGTAATCAAGTTTTCAGGAGGCTGTTTATACCTCTTTCAATACCAATAGTCTCAGACCAAGATTCACCTTCTCGCTTACGTTTCACGGTTTGATAACGTGTTGAATTTAATAATGTCACGTTTGCCTAAGTGATAGTGGACACTTCGCCGAAGATTTATGTGTTTCAGAGTCCAGAAAGCCGCAACCAGGATAAAGAGGTGGGAGAAGGGAGTCCCTGTCTCTGTTTGACAGTGGAGAAAAGTGAAATCGGATCCGGACGGGTAGGATGCCCCTGGGTCAAGCTAATAGGACAGTGTTTAGCAAAAGTGTTTAAGGGGTCACTATTATGTTATGTCTAAGAAAGAAAGGGATGCATTTTACAACTGTATTCCATCCCATCTTATCACTCTTTCTTTTAAAAAAATAAAGAAAGAACTTCGAGCCTTTTGAGGGTTTAAGTGGTTTTTTTTGAAAATTGAAAGGAAAGCAAAGAGTGTAAACTGATTATTAAAACCGGTGGATTGATTCTTTCAAGGGAAAATTTTAACATGGAAATAATGCATTTGTTCTTGTTTTTGCGATATTGATTCTTATAACCACTGATCTTTATAAGCGGTGGCTACTGTATATATATATATATATATATATATATATATATATATATATATATATATATATATATATATATATATATATATATATATATATATATATATATATATATATACATATCTGTACATTCTTTCATACATTGCTTAGAGTGGTACAAAGGAATATTTATAACATATTTCTTCTATTTATTTGAAGACAGTTTGTCTTTGAGTTTCTGCCCAAGTCTTCAATATATCTGTCTGCGATAGTAATTTTCTCTTTGTGGCGTTTCATTTATTTAGATGTTGTTTTTTGCGATATTCATTCCTTTCTACTGTCTATTTTTTTTAACTTAAGAAATATATAAATGTTCTGCTTGAGTTTTGGAGGACGACTGTTTTTCATTTTAACTTTTTATATCTATAGACTTGTAGATGTACAGTTATTTTTATAAATTAGAGAATTCGGAGTCAGAGGACAATGCTCACAACTAAACGTATATACATGAATTTCTGAAAAAAAAGTAACAAGAATTTGTGTGAGCCATTTTATGGATTTAGAAACACACTAGCTTGTAGTTACCGTTGGTACTAATAGGAAGCAGTTGATGCATCTCGAATTTTAAGATTTCGCTTGCGCCAATGTGGTGGTTTTGTGTAGGGTTTTACTGGTCGATCAGAAGTTCCCAGGATAATATATCCTCTTTAGATACTGTACATATTGCAGGGGTTATTTGATAAATAAATACGTTATGATTAAGACAATATATACACAGAACATTTTTGCAAGCCATGCAAAATTACGGGAGAAGAATGACTGTACGTATATACTGAATTGCCTATCTCTGTCTTCACCTTCAGGGAGGCAAAGATATTGGATGCTTAGGAAAATTTTCGGTTCAGGATATTTTACTTCTTTTTGTTTGTTTATTCTTGATTTTATTTTCATATAATCTTGTAGGCCACAATTGTGTAGTCTAAAGTTTAAAAAAAAATTAAGGATGGTAAAGAAATAAAATATTTATAATGGCTTCTAACACCACCAGTTGAGTCAGAAGATTCTTCATCCATTATTTTAAATTGAAAATTATTAAGTTTTAAAAATACTATTAAAATTCATATCTAAAAATATAGGCAATTTGCACACATCTTTGCAAATGCATTTTTAAATGGCACATCACGAAGCTGAGCTTGTTTATTCTTCTACGATGACCAATATTTTTAACAGAAATGTTTCATGGTTTGGTCAAATTGCTTATCTACAGTGGCTCCCAAAAGTGTTCGTACACTTACGAATTTCAATGAAATAGGGGTCTATCCATTAATTAAAATGAATATTTCAGAATGGGCATTCAATAAAAAGATCTATAATCTATTCTTAACAAAACTACATGAAATATTTTGGAAACATAGTGAAACTTTATTTTTAAGAAACCAGTAATCAAAAAGTAACAAAAACTTTATCTCACAAAAGTCATCGTACACTGATATATTTTCGGATAAATTCATAATTAAAATTATCGTCTGGCGCTTTATTTTTATTTTTGAATTGTGGTGGCATTTAAAATGTCGTTTGGCTTTAATTTTTGCTTGCCTACTCTGTAATATTCTCTTACAGCACTATTTATTATTTAAAAATGGCTCGTAGTCGTAAAGAAGCAACAAACAGCATTCGAAAATTGATTATTTTTCATCATAGTAGTGGTAAATCAGTTCGGAATATTGTTAAATTACTTAATTTATCCCATTCTACTGTGCAGTATGTGAAAAAACGCTTTAAAGAAGAAAATTGGATCGAAAACAAGGTAAGAAAAGGCCGTCCGGCAAAGTTAACAAAACGTGATCAGAAATTTATAATTAGAAAATTTGTGAAAAATTCACGTTTGAGTGCTGTAAAAGTTTCTGCAGAATTCAATGAAACAATTTCTACTTCAATTTCACCTGAAATTTTTTGACAAGTTCTCAGAACAGTTGGATTACATGGGCGTTCTGCCCATAGAAAATTTTTTGTGAGTGAGAAAAACAGAAAGTTTAGGCTTTCCTTCGCACTATCAATGATAAATAAGCCCCAAACCTATTGGAATAATGTCTTATTTGCCGATGAACATTTTTGGTGCTGACGGGCGTATAATTGTATGGAGAAGAAAAAAATGAGGAACTTAATCCCAAGAACTTAGTAAGAACAGTTAAGCATGCCGGTGGAGGTATCCTTGTGTGGGGGTGTATGTCAGCATCAGGACTAGGAAATTTGGTATTTATTGATGGCATAATGAATCATTCTGTTTTTATAAATATTTTAAGAGACAATTTAAAATTATCAGCTCAAAATTTTGGTATTGGAAACAACTTTGTTTGTTATCACGATAACGATCCTAAGCACACGGCTCAACGTTCGCATCTGGTGTCTCTATAACTGTTCACAAGTTTTGAATACACCACCTCAATCGCCAGATTTAAACCCAATAGAACATATTTGGAGAGAACTGGAGGTTCGAGTACGAAAACACGACATTCACACGAAAAGCGAACTAAAAACAATTATGATTGAAGAATGGATGAACATTGATGCAAAAATTACAAAAGAAATAAAGCAATCTATTCCCAGACGTTTAAAAGCTGTTGTGGATGCTAAAGGATATCCTACTAAATATTAATTTAACGAAAAATTAGAATATTTACTAATATGTAGAGATTTTTTACAAGTGTACGATGACTTTTGTGAGATAAAGTTTTATTACTTTTGGATTTTTGGTTTCTTAAAAATAAAGTTTTACTATGTTTTCAAAATATTTCATGTAGTTTTGTTAAGAATAGATTATAGATCTTATTATTAAATACCCATTCTGAAATATTCATTTTAATCAATGCATAGTCCCCTATTTCATTGAAATTCGTAAGTGTACGAACACTTTTGGGAGCCACTGTATATATATAAAACAGTTCCGTAACTGACTCATTCACTGACTGACATACAACGCACAGACCAAACGGCTGGACCTAAAGGGCTGAAATTTTGCATGGCGATTCTTATTATAGTGTAGGGGTGCACTAAGAAAGATTTTTCAAAAATTATTCTTAGATTTTTTTAAATGAAATTTTTAAGCTGTTTTTTTACTTTTTTTTACGTTTGCATTTAAAATAATACTTTGAGGGTTATAAAATTTATATCACGAGAAAGATCATAAAAATTCTTTTAAAATGAAATTTTTTTCGAATCTTTTCCTATATTTCCTGATATTTGGTGAATTTTTAAAGATTAATTTTTAGAATTTCATTTATTAAATGCTGATCACGTGATTTATTTTTCTGGTACTTTAAATAAATTTATCGTCACGCGCATAACAACTAAATAAACAAAAAATATTTTTTTTCCTTGCTAATGCGGCAGACGATTGGACATTATCCAAAAAAATATTAAAATACAGTAAAAGAAATGTTCTACAAACTGTACTATATTAACTGTACTATATTCTTTAGTATGTCCTATTAGATTTGATTTGAATATTTTCTTCTAGATTATTTTATCTATAAAAATATCCGTTACAATTTTTTATAAATATATTTTTTTGTTTTTTTATTATATTTTTTTTGTGTTCTTTATATTAGATTTAATTTGAATATTTTCTTCTACATTATTTTATCTATAAAATTATCCTTTACGATTTTCTTATAAATATATATATATACGCTGAAAACCCGTGCTTCGCTACGGAGTACATTGAAATTAAATACAACGGTCAATGTATGCAATTAATTCCAAAAAAAAAATATATATATATATATTTATAATAAATACGACGATCAATGTATACAATTGATGTAAGAAAAACATATTTATAAAAAAATCGTAAGGGATATTTTTATAGGCAAATTAATGTCCAATCGTCTGCCGCATTAGCAAGAAAAAAATATTTTTTTGTCTATTTTTTTTTGCACGTGACGATAAATTTATTGAAAGTACCAGAAAAATAAATCACGTGATCAGCATTTAATAAATTAAATTCTAAAAATTAATCTTTAAAAATTCACCAAAAATCAGGAAATGGAGGTAAAAATTCGAAAAAAATTTCATTTTGAAGGATTTTTATGATCTTTCTCGTGATATAAATTTTATAACCGTCAATGTATTATTTTAAATGCAAACGTAAAAAAAGTTTAATAAACAGCTTAAAAATTTAATTTTAAAAAATCTAAGAAGAAATTTTGAAAAATCTTTCTTAGTGCACCCCTACACTATTAGATGAATCGCCATGCAAAATTTCAGCCCTTTAGGTCCAGTGGTTTGGTCTGTGCGTTGTATGTCAGTCAGTCAGTCAGTCAGTGAATGAATGAGTCAGTTACGGAAGTTTTCTATATATAGATTGATGTAGAAAAAAATGATATATTTATAAAAAAAATCGTAAGGGATATTTTTATAGACAAAATAATGTCCAATCGTCTGCCGCATTAGTAAGAAAAAAAATATTTTTTTTGTCTATTTAGTTGTTATGCACGTGACGATAAATTTATTTAAAGTACCAGAAGAAGAAATCACGTGATAGCATTTAATAAATTAATTTCTAAAAATTGATCTTTAAAAATTCACCAAAAATCAGGAAATGGAGGTAAAAATTCGAAAAAAATTTCATTTTGAAAGAATTTTTATGATTTTTCTCGTGATATAAATTTTATAACCCTCAATGTATTATTTTAAATGCAAACGTAAAAAAAGTTTAATAAACAGCTTAAAAATTTAATTTAAAAAATCTAAGAATTTTTGAATAATCTTTCTTAGTGCACCCCTACACTATTAGAAGAATCGCCATGCAAAATTTCAGCCCTTTAGGTCCAGCGGTTTAGTCTGTGCGTTGTATGTCAGTCAGTCAGTCAGTGAATGAACGAGTCAGTTACGGAACTGTTTTATATATATAGATATACATATTTTTTTTTCCTATGGCTTTATTTGGAAAATTAATCCATATTTACAGGCAACACAAACAGCAAAGAACTAAGCATTGAATAGATGCATAAAGCACAACAGTGAACAAAGTCAGATAAAAGGTGTTAAAAGTTCATAGAAAGTTCATCATATCTCTAGCGTCCCAGTATAATGTGGTAAAGTTCTCACTTTTTTGGGCTTCCGGATCAAGTCCTGGGCATGTAAGTAAATGATCTGCATTCATATTGCCAACCCTGCAGACCTGGCATTCACTTTTGATTAGGATGCCAATTCGGTTTAAATGTTCTGCTAGACAGTCGTGGCCTGTTTTAAGTCTGAAATGTGCCACTGCTTCTGTACGGGATTTATGACTATAGTCTTTCCAGCTGTCATGGATCTCTTCCCAACGTTTCCCTTTAGATAGCAAGTTCTGCTCTGTCTTAAGTTTAAAGAGATTTTGTTGTAGATGTTTTTCTTTATTGAGCCTGTAGAGATTGGATGAGTTATCTGTTGTTCTAGGGTTCCCTTCTTTGCTAACGAGTCGGCTCTTTCGGTACCTTCAATGCCAACGTGCGATGGTATCCATTGAAACACTATCACTTTATTATTGCTTTCAAGGAGTTTAATATTTTGTTTTATTTGGGAGATACCAGGCAATTCAGTGCGACCATTCGTCGTATTATATCACACGTGCCTCCTGGGTGGTGCTAAATGAGTAACAACTCTGGCTGAAGGCTCACCGCGAAGTTATAAATATATATATATATATATATATATATATATATATGTATATATTTTACATTAATTGTATACATTGATCGTCGTATTTATCATATAATACACTCATGGACAAAAAAATTAGCGAACCAAGAAATAATTGCGGGATTGTAACGAAACTTGCAATGAAGGTACATGTTGGGGAGATATGCAAATGATTAGAAATACAGCATGATTGCGCATTACGTATAGCCGGTAGAGGGTGTTGAACATCGTACTCTGTGGAGTATAAAACAGGTAACCAAAGCCTGTTTGAGTGTGCTGAATCATTTACAAAGGAAGAGCTGAGATAGACATGCCGTTACGCCGTGTTCGAAGACAATATAAGCAGTTGTCGCAGTTTGAGAGGGGGAGAATCGTCGGGATGATGGAAGCTGGGTGGTCAGCTAAGCGAGTAGCTCGTCAATTAGGCCGCTCTGATTGTGCTGTGAGGAGGTGTTGGGACCAGTGGACCCGAGAGATGTCATGTACACGAAGACCAGGCTCAGGACTCCCTCGACAGACCAGTCGTCGAGAAGACCGCCACATCGTAAGAAATGCACGCGTACAGCCAACTGCTTCATCGGCCGCCATCCAGGCACAAGTAGCACCTTCACTAGGGGCCTCTGTGTCTTCTCGAACCATACGAAGGCGCCTGGCTGAAGGAAAGTTGGTATCGCGGCGCCCATTACGTGTGCTGCCCTTGACGCCCACACATCGACGCCTCCGTTTGGAGTTTTGCCGCGCACTAGGAAACTGGACTGCAGCGGAATGGAACCAGGTCGTCTTTAGCGACGGATCCAGATTCAATCTCGGCAGTGATGACAATCGTGTTCGTGTGTGAAGAGCCTGTGGTGAACGCTTCAATCCTGCCTTTGCTGTACAGCGACATATCGCTCTCACAGCTGGTGTGATGGTATGGGGTGCCATTGCCTACAATACACGGTCACCCCTAGTATTGTTCCGTGGCACCATCACAGCCCAGCGGTATGTTCGTGAAATCCTGCAACCACATGTGTTGCCACTCATGCAACGGCTCCCAGGTGCCATTTTTCAACAAGACAATGCTCGGCCTCATACGGCAAGGGTGTCACAAGACTGTCTCCGCACTGTTACTACCCTTCCTTGGCCTGCCCGATCCCCAGATTTGTCTCCAATCGAGCATATCTGGGATCATTTGGGACGACGAGATGGTCATCCCACGAGTTTGAACGAACTAGAGGCAAGGTTACAGCAAATATGGAACGAAATGTCTCAAGACATCATACAGAACTTGTATGACTCAATGCCCGATCGTATCGCATCGTACATTCGCGCTAGAGGGGGTTCAACGGAGTATTAACTCCTCCGTTCTTTTGCCTTTTTCTCTGAAATAAATTATCCTTTTTCTTTGATTTTCTTATCATTTACTTATATCAAAGTAGTCATTACGTATGTAAAATTTCGTTTCATTTTGCCGACTCCTTCTTGGTGCGCTAATTTTTTTGTCCATGAGTGTATATATATATATATATATATATATTTGGCGTGAATTGCATACATTGTCCGTTGTATTTAATTTGAATGTACTCCGTAGCAATGTACGGGTTTTCAGCTAGTTTAGGTATATTTAAAAACTTTACTGATTGGTTTCACCCCTACGAAAGAAAATTATACACATATTCAGAAGAAAAGTACCGTATTTTTCGAACCATAAGACACATTTTCACATAAAAAATCGAATAAAAATTGGGGTGTGTCTTATGGTACGAAGATATCATTAAAATAAAATAAACATTTTATTATATGTGTTATATATATATATATATATATATATATATATATATATATATATATATATATATATATATATTAAATTATATATTTTTTTTCTTAATTAAGTAATAAATTGAAAATATCTTTATATACCTAACAAAATACAAAATATACTTTTCTAAAAATACTCTTTTAAATAGGTGATGCCTCCTTTGGCCCAAAAAATACTGTAACTATAGTTCAAAGAATGTTGTATCACTGGTTGATTACTGTTTAAAAAATTTAGATTCACATCTCGCTTCAATTAAACTTTTACAAGAACTAAACAGTAAAATTCTCTAGAAATTTTAGTGTGGATTAACTTTTCGCGAACGAAAAATAATTTGGGCATTAAATTGAGATCTCTCTGAAAAAAAGTACGAATAACTAAGGACTTGTAATCCATCTAATGTTAAATAATTATTTCTCTCAAAATATGAAAATCTTCGATCCGGCATCAAAAACAAAAGAAAAGGTAAATTAACATTGCTTTTCTTAAACAAAGACTAGAGTGACTCAAAAAAGTCGATTGTTTTCTCTTTATTGTCTTTCTTTTGTACAAAACATTTGTAAGAAAACTGATTTTCAGTGAATACTCCAAGAAATACAAATTAGAAAAGTAAGGTTAATGCACCTCATCATATTAAAATTTACTTTTATAAAAAAAAGTATTTCTAAGTAAAATAAATAACAGTAAAAGAAAAATAAATAATTTATCTCTTTAATTATCTTTTTGAATTAATAATTATCGCTTTTCCGAAGTTAAATTTCTTTCTTGTATTTTCAATAACCTTTTGTGTTTTTTTTCATTATTTTATTTACAAGTGGTAAAACTTTTAAGAATCCTCAGAAAATATGTCGAAATACGTTTCAAATCAAATTGGATGCGCATTTCTTGATAGTGTAACTTTTTATTAGGCGTGATTAACAAATGTTCCAAAGCAATGCCGCGTCTTCTCATCGTATTTAATTACACATAGTCACACGTAGTTCCGTATACATAGGTCGTAAGTATGTTTCTTTAATGTTTTACCGCAGTAATATTTAAGGTTATTTGGAACTTTTCCATTGATTTACAGTGCTTCAAATGAAAGTACTCCGAAATAGAATGAACTATCTCTACGCACACACCCCACACATATACACGTAATTGTAAACATCTACATAGCCTGAAGGTGTATTAAATCTCCCTTTCACAAATTGAAAATCATTCATCTGGGTATGCGAAATTGAATATAAAGACATGCTGCTTCCATATATTCCATATATTCCAATATAAATTTCCAATTCAATTTGTGGCAATGGTGAGACCTAAATAGTGAGTCAGCAGTTTTCTTATAGGTTGAACAGACGCACGAATTCTCAGTCCTCCTCATGAAATGTGGGGCTCCGCTGGGAAAAAAACCTTTGATGAGAGACTAATTAACTCCAAATGAATACAACCGATGAAAATAATAATATTCTACCGGTCTTGTAATCGGTTCACGGCCTCTGTTGAAGCCATTTGGAATAACGACATTGCTTTTAACTTCCTTTACCAACATGTAGAACTCTAAAAGACCCTAACTTTAAAATCTGCACTTCCTTGAAAATCTCGCCTTATAAATGGGAATTTTCTTTCAAGTTAAAACTCCTATTTCTTGTTGCCTTAAGAACACACCTTGATTTATTCAATTTTATTCATGTGAAATTTCTTCTCTCATTCTGTATAATTTTTAATATATGTTATTTAAACAGAAAATATTTATTACCATTTTTATTACATCTAAATAATCAGTACGACGGATTCTTCATAAGACAAAATCACCCTTATTAGAGATTTGGATAAAAGTCCAGTTTTAGTAGAAAGCTATTTAATACAGATCACGCAGGTAATCCAAAACTCTTTTGGTAGATTTACTCTCCAGTGAGTAAGCGGCAGTGTATAAAGCAGCTTTCCAATGAAAGGAGGAAATGTAATATCTGCATCAATCTTCAAATGTTGTTTGCGGCATTTAAAAACTTTATGTTCATAACAAGTCATGATATTTGAGTGAAAGTGTTAAAAAATACAAAGTCTATTCGAAACATTAGGAATATAAAAGGAAAATAATAACAAACTAAATTATTGAAAACCAAGAGTAATAAATGTAATATACCGTATACATTTTTCTATAACATAAATCTCAGAAACTGAATTGAATTGTGCCATGCTTGTTTTTGTCCATACATCAAATAACTGAGAACTTAGAAAGCGAAATTTCAATTCTGATACATGAATTTAACTCATTTTGCCCGCCATGAGTATCTGAGACTTATATTTTATTTTATCTACTACTGTTTTTCATATATATACTACTATTTTTCATATGTATATTGTCTACCAAAGACAAAAAAATATTTTTGAGAAAGTATTTAGCCTTATATCCTTATTTCCTGGGGTCATGAAAAAATATCGATGATAAAAAGGGGTCATGAATAAAAAAAAGTTTAAGAAGCGTTGACATGGAGCGTAATTATAATATTATAATATTAAGGGAATGGTAGACATTACAAAGAGATTTTTTAAATTTTTACCTAAGAGATATGGAATTTTGCTTATATAATCATTAATGAATAACTATATTATATACCTTATATTTTTTAAAAATATCTTATATTTTAAAAATTGATTTTTAAAAAAATGCTCTTTGCTATCCAATTTTTAACTTCCCTTCTTTTTTTTTGCATTTATATTGCTTATAAATACATTTTGAACGGAGTTATGTATTACTCTGTGCTTTCGTAGAGTAGTTAATTTTTAGAAAATATTTTTACTCTTGTACTCTGAATTTTCGTGAGATTTTTGCCCTTTTCTATATCTCAAAGTTAAACTTTGATAATCTGAATGATGTCGAAATCTAAAATGGATACATAACTTTATTTTGATGTATTGCAGGAGTCTTTATTGTAAATTTTATAAAATTTCGTTAAAAATTATGACGCAAGGAGCATTTTAAAGACTTGCAAATCTGGAAATAACTCATTTTGAGAAAAAGCCATTTAAAAGATGTTTTTCCCCTACCTTTAATGCTTACTTTTCTAGAGTCATCAAGTTTTCATTTTACATTTCACTACACATTTTAAATGCATTTTATTCCAATACTTAACAATTTTTTAAATTAAAAAAATATTTTTTTTCGAATTTTGGTAATTTGAAAGTCCACTATCCCCATAATTAATCACAGTAGAGTGAAAAAGTCCCTGCATTCTATGCCGTTAAACACGCACGAATTGAAGGTTTCGAAGACACCGTCAGTTTTCGATAAATACAACGACCAGGAAAATATTTCAATGCAGGATGAAATAGCATGAGAAATTACTTTTTAAATCACGTGGAAATTAAAACGTACTTGCGTAACATGTTAAACACACAACAATGTTTTTAATAGAAATTTGTATTCCTTGTTTAATTATGCTGTTTGAGATCCTATTGGAGTAGATTTTATAGTAGTTTAGCTTGCATATATTCCGATTCAAACAGGAAATGTCTTAAATATTTTAAAATGATTTCACAATTTTGTTATTACTTTCTACGTGAAACTACGAAAAATCTATGCTAAACTGAATAAATTTGGCAAAAAGATGGTATTTATTTATTTTTGTTTTAAAAGGCTTTGATATATTTGCACTTGCAATCAAAATTAGGTATTTTGTAACTATGAGGCGATATTTGTCGGCAAAATTTTCTCCCTAATGGATTTGACGATCACTTTAAATGCGTCCAATATAAATATTTATGAAAGAGTGAATATAATGAAAACTGCCTTCCGAAACGTGTTTGTTATCCGGAGATTTATTTCAAAAGTTAAGAAGCTCTTGAACTTCTACCAAGAGTTAATCGTGCTTAATGTTTCGAAAATTTAAAATGATCATGCGTATAAAACACTGCAGATTCTCAAATGAGATTTAAATGGAAATATATTTTAATGGTTTCTGGTCAATGGCTTGGTTGCGTATTTTAAAATAGAAGACAACGTCTTAATGTTTGACGATTTCACGGTAAATTAGTAAAATGTATCTACTTTTTCGTGCATAAAACTGTAATAGGTCTGGATATTCCTCCCGAATATCAGTTAAGTTTCATGTTCTCGCCGAATGCTTCAGCTTCAAAACTCTTTTTTAGGATAAACAATGACTAAAATAAATCATGCTCCTATGATGGGTGTCGGTATATCGAATCACTTCTTATTCGATAATGCATATGAAACAATTTATTTGAATAAATCGAATTATACTATTATTCTCTGTACACTTCTTTTAGGGTGGAAATTCTTATTCTTTAAGAAAATTCTTCGTGAAACTAAGAATGAAACATAAAATTTTCTATTAGTGTAATCGAATATATTCAAATAATACGGCACATATGCAAGACTTTATTTATCATTTTTATAATCCTGCACAAAAAGTTTATAAGGCAATTGGAAATTACTAAAAGTAATCAGACTATTTCATATAAGGATTTTTCAAGAAGATATATTCATGTACTTAGAACAACGTATTTTAAACTTATTTCTCACTCTTTCATCTAGCATCTGATTTATATACACTGAGTTACCAATATGAAAATTAAAAGCAAAGAATGCTTTGAAGTTTGTTATATAGGAAGAAAGTTAATTTATCAGTCTATTTCAATAATAGATGTTACATGTATTTGCTAATAGAACACAATTTACTTGAGAGCAAAACCTATGATATCAGGGCTTGCAATCTTATATATATAAATAAATAAATATATATATATATATATATATATATATATATATATATATATATATTTATTTATTTATTTATTTATACAAATGCCAAGGCATTTTGACACTAAGTCATTAGTCTATGTCTTGCCTCCCAATATCTTTGTACAATAGAATTAAAAGAAATAAGTGCAGAGCACACATCAATATGGCTAGAGTCCATGACTTGTCCAGAATCACATAGAGTACACAAAGGGGAGTCCTTCACACCAATTCTGAATAAATGGGCATTCAGACAGTCGTGTCCCGTCAGGAGTCGAAATGACGCAACAGCCACTGGTAAATATATATATATATATATATATATATATATATATATATATATATATATATATATATATATACATATATATATACATATATATATATACATATATATATATATATACATATATATATATACATATATATATATATACATATATATATATACATATATATATATATATATATATATATATATATATATATATATATATATATATATATATATATATATATATATACATATATATATATACATATATATATATATATATATATATACATATATATATATATATATATATATATATATATATATATATATATATATATATATATATATATATATATATATAATGCCTTACTAAAGTTATAGCAAATTTTTTAGTTCGTGAATGTGTGAAAGTTTTAGTAAACGGTAGATCCAAATACCATTCCTCGTTTAAAAAGTTTAAATTTCCACAAAAACAAGATTTAATTAATCCTAGAGTTTTATCGAAATTTGAAATTGTTTACATAGTACCTTTTTCTTTTCCAAATGCAATAAATCGTCGCTGCAAATAATTGCCAATCTCCCTTATTTTATATTATTAGTGAATTGGTGGCAATTTGGGACTATTATTTAATTTTTTTATCAATAATCGATTATTTAATATCTCCAACAGAGAAGAATGTTTGAAATAAAATACTTCACAACTCTTTTTTATTTTGGGAAGATAGCAAAGATATGTAACTATTCATAGATCAGTACATTCAGGAAATCATACCCTCTTTCAAAAAACTTACAGCTCACTTCAAGTTTAAAGACCCAAAGATTGACCTCCATCTACACAATTATCTGAAAATGCCCCAAATTCTGAAACCATTTTGCTACCCGAAACTTTTTATGCTCTGCTGACGCCAGTTTATTACGAGCAATCTCGAGATCCAGTGCCCTTCTCACACACATTGTTTTTTACCTCTTGCTTAGTGTTGTAAGAGGAAATTATTATAGAGAGTAAATTAGGGTTGGATAGTCACATTTTCTTTATGGATATTAATTCAATGCATAGTGTGTTTTCTTTTAAAAAAATGTTGACAGCGTTTTAACAATTTAATAGGTGGCCACCGTCAAGCATGACGACTGGATAGTAAATAAATGGATAAATACACAAATTATACTCAACACATCATTGTCAAATGTTAAAAATCATAATATTGAGAATAGAGAAGTACACTATAAAAAATTACTATTGAACCCAATAAAAAGAAATACGGTTACTCAACAGTGCGCAATAAACATTTTCCGTCAGGTTTAATGCTATATCTCACAAACATAATTAAGAATAAAAATGGTAGACAGAGAGCTAGAGAGATTCCTCGGAATAAACAAAATAACGTGTTTATCCGGCCTCGAGCTTAGTAAGTATTTGAAGCCAGATTTAAGCATGCCACTGAGCATGCGCAGAAAGCAATTTTTAGTTGAAAATTATCGCTAATTGAAAGATATTGCTGTTGCAAGAACCAAATTTTACTCATCTGTATAGATTAATATATTTCGTTTAAGACCAAAGTAAAGTAAATTGATGAAGTAAATTGATACAGTAGTTTTCTTTCATGGACTGCCCAAAGAGTCGGCTTAGCAATTTAAATGTACAGAGAGTCATCTTAGAGTTATGTGTATGAAACATAAATGGATTTTTTTTTTACAATTGGAAAGTATTTTCCAAAAACATTACTCAAATATTCGTAAAATATAACAAATAAACATATATTTGTAAATATTCAAAAATTCGAAAATATCAAACATCTTAAACTCTTTTGGTTTCAGGCAATTCGGAGAGGGAACACTTAGCGTGTACAAATATCCCTAACACAGCTGTTTACTCCTAAATTCTTTAATATTTTTATATTTTGAGAATAAATTGCGTAAACGTAATGCTTAAAGTTAAGGGATAAAACGTACTCAACAGATAAATATTTCATAAACTAAACTCGACTACTATATTCTGCGTTCTTCCCGTTATGTCGCAGTGGTTTTCCAAATGAGCGACTATGTTACGGATGAAGGATTAGCTAATTCTTAAGACCAGAGATTCGATCAGCCATAGCTACACCATTTCTTCAAAGAATAGTTTCGAAGTTTATACGGCGCGTTTTAGAGTCTCTAGAATTTATATGATCAGGAATCACTGAAGCGTAGTTCTATCAAAAATTAATGCAACATTTCCAATGTCATTAATTTGAAAACTCAGATGAAACAGGTGACACAATGGAAATTTAGTATTAATAAAAAATTTTCGGGCTACTGAATATCAGATATATTTAATAACCCTCGGGATGAAGAATGAAGAATTTTCGACATTAAAGAGGGAGACCTAAGAATTAACCTGTGTATTTTGTAAACAGTTTTTTTTATGTGAAATTATTTTGAGTTGAGGCAAGACAACTATTTTCAAATATAAAATTATTAAACTAAAATATATTAAAATTTATAAAAAGATATAGATGAGATAAATAGGCGATAAGTATAAGTATGCATGATAAAATATAGATAGACATTTTATAAATATTACCTATTGTCATTTTATCACGCTTACTTATATACCTACGATATGTTTAAATGTATAACATATTAAAGGCTAACCTTGACTTGTGTGATTTCAAACTTTGCTTATCCTGTTATTCATATCTATCAGTAATTGAACAGGAAACTTTTGCAGCCTTGCAGCCTTAATTGAAATTTATTATTATAAAATATGCAACTGTATCTTTAAAACATTTCTAAATAATATTTATCTAAATTTCATCTCCCCTATCACAAACTTGACATGTAATCTCTTTTGTTTTCTTCCACGTGTTTGAATTTTTCTGCGCTTATTGATACTGCAAATGAAAATTAATAAAATTATTTTATTATGATTTTCTCGGTTTACAATTTTTACGTCAAGTATGGTGCATGGTATTAAAAATTGAGAATACAGGAGCCATTCGCAATTTTTACAGTTTTCACGTTACACATTCTGACACGCAAATCTGGTGGGCCGACAATGCAGTGATTACTTTGCTGTCAGAATTTCATATTATTGTTGCAACGTCTATGCAAATGATACTTTAAAAATAGTTAAAAGTCAAGGACGTAGAGGAATTAGATATCAGTTTTTCATAATAAATAGTTTACTGTTATCTGTTGATGGTAAATTTAAAGATAGCCTTTGAAATTGCTTAAATATTTTCTTTGAATAAAACTGGATTATCGGAAAAGAATAAAAAAAAATAATAAAAAGAAAAAGTAAATAAAAAGAAAGAGTAAATTAAAAGAAATGAAGCATTTAAATTAGGTTTACGCCATTATTTTATCTATCAACTCAAAAGGAGATATGCCTGATCTAATTTAGATTTGGACCAGATGACAAACCATAATTGTTAATCAAATTTCAAACGTAAATTATGATGCATAAGATTATTCCAAAGGCACATGTATTCAATCATCTTATTAAGTAGTGCCACCAAAAAAGTTACTGATTTGAAAGCAATTTTGACTTGTCAAGGTAATACGAAAAATTATAGGAAAAATTAACTATTAAACTCTTATTTATTTTTAGAACGTCCACATTATTTTGTTTTTAATTTTCTAATATGTGTTAAGAGAGAAATTTATTTTAAAAGAAAAAAATATTAGACTAAAAGTATAAAACAAACTAAAGTGAGATGAAAAGTCATACATGAGACTATATATAACAGTTTTTTTATTTTAATATATTTACATCCATCATACATTTATTCATATTAAAATTTTACTTCATGCTCTTTATAGAAATAAATTAATTAATTTTAAATTATATTGATTTAACTTTCCAGGGCTGATATATTACCATACAAAAATTAAATTAAGTGTTGCCATACACTTAAAATATTTTTTCTTTATGAATGCTAATGGAAAGATTAACTCCCCTCCCCCCCAAAAAAAACGGAATTGTACTATAATATCATTGTTATATTATTACACTTTATGCATACGTACTGACATACAAACGTGCATACTTGCATTCATATGTCTGTCTGTACATACGGAATTCTTTTTTTAAATGTACTTCCAATATTTCGGCTGGTCCCCGTATATACAAGAAATAATTGTAATATTATCTTTGTACCTTTTGTACGCACCAGACTAAACTTTCTAGTTAATTTCTAGTACACTACTTGACCAAGCTTCTAGTAGTAAACTTCCATTTCTCTTCATCACAGAATGTTGTAAACAAAAGTTCTTTTATCCTGACAGAAAAAGGGAAACCGAATTGAATTACGAAAAATAAGTGCTCTTCACTAGATGTTTATCAAACGGAGAAATTTTTCGCAGTATTAGTAATAGAGGGTTCTTAAAGAAAGAAAACAAAATTCTGAATTTTCTGAACTGATCTCGCTCACGCTTTTTAACATTGGACAATTTTTGAGGCACTTGAATTTTGAATTCAGATAAAAGAATCTGGAATTTTTAGTAAACTCTTTTAATATATTATGTTATGTATATACACTCATGTCCATAAATTATGGATAATGCCAGCTCCGGCAAATAAAGGTTCAGAAACAAAACAAACGTGACTTATTCATAAAGCACATGTATTAAACAAAAGATAAAGAACAAAAAAGATGGAGTATGTATGATACCATTCGTAAAAACTACTATTTTTGTTCCCTGGAGCAATTGTAAAAAATATTTCCTTTACAAAAAAAATTAATATTACATGGTTGGTATGATGGTTAGTATATTGTATGTCTCCAATGCCATGTAATACAGTACGTACAACGCCTAGGCATGCTGAGTATCAAATTATCAAGCTGATCTTGGGGAAGATTACTCCACTCAGCAAGCAATGCTCTCCCAAGTTCCAGTACAATTGTAGGAGGTGGTTGACGGGCTGCAACTGATCAGCCAAGCATGTCCCACACATGCTCTTTCGTATTCAAGTCAGGTGAGAATGCTGGCCATTCCATACGGGTGATACCCTCAGATTGAAGGCATTCGTTTACGATGTTTGCTCGGTGACGACAGGCCTTGTCTTCCATAAACACAAATTCTGCTCCCATGGCATCCCTAAACAAACGTACATGTTGTTCCAGAATGATGTCCCGATAAATGTGGTCGTTCATGGTTCCGATTTGAACATGTAGATCTGGTCTGGAGCCCAGTATAATTCTACCCCAAACGAGCAATCCTGAACCACCGTAACGGTGTGGTTCAATGATGTTGCCTTGGTGGTAACGGGTATCTGGCGTTCTCCATATGAAAGTCTAACGTCAATGAGACTGCAAGCTAAGCCTGAACTCGTCGGAAAACATAACACAAGCCCACTGTGACGATGTCCACATTGCATGTTCTCTACTCCAGGCTAATCGCTGCCGACAGTGAGTTGCTGTGAGCGAAACACATCTTACAGACCTGCGAGCATATAGACCAATATTTCCCAAACGTCTGTATACGGTTTGCCTTGAAACTGTGGTACCCGTGGCTGCAGATAGCGGACGAGACAGGTCGGATGCTGTGCTCCGTCTGCTTCTTTTGGCAGTTACTGCCAAATACCGGTCTTCATTCGGCGTTGTAACTCGGGTGTGACCTGTACTGTAACGTCTACAAACATTTCCATCATCTTGGAATCGTTGCCAAAATCTAGAGATGACACTTTGGGTAATTCCAAGTTCCTCGGATACTTCCATCTGAGTACGCCCACATTCCAGGCGGCCGATATTTCTCGCACGTTAGAAAATCATCCACATGCGTCATCTGTGTCATAACTGTTCGGTTATGGCACTGAGTGGCTTACAGAACGCTTGTGAACAATTTTACTTCTTTGCCACCATTCCTTATATACCCCTCTCTTACACTCTTGCCATTGTGACGTACTATCGGCGTCATCTGGTGGCTTACTGTAATTTGCATATTATTGTTGAAGATGTGTGTGATAATTCTACAGGTGAAATTTTTACTTTAGAGTTCGATTTCCGTGTGATTCTGAATTATCCTTAATTTAAGGACATGAGTGTATTTTATATATATATATATATATATATATATATATATATATATATATATATATATATATATATGTCAGAACTTAGTTGGGAAGGGAATAATTAATGCAAATTTAAGGGGGCTTCGAGATTAAATTATTTTCATGATGCGAGAACAACCAAAGTAATTCAGATTTCCAGACGCGCGAAATAAATAGTTGGTTATTTTCCTTACTTGGTGGTATGTGGATTTTCCTGGCTTTCGACAACCATTCCAGGGGGTTGCTGATATCTTGCAATGTTAAAAGTGTTCTCATCTGGCGAGCCGACCGTGAGGATGTCGATTAATTCATCATCATCTTTTTGGAGCGTACGTCCGATTTCCATTTTTTTTCTGTAATATTGGAAAAGATCGCCGTCTTCGTCTAATTTCAAACTTCGAAATTCGCTAATGAGTTGTTCTTTGCTGTGTGAAAATACTGTGATTAAATTTTGTTTTAATTTTTTTTTTGTTTTCTCTGTACAACTGGGTCGAAATAATTAATTCCTGTACTTCATCACACACGAAATTTATCAAATTGTCCTTCTTCCAGTTGTCATCCAATCCCAGAGCTCTTGCCTTGTAGTCAAACATCGTGATCGAAGGGAGAATATTTTTACTTTTGTGCTATCGAACTTGGGCATTTTTAATTATTTTTCATGATTTCGTCTTTCTATACATTTGTCACTTTCTCTTTTTTCAGTTTGCGTACTGCCAACAGCTAATTTCGTCACATTTTCTTCAGTTTCCTTCACATCTTTTTTTGTGTCTGTTCCCTCACGAGCTTCAGACTGGTTCAGCATACTGCGATCGAGGTGTAACCGTGTTTCTAAGTCCTGTTCTCCTGAGTTAGATGCCATTTTTCCTTCTCTGTAAGTTTTTGTATACAAAAGTCACTTGATTATTCCTTTGAAATTTTTTTATTGCAAAACTTCGCACCTTTGTGCTATCCAATTGAGGTAGGCATATTTAGTCCCGCGGAGTTCACGTTGCTGCTCGGCAATTGTCGAACGTTGTTCTACGCCCTCTCATTGCAGTATTAATTGCAGTCTTATTAACGATATGCGTGTCGAGTGGAAGGAGAATAACACATCGAATCAGTTCGTCTAAGAACATGCGTTTATTCCTTTTCGTATATACCAACGCTCCAAGGCAATTTACTCAGTATTGCCTTGGAGGACGGCGAAGCATATGTCCATCGTCATTGCGGTCTTCCCGAGCTCTGACCATCTCACGGTCAAACTCTGCACGTGTACTCTCTCTGCACATGCGCAGAGCCCCAAAAAAGACTCCAGATAGTCTTCCTCGTGCCTAACTCCTGTGCCTGATTCTAAAAATAATTCTCTCTACCCGATTTTCTTTCATTGCAAAGCGAAAGTCACTCCGGGGGGTCAAAGCCGGGGAAAAAACCAACTATTTATTTCGCGCGTCTGGAAATCTGAATTACTTTGTTTTTTCTTGCGCCATGAAAATAATTTAATCTCGAAGCCCCGTTAAATTTGCATTAATTATTCCCTTCGCAACTAAATTCTGACATATATATATATATATATTTATGTATCTTGTAGTGTCTTTTTACTTACTCATTTTCACATATAATTTTATGAATTGTTAAAACAGATTTTACATAGTTTTAAAACCTCAAATTTTTTTTAAGATTACCTATGATAATCCTTCATAAGTAATCCTTATGATGGATTACCTATGGATTACCTATGAAGAATTACCTATGAATGAATTAACTGTGGATGAATTACTTATGGATGAATTACTTATGAAGGAATTACCTACGGATGAATTGCCTATGAAGGATTACATAAGGATTACCTATAATGATCCATAAAGATTCCATAGCAAAGGAAATCTTTATGGTGAATTAGTTTCAAACCAAGAAAAAAACTCTGTACTGTTGTCAGATATCTTATTTCTTTTTTCCTTTAAGTGTAAATTATTTAAACAGGGTCATTGAAAAATGGGTCATGACCTTCATATCAGTTGTGCACACCGTGAACAACATTGGACCTATCTGATTTTGCATTGCAGCAGATGGTATATTAACTGTGGGAGTTTTATTTTTCCTTCTCATGGTGACCGTGACTACGCTGGAGGTATAAGTCAAACCTGTGACGTCGCGTTCCCTCCTACATGAGTTTTCACTTTGTATAGGAAAGGACGGTGAAATTTTTAAGCTACGAAGGTGTCCCAATTTAACCGCTCTAGACTTTTCGATATGGGGTTACCTGAAAAACATTATGTGCGCTGAGTAGATAATTGAGCTACGCCATTTATCGGACAGAATCACTGCTGCAATAGTGACTATGAGACTCCTTACTTCTGCTATGATCACTACCTGGATGGACATCGAATATCGCCGAACGACGAGGGGTGCTCGACGAGGGGTATATAAATGCACTAGGTAATGTCCCAAACTTGATTCTTTTCTGCATGTTTTGGTGAAAAAATAAACACCATGAGTTTTATTATATAGTTCTTCATTTGTCGTTGCAATCACGAACACCTTTTTCGATGTCCCTGTATTTTAAATAAAGCCTCCTTTAAATAAAAGCCTTATGCGCTGGATGGCAGAAGCAAGTTCTTCACTTTTACCGGAGAATGGTTGGACTAAGAAAGGGAATGTTAAATTTCGTGTATCACAGAAGCAAATTCAGTCTCACTACGCTCTGATTTCTTAAGAAATAATATAGCTTAAGTCCTTTTTGAAAGGACAAAGAAGTAAAAGGTAATAAAACAGAGTGCATTTTGGCATTACATTTGAAATTGTCAACTTTTAGTCAAATAAAACATAAAGATCTAAATATTATACTGAAAAAAGTACAACATATGTTGGAAGTGTAATGCTATAGTACAACTGTTGTGATACATGATCATAAAACCCGTGGGTATTTTATTTTCAGCTTTATTTTTTTTAAATTGAAGCTTTGTCTACTAAAGGTTATCATAATCATTCAGAATGAAAGCCACTATGATTATGATAATAGTAAAATTAAGAGAGTGACTATTACTGTGATGTACGGAGTAGACATAATTCAGAACGTAAATGAAAGGCATGAATGGTCGATAAGTATCTGCGCTTATGATGTGTATTATTTTACACCTCAAAGAATAACAAAATAGTAGAGAATCTGGTCAGATTATAATTGGAGGTAACGATTAAGAGAAGAAATCACAGAGGAAGAAATAGGAAACATGTGTAGAGTCTGCGGATAGAATACATTAGAGTCATCGTGTAAAATGTTTCTCAGATTTTTTGATGGTGAGAGAAAAAACTGTGAAATCACTAAAAGATCTGTAATACTAAATTAGGAAAAATCCTGTTAATGTGTTACTACTTACATTCCTGTTATGATGCAAAATTGTAGTATTCCATAAAAAAGGGAATATTGATGTCGTTGTCGATATAACATTTAAGAAAAAACAAACAATAAAAAGAGATTAAATTTAGTAATGACTGAAGTGACATTGTAAACTGCAAAGATATTATCACAATGGAATGAGAATTTTAAATTAAGTATTAAAATACTTATAAAATCTAGATTTCTTTTTTTTACGTTGTCTTACTAAAAGAAGAATGAATAGCTTTGCTTACGAGACACGCAAAGAACAATCATGTGGCGCACTAAATTAATACTTAATTGGTTAACCTCGACCGACTGGTATATGATAGCTAAGTAAAATAGGAAAAACCTATGTTGGTGTATGCATTTCTTCTTCGATATTTCAGACAACTTTTAACTAGTTTGCTCGATTAAGTATCGACAGCATTGTTGATGCCAATGCAAAATTATAACAGCATCATTTAAACCCATTGTTCCTTCTATATGAGGAATTAACTTTCATGGCAATTTGTCGACTACTACTTCATTTTGTTGAACACGAATACGTCTTTGAAATACGTATTGAATACTGATGTTATTGTTAATGTTCATAAATGTTATTTATTTCTAAATCCTGTCTGATAACTGAGTCGTGTTGGGGAAGGCATAGTCTTATTTTACATCCCCACATGTATTTGAACGTGGAATGATATTCGAAGACAGACGAGTTGGACGCAGCATTTCCACAAAGTGTAAGAACATCAGTTTTTATTGCTTTAGGTTTCTTATGTTTACCAAAAATAATTAAAGGATTAAAAACGTGTAAGCAAAATGAAGTAGCCGACGAACCCTTCTCGACAAATTAAATCATTGGCACTTATGCATGATTGTACACGGTAACCCCGGAAAACAGTAAGGGCAATAAACAGCCAGGACAAGGTTAGACTGCAAAATACAGTAAAAGAACTTCAGAGATGTAAATTGGGCATGTTATTATATTCCATAATGTCTTTATGTAGCACTCCATTCAGCGTTCAGTACTTATCCGTCCAAGTCTTCACTTCAAATTTTGGTCTGTTTCCAGATGCAAAATTCCACTTACAACAAGGCTCTTGAATCGTCAGTATATTCGGAAACGGAGACAATTGTTCACTCTGCCACAATGTCTTACTCAACTTCAAAATATTAATTCTATCCAGTTTAGCTTTATTATTTGTCGGATGAAGTTGAAGAGGCTACTCGGTTATAGAAAGAGGGACTATGACAAATTTCAGCACTATTAAAAACAGTTTAACGGACAAAGAAGTAGTTCAAGGATAAATCCAAAGCAATGGATAGAATGCATTCTTACACTCACACACACATACACCGAGTGGCCAAATTATTATGACCCCCCCCCCCCCCCCTCAATACAATGTTGGACCACATTTACCTATAATACTGCATGAATTCTTCTTGACATGGATTATATGAGATGTTGGTAGGTGATATGAGGATTTTGAGACACTATATCCGATGAACTGCTCTTTCCAATTCCTTAAGATTTGATGGTACTGAATCCCGCTGCATGCTGCCCCGTTCGATCTTATCCCACAAATTCTCAATTGGATTGAGATCTGTTGATTGTGCAGGTCAACGAAGCAAGGTAAATTCTCTGTCATGCTCTTTGAACCATCTGAGGACAATGCCAGCTTTATGGCAAGGAGCATTGTCCTGCTGAAAGTATTCATCCCCGTCAGGGTACACCATTAACATAACAGAATGTACTTGATCTGCGATAACACTTAAATACACTTGGTCTTCAGACGTTGTTTCATAGGAATAAAAGGACCCATACAATGCCAAGAAAACATCCCCCAAACCATAATATTGCCTCCACCAGCTTGAAGTGTTGTGGCAATGCAGTTGTGAACCATGTTTTCGTCCTGTTTTCTCCATATTCGCATATCGTCTTTTTTCGCCATATTCTGCAGTGTGTATTTGAAAACGCGATTCATCGGCCCATATGACCCTTTTCCAGTCATCTACTGTCCAATCCTTGTTATCATTTGCGAACTGTAGACGTCTGATCTTGTACAATGCAGACAGAAGCGGCTTTCGAACAGGTCGTCGGCTTCCGTAGCCTATACGGTATAATGTGCGGCGAACAGTTCGATCAGAGACGTCCGCAGTTGCTCCTTGATTAAGATTCCCCGCTGTCTGACGCACTGTTGCTCTTCTCTTGGATTGGACAACTCTAGCAATTCTCCTTTCAGATCGAGCATTCAGTAGCCTGTGACGACCACAAGCCTGACGTTGAGACCCAGTTTTCTGCTTGGTAGTCTTCTCTCTGTAAACATTAATAACTGCTGCTCACGAACACTTCACAAGTGTAGCCGTTTTGCTGATACTGGTTCCGACGCTTCGAGCGCCTACAATGATCCCGCGTTCAAACTCAGTTAAATCACGGTTTTTGCCCATATCTTCGCAATTAACACAGTGAAATTAATGGTTCACTTGTCCTGCATTCCCTTTTTATTGCGATCTTGCCCTCTAGCGGCAACACTGTGACGCAATAGCTCTGTATAAAACTGCCAGGTGGTCATAATAAAGTGGCCGCTCAGTGTATATAGTATATGCATATATATATGGGGTTTCAAAAAATTATTCAGGAAAATTCCCTTTGGGACGATCTTTAAAGATATCAACTAGTTTAAATGAACTTAAAATTACTTTGATTTCATTGACTGATATTAGTATTCGTTCTTTAAATTATGAATAATTAATTCAATCATTATTTTGTAAAATTCACTAATAATTTTTTTAACTATTTTAGAAAATTATAAATTAGATTAATTCATTGTATAATATAATTAAATTTTATTATTTTACTACCTTTTAAATATCCCTTACAAAATTAATGAACTACATGAATTATTTTTATATATGTTATCAATAAATTTAAATACATATTAAATTAAACGATGCAAATTCTATCTATAAATTGAATATTCTTTTATTAGATTGGCTAGGCACAGTAATAAATAGAATTTTCCCCAAAAGCACCAGTTGGAATGGTAAATGATTGCCCCGAGAAGAAATAAATAGAACAGTTTGTTAGTCCAAACATTCCATTAACCTATAGAAGAATCTAGAATCATTTATTTCATTTTTTTCCGAACAAAGAAAACGCAAAAATACCCAGAAAACGAAATGACCTCTGTTTACCCATACGTACACAAAAATGCATCAAAAAATTATGCTGCCTGACGTATGCATACAGGAGATCTCGTGGATCTCTCCTCGGTACATATAACATGCATTCCAGATACTTTTTCACATCGCAATACATCCTTTATTTGGCATGGTGTATTTATTGATTATCTCTGGGATGGGCATCTGTGATTTGTTCTACATGGCAAGTACGGCAATATGTTTAACTTAATGCAGGATAAATTGTATTGGAACGTACGTCTTCGCTATTCGTTGAACACTGTCTCTACATGATCAGTTTTGCTTCGTAATTATAATGTTGCATCATGATAATATTACGAGACCTTCATGATAACTGTTACGCTGTAGATCTAATTAGTGAGAGCTTAAATTCCCTATGTTATAAAGCAGGTTGGAATAACTTTATGTTGATGAAATATAACTGAATAAATCAGAAGTTAAAAGATTTTATGCTAATTCATTGTATAAAAAGTAATAAAAAATTAGCGGTAATAATTCTATAACAAGTCTAAGAATGCACATGGATATGATTGCATCACAATTAGAGATTCTATAATTTCCAAGGATGTGAGGTTTATAACATCTGCGTATTTATACCTTACCACCGATATTATCACCAATATTAATTACCTCATATAGATGGCTACCTTGAGGATTATTAAAATCTACAAAATAATCTTGACTCCCTGGAATTCTAAATGACTTACAATGAAGTAAGTGCACGTGTATTAAGATACAATATGTCAAAAATAGACTTCAATACAAAATTTAAAAGTAAGAATAAAAATTGAGTAAATTATAAAACGCTATCGACAATTATGCACTATAAGGCTTCCCCATAGATTTTGTTTTCAGCTTAAGTACACTTTGTTAATTCATCCTTAAGGTCTATTACTCGAAAAGATATCCACACAGAAACCCGAAAATATATAGTTAGTGCTATTCCTTACTAACCCTGAAAGCGGTGACGTCAGATTATTGAAATTACGGATTTTGCCACTACTGATAGAAGAAACACGGAGCTTTCAGAACGATCCCAAGGGCTTCTCACGCGTCAGGTGTCGCACCACAAAATGGAAAATCAAATTTCAAAATTTTTAAAATCTAGTAAATTTGAGGAACTTAAAATGGAAAAGGGGGGGATACTGTCTCCGCCGATGACGTCTTACCTCTGAAGATTTCTTGGAAGTCCTTCCTAATTCTTTTGATAGTCAAAGAGAACTATGCTCTGCCAAATGCATCCCCCACAAATATATATATATATATATATATATATATATATATATATATATATATATATATATATATATATATATATATATATATATATATATATATATAATTTCAGAGTGAGATATATCTTATAAATAGATAGACCGATTTTGTAAGTTCCTATTTATAAATTGTCTTGAAAGGTATACTATCACTACTCAGTAAAGTGAAACTGAAAATCACATATCCCACACAAAGGACGAAATCTGGGTAGAAGGCAATAAATAGGCATGAGAACTAAAGACTTTCTGAATGGGATATATGGAATATGTATAGAATACATGTCGTGAACCCAAACAGAGTAGGTTTGTATTCGAATCCATAATAAGATTTGGATTTTCTAGCGCTAGCCCCAAAAGTCTGTTCATTCTCATGTATGTATATACATTCACATGTATGTATATCATTCACATATATGTATATCCTACACCAAGGGGACATACCACATATATATATATATATATATATATATATATATATAGCGAAATTTTTATTAAACTAACACTACTCAGAGCTATCTGTAGCGCGATATAGCAGCCAGAACTCCACCAAAATTGATAAAGGTATTTAGGACGACATGGAAAAGAGTTTCCATGAAAAAAATAGTTCCCAAAGTCACCGATAGGGGAAGCTATGATACTGTTGATGTCAGCGCACAAGAGAATTTGCATAAAACGCAAGTAAAACATCAAAATGCATATTTATGACTGCATAGTCGACAGCAGCACCAGTATTTTGGGCTATAAAGATCATTGCGGTATCTGTTGCACCATCGCTTTACAGAAGAAAGGGTAATCAGTCGCTTTTTTCCACTTGCATGGCCACCTCGCACCCCGGACCTAACCCATTTGACTTGTTTCTGTGGGGTTATTTAAAGTCCAAGGTGTATCTTGGTGGGATCCCTAATTTGACAGCCCTAAAAGTTAACATATCCCGGACTGTGATGAACATTCCTGGTGACATGTAACTGTCCGACTTTGAGAACACAATGTTCAGGATGCCATGTGTCGTCCACCAGGACTGTGGTCACATTGATGGAGGGAGATGTGGATTTGGTGCATAAAGCGGTGTTCCTGTGATTTTTTTTTGTTATTCATTTGTCTGCTTATGACAACTTTTTAGGTATTCACCCCTAATCTTTATAGCTCGACATACCGGCGCTGCTCTCGACTAATGCTAGTCATGAACTTGCATTTTGATGGTTTACTTGCATTTTGAGCAAATTCTCGGATTCACCGACAACAACAGTGCCATATATTCCCCTAACGGCAACTTTAGATTTTATTATTATTATTTTATTTTTTTTATGGAAACTCTATCAATTTTGGGGGAATTCTGTTTGATAGATCGTGCTACAGATGGCTCTCAGTAGTGTCAGTTTAATAAAAGTACCCCTGTATATATATATATTAACAAGTCAATAATTTACTGTCGATGTCCTTATCATTTAATTGGAAGTAACATGTTAAGTTTTACTGCGCTGTAAGTAAAAATCCCCTGGTAATTTTAAAATAGATACTGAAACTTCATAACACATAAATAAAAATTTTACACTACTTAACAAAATGTAAATACACGAAAGATGTGATTCCATTTTCAGAAATCTTCGTATTTTATTTCAAGTTATTAATGGTATGATATTTAAATGTTTCTGAAACATTTAATTAATTTTTTTATTCAAATTAGTAGCATTTACAGATTTTTTAAAAATTTTCTTATAATGAAAAAGAAAAGCCTCATATTTACCATTAACGCCTAGTCCAGTCAGTTTTTTTTTTCTCTAAAGTTTCACAATATGAGTTTTTGACATCTTTTTAAGAGTATTAGATGGAGGAGTAATTTTAATAAAATAATTTTTCTCAAATGCCAAGAATATTTCTTGAACTTTCTTGAGCATAACTTCTTAAAATAAGATATTTAAAAAAATTACATCTGAAAATCTGCTGATTAAAGGGCTCCGCGTAATTAATATGATAGTGAAATTTCCGATTATCTAGGTAAATCTCTACTCTTTTTCAATTATCTATATTTCTATAATTAAACTAACCAACAAAGCATTAGCCCTTTTTATAAATGGACAAACTTCTTTTCCTGAATAAATTTAAATATTATAAATTAAAAATCTTTGCATAACAGCAAAATGCACTTATTACTTGAAAGTGTTTTATTGAAATATTTACGACGAAACAATATAAAAGTTTAATTTTATCATTAAAAAAAATTTTACTTCACTTATCACTCTTTCATACATAGAGGGAACTTAATCATGAGTGTCTAACTATGTAGAGTTTAATTTTAATCAACGAATTTTTTTATTTGTTAATATTCTGAATAATATTATATGATTTATTAAATAACACTATGATTAAGTAAGTTAATATCTACTAAAATTACACTTTCAATGGTTACAATTAATAAGACCATTGGAAGAGCAGAATTATAAACATAATATTATACATAAAGATTATACAACCTTTGTCCAGAATGTTCGGGGAATGTGTCTAAGTTACAATGGATTGTAGTTTTACATGGAACAGCTGTTACTGTCCTTCGAAGTTACTGTCCTCACCGTAAGCGGTAATGCACACCTGGCTACGGCTGTACAAGTCTTGGAGATGGCCTTCAGCTGGGTCGTAGCATTACATTGGATGTCCGAAATGTCCGAAAACCTGTGGCCCTCCAGGGATGATTTCAATTTGGGGAACAAGGAAAAGTCCGGGGGAGACAAGTCTGGGGGTTGGAGTGGGTGATTCAGGGACACCACTCGCCTGTTGGCCAGGAAATGCTGCACCAGAAAGGCAGGATGTGGCTGGGCATTGTCGTGAAGCAGGGTCCAGTTGCCTTTCTTGGCGTACTGGGGGGGGGTAACTAGATTGATCCGTTGCAGCAAACGTTTCAGTATATCCACGTACATTGTGGTATTTAACGTGGTGCCCTCAGGGAAGAATTCTATATGGATGAGACCCTCAGAGTCGAAGATCACCACGAGCATTGTCTTGATGCGGGATTTCTCACTTCGCACCTTCTTGCTTTTTGGCAACCCCGGACCCCGCCACCCCATACCCTTACGTTTGCTGTCGGGGTCATAGTTCAGGCACCACGTCTCGTCACCCATGACAGGAAATTTGGGTTTCAGGAAACCCAAATTTTCAGGAAATTTGGGTTTCGACCCGCCATGTCGATGAAGACTCCACAGGCGTCAAGACGAATTTGCATTTGTTCCGGCGCCAAAGTGTGGGGTACAAGTCAGGGGCAAAGCTTGCGTTTACCCAAATCCTGGGTCAGTATGATGTGGGCCATCTCATGACCAATTATCACTTCCTCCGCTATCATTCGCACTGTCACACGATGATCTTTGGCCAACAATTCTTTTACTTTCTATATGTTGTCGAGGTGCGTGCAGTTGCAGGCCGACCACTTCGGAGAAGGTCTTCACGGGTGTCCCGCCCTTCTCTGAAGTGTTTAAACCACTCATACACGCACTTCAAGGTAACATCACTTTCTTCGTAAACTTATAGCAGCATTTAATGAGTCGCTTTCGCTGATTTTCCAAGTTTGAAACAGAACAGAATATTCATTCGGTGATCCATTTTGAATTTCGACCGAACGCACAACACCTTCGCTCTACAGTGAACTGTTTCCACACGATAAGCTAACTCGCAGCTCCGCCGCTCAGGAACTGGTTCAGATCAGTCTTCACCTGTCCGGCACGATATACGCCGGTTGCAAACTCTGACAACCGTGAGCACTATGACGTCATTCACCGAACTTTCTGAACAAAGGTTGTATAAAGGATATTATGTTTTGAAATAAGAGGTTAAATTAAACGACGAGATTATGGCAGTCAAACTACACTATTTCAATATAATATGGCTTACCTCCATATATTTTTAAATCACATCATGAATATTAATCAAAATTTTCTGCCGAATTTGTAATATATATTCACTCCCGTTATAGTGTTTATCTGTCCATGTGCTAATCTCTGTATAATTTTTCAACAGACCAAATTGAAACCACGATTGCGAAAAACCATTTGCATGTCGTAATTCATTGCTCCTATGCTACATAAGTCGTCACATACATACAGGCTTTTACGTATGTGAAGGTTATATATATATATATATATATATATATATATATATATATATATATATATTACAGTGAAAACCCGAATTAACTAAGGAAAACGCGTTCTAACTGGGAGCGCTAGGGAAAACCCGAATTAACTAGATAAAACGCATTCTAACTGAGAGCGCCCCTAGTTAATGCAGGTTTTGTTCAGTTAGAACCGCTTGAATATGGATTTGTTGCTTGTGAAATTTTCAAAGCAAATGCAGTCGTTTAGTTTTATTCTTGCAGGAACGTGCTTGCTCTGTTTGATTTATTTACGACGAGTAAAGAAAATGTTAATGCTTTTTGCCCTAAAAATTGGAAAAATAGATTTCTTGAACAATTACAGTTATTAAATAGAAAACAAAATAACTTTAATGTTATAACAAGTGATGAATACAACACTCTTTTATCAGAGTTTGAAGAAGCCAAATCTGTCGTTAGCAAGACTTCTGTTCAATAGCACAGATTAAAAAGGTTTGACATTCTTGAAATCAGTGGAGTAAAAAAAGTTGGTTTCTTCAAATGAGCCCATAAAATATTATTTACCAGTTGAAGAAATTTTTGATGTTATCGAAAGTGCTCATGTGGCCATAGGTCAAGGTGGTAGAGACAGACTCAAAATTGAAACTTCGAGAAAATATGCTAACAAAACTACTGAGATGATACACATTTTTTTTTATCGATGTGTGAAACATGACAACAGAAAAAAAATAAAAAAAAGAATGGTTTGGGTTCTAAACCTTTCCGAAAAATTTTTCGAGGATATGAATGCAGAAGAGCAAGAAACTGAACAAGCACAATCAGGGGAGTATATGCTTGCTATTAAGTCGACCAACCTTTTTTCTAATTAGAAAGAAAGCAAAAGAAAATTTCATAAATGAGTCAAACGTATGAAAAAGATCTAAAACGGATGAAACGATGCAACACATCCTGAGGTTGATATTGTTGGTAATGTTGTTGTTCCCATTCCAAATGTTGATAGAGCGACAGCGGACTTGCGAAATCTCATCGTTGTAGTGCTTGAAAAAAATAAAGATGGCCTGTACAAAATTGGTACGAAAGATGGGTTGTGAACAAACTGTATTCGAGATAAGAAATGATATTTAAACTTAATTAGTTCAGTATTTATTTAATAAATATATGGTTATTATTTATATTAACTTTAAATTCTATACGTAGTTATACAATAGACTACAGCTAATCAGGGGCGGATCCTAACAATTCGTTAGGGGGGGGGGGGCGACAAAGTCGTACCCGGGAAATTTATTTTTTAGGGGGGGGAAGCAAAAAAAAAGGTTGAATGAGTTTAAAAAACTGATTTTCTCAAATTATAATAGAATAAATAGTATTTTGGTATAATACCTATAGCTCACTAGCTGTAGGGGGGGGGGGATCGCCCAAACAGCCCCCCCTGGATCCACCCCTGCAGCTAACTGTTGACAGAAATTTAGCAGTATTCCATTAAATATTATATGTAGCAACTATTAGGTGTATGTGTTATAAATAAGCATTAAATTTAAGTATTCCATTAATTTTCTTATGTTCATAAATTAAAGAGTTGACTTCAAACCAAGATTGAAAATGTTTAATTTTTGTACCAGCTTAATACAAAAGTTTATCATATTCACTGATTTTAAGACCTCAATTAGATGTATCGCCACAAATTTTCTTGACTCAAGATCGAGTACCGGATCAGGAAATTTCGCTGAGAACAGCAGCAAGAAAAGGAGCTGTAGAAACTGGACAAGGGTTCGTCCGCTGTTCTTGTAAAAAATATTGTTCTTCAAAGAGATGTTTTTGCATGAAAAAGGGTTCTCTTTACAATTCTAAGTGTCACAGTTGTCGAAATAAGTAATTCATAATAACGGTACTGTGTGAAACAATATCCAAATAAAGACTTTTTCTTCAATGATAGGTTTTTTCTCAAACACTATTTTACTAAGTATAGTTTGATTTAAATTAGAACATGTTATATAATACATTGTTGAAATAATAACATAATTGTGGATAGATACAACTAATATTGTCTAACAAATCAGTCAAAACCCGAATAAAACGGGTTTCCCCTAGCGCTGTTAGTTAGAACGCGTTTTTCCCAGTTAATTCGGGTTTTTCCTAGCGCTCTCAGAACGCGTTTTCCCTAGTGAATTCGGGTTTTGACTGTAACATATATATATATATATATATATATATATATATATATATATATATATATATATATATCTTAAAAGACACAAGAAACTCAGATCTTCAAAATCCTTTAAAAATATATAAAAATTATTTTATGTGCTATTTCATAGAGCCGCAAAACATAAAAATGTGAGAGTGGGGATAAATAAGATCACTAGTAGGATGACTTTTAATATTTTATAGGCAGAGTCAAAATAACACAATGACGTGTTCGTAGACCCTGAAAGCATTTTAATCAGTTTCGTAAGATTTCATCAGAAGATGAAGGCGTATTAATTTAAAAGACATAGGTGCATCCTTCACAGGAAAAACACTTAGATACCGCTAATGCATTGTGAAACGTCCAGATAAAAAGCTTCATCCAATGAGCATTTTCAGGAGTTTCATTTTGGATGGAACATTAGCCGTCAAAGACATGAAATTAAAATAGATAATATCAGGTGCCATTGTAAGGCCCCTGTTCTTCACTAGAGTATTGAAAAATATAACTTAGTAGCTTAATCACCTGTGGTTTAAATTATATCTATATCAGAAACTAAGACATCAATAACTGATTGTAAAATTATTAATCTCAATTAATTAGCAAGATTATAAAATCTTAATAGTTTCTCTAAACCAATGTCTGTCCATTCTGATTTTAATTTACCGTAGACTCAAGCACGTTATTGAAATAATATACGGCTGAAAAGTAGATTCTACAATTCTTTCAGAGGATTTATAAATCTTAACAAAAATAACATATTCCTATAGATGCCAAATATTACCGCTTCCACCGTAAATCTTATGTCAAAACAATAGAAAACACATCATGGGATCAATATCTCTTCCTTTAAAATACATTTATTGGAATTTTACAAGTGTTTTGAGATATTGAATTTTATGATGTCATAGGATTTTTGAACGTAAATTAGTAAGTAATGGTCTTTTCCAAGCAATATTTAAATATCATAGGTATATTAGTCATTTTATAAACCAAAACTTGATAAGTATATAGTAGATAGCTATATGTATATGTCTAGACAATGTCTAGAATCTCTAGAGTTCTCGAGTAAATGAAGTGTAAATCAATTAAAAGTCTTAGATATTTCTGAAATTACGATTCCTAGCCTTTAACAGCAGGAGCATTCATTAACTGAAGGTGCGATTTCTTTATTCTGTCGTATATTGTTAAAATTGTTACTACATCAAAATGTGCATAAAGGGTGAAATGTTTAAAATATATTACCAAATAATTAAGATGTTGCATATATTTACTCTGCTGAAACGCTTAAGTTTCAAGATAAAAACTTATGGAAGCAGCAAGTAAATAAGCAAGGTCGTTAAAGTTTAAATTACATTAAATTTGGATCGAATTTTATGTATCTAAATATAGTGACGTAATATAGATTGCAACAGAATGGACTCCCACATTTTTGAAGTTCACTGGTAAGGGAGTGGCCGGGGGTAGGGTGGCGCGAGATCTGGGAACATTTCGAGCGGATTTTTAGGCCTTTAGGATATCTGGGTGAACTACGTTATATGGGCCGGACCCTCCAACGTAGGTTTGCGTAGTAAGTGACCAATTGAGAGAACGGTGAAAGCTGATAGGTTGACATTTGGATCCGGGAGTTCTAACAAAACTGCTTAGTTGATATCCGAAGTGGTTACATTAGGAAAATTGGGTAAACTGTTTTATGGGCCGGACCCTCCAACGTAGGTTTGCACAGTAAGGGCCTGTTCACATAGGAGTCCGTAGCGTTGCGTTAAGGAAAAGATGACGTTGAGATGAAAATAAGCCAATCATAGGCCTCCAAACGATTAGCAATAAAATTTTTAACGCCTATGATTGGCTTATTTTCGTCTCCAACGTCATCTTTCCCTTAACGCTACGCAACGGACTCCTATGTGAACAGCCCCTAAGTGACCAATTGAGAGAAAAGAAAGCTGATAGGTTGGCATTTGGATCCGTGAGTTCTAAAAAAACTGCTTAGCTGATCTCCGAAGTGGTTACATTAGGATAACTGGGTTAACTACGTTCTATGGGCCGGAACCTCCACGTAGATTTGCACAGTAAGCGACCAATGGAGAGAAAGGTGAAAGCTGATAGGTTGGCATTTGGATCCGGGAGTTCTAACAAAACTGCTTAATTGATCTCCGAAGTGGTTAAATTAGGATATCTGGGTTAACTACGTTCTATGGGCCAGACCATCCACATAGGTTTGCACAGTAAGTGATCAATTGAGTGAAAGCTGATAGGTTGGCATTTGGATCCGGGAGTTCTAACAAAACTGCTTTGTTGATCTCCGAAGTGGTTACTTCACAATTTCGTTGGCAGTAGAGAAAAACTAGAGAGTAGGAAGTTTAAGTGGTCAGGTACCTCTCAAAGACCAAGAGACTGGACGGACATTATCATCTATTTTCAATCATCAGTATTTATTAAAATAATTTATTAAGAAATGTGAACATTTTACTGCGAGTTAAACACTCTTTCTTCTTTATAAATATGGCTCTCAATCATTTCTATCTTGAAGATAAATTTGTAGTTTAAAGTTTTAACCATTGATTTTTTTCATCGTTATGTCATTGCGCACATGATATCACCAGAAAAGTCGGCTAGAATAACATGAAAATTTATATACGCTCAATACAAACATCCATTATTAAAATGACGAATAATTATGTCATTCCTACCATAAATTTTGGATTAAAGTGAAATTTATCAAAAAAATTTCTGAAATTAAAAAAAAAAATTAACTTTTTTTTCTAGGAAGAACTAAGAATTTTGATTTCAAAGGTCGTCATTTTAAAGATATATTATGCAACTTAATTTTTTAAAAAATGTATATTCATTAATATAAGGACGTACGTCTGTGTGCAATGACATGACATTGAAAAGAACAATGGTTAAAATTTAAAAAAATAAAAAGATTTGTCTTCAAGTTAGGAAAAATTAAGAGCCATATTTTTAAAGAAGAAAGTGTGTTTAACTCACAGTAGAATTTTCATATTCCTGAGTAAAAGATTTCCATAACTACTTATTATTTAAAATAGGGATATATTTGTCGACTCTCTTAGCTTCTAAAAGGTACCTGACCCCATGCTTCGATGGAGCTTAAAAATTAAGAAAGAAATAATACATTTTTATGTTATATAGAAATGCAACTGTAGTTCAATAAAGGTTTTCATATAGGTTTTAAAAATTTTATTTTATTTTATCATTTTTAAATATTTTTTAAATTATAAATTATCACATTCGAGACAAAAACATAAAAACAAACAAATTATGTGCCAAGAACGGATGTAGGCCGTTTTCTGTTCGCAGGATCGTCTGGGTCATAATTGGCAAGATTTTTAAAGAGGTCAACGTCTAAAGAATTATGAAACGTAGGAGGTGGGAACAGTTCCGGCGGATTTTTTAGCTGTCAGTAGACACTATCAGTTGATCCGGGGAAAACATCGCAGTTTCGTTATGGAGAAGTTCTTTAAAAGGAACGATTCCGTAACCACTTCAGAGAGGGGTATTTATGGCTCTATGCAAATGTTGTCGTTCCTGTTCGAAAAGGAATCCTGCAATGGTTTTCAAAAGTGAGAACAAGTGGACTGCATTACCAACGAAACCGGACGGTTTGTCCTTGGAACATTAAACATCTGAAAACGTGCAAGGAATATTGGAGTCCGTGAGTCCAATATTCTGAAGAAAGTTGCCACCAGTCCCACAGAGATGGCCAACAGAGTGGTGGAAAACTTTGGAGAATGGTGTCGGCAGTGCGTCATAAATAACGGGTGTCACCCGAGGGTTGTTATTTTGAGAACCTAGTGGCAAAAAAACTGGATCATTAATAATTTTCGAAGATGTAAAGGTTTTATTCTTGTAAATTGTTTCGTTGGATCTTTATTACCCTTTGAAGTAGTTGAAAAAGAGAAAATATTTTGAAACTGATACAATGGTTTATATGAATATATACAAAAGATAACAAATTTTTAACACTGTCAATAAGAAAACTTCAAAATTTTAATGCACATTTGTTTCAATCCTTTGTGTTGTTGTTAAAGCCCCCTTGTTGGAGGTTCCATTCATCAGATCCTAATAGGCTACTGGGCTGAAATGGGCAACTCTGTTTTGAATTAGCACCACAAGGATCGGAGTCCGAATTGGCTAAATGACCGGTACCGTAATTTTGAAACGAGTCAAGTGACAAGACCGGAATACTTGACCCCTCAACTCCAGAGGTAAATATGAGAACTCGGAGGACATTGCAGCCACGACTAATTTTACGTGCCCCGGCCATCATTAGGGAACACGGCAGTGGATTTTCAGCTACGAGCATCGAACCAGGGACGTTCCGATCACTGGCCCGCTGCTCTTGCCAACTGGACCACCGCGCCCTCAATCATTTGTGCCACATGTCGATAACTTTAATTAGAAATTAAGGGACTGTACTAAACTTACAAAACAAAATGGTTGTTCTCGGAACATTAGAACACCTGAAAATGTGCAACGATTCTGCGAGTACGCTATTCGGGGAGAAAGTTGCCTCCATTATCCCAAAGATTACCAACAGAGTGATGGAAAACTTCAGACAACGGCTTCGACAGTACATCCCAAAAAACGTACAAACTATTTACAAACACACCAGCGTGTAGTTGTCGTATGTAAAAGTATGATGCAGTTCATACATCCCGAATTTTAAGATTTATTTAGCTGCAACGTGGTAGTTTTGTTTTCTGTAATTAGATGAGTCGTGAAGAGGTAGATAACAGCTTCGACAGTGCATCGCGAAAAACGGACGCCACATGAGAGATGTTATTTTCAAAACTAGTGGAAAAAAATAGATTTTAAGCATTTTTTAAATGTAAAGCTTTTTTCTGTAAATTATTTAGATCGTTTTTTATTACCATTTGAAATGTGGGCACCCTACCACATATCAAAGGGTAATAATTCTGCTGCAGCCTGATGAAGGGCAATGATTCTGCCGCATTCTGCATATTTCAAGCGGAATTTCATAGAGTCAGTTCACCACATAACTTTGTATGTCGACAAGAGAACGTCTTGGGCAGTGCATCACAAATAACAGAGAGATTTCTTTTTCAAAACCTAGAGGGAAAAAAATTATATTATAAGTACTTTTCGAAAACTTAAAGCTTTTTTTTTTTTGTAAAGTATTTCGTTCGTACTTTCTTACGCTTTGAAATGTGGGAGCCCATTCTACCGCAAACTGTATATTTGATCACATTTAAATGTTTTTTTAATTGTTTTTGTTCTGAAATGAAAAACCTTAATGAAGAACTTATTTTCTTTTCAATTGTTGTTAATATTGATTACATACAATCTAGGAGCCTTAATCATACTAAATTAAGTCAAGCCGAAATGTCAAATTAAAACACTTGGACATGGGAATTATTTAAATACATTTTTAAAAATTAAACTCTTTCAATAAAATTAAGTTGAAAAAATCTTTCATAACCAAAAAATAACAAGCTATCAAAAATCTTATTTTATAGTAAAATCTTGTATTTTTTATATCTTGTTATATATATATATAATTTTGTTATGTATATGTGTGTGTATCAATTATATTTAATCCATTTAATCTTAAGTATCCTTTCGTTCGGTAATATATTTTAAAGTTATTTCAGAAGAAATTCAACAATTAAAATAGGAATAGCAGAACTTCTCTTTAGATCCATGTTTCAAGTCATGTAATCAATTTCTCAAAGCTCTTTGAACTTGACAAAGTAATTCCTGCAGGAAATTCTGTAATTCTCTTTGGTCTTACATTTTAAATTACTTTGCTCTGGGTCTGAATGTAATATCTAACTAATTTTCTGTAGTCGTTACCACTTCATTTGAAATAGTAATGAGTGCTGTATGACAGTGTTTGAGAAATATCAAAGGTCTTAATATTAGATAATAAGCATCCATGTAATATGAAGCTAAGGATTTGCAGTTTTCGGCTAAAAATATCTTAAATGTTTCACTGTCACGTTATCCATCAATTACATATTTTGCATTATATGTTCGTTAAAGCTTTTTTATAGGGAACGGCATCTTTTTCTCAGTTTAAATAAAAGAAATAAACTAATATTTTTTAATTTAATATTTATTATGAGCTCGATTATAATAAGATGATTTAATTTCAGGTCAAATACCAACTCAAAACCATATGGAACTACATTTCTTATGTTATAATCGTAGTTAATAAATTTGTTACGCAGTAAGTTAAAAATTAAATCGCTATATGTCAACATTAATGATCAGTTAAGTAAAAGACCTGAGTATGCTGTTAACTCCTTCTACGATTTTATTAGTAGAAATTTTGTTGTAAAGAGAGTTTTGCAACAGAGAATTATAAAAACAGAGGGATAATAATTTAGCATTCAAAGAATATATATATATATATATATATATATATATATATATATATATATATATGTGTGTAAGGTGGTGTATAAAAAATGTCTCTGCGCAGTTGAAATTGCTATAATATATTAAACTAATATAAAGTTCATAATATAGAATATTGGGCGGATGTAAGAAAACTGATAAAACTTAGTAATGTGCTATAGAACTCTAATACCCACGAATATCACCCAAGAGAAACTTTCTTCCTGAATTTTTATGATAATTACTTCAAAATTAATATAAAGTGAAGAAAGGGGAAAATGATTTCTGTGTAATTGTAGGAATTTTAAAAAAGTAAGTCCTTTATCTATCTATTTAACAATCTATCTATATATCTATCTCTCTCTCTCTCTGTATATATATATATATATATATATATATATATATATATATATATATATATATACATTCTTAGACATAAAAAAGTCGCACCGGTAAGGGGTAATGCAAATTGGACACAAATTGATATGCGTACATTTTCGACGGAAAATGCAAAGTATTAAAGTTTAGCGGCCAATGAATGAACATGTGACGCTGCAGCGCTTCTTAACAGCGCAACTGACAGGATATTAAAGAGGAGAGATTTCGATTCTAGGTCATAAATTCTTTGTGAATTTCATTCCGTGTACTCAGGTAGACAGTAACTATACCTCGCATAGAAGAGCGCAAACAATATGCGCAGATGTCAGCATTTGAGAGAGGACGTGTTGTTGGGTTCAAAGAAGCCTGTTTGTCTAATCCGCGAATCGCTCGACATTTGGATAGGAACGATTTCACTATTAGACGATGTTGGCAGGAAGGGGTGAACCACGGCCGAACACAGCGTCAATAAGGAAGCGGTAGGCATCACATGCCCCGATTTTCGACCCATTCGGATGACTCATTCTTGCTGCGTCGGTTTTTTTTCGTCTAAGAATGTAAATATGTATGTATGTATGTATGATCCAGCATAATTCTGGAACATCTGGAGCAATTTGAACAAAACTTGCTACACATATGACTTTCAATCTGGAAAAGAATACTGGGGGAAAGGGGAGACTTAAGACACCTCTAACACCACTAGGGGTGGGAGATGGTGAGGGGTGACATGTAAAAATGATCGAAAACAACTGCTATTACAGTCAAATCCATAGTTTTCAGGGTCGCTGAGATGAATAGTGACACTCCCGATACCGTGCAAGTTCACCATCGGCATTGGGGGGGGGGCGAGAAGGGGGAAAATGAAATGTTCAAAATTACCCTGAGCTGTGTCGAATCTATAGTTTTCGGGGTCGCTGAGCTGATTAGACCCGAAGACATTTAAACCACATTTTAGGGTGGGGGTGGGATGGAAGGTGTGGACATTTAAAAAAACCCGAGATTAGTGTCGAAACTATAGTTTTCGGGGCTGTTGAGATGAATGGTGACACTCCCGATTCTGTTTCAGTGCAAGTTCAGCCCCATCGGCATGAGGTGTGAGTACGGGGAAAAATAAAATGTGCAAAATGACCGAGATGTTCCAAATACTCAGGCAACGCCGGGAAAACAACTAGTAGATAATAAAATCCGTAAACATGTCCCCAAATAACAGATAAAATTAAATATTCCTATTTGTTAGTTTTTTTTATCAAGATAATGGATTTTAATTTATGAATTTGAGAATACATCTCGAACACTTTCTTGACTTTTTATCATGGTTTCTCGTGTTTTGAAGAATATTTCGTCATAAAAATTTAATTGTGAACAACAGATTTGCATAATTTTAAAAGCTCTATATAGGGTGGTCCGAAAAACCTTTTTTATTTTTTTCGGAAACGGGTAGTAGAAAAAGTTGTTACACTTCTAGATAAGAAAAACCGAAAAAAAATTTTGTATAAAGATAATATCTTCCGATTGCGCATTCACTTCAAAGTTTTGAAAAAAATTAGAAAATGAAGGTATTTTTTTCCAATTTTTTGAAACCCTCAACGTTTGAAATTTGAAAAGCGCTAATTTAGGTTGTATAGAGTAAAGCTAATAGTACGTGAAAAAATTAAAACCCTTGATTATTAAATATTAACTATTCGCGCTTTGCCTTAAAAACTAGCGTAAAAGCCGTATTTTGAAGGATTGCAATAACGTGTTTTTCCACATTTTTGTATGTAGCCGCATGTAAATGTCCTATTGTTTTGGAATGCACTTGTAATAAAAACTCGGATATGTGTGTGTCCAATAAGTATAAAGTGTCAATTCGAAAAAGCCAAAAAGATACCAGTTCTTGAACTGAGATTCATCTTTCGTCAAAGAATGTACAATTTGAGCAAAATAGGGTCTGTAGACGTACTGGAAACACAAAAATTGGATAAAAGGCAACGTAGAAATACCTTGTTGGCTGATTACTATAAAATAAACCAAGGTTCAAGTACTTCGAGTGAAAGTAGTTATAAATGTAAAGAAACCACTGAGCATGAGCAGCCCGAAAATGAACAGGAAAAAGGGAACAATGAGAGTGACGCTGAAAGAGATTAGCTTTTCGAACCAGATGAGAGAAAACTGAAAATATCTAAGCCCTGGCAAATATGGGTGAAACTTAAAGCAACTGCTCTGGCAAGTGATCGGTATATGGTATGTGACCGCTCTACAGCCGTGATTATGTCTAGTGTGCTCCAAGACTTCGGCATCATAAACGAGGAAGACTTGTCTCATGTTGTCGACAAGAACAAAGTGAGAAGAGAAAAAAATAGTAACAGACATCATTTGCAGTTCAAAGCTATTAATGAACCTTTACGTGATCTTTACTTTGATGGCAGGAAGGATGAGACTGTGGTGATTGAAATGGTTGGTTCTAAACATTATCGTCGGACCCTAAAAGAAAAACATTATTCCTTGCTTCAAGAACCAAACTCAAAATACCTTTGCCATGTTTCACCCATACTGGGCTTTCTAAAGACATTGCTGTGGCAATTGTTACACATTTGGCTAGACTGAATATGTTTCTGGAGGAGCTCGATTTAATTGGAAGTGACGGAACGGGCTGGAAAAATGGTGTCATTCGGCAAATCGAGCTAAAAGTTGGCAGACCACTGCAACGGTGTATTTACCTCCTACATTTCAACGAGGTACTATTCAGACATCTTTTCGATCACTTGGACGGAGCTACTGCAGTACCATCATCCTTTAGTGGAAAAAGTTGGTCAAAGAGTGAAGCCTGTGAAAAGCTTCCTGTGCCAGATTTTTTACTTATTGACTGCACTATTTCCAATGCCGATAAAAAAGAGCTGAGCAAAGACCAGATGTATCTCCTAGATATTTATGCAGCAAACAGATTTAGTCAATGCTCAGAGGATTTGGCAGCTCGAGAACCAGGTCCTTTAGCACATTCACTATGGGTAACATCAGCAAATAGAGTTCTCAGACTATATGTCAGTGAAGAAAACCCCTCAGATGAACTGAAGCAGCTGGTGTACGTCATTTTGTAATGTTATATGGCACTGTGGTACCGGATCAAAGTAAGTGTTTTTTTTTCTGAAGGTTCTAAGATTGTGTTTGAGGCAATCACATTAACACGATACCTCCCTGAACATTTGCGAAAAAGAATCGACCCAGTAATAGAACGAAACTCATATTTTGCACACCCAAAAAATTTAATTGTGGTTATGGTTATGGACGAAAGACAGCATGTGAGAGAACTGGTATTATGTCGGGTTCTCAAAGCTCGGGTAGATAGGGGGAAATAATTAAAGACTTTAAGAGTGACAACACTTGACTTCAAAGCGATCGATTACGTTGACATGATTAAGTGGAATGTTTGTAATGTCACTCCGCCACCTTTGCTAAGGAATGTGCCCGATTAGAAGAAATGATCAAAACTGGTAGACCATTGATTTCAGACTTTAATAGATTTCCATGTCACACCTAAGCTGTGAAGCGTTGCGGCAAACTTGGCACCGAAGCTAGCCAAAATGTGAGAGGTACTGAAGCTAGAGATGGCTACATAAGAAGCACCCTACTGGGGAAGGTCAGTTATACCAGAATTTTCTGGTTAACTGACTGTTGTGAAGGTCAGTTATACCAGAATTTTCTTCAAAAGCTGACTTCGATGTGTCTGTGTTCAACAATCAATAATGTGGTATAATAGGAACGAAGAAAGTAAAAAGTGCAGTAAAAGCAACATTTACAGCAATCTTATGGAAATACGTTTTATTTTTTTAAATGGTACTTTTGAATGTTTTGTTTCTACAAAAATAATTTTTAAACATATATATAAAAATGTTTCCCTGTCTTTTAACACCCTTTTACTATACATTGCGAACTATTAATTTGAAATGCATTATATCAGATGTTTTGAAGAAACTACTGAAATAAGTTTATTTTCTTATTTTTTCAATATTTCAAAGTGAATACGCGATCGGAAGATTTTTTTTTCCACAAAATTTTTTTTACTGTTTTTCTTATCTATAAGTGTAACAACTTTTTTCAATTGGCCGTTTCTGAAAAAGAATAAAAAAGTTTTTTTGGCTTACCCTATTATACACACTTCCCACACGTGAATTATATATTTGCTTCCAAACAATTTAGACTTAGTTAAATAAATGGTTGTGCAGAGTTTCTTGGCCCACTTTCGCTTTCCCTGTCTTTTGAGTTACCCGTAGTTTTAATAGTGTTAATTACCCATACTGCTTTCCTATTATATATATATCCAGATAATTACATATAAAATCTTTTATTTTTACAAGAAATCACTATCCATCTAACATGATTGAGGGTAATAAACATTGAGATGCAACAAACAGTTAAGTTATTAATTATAAAACGCTTTTCTGAAGACCTCGCTTGAAATATAAATAGCTTTTGTAGATGCAAAAGCAAGAGCTTTGTCGCTGCTAATTAATCAAATATATATCGTAACTCGGGAAAATTAAATAACTGCAAAGCAACTTTTGAAGCATAACGCGTGACTATGAGGTGTTATATTACTTGAACAAAACTAATTTGCTCCAGAAGCTCCCCTAAGTGGTTTAATCCCATAATTCCTCAAGTAATAAAGAAAGTTTGTAATCCCTAAGTATAATACACCGTCTAGAGGATAGACAAAGTATTGAAAATGATTAATAAGGCATTAAATTTTTACCCTAAGGCATAATAAATGAGATCTATCGGTTTTATCATAACTGCATTTGCAAAGAGCAGTTTTTAAAAATATTAAATAAAAATTTGAAGAAAAGTCCAACGCAATGTTTAATGAATTTTCAGAATCCGACCTTTAATTTATACACGTACTAGCTGAAAACAAGTACTTCGCTACGGAGTACATTCAAATTAAGTACAAATGTCAATGTATGCAATTAATGCCAAAAATATATATAAATGTATTTATAATAAATACAACTATCAATGTATGCAATTGATGTAAAAAAACAAAAAAATATATTTATAAAAAATTGTAACGGATATTTTTATAGATAAATTAATCTAGAAGAAAATATTCAAATCAAATCTAATAGGACATACTAAAGAATATATTAAAGTTAAATAGTACAGTTTGAGGAACATATCTTTTAGTGTATTTTAATATTTTTTTGAATAATGTCCAATCGTCTGCTGCATTAGAAAGACAAAAAAAAATATTTTTTTGCCTATTTCGTTATTATCACGTGACGATAAATTTATTAAAAGTACCAGAAAAAGAAATCACGTGATCAGCATTTAATAAATTAAATTCTAAAAATGAATCTTTAAAAATTCACCAAAAATCAGAAAATGAAGATAAAGATTCGAAAAAGTTTTCACTTTAAAGGAATTTTTATGATATTTCTTGTGATATAAATTTTTCATCCCTCAAATTATTATTTTAAATGTAAACTTAAAAAAAGTCACTAAAACAGCTTAAAAATTGAATTTAAAAAAATCTAAGAAGAATTTTTCAAAAATCTTTCTAATTGCATCCCTACACCATAAAAAGAATCGCCATGCAAAATTTCAGTCCTTTAGGTCCAGCGGTTTGGTCTGTGCGCTGTCTGTCAGTCAGTTACGGAACTGTTTTATATATATAGACTACAGTGGCTTCCAAACGTGTTCGGACACTTACGATTTTCAATGAAATAGGGGTCTATCCATTAATTAAAAGAATATTTCAGAATGGGTTTTTAATAATATGTTCTATAATCTATTCTAACAAAACTATATGAAATATTTTAAAAACATAGTAAAACTTTATTTTTAAGAAACCAATATCAAAAAGTAACAAAAACTTTATCTCACAAAAGTCATCGTACACGTGTAAAATATCTCTACATGTTACTAAATATTCTAATTTTTAGTTAAATTAATATTTAGTAGGATATCCTTTACCATCCACACCAGCTTTTAAACGTCTGGGAATAGATTGCATTTTTTTGTAATTTCTGCATAAATGTTCATTCATTCTTCAATTATAATTGTTTTTAATTCGCTTTTCGTGTGAATGTCATGTTTTCTTACTTGAACCTCCAGTTCTTTCCAAATATGTTCTATTGGGTTTAAATCTGACGATTGAGGCGGTGTTTTCAAAAAGTGTGGACAATTAATGAGACACCAGATGCGAACGTTGAGAACCGTGTGCTTAGGATCGTTATCTTGATCAAAAACTAAGTTGTTTCCAATATCCAAATTTTGGGCTGATAATTTTAAACTGCATCTTAAAATACTTATATAAACAGCAGGATTCATTATTCCATCAATAAATATCAAATTACTTAGTCCTGATGATGCTATGCACTCCCACAGAAGGACATCTCCACCACCATGCTTAACTGTTCCTACTAAGTTCTTGGGATTAAGTTCCTCATTTGTTTCTTCTCCATACAATTATACGCCCATCAGCGCCAAAAATGTTCATTGGCAAATAAGACATTATTCCAATAGGTTTGGGGCTTATTTATCATTGATAGTGCGAAGGGAAGCCTAAACTTTCTGTTTTTCTCACTCACCAAAAATTTTCTATGAGCAGAACGCCCATGTAATCCAGCTGTTCTGAGAACTCGTTAAAAAATTTCAGGTGAAATTGAAGTAGAAAATGTTTCATTGAATTGTGCACAAACTTTTACAACACTCAAACGTGAATTTTTCACAAATTTTCAAATTATAAATCTCTGATCACGTTTTGTTAACTTTGCAGGATGGCCTTTTCTTACCTTGTTTTCAATCCGATTTTCTTCTTTAAAGCGTTTCATCACATACTGCACAGTAGAATGGGATAAATTAAGTAATTTAGCAATATTCCGAACTGATTTACCACTACTATGATGAAAAATAATCAATTTTATAATGCTGTTTGTTGTTTCTTTACGTCTACGAGCCATTTTTAAGTAATAAATAGAATATTACGGAGTAGGCAAGCAAAACTTAAAGCTTAACGATATTTTAAATGCCACCACAATTCAAAAATAAAAATAAAGAGCCAGACGATAATTTCAATTATGAATTTATCCGAAAATATTTCAGTGTACGATGACTTTTGTGAGATAATGTTTTTGTTACTTTTTGATTACTGGTTTCATAAAAATAAAGTTTTACTATGTTTTCAAAATATTTCATGTATTTTTGTTAAGAATAGATTATAGATTTTATTATTAAATACCCATTCTGAAATATTCATTTAAACTGAATCGGTGAGTCGAAAGACAGTACCAGTCCAAAATCCTCATTTTGAGATATTTGCAAAAATAACTTTAGTTTTGAAATTTAACAAATACAGTTGACATTAGAATAATGGAATATTTTTTAAAATTGTTACCCTGGCTCACAAGAACGTTCTTATGTGCCCAATTGTTTTTTAACATTTGTCAAAAAATTTAAATAATACGTTAATTATCACTGGACTTGTACTTTTTTCCGCTCAATTCTGCTTAATTAACTTAGGACTTTTAGAAATAAAACTACAATATAGAAACAATATTTATGAATATATTTTAACTATTGTTGATAATATACAAACCTGTCAAAAAGTATTTAGTAAGCAAATCAATATCAGAACATCCAAACATGTGAAAAAATTTGAAAAATTTAATAATCATGAAATGTTACAAAATCAGTCATCATCTTGCTCGGTGGTTTTCCAAGCAGATATTCCATTGTAGAATGTTAATGCTTCGTTAGGCACATATTTGATCAACTTGACGGTGTCTTGAATTTTTTGTTTGGTTTATTGCAACAGGTTCTGTGTAGGCTCGGATTTCCGGTAAAGTTTGGTTAGCTTTGTTTTTGACCATCTTGAATTTTTTAGCGTTTAATCCATCGATGAAATCGTATGTTTTAACGTAACCTGGCATGGTACTGTCATATACAAACAGTCTATATTCAGATACATTAAATTTATCCTTAACATCCTAATTTATTGATTTACTTGTATTTTTGTAAACAGTAGGCCACCAATCCTTAAAGTTTACTATATCTTCATGAGTTACCGTTTTCACTGTAAAAGGTTTATTTTTTCTACTTGTAGTGATCATGTCTTCATATTCCTGAGGGAGATACACTCCATCATGTTTCCTTATGTTCCTTTTAATGGTTCCAAAATCCATGTCACATGGTAGGTAATAATGTCCTCGAACAGGGAAATAATGGTATATAATCTTAAACCGTTTACTCACCTGCAAAGCCCTTAAAAACTGACAAATGTGTGATTTCGGTTTTTTCCTGTGCATGCATCTGAAAATACGTGCAGTTCTTGGATGGAATCAGGTATTTTAGTTTTAATATAGTCATTGAGGAAGGTACACACCTCATTAGGGCCTTTGTAAGCTTGTCCTTCGTGATATACATAACAGTGTCCCAGAATTTTCTTTCAGATTATGGATTTCAAAAACACTGACCGACAGTTTTCTGTAGTAAAAGACTTCTTGAACAGGTAGTTGAAGCAAAGGTAAATTCTGCATGAAGTCAAAGCATAGAGCAGACACATTTGGTTTTTCCTCACAAAGTTTTTCAACTTGCCGTATCTTGTTATAAAACTTATTAGCACGTCTTTTATGAACAATTAGCTGAGCAGCAGCGACACTTTTTGCAGTATCATTTAGATTCTTGTCCTTAATTCTTGCTCCTAAATTCTCACATTCTGAACAAACGTCCACTTAAGGCCGTCCAAATTTTAAATCATAATTTTCATTTACTTCAAATAATACTCATTTTAATAGTGTTATTTAAACGAGGATGTTTTTCGACAAACAAGTTATGCATAGTCTTAACATTCAAACCGCTTTGCAAGTATTTCAGGGATTTAGACGAGTAGTGGGAAGTTTTCGTTGGAAAGAACTCAATGGTTTCTTTGACATACTCATCTTTAATGACTACATACTCTAACTACATACTCATCTTTAATGACATGAGGTCTATTATTGTGTTTCCCACGAGCATATTTCGGAGATTTTCCAGATAAAAGGATGGTAGTTAAACGTTGAACCTGAACATGAGAAACAGCATGCAAGATCATAAATGCTTGTTTGCAAACCGAAACACGGGAACTTCCTTTCATTGCAAAATAAGAAAAATTGCTTGCTCTAGGTTTCATGTTTTCTTCAGATCTTCGTCGTCGTCTTTTCACAGGTTTACTCTCTATTAACAAGATTAGAAATGTGTCTTTTTTATTTTTCGATTGTCCATTATACAATCTAGTAATAATAATACTTTTTTCTTCATCAGAAAATTTTTTCATGCAGAGATGCTTACAAGAACAATCTGACCCTGTTACTTTGGCCGCAACTTGTTTACATTTTATGTTGACGTGAGCAGCACCTTCAAGATGGGCTCTCTTCACATGTTGTTTCTTCCATAAGTTAGGATTAACTTTGCGTTTCTTGCCCTTCTTCTTTGGAACAGATGTCTCACTGTCTCTCGAAGAATCGGTGCTTAAATCACTCATTGTTCATAATTTTAAACTTCCAAACAATCAAATTTTACTAACACCACTTAAATTAACACAAAAACGGTATAATGTATCCCAATCACAGAAGAAATTATAACGAACTGCGAAAATTGTGCAATAAACATCAACAAACAAACAATGTTTTAGTTTCTCGTTTAGTTTTCAATATTGTAAGGGCTGGCTACTAGCTCCATCTAGAGGCCGGATTGTAATTGTAACAGTACTATTTCCGGAAAGATAGTGTTCTTCCACACATTCAACACCATGCCCAGCTGCTATAGCGAGAAGAGGTCTTGAAATTGTACTGTTCTTCATCACAACATGTAGTTCTACGTATTTAGCATTATTTTTTTAATGTATCTAAAAATGGCTGATTTTGGACTGGTACTGTTATTCCACTCACCGATTCAATTAAGGGATAGACCCCTATTTCATTGAAAATCGTTAAGTGTAAGAACACTTCTGGGAGCCACTGTATATACTTTGCGGGTAAGTTGTCGTTTTATTCTTTTATTCATTTATTATTTGTTATAAACCCGCTAAAGTGACTTTTAAAATTACTTTTGCCTCGCTATTTTCAATTATTATTGTGGAAAATTATAAACAAGTATATAAATCTTAAACATGTGACTGTTATCGCACAGACTTTATCCCTTGCTTAGAAGAGTAATATATAATCAAAAATAGCACATACAGCTTCAGAAATTTCAGTTCCAAACTTTTAGAAAACTTTTACGGTCATTTATAAGTAAGGATTTTAGTATTAGTTCATCTTGTTTACCTTTTAAACCTGCTTAAATCACCTTTAAAATTACTTATACCTCGTTACTGGGAATAATTACTTTCGAAAAATAGCAGACAAGCATCAACTACTCAAATACGTGATTCATAGCATAGAGGTCGCCATATTATACACCTTTCTAAGAAAAATAATTAATATCCCTCTTAGATAGATAATACTCATATCTTGGGGAATTACACTCCCAAACTTTTAGGAAACTTTTAAAGTTATTAATCCTTATGTGCATTTAAGAAACTTAAAACAGTAGATATTTCGTTTAGAAAACAACATACATTTGATCGGCTTATTTGATATATATATATATATATATAATATGTATGCAGCAAAGTAAAGGTTGAACGGGTCTCTGTCATGCAAAAGTTATAAACTATGAAATGCTTTTGAATTATAAACAGGGAGTTTAGATGAACGTGTAATCGTTCTGTATTTCAAGATTTCCCGCCGTTTATTTGCATATTTTGAAACGCCTGACTATGGAGACGCCTGTCTATGAAAGCGCCTGACCAGGCGTTCTGTAAGAGATTTGTTTGGCGTAACATGGTGAGCTTAAAGGATGAACACAGGGAAATGTATAACACTTCACCAAGTGTATATCACATTCAGTTTGAAAACATATAGGGGAAGAAAATTGAAACTAAAACACTAGTGAATATCACATCCAAATTTTTATGCAGATATTCGCGTTAGTTGGTGGGTGTGTTGTCAGTTATTTTATTAATATAACTTTATATCTTAGTGGACTGTATGCGAATCCATTGACAAAAATATTTAATGTTCTTGTTTCAGTGCAACTAATCAATCTTCTTACTTCTTTTAATAAAGGTATTACTGGAATGGCTTACCTTTAACATCATCTGAAAAATACTTGAATAACAAGTCAACATTAAAAAATTTAGTTCCATGCATGTATCCTTAACATGCATTTAATAATTGACTTCATTTTAACACATAACTTTTGAATTCATGACACATTGAACAAACCTGCGGAATTAGGTTTTACAAAATGAATAATTGACTGCAAAATGGCAACAATTTGAACAATAATCTGCACAGAATCTTTAACAATAAGAGAAAAACGGAATCGCATTCAACATAGCGATTTTTGATTTCTTACATGACATTGCTTAGAATAGACTATACACCACAAAAGATTAAAAATTTTTTAGCCATTTTCTTGCCATTACTCAGAATCAAAAGTGCAACAACAACATAACAAAAACAATTAAGCTTAAAGTTTAAAAAAAGTTACATAATGAGGCCATCTATTGACCAGGAACACAATTAGAATTCAAATTACAAACAATATGATGAATAAAATGAAACAATTATTATAATGAATTATTTAAAAATAAAAATAAAAAATAGTAAGTCTTATATGAAGACTGAACAGTGGGTAAATTACAGTTATTTTGTGTTCCCCCGACAGAGCAGTAGCACATGTGTTTCACACTCTCTCTACAAAATAAGAAATATTTGAATGTTTAAAAAAATATGCAATAGATTATTTTGCTGGTGCATTTGTGACCCCGACAACATGCTCCTGTCGTGTGTCGGGAGTAATGTCACATACCACCAAGTTGAACTAAGCAAATCCAATAGAAGTGATAGTGTGAATAAGTTAGGTTGAATATAAAAAAAACCCATTGAAAAGCAGGAGAAATCTAGCCTCAAGGTAGAAAATGAATTATTTTTCCGATTATTTTCACAACATCTGTATGCCGGGAGGTATGCAAGGCCAATATTCACAGACCGACTGCTATAGCCAAAACCTCGTTCGTCTAAAACAATTTGAAACGTCGGTTTCAATATTAACTCACCGTCAGTGCATAAGTTTTAGATAACATGAAGCATGAATTGTTTTCGATAATCCCACCTTTAATATCCGTCATCTGGGAGAGTTTGCGAGTAGAGAGACCCTTCCGATGCTTGCCGCTTGCACTGGTGTATGGCCAAACTGAAGCACGGGAGAAAATTCTTGGTGTTTGGGGATTATAATTTTTTTTAATAAAAATGAATTATGTAAATATTGTTATTATTAAAAGATTTTTGATAGATTTTGCGTAAATCTCCTTGTAATTTAGATGATTATGGGATGAATTACTATAAGCAGCTCTATTATTCAGGTGATTATCCATAACGTGATACACCATATCAAGAACATGCTGAACTGTTTTAAGCATAGTATGATATCGTTATGAGATTATAAACGAACATAATTTTATACCTTTGAGACATACATTCAAGATGAGGGAGGAATAAACATCAATAGACATTTTTTGAAAAATATTTCAATCGATATTTTCTTGAAAACAGTTCGGTACTTTTCCGTTAGCTGGGTGCATTTGGCGTTTGTCCAAGCAAGTATCACCATTGGCGAGAATGAAAAGTTGTCAGTCTAACAACCCTAGGAAAACAATTTAATGGGTAATAGACAGGCTACATTTTGAAGACGTATTGTACCACACGAAACGTTGGACGAAGAAGGTGGATAAGCGGGTTTAAATCTGAGAGAACATGAAGTTCAGAGACCCAGCATTCAGAACACCAAAATTCACATGAATAAAAAGTGGAAACTAATTAACCACAAACTATATTTGCTTTTTTCACAATCACACAAAATGTTGAGGAATAGTGATGGAGTATCATATGGCGATATAACGCTGGCGATATAACTGGCGAACAGCACGCCACCATTTGCAATCGTACCTAGCTGAAGTTCTGTGGCGACAGTCCTTTTGATGACACCTTGAAATATATTAAAGATTGTTGGTCTCTAACTAAATATTTACTAAATTAATAAAATACTCATGGTTACTTATATTTTTTTTTCTTTTTTCTATTTTGGTTACTTATATATTATTCACGCACACGTATTACGGAAATTATAGTTAATTAAACAAAATGTGACTTGTGAACCATATTTGGCGATCTATCCCTTTCGCCCGAATAACGGAAAAGTACCAAAAAGGGTAATTACAAAATTATCCAGGAACTTCAGTTGAGACTTTATTTAAGAATGTTTAGTCCTTTGATTTAAAAGCATTGATAAATGGTAAAAGAGAAGGAGAGAAACTATCTATAAAGTTACTTTTTTATCTTCTTAGAGTAAAATATTATATTAAAGCACAGAGTCTGGAAAACTAAACTGAGCTGCCATATATTGTTTAATGAGACTGCTCTTTTTGAAGGAATTTACTATCGGATAAGAGAGGGATTTTATACCTAATGAGAAAAAAAATTAATAAAAAAAATTAATAAAAAAAAATTCTATGTAGGAAACTTAATCCAATAACATGCATGGATTTCATACATTTGCTCAATATGCATATGAAATGAAAATAAGCCTTTTAAAATTTATTACAAAGAAAAAATAAATTTATGACGATAAATCCAGTTTCCGAAAAATCACACTTGAAAAATCAAATCCTTCATATCCAATATACATTCTAGCAGTGTAAAAAAAAAATCTGTAATTCTATTTTATACAAGAGTTTTTTTAATTATTGCTTATTAAAAAAATAAGATTTTAAAAATTTGGGAGAGCATTTTATTTGTCACGTATTCTTTTAATTTTGATCCCTGTCGAATTATATCGAACGCTTTCAAAAGATTTTAACGTGATATTAGAAAAATAATCGTTGTCTATATGGATGGTTATTCGCAATCTAGGGAATTATTTTGATGTCAATTTTGCCCAAACGCAAGATTATGCAAAACGTTTGGAAAATATTATAATTCGTAACAGTGGTGATTACTGCAGCGAAAACTCGCTTAATGAAATAGATCTCTTTGTAAGTGAACATTGATTGCACAATTTTTTTCACATAAACCAAAAGAAGAAATATATGTATTTTTTTTTTCCAAAGATGAAACCTCTATCAGACTGCTTCAAGTTTCATAGCTTGCATATACAGTATGTTAATTTCTTATATACATTTCGCTAATACACTTATATAGAATATATGAACCGTTGATTTTGAAAGGAGGGCAAGTCTATTTTATGTTATTGCTAGATATTTAATGGTTTACATTTGATTGGGTTTAAAAATATTCGTAAGCATTAATAGACTTATTTTACATATTTATGGTCTTATTTCATGTAAATTTAAAGTGTAATAATCGTTATCTATGTTAGGTGAGAAATATCATGGGTTTGTAAAACACCAAATGACTTGCCTCAGTTTCAAAAGCAATGATTTGTTGAAAACGTTGATTTTCTTTGAATAGAATATAATTATAATAACTACAAAAATGAATATTTTGTTTTATCTACTTATTTTTTTTATTTTAATATTTCATTCTTCTTTAGAAAAATTACAAAAAAACAGAAAATAATTTTAAATTTATGTAGAAAAGTGGAAAAAATAAGAAAAATTATTCAGTAATAAGTTGTATGAATATAGTTCTATTTCTTTTGTATTTTATTTTAATATTTCATTCTTCTTTAGAAAAATTGCAAAAAAACAAAAATAAATTTAACTTTATGTGGAAAAGTGGAAAAAAGTAAGAAAAAATTCAGAAATAAGTTGTATGAATATAATTATATTTCTCAATTATTTTATTTATTTATTTATTTTATTTAATATTTCATTCTTCTTTAGAAAAATTACAGAAAAAGAAGAAAATAAATATAACTTTATGTGGAAAATTGGAAAAAATAAGATAAATTATTCAGTAATAAGTTGTATGCATATAATTACATTTCTTAATTTAGATAGTGAAGATTTTCAAATTATGCATGAAGAATAGGGTGTATATAGAGTAATAAATCCATCATAGCTTTATATTTTTCTTTAGTAATAGGCTATCTAATATAAAGATGATTTTACTACAAAGTTGTAATTATCATCAAGACCCATACTAATATTTTATTTATAATTCTAAAGGTTCCGCCTACCATAGCGATAAGCTTACACGGCAAATTTAATTGGAGCCAAGTCGTCGCCCAGCAATCCGCTCAGCAGGGACCCATTGGCTCAGGGGCGAACGACTTACTCGCACACCCCCAAGCCGATTTTGCTTTTCCTTTACAATTCATAATCCTAAACTATCTATTTAACCAGTTTATAATGGCAACCCCGCTTAAGTTCCACACCATTTCCCTGTTGCTTTCTTTGTTTTTTCCTTTTACTTATTTATACATATATTTCTTATCCATATCCTGCTAACTAATTGCGCTTTACAGTTACAAATTACATTATAAAATTGCCATTTTACATTAAAACTGCAGTTTCAATTACAATTACGCTTGGGAACATATTACAATTTACAATTACAGCTTACATTTTATACTTACAAATTTACATTTAAGGTGCAATTCCAAATACTCTTACTCTTACTATTACATTTACCATTGCATTAATAACATATTACGATTTACAATTTACATTTACATTATATACAAACAATTTTACATTTTTTATGCAATTTCCATTACAATTTCAATTACAATAACATTTACCACTACGTTACGGAGACATTGCAATTTTGAATAACGATTTACATTGTATACTCACAATTTACATTGAAGGTGAAATTTCAATTCAATTACATTACTCTTACAATTTTGCATTTCAGATGCAATTTCAAACATAATTACACTTAATATTGCATTAAACAATTACATTACATACATAATACGAATGTATTACATACCATTAACAAACAGGTTTACTGGTAAACATTTTTTATAATAATTATTTCTTCTAAAAGTAATTAAATCATTCATTTTTTTATTAATTTCAAGCATTAATTTGCTCATATGCCTCCAATGCACTTACTATTACATTTAACAATTACACTACACACATCTTACAATTTACAATTACATTTTATATATAATATACTTAAAATTTTACATTTTAGCAGCAGTTCCAATTACTATTACACTGAAAAATAAATTAACGACAACGCTATAAGTATATTGCATTTACGATTTACATTACAATTTACAATTACATACTTACAATTTAACATTTAAGGTGCAATTTCAATGAAAAACATTTACTCTTACAATTTTACATTTAAGTGGGCATTTCACTATAAAAGGGAGTCGCTATAAAAGTCGAATCTCGATATTTCTTTTCAATTGCATTTTCAATCGCCATATCTATAGCTGTCAATTCGGCACTATATGAAGAGGTATAATCCGATATCCTCCTTCTCAGGCTTTCTTCTTTAATGTTTCCTTTACACCTGATACAGGCCGCACCCACTTTGTTATTTAGTTTGAACCCATCTGTGTATTATCTAACGTCTGTTCTTGGTTTTTGATCGTAAGTCCAACTATATTTCTTCAATTCTCTAATTCTTCTTATAGTCTTAAGCTTAGTTTCACAATTTCTGATATTATTGCTCACCCCTTCCAGGTATATTTCCTTTCCTTCATTATGTATTCTGTATATATCCACATCCATTTTGGCCCTGATATCAAGCGGCATTCAACCCGCCAAAACCGCCAACGCATCCGAGGACACTGTCTTGTAACTTTTAGTTATTACTAGTAAAAACGCCCGCTGTGTTTGTTTAAATTTATTATCCATTTCCGTTGTATTCGTATACAACGACTGTATGCCGTATAGTAATATTTTTTCTATAACCCTATAATACAACTATTTTATATTCACTGATTTTAGCCCCCAAGTTCTTTTGTAGACTCTATTTAATCAATATAATAGTCTTAACGTTTTCTCTTTCGTCTTATTTATATGATTAATAAAGTTAAGTTTTTCTTCAAAGTAAATACCCAAGTATTATATTTTTTTTATCATAATTTATTTGTTTATCTCTGATCTTGATTGTTGGCCTTCTCGTGATTTTACCCCTAAATGGTATGATCATATATTGTGACTTCTCGTAATTAAACTCCAATTTATTTTTACTTGCCCATCGGGCACTCTTTTCTAATATGTCTTTAGCTATTTCTGAAAATCTATAAATAACTGGGCTGCTAAGTATTATTATAATATTATCCGCAAATGCCTGTATTTCAACATTACGTTCTCCTTCATTATTTAAAATCTCATTTACTATCAACAGCCATATGATGGGGCCTAGAGAGGACCCTTGGGGGACCCTATATTGTATTTCCACTCATCATCATTCTTCAAAATTACACTCCTATTCGTCAAATACTTTAATATCATAATTCTCAGGGAGTCGTCCATGTTCAATTTTTCCAACTCTTCTTTTATTTTTTATATTCTTACTGTTTAAACGCGCTGCTTATATCTAACGTTATTATACACATGTGCCTCTTGTTCCACTTATTAATCGTTATTATATTTATCACGTTCTTCAGTGCGTAGATTGTACTTATATTTTGCCTGAACAAATATTGGCGTTCAGAAATTATATTATTCGTCTCCAAGTATTCCACCAGCCTATTTGTCATAATTTTGTCCAGTACTTTACCAATAATTGGTGAAAGACATATGGGCCTATAAGATGATGGAACTGAAAGGTCTTTACCTTCCTTTGGGAAGTACACTACCAGTGTTTTTTCCACTCCTCGGGAAACTCCTTCTCCCTCCTACATTTATTGTAAAGATCTAACATATACTGTTTATCCGCGTAGTATATTTCTTCTATGATACTTAGCTTGAACCGATAAAAACCAGGTGCTTTGGCTCGGTTCATATTATTTTTTATATTTTTTCCTTCACGGCCCCCCACGCGTTCTAACGCGTATCAGCCAAAAAATCTAACTCCCGACACTAGTCGCCATGACGGCAACCCGTTCCACCTAGGCTCCACAAGTCCTTTCACAGGCCGCAGTCCTGGGACGTAGCACCGAGCATTTCACTCCCCAAACTTCTAGTCAGTACCACATAGCACCGATCACATCCATGTCGTCTTACAAACAGATCATCCAGTAGTTAGAGCCATCCAAAATAAAATTAATCTTTTTAAGTCTAAGCTTATCCAACAGAGTTTTTATGAAGACCGGTCGTCGCGAAGGAGCACATCCCTAGCTCCGACACTTGGCTACATCTGCAACTTTACCGAGTCTCTCCACTGAGCCAACCGCCTGCAGAACGACATTTCGCTATTTACACATACTTTATTAAAAGGTTACATCACAGCAAAATACATCAAGATTGACAAGCTATGGCTGCTGGACATGTTCGTCCATCAACCTTTTAACGATTTTGTTTACTACTCTGCAACAGTAGTAATCGTTATATAGTTTATGTTTACTCCAATTTCTTCCATTCCCAGGCAGGTCGACGCGCAGGTCATCAAAGTTTCTGCAATCGAATAGACAGTGCTCGACTGTCTGTATCTCTCCACAACTGCAGTTGTCCATCTTCCCGAAGAATTTGTCCTGATACTGGCCAAAGCTGCCGTGCCCAGTGATCGCCTGGTTCCCCAGGAAGTCCCCTTGGACTCTATCCAGACTAACAGTCTGGAAGATTTCCTGCGTTCGCCTGCCCTTAATGGACACATTCCATCTGCCCTGCCATTTTCTTGTGGCTTATTTCAAGAGTATGCCTTTGAGTTGGTTTTTGGTCCGTTTATAATGGTTGTTGATGATGGGGAGTTGAGTCGCTCTTTTGGCTACATCATCCACCTCTTCATTTCTGTAATTACCGGCATGGGCTTAGCCTAGTGCCAGGTAATACTCTCTTTCAGATTATCCACCAACTGACATTTAAAGCTCTTGGCTTCGAATGCCCGTAGTGCACTCATGGAGTCCGTATAGACATCGAACTCCTTGGTGTTATAAAGACTCATGGAGTATATCTGTTAATAGTCAAGTCTTTATAACTGTCTTTAGTAACCTCCATATATTGGCAGAAAAGAAAAAAATGAATTATTGCCTGGAAAGGCGATGCACGGCAAATCTAGTGGCTTGAGCCCGTATTGCGCAGGTGCGAAATACAGCTTGGGACAATTCAAGGCTAGCTTCAAAAAATAACGAGAGAGCAGTTGGAAGTGTACTAGATACGTGACACATTTTAGCTGGTGTCCGGTGTTGGTGAGTGAGGCGCAAGGCATGGCAGATATCCATTAAGTATTTACTTTTTCATTATGTTTTATTAAATAAATTTCTTATTTGCTCCTTAACCGCATAGTCCGTCACTTAATTTACTTTAATAGATAATGTTTTCACTAGTGTGAATTAATTTTATGAACATAGTAATCTGCTTAGCACACGTGGGTCAGGCTGTCTGTAGGGTTAGGTATTTCTTGCTTGGTTAAGTGCGGTTATCCTAAAACATAACTACTTTATTTAATATGTATGTTACCTGAGACAACCTGTCTGGGTTATCATTCATATCGCATTGTTTCTGTAAGTTAAATCAGTAACTTTTTTTACACAACGCATTTTCATGTCTCGCCATTTTTGGCTGGCGTAGCTTTTTTCTAATCGGCTACCACTTGTTCCGATGCGGCTTCACATTTGGCGTCGTAACATTCGGCCCCATAACATTTGGTTCGTGTCTTAATTGCGTCATCGATCACCATCTCAATTGCCCTCAACTCAGCTTGATAAGAGGAACTGTGATCTGAGTTCCTCTTCATTAGATCATAGAGCCTTATGTTGTTATCATACTTGATAACACCTGATCCGACTTTGCCTTCCATCTTTGAGCCGTCTATGTAGTACTGGGTACTACACCTTGGCTCAAGCTTGGTCGACCAGTCGATACCGCTGATATCCTTAATAAGGTGTATATCGAAGTTTCTAACTTCGCAGCTGTTGCCATCAAGGACAAGACCATAAGGTCATATGCCCCATTCTCCTTAGTGATCAGGTGTTGTGTCCTTTCCATATTAGCTCTTATGTCTAATGGCAGACACCCCGCCAGTACAGCGAGAGTGTCCGTTACTACCGTTTTGTAGCACTTGGTCAAGAGCAAAAGAAACGGTCTCTGAATCTGCAATAGTTTATCATTGAGCCTTCTTGTGGTGTTATACCACGACGGTACTCCATAAAGTAGAATCTTTTCTACTATCAGCTGGTAGATATATTTAACGACGAGTGGTTTTATGCCCCAAGTCTTCCTGGAGTATCTCAGGAGCTTGTGCATGACCACCAGTGCTCTTTCCTTGACGTTGTCAAGGTGGGCGTTGAAGTTGAGTTGGTTATCAATGATAACCCCCAAATACTTCAGTTCTTTTTCATACGTTATATTTTGCCCACAGAGCTTAAGGGTTGGTCTCCTCAGATTCTTTGTGCTCGGCCCCACTATAGTGAAGTTGCACTTGCCAATATTGAATTTTAATTCATTGTGGCTCGCCCAGCTTTCGCACTTAGCTAGAGCAGTGCTGGCTAGATCAGTAAACCTATAAACCACCTTACTACTAATTAGGATGACTAGGCCATCCGCGAAGGCTTGTATGTGGAAGTCCACATTGTCCTCTTCTGCTTTCAGGAGATCGTTAATCACGAGAAGCCAAAGTATTGGTCCTAAAGAGGAACCTTGGGGTACTCCGACGTTATAATTCCACTCTCCTTGTCTAAGCATTATGCTCCGATCTTGGAGATAGTCAATTATCAGGTACTTGAGATTGTTGTCCATATTCAATTGCATAATAGCCTCTATAACCCTTTTCGGGTTGATAGAGTTGAAGGTGTTTTGTATGTCGAGTGTTATCATACAAGTATAAAGTTTATTACGCTTGTTATAGCCTATAATCTCAAGTACCCTCTTTAGGGCATCGTTAGTGCTCCTATTTCTGCGAAAACCATATTGAGCCTTCGAGAGTACCCCGTTTCACTCTAGGAACTCCACGAGTCTGTTCGTGATCAACTTATCCAGCACCTTCCCCATTACGGGGAGGAGGCAGATTGGACGATATGCGTTCGGCACATTAGGGTCCTTCCCCGCTTTGGGGAAGTAGACCACCTTCGCTTTTTTCCAGGTGTTAGGAAACTTCATAGTAGTCAGGCACTTGTTATAAAATCATCCAGTAGTTAGAGTCATCCAAAATAAAATTAATTTTTATAAGCGTAAGCTTATCGTCGTCCCACCTAGAAGGCATCCAACTCAGATTTTATGAAGACCGGCCGCCGCGAGGGAGCACATCCCAAGCTCCGACACTCAGCACATATGCAACTTTACCGAGTCACTCCACTGGCCAACCGCCTGCAGAACGACTTTTCGGTACATCACAACACAGACTTTATTAAATGTTACAAACAGCAAACAGCATAAACATACATCGAAAATAGTCTATGGCAATTGGACATATTCGTCCATGAGCCTTTTAACGATTTTGTTTGCTACTTTGCAAAAGTAGTAATCGTTATATAGTTTGTACTTTGTCCATTGACTTGCATTCCCTGGCAGGTCGGCCCGCAGGTCAGCAAAGTTTATGCAGTCGAATAGACAGTGCTCGACTGTCTGGATCTCGCCACAACTGCAGCTGTCCGACTTCCCGAAGAATTTGGCCTGATACTGGCCAAAGCTACCGTGCCCAGTAATCACCTGGTTCCTCAGGAAGTCACATTGGACTCTATCCAAGCTGACTTTCTGGAATATCTCCTGCGTCCGCCTGCCTTTGGTGGACTCATTCCACCTTTCTTGCCAGATTTTTAAGGCATCTTTCATAAGAATGCCTTTAAGCTGGTTCTTGGTCAGCTTATAGTCATTAGTAATGGTGGGAAGCTGAGTCGCTCTTTTGGCGATCTCATCCACCTCTTCATTGTTGCTATTACCGGCATGGGCTTTCACCCAATGCCAAGTAATATATAAGCCGTTATTATTGATACTCTTCTTTAGGTTCTCCACCAGCCGACATTTAAAGCTCTTTGCTTTGAGCGCCTATAGTGCGCTCATGGAGTCCGTGAAGACATCGAACTCTTCGGTTCGCGACCTTATTGCGTCCTCGATTACCATCTCTATCGCCCTTAACTCAGCCTGATAAGAGGAACTGTGATCTGAGTTCCTCTCCATTAGGTCATAGAGCCTTACGTTGTTGTCATACTTGACAACACCTGACCCGACTTTGCCTTCCATCTTCGAGCCGTCTGTGTAGTACTGGGTACTACACCCTGGCTCTAGATTGGTTGACCAGTCAATGCTGCTGATATCCTTGATGGAGTGGATATCGAAGTTTCTCACTTCGCAGCTTTCCCCATCGAGCATAAGACCGTTAAGGTCATAAGCTCCATTCTCATTATGGATCAGGTGTAGTGTCCTTTCCATTTTGGCTCTAATGTCCAAAGGCAAACACCCCGCCAGTACGGCGAGAGTGTCCGTAGCTACTGTTTTGTAGCACTTTGTCAAGAGCAACAGAAACGGTCTTTGGATCTGCAAAAGCTTGTCATTGAGCCTCCTTGTGGTGTTGTACCACGACGGCACTCCATAAAGCAGGATCTTTTCAACGACCAGCTGGTAGATTTCCTTTGCGACGAGTGGTTTAATGCCCCAAGTCTTCCTGGAGTATCTCAGGAGCTTGTGCATGACAGCCAGAGCCCTTTCCTTGGCGTTATCCAGGTGGGCGTTGAAGTTGAGTTGGTTATCAATGATAACCCCCAAATACTTCACCTCCTTCTCATACTTGATACTTTGTCCACACAGCTTTAGGGTTGGTCTCCTTAGATTTCTGGTGCTCGGCCCCACTACTGTGAAGTTGCACTTACCAATATTGAACTTGAGTTCATTGTGGTTTGCCCAGCTCTCGCACTTGGCTAGAGCAGTGCTGGCTAGGTCGGTAAACCTGTACACGACCTTACTACTGATGAGGATGACCAAACTACTGATGAGGATGATTAATTTTTATAAATTACATCACTAATTAATTTAACTAATTGATATCTTATGAAAAATTCTTCACTTTACTTTCAAAAATACGCATAGAAAAATAATCGCAAATTATTTTGCAACTTTTAGAAATACTCAATTAAGTCAAATGGTGAATACCCCAATTATGATAAAACAATGTTTTATCATAATTGGGGTAATTAATGTTGCCAGTTCACAATAGTTGTAGTAGTACTGCTAAATTCTGATTTTGCTTGTCAATATTATGCAACATAAAAAAATAATTCTTTTCAAACTGGACTTGCTTCACTTGCAAAATCAACGCATTTGCGATATCATTGACCAAATGATATTAAAAGATATTTATTTGTGAATTTATTAAAAATATAAAATTTATGTTAATTTGTAATAAGATTTAGCTTTAACTATTTTTTTTTCATCCAAAATGGACTTGCCCACTTTCAAAATCAACGGATCATATGTACAATGTAAGTACGTACATATAAAATCCCAGCATATATATATTAAAATATTCTACTTATAGACTGTCATAATCAGCATACGTGCCTCGCTATCCGTGCATTTTCTGTTTTTCATTTCTTGAATTTAAAGAACTTTTGAAAATTCCTAACTATTTTTCTATTTACCAGCAAACAGACCAACAAATTCGAGTTTCCTGAAATCCACAAAAGTAAGGGAGGGAAAGATGGCTATATTTCCATTTAGAATACCCCAGACTGCATCAGAGTGGAAAATGCCAAAACATATACGAAAATGATTTTGGGAAGGAAAGTTTTACTTTTATTTATGGATTAAAAGACTTGACGTTTTCCAGTAATAAAAATGCAATCTATTTTATTTGAAAGAAGATAATTTTCAATCTAGTTATATATGACTTTGTCTATTTTGTCGCAGTAATCAGCAGCATCATAGAAGATTTGAAAATGGAAGATTGTATCACTTAAATTATACCAAAAAGTGGTGATGAACATTAATTCCGAAACTTGATACATTATGTTAAAGAATTTCAACAATCATGGTTCGTTTTTTATATTTAATCAAATTCAAAGAAAAACATTATATAACAAACTTGAAACTTTATGTTAAAGAATTTTAACGATCCTGGTCAAATTTGATATTTAATCAAAAACAAAGAGAAACATTATGTAACAAACTTGAAACATTATGTTAAATAATTTTAACGATCATGGTCAAATTTGATATTTCATTAAAAACAAAGAGAAACATTGCATTAAAGAATTTTAACGATCATGGTCAAATTTGATATTTGATTAAAAACAAAGAGAAACATTACATTAAAGAATTTTAACGATCATGGTCAAATTTGATATTTAATCAAAAACAAAGAGAAACATTATGTAAGAAACTTGAAACATTATGTAAGAAACTTGAAATATTATGTTAAAGAATTTTAACAATCATGGTCAAATTTGATATTTGATTAAAAACAAAGAGAAACATTACATTAAAGAATTTTAACGATCATGGTCAAATTTGATCTTTAATGAAAAATAAATCACTGTGGACACACACAGAAATGCCAATTCCCTACACATCATTGGTCCTTAACCAGTGATCCGCTGTCCGCAGAAGGCCTTTTAACGCATAAAAAGGTCCTCGATTTAGGAGTTATAAAAAAAAATTGAGTTTTACCTTTCCAAAACGACTGCTTTTGCATTTTATTAAACCCTCATATTTTGGAAGACATGCTGTCTGAAAACCTGGTACTTCAAATATATATCTCTTTTTCAATAAAGGACTCTAAAATAATGTTCATATATGATCATCTAACTGAACAATACATCACCATGACAGAGAATCCTACTGAGTTAAAGTAAGCGAAAGACAAAAATTGTAAAATAATATATTGTAAGAACTAATATCTATTAAAGTTTGGGATATTTTAAAGTTGCAAGATCTACAATTATTTTCTATATGCACGATCATCCTTCATTTCACGAATGATAAATTATTATTGTTGTGAAATTTCTTGATAGTAATGAATAAAACCACCCATCCATGTTTTAATTAAAATAATTTTATGATTTCAACTGCATAACAGAAATTGATTTTTGAAAATTAGTATTTATGTTGATACAAAATTAAGTAATATAAACGCAACAAATCCTACCCTTAGTTTCCCCAACCAGGCATTTCTTTTTTAGAAAGTGATTGTCTAAATGTAAATCAGTTTTTTCTTTTATTGTGTTAAACTCTGCTTTATTTTTGCTTTAGACTCAGATATACAATTCTTTTTGGTAGTAGAAATAAATATACATATTTTTGTTTTATTCTCAAGTGATTTCGTTCTAAAAAAAATTAAATGCTCCAGTTGGTCTCTGGAAGAATTGTGACGATTTCAAAGAGGTCTTTGTTTATAAACACGCTTAAAATAAAGTGAGTGAAAACGGCTTTATTCTAAAATTCAGTTAGTCGTGATATACTTTTTGTCTCGCGATATTGTAAACAATAACACGAAGAAGAGTTCTCAACTGTTACACATCAAACTATTATTCATAGTTTTGATATTTAACATGCGTTTAAGAGAAAGCACGTCAAAACCTCAAAGAAATACACAATATGGTGTATACAACATTCCCTTTCCACACTATTTTTTAAGAAAATGGCTACTTTTTAGCAATAATTATTCAAGTAGCGCATTTCGAAGTCGTCGAGACAGACACACACACACACACACATATATATATATATATATATATATATATATATATATATATATATATATATATATATTTCAGCCATATGATGGCTCAAAGCCATCATGGGAATTTAAAAGTTCCTATTATAGAATGTTCACAAGATGGTTCTAAATAGAAGGACCGTGTAGTATTTTTAAACGAAGACTGCTGACAAATAAAAATCGTTGCAAAAGACTTGTGCTGCATACCTCCAGCCAGACGATGACGATTACAGCGAATTTTTTGTTTGATTATATATTTGTCACTTCACTTAATTCCACACGTGTTCTATTCGAACACTAAAGTCGAGAATTTTATTCGTTGGTTGATCTATTTCTTGTAATTTTCAAGAAACCAGGAAATACTTGTTGACCGAAATTGTTAATCAGACATGGCCAAAAGTAAGTCCACATCTGTACGGCATATCCAACGGAAAACACTTCTTATAACATTTCAGAACATCTCAATTTTATACACTTACCTTTTCACAGTAATGTCTCCGTCGAGGAACATACTTTTTTGAACTTACATGCATACTTAGATTATATCACTAACTTTGATTATAAATTGCATATTATTCCCTTTATTTCTAAATATAAATAAAACAATAAGATAAATAAACAATCACAATTGTCTTACTTTAATTAAAAAATAACATTTAAAAAAATTTATACAACAAAAAATCCCTTTTTTTTATCTGGTTTGAATATGAAAATTCTAAAGGATAAAACAATAACATGCTGTATTTGATTTCATCATAAATGATCTTTCAGTTTTGCTCATTATTTTTTAATAATTTTGTTATATTTTACTTATACTTTATTTGCATTATGATGCAAAGAAAGAAATGCAATTAAAATGCGCGTGATTAAAAAAATATTTATATACTGTTAAAAATTCAAAATGTAATTTAAACAATATTTGAAACATTACCATAAGTTGTTTGAAAATTAGTGCCTCAGATATCACGTATGAAATAAGAAGCGCATAGTTCCATTTGAATAATTTGCCTTATTTCGCTCTTTGGATTAAAATTAAATGCTAAAATGCATTCAAGTAACCTACGTTTGTTTCTTTTATAGCAATTATACTTTGGATCAAATCTCTGGAACTGTAAAGACTATTAAATCCCATTAGTTTACACATTTCAGTTTTCAATTAGCAGGCACAATGATCCTCTAAAAGCTATGAACCGTGAGATTAATTGTAAATCATTATCATGCATTCATTCAATATTTTAGAAATAAAACTACAAAGATATTAGTAGTATAATCCTTGTTTCATTAACGACAAGTATTCTAAAATTAAACAGCTGTATATCATTATTAACTCATAAAACGATAAATATTGATTTTCATCAGAACAAAGGGACCGGTTAAGAAGGCAATAACTCTAGTGAAAATTGTGGGTAGGAATTTGTCAATGGCTGATATCGAATTTTAAAAATCCTTCAGTTCGGGCAGATTGTTGGTATTTTTCATTTCCTAGTAACAAAATGAGCTTAAAATTTAATTGCTAAATATAAACATACACATAAAAAGAATCGATCTGAGATCGAACTTTGGTTTGAAAAAAATTACGACTATACGAGAATTTCATGAGTATTTCTTAAAAAATAATTTATAAAAGAAATCACCTTTTTGTTACTGATAAGTAAAGCAGGTTGTAACGTCCGAAACGGGCCTGCGGGATTTTCGGACAATGAAAGTTTTGTGCCGACGGGTGACAAAGGACACCCAGCACACACAGAGTTTTTCGACGACAAAAACTCTAAGCGTCACGGAATCCCCTTTTTTTTCGAAGTATGGACTCTCGCTCTAAGCAGGAACAATCGGAGTGGACAATAAATAACTTATCTATGGAAAGCTATCACGGGGTGTGGTGGCGTTATGACGTCCGCGCGTTGCGAAAAAATGTCTGAAAGCGATGCAATTGGTTTCGTGGTTCGGAACATGATTTGGGAGGAGTTGAATTTTCACAAGAGAAGCATTGGATTCCATTTAAAGAAAAGTGTCTTTGAGTAGGACTGGATGTTCCGAAGAATTTCGAAAACAAAAAGTTTTCAGGTGCTGGATTGCAAGAGAAACTTCGGAAAGGCTGGGGGATGGACCCCCAGCGGGGAGGAACGGAAAAACTGGTTGCAGTACCGAACTAGAATGGTCATTACTAAACTGGAAATGTAAGAGAGATGTTCGGACTTCTCCAGTTGTGCTCGCGGAACATAGTCGGTTTTAGTACTATGGAAGTTTTGTTTGAACTTAGAGTTGTTCTAACTCATGTTTATTTATATTAAATTTTTGTTTTTGCTATCAAAGAAAAGGAGTCATTCCTGGTAATATCATTTTATCACACCCTCATTGCAAGTGGAACCCAGTAAGGAATATCGCCCCATTCACGTAGGCGGGTGATATACACATCGACTGCTCCACGCTCGGAGTACAATTGTTAAGTAACCGCTCGGAAGTCATTTGTGCTAGATTTCAGCACTACAGTTCTTCATTCGTGTGCGTATCGTTAAATGGCATAAGAAGAGATAAAACAAGTTCTAAAACTAATTGATAACATATGATACACTTTGAAGAATCTCACAGTTTTAGTGTAGATATAAGACTGGGTATGAAAATTCCTAGAAAGGGTGCTGTCCATTGAAAATATGCAATCAATAGATCTATTTTGGCATTCATTGCGTAGGATATAAGAGGAAATATAATTCCAAAAAAATAAAATACTAAATAGAAAAACCGCGTGAACGGCAACACACCTAGAATATTCTTCCACATGAAAGGAAAGTATTCTGCTTAATAGTGTCCGGGGGCTCCTAGTTCTCAAAATCAAGAACATATTTTTTCTTGGCTTAAAAAATTCTATGGAGCCTGTGAGATCAGATAACATAAACTGTATGCTCCTATTTGAATACATTCCCACTTACAATGCTTTTCTGATGCAGTGTCTAGTTTGTGTACTGTTTTGTACATTTGTCCTTTGAGTCTATTTATTTCGGAATGAAAGGTTTCCTGATACGTCATCTAATAGGATATGCAGTCGGACCTCTATTTAACGAAGTCACTAAATCTCAAAAAATGTTCGTTATATGGAGAATTCGTTAAATAGAGATACACCTTTAAAAATACTTTAAACTACACTGAACATATTTAAAATTCATAAACACTAAATATTATTAAAAAATTAATTAATCCCACCTTTATTTTGTAAATTAATATCTATTTGTTTTGCATATCTTATCCATCAAAAAGAAATCTATATGGAAAACAAGAATAAAACAAAACATTGTCCGGGAATACATTGTATTTTCAATTTCCAGAACCGAAATTACGAGCACGACTCTGATCAACAATCTGGGAAACGGGAGACTAGTTCAAGGGACAGCTCCATTAAGGGTGAAAGGGGGATATTGAAAGTTATTCTAATGAAGTGGATAACGGGGGGGGGATAACGGTTGTCCTTCCTAGATGAAATGCAAAGAATGACAGCCAATTAATTTACTGCTCTCGGTGAGTTAGGCGACTGGTAAAACCAGTTCAAGATCATTGATCACCATAAAATGTGTTAAAGAAAGAATAAGTTTGAAATGTCCAGAAATATTTTGAGAAATATGGATGAAAAAATATTGGATCACAAGAAAAAGTTCGTTAAATAGAGAATGCACATCGTTATTTGGAGGTTATTTTGCGAAGAAATTCGCAAGATGTTCTTGGTTCCGAGGAAAAGTTCGCAAAATAGGGAAATTCGCAAAATAGTGGTTCGCTAAATAGAGGTCCGACTGTATTTTTAATTCCTTCAAAGTTTTCCCCATGAAATTTTATAAAACGTAGTTTTGTTCATTTTCCATTAAACTGTCGTCAGGGTTTTTAATTAAAATTTAAATTCAAGAAACGCATTTTTTTGGAAAAGCAAAAAAATTCACTTTTCACTTTTCAGTTAGTAAAAGTTTTTTAAATTGTATTATTGGTAAAACTTTGAAACAAATTATTTCTAGAACTGATGTAAATACAAAACTGAATACCAATGATTACATACAGCAACTAGTACAGTAGTTGTCTCAAAAGCTAGGGATGTATTAAAAGTTCAAATTTAAAATTGTTGGAAACAAAATTTTGAAAATTATCAAGTTTAACTATTTGAGCAATTATTTTTATAAAAGGACAGATTTAAAAAAAAATTCAAAACATGTGTACTTAAAAAAATTTATTTTACGGATTTTCCCACCCCCTTATGCCTGTATTAAATGAAAGTATAGCTTAATTATAGATCGAGGTTCAAAACTTCCAATATTATAAAAAGAGTTTCTAATATAGAATCTAGAGCTACGGATAATGAACTATTACAAATCATTTTACAACACCTGATGAGTCAGCTATCTTTAATTGTAAGGAGGATGTTAATAATATTGAAATCGCTAGAAGTCTGATGTTGGATCTTTAAACTTAGGTCTTTGCTCCAATTCTTTAATAAAAAACAATAAATTTTGGGAGCACTCAGTATCCTACTTAACTCAGCTTATTGCATCTAAACAAGCAATCGCCGTATGATATAAACCACAAACGAGGTATCAGTAGAGGCTATTAAATTGTCTGCCCTGAACTCAACCCCGATCAAGAAGCCATAAATGAAGAGGATAAGATCAACGAGCCACTTAATTTCCAAACTCACCCGAATAATTCGATTGCAGAATACAACATTCGCCAAGCTCCAATCCTGACACATTCCCATGAACTTAGGCTTTGAATATTGTAATTCCATATAACGTTAACACTGAGAAAAATGAGCCGTATTTATGGCATCCCAATATTAGTCTACCTCGAGTCAAAGGGGGAAAAAAAGGAGCAGTTTCAATTGCTGTAAACTGAATTTAACATGAACTTAATAAATGAATTTTTATGCCTTTCATCCCTTGAGCGGGTCGATAAAATAAGGACCAAGCATGCTTGGGAGCTAACTCTGGAGGGGGGGGGGGGGCTCGCGTCAGGTTGACCACATGACCGAGACATATATTGTATGGCACCCCAAGCCCACGTCCGTGAAAGCGGAGATGGGCTCCGCAGGCCTTGTTCCACAATGCTGAAAAGCAATTCGGACTGTTGTGCCAAGTCTTAGTTAATAAATGAATTTAAACAGACAGGGAAATTATCCCAGTGTTTTAGAGAAACTGACGAATTGACAAAGATTACTTGACAAAGATGAATTTGAATGACGAAAAACTCCTTCGAATTTTTATAGGATATAATATGAAGGACTTATTTGAATAGTGGTCCAACTACATTCTTGTTCATTTTGAAATACAGAGCCTTAATGTGTAATGACTGCTGAGAAATGACTGCTGAAATCTGATTTGTAATGCCCTCTGTTGGCAGCAGAAATCAGCTGGAGGTGTACCAGTTTAAAAATAGATAGAAATGACTTGTATAAACATGAAAGTGAGGCTAACTCTATTTTTTTTAATGTGGAGTTGGATCACTATTCAAATAAGACCTTCATTTTGTAATACAGTGTACAATGAAAGGAATAGGGGATAATTTTAAGAAATATTTTTTCCCATTCCAGATTTTAAAATTTATCTATAAAAGTAAAAAAGCCGAAGCATACAATTATACACTTCTTCATAAAAGATTTCGATACTTTAGGGTAGACGCTGAAACACAAAACTCAGTTACCCAGTTTCAAAGTGAATCCCAATGTAATTTTACCTGTAAAATATTGAAGATATGAAAAATTAAATTTCCGCAGCGAAACCTTCTTCCTAATGTTATCTTTTTAGAATGAAGCTTAATATATGAGAAAGAAAAGATTTATTTTCTTTAAAATGCTTTGTTTCACGCGGGATAGGTTTTACGGGGAAGACATATGAGTTGCTAATGCAAATTCGAAGAATATCGTAATCACGTAGAGAAAAAATTTCAGAAGTGGGATTGCATTTTGTATTCATGGAATTTTCGATATGTTTCCTTCCTGCAGTCTGTTACCTTCTTGTAAATGCTACAAATGTAGAAAACGCGGCTATTTTAATGCATTAAAAATTTTTATTGAACTTTGAATTTCTTTTTCCTCTTTGATGCTTAAAACATGTAAATGCATTTGCATTTTCAATGAACTGCATTCTTTACGTTATTAAAAAGACATAAAAAAGAATTTATAACTCTTGCATCGACAAAAGAATTATATTTTTCAAAGCGAAATATTTCAGAATTAATTAAATGTAAGATAAATTTAAAATTTAACCTGGAAATTTTACTTTAAAACCTTTTATAATGCAAAAGTCTTCTTAATAACAGATCTAGAACAATTTTCATTCTGCTGTGATGAACTTACCTAAGCATTTAGTGCTTTGTGGTGAATAGAAGTTGTTTGCTGTTATTTTCATGTATTAAGACTGTTATTCACCTTTTAATTGATTTTCTCCCTCTGAGGTTTAACACTTGTAGACACATTTCCATTTTGAACATTTTGTTTTCATTGCGTTATTAAAAAGGAAAAGATTTAAAGGCTATTTACGAAAAATGTGTTTGTATTCTAGTTTGATAGAAAAAATTTCTTTGAGACAAAATATTAGAAAATTAATTTAAAATAAATCACGGTAATAAAAATGCTGAAGTCAATCAGGAAATCCCATATTTATTCATTAACTAGTTGATGCGCGTCAAAACATGACGGCTAGATAGTAAATAAATGTAATAATACACAAATTATAACAACACATCTTTTCCAAATGTTGAAAATCGTAATAATGTGCTGAAACAAATTAATGTGTTTAAGCGGCCTCGTGCTTAGTGAGTATCTAAAGCGATATTTAAAAATGTCACTGGACATGCGAAGAAAGTAATTTTTTTAATTGTAAATTATCGCTAATTAATTAGTGCGAAATAAACAATTTGATTCAGGCTTAATCTTATATTTGACAAACTAAATTATCTAATCAATAAAAATGGCAGAGAGATATCTAGAGAGACTCCTCGGAATAAAGGTGTTTATCATTAAAACATGTCATTGAGCATGCGCAGAAACAGTGAGTTTCTAAAGCCAGACTTCAACATACCACTGAGCATTTGTAAAAATAAATTTTTCAATTGTAAATTATCGCTAATTAATAGAAATTGCGGTCACATAAACCAAATTTGACAAATCTACAGATTACAGTCTTTCGTTTAAGACCAAAATGAAGTAAATTGGTGCACTAGTTTTCTCTCACGGACTGCCCCAAAAGTCGGCTTAGCAACTTAAATACACTGCTGGCCACTGTAAATGCTACACCCTGAAAGAAACATGCAAATGACATGAAATTTACAACATGCATTAGCGGAGGTGAGATATGCGAATGATTAGAATTTCAGCTCAGACGCACATTACGCGCGCCTGTGGCGCCACTTCAAAGCGCTATTTAAGGCTTGGAGATTTCGACGATTTCAAGTTCGGCAATTGTGTTTTTCTTGTGGTTTTTTCAAAAAACGATCAATTATGCCTCGTCGAAAACAGCGATCATCTTTTGATCAAGTATCCGAGTTCGACAGAGGAAGGATAGTGGCCTACCGAGATTGTGGATTATCTTTCAGGGAAATCGGTAGTCGTGATGGACGAAACCAAACAACTGTAATGCGGATATGTGATCGTTGGATGCAGGAGGGTACAACGGACCGGCGTGTTCGATCGCATCCACCTCAGCGCACCACTTCACGTGATGACAGGCAAATTGTGCGCATGGCAGTGACGGATCGCTCAGTCACATCACGAACCATAGCACAGCACATGCAGTCTGTAACGCATCATCCAATGTCTGCGCGTACCATTCGACGCCGTTTACAGCAGAGTGGTCTGTCCGCAAGACGTCCATTGCTTTGTCTACCCTTGACGCAGAACCACAGACGTCTCCGCCGCCAATGGTGCTATGACAGAAGGATGTGGAAGGCAGAATGGAATGAAATTGTCTTTACTGACGAGTCACGCTTCTGTCTGCAACACCACGATGGTCGCATTCGAGTATGAAGACACCGTGAAGAGAGGATGCTGAACAGCTGCGTTATGCACCACCACACTGGTCCTCCACCGGGTATTATGGTATGGGGCTGTATTGGATATCACTCTCGCACACCTCTAGTACGCATTGCCGGTACTTTAAACAGCCAGCGCTACATCTCCGAGGTGTTGGAGCCAGTTGTCCTTCCTTACCTTCAGGGCTTGCCCACAGACATATTTCAACAGGATAATGCGCGACCACACGTGGCACTCATTGTCCAACGGTTCTTCGTCAATCTCCAGATTGAATTGCTTCCCTGGCCGCCTCGCTCTCCGGATCTTTCGCCGATAGAAAACATGTGGTCCATGGTTGCTCTACGATTGACTCAGATTCCATCCCCAGCTGCCACAGCAGATCAACTTTGGCAACGTGTGGAAGCTGCTTCGACTGCTGTACCCCAAGAACTCATCCAAAGTCTCTTTGAATCAATGCCGAGGCGTGTGACAGCGGCGATCTCCAACAATGGCGGCTATTCTGGCTACTGATTTTGGCAGGAACCACACTTCACAGAAGTCTATAAATTTAATCATTTGATACTTGGTCAACATGTTATTTACAAAATAAATTTTGTTTGATATCTCTTGTCTTTCTTGGTTTTGCAATTTGGGTGGCCAGCAGTGTATATAGATTATCATTTTTTAAATAAACAATTATAATTTTAAAATGGATCTTCTAGACCCATACCTCAGTCTAGTGCAATTTTCTGACCTCTGTATTCAATGCATTTAAAGAAATATTCAAATAGTTGCTATTTTTACGCATTGGAATCTTTTGTGAAAATTGAAGTCATTTTCTTTGTCTGAGGCTTAAAGTGTATCAACTTATTTACATATTCTCTATATCGTTTCATTAAAAAAGAAATGCTTTGATGTACACATGGAATATATTTGCACATTTTAGGTGCGTAAAAGGAATATTTTCAGAACGAAGTGCTTCAAAATTATTTAAAGCGTGTTATTACGTTAAAATTTTAAATTTTTATTTTGGAATTGTATTCTTTCCTTATTTTAATGTCTTTGAAAACCAAAAATTCAGCTTCAAATAAAATATTTCTTCTCTAATCATATATGTGATTTGCTCATCTGTTAATTTATAGTTTTTTCATTGAATCCATGTCATTTCTATTTACTATAATTCCATTTGATCAGTTATATTACTTTCGTGCTCTCATTTCCTACAATTAGAAGTAAGTTGGCTTTGCGGTAGTGTATCATTAAGGTAAGACGGCAGCTCCGTTTATTTTACTCATTATTTTTAATGATTTAGTCAGTAAAACCACTTACAGACACAAACAAATAATCATACCTCTTTTTACATGTTTCAGGAGGACATATTTTATAAATTATACTTACGAAATAGACATTAAATTCGTGAAAATAAGTGAAACCTTTCTATCTAGCTTTTCTTGTTAAGCAGGTGATAAAAGTTGCGAAATTTGTTTTTGAACAATTTTGTTTCCTCTTCAGTAGTTGTATACATAGTCCTTCCTTCTACATATATTTACTTCCATAATATATTTCCAGAAAAAAAAATGCTCAGTAATTAAACGTTGATTCTGCTTTTTATAATTAGCTTTTTATTTAAATTTGGTTCTAGTAGAATTCAAGGCCCATTTGGAATAATAAACCTTCCTTCATACGAGTACTCCAAGCTTCATTAAGTTTGGTAAACTTGTAAGTAATATATTCTTTGTAACTGCGTACAAATACATTCCTTTTAGGCTTTATAACGAAAAATAAATTGACAAGATTTGCTTAAAAATTACTATGGACACTGGAGTAGAAGAAAATTATATTTTGTTTTAACATTGTCTGTATGAACCAAAGTCAGTGGTGAATGTTATAATATCTGGATGAAATTAAATATGTTTCAAAAATATAAAAGTTTGGTTTGAAATAGGACAGCATTTATGTGGCATAAAAGACTGCCTTAAGTTTCCTAAGATTATAACGCTCTTCGTAAATGGATAAAGATCTATTAATTGAAAATTTACAAAGTCCTTTGTAGAAGTAAGGGAATCAAGGACTTATAACGCGAAAAGTCATTATCTCATTATTCGGCCTCTAGCGTTCCAATACTTCACCTCAGAAACACCACGCAGCGCCAGGAAACTTTCTATGTGGGTCCTATCCATTTTTTCATTTAACCCGCAAAGTGGGGAATTTGAGCTGGTACGAATACCAACACGATAGAGATGGCTCGCCAAGCAATCGTAACCAATTCCGAGATACCTATGTTGGATTTTGATTTTCTATTTTTTTTTCATTTTTTTTTACTGAAGTTTAATTCTTACCATTGTCAACAGATGGCGATATTTCTGAAGTTTTGTCATAGCTACTGCTCCGTCCCGCGAAGTAACTCAGTTGCATGTAGTCTTGAAGGGACGAAAGACGTGTCTTTTTTCTCGCCGTTATATATGTATTGTATTATAATGTACTGGGAGTGCACATTTCGTGCCAATTTCCTTTTGAATGTATCTACAAGCTTTGAGGTGTAGACATACCGACATTCTTCTGCGTCAGTAGCTAATATTGCCTTGTACTCAGCGAATTTTCATCTATCAATAAATTCAGCTCTACAACAAATTTGTTATTATTTCAAAGTTATCAACCTGTTGAGCTTTTACATTCTTCGTGATCAGAATACAGTCATAGAACAAACCCAGCGACCCTCTGAGCTATTAGTGAATCTTTCATCCAATATTTGCTGTGTGGTTCAGTTATTTTCTACCAGTAAAAATTCTACTTGACTTTAAGTGAACTGAATTTACACAACCTTAATATTAAAGTAATGGCCGTTGCGGCCTTGTGGTACAGCATGCTGGTTTTCGGTGCTGGTTTTCGGTGCTTGGGGTGCTCGGATCGAATCCTGGCAAAGCGCCAATAAAATGCCTCCGTTTGTGTCGTCCCTTCATAGGGGGCAGTTCTGGTCTGCCTATATGGCGACCCCATAATAAAATGGCCAGCAAAACCGCGGTGAATTATAGGCGAATGTCTTCGCGACAAGTGCTCCCTCATTGAAAAAAAAATATTAAAGTATGAAAATAAATTAATATTAAAGAATTTTCTTTAACATATACATGTTTAGATTATATGCTTATCAATTAAAATAACAAGATATTATAAGCAGTCAAACTGTGTCTGTAAGAAGCATTTTCTATATTATTTGAGAATACAATTCAACATTCGTCACTCATGCATATCTTCTATATAAACAAAATATTATAATCCTGAAACTATAAGGATGCAAAAATTATTGCAATTAGCATTAAATTTCGACTTGTTCCTTCTCTACTTTTATTTCTTCATTTAACCATGAATAATCCTATTTCCTTTCATTTCGATAAAAAAATACTTTATTTTGAAAGAATATACGCCTCAGACGTTTACAGTTCGTACTTCTTGGCAAGATGAGAAAAGGTCGATTGTGATTCTTATTAGTTAGGACTAAATGAGTAACAGCAGACGGAACAACCGTACTGTTTCTTTTATGGCTTTTTGTCTAAAGCACCTCTGTAATCTCTGAGAGAGAAAATGGAGTATTTCTTTGCAGATCATCAAATGGAGAAAAATAAGTAAAAGGAATGATCTTTATTTTCTCTCATGGGCTATTTCTTAATAGGATTTAGTGTATACCTCTGTTTTTATTCGGTAGCGTTGCAATAAAAGTTCGATGCCCCCCCCCCCTTTCACAATTTTTTATGCATTTTTATACTTAAAAAAGCAGAATAAAGAAAAGTATTTTGTTATTTTTTTAATATGTCGCAAAGATTTTTATTTGAAATACAGACATAATAAAATGATGCTGTTTTACACTAAATTACACTAACTTAGTATATTTGCATAGATCCACTTTGCAGTAAATAATATTAATTTCGGAGTACAACAAAGTGTGGAATACTAATTTAATAATTATTTTTTTAATTAATTAGAAGCTAAACTTGTCAAATAATAAAAAATATTTTCATTTTAAAATACGTAATGGATTTGAGCATACGAATATTTTAAAACAAGAGCTTTTACTGAAATAATATCCTAACTGTTTCACAAATTATTATCGATTACTAAAAGGTTTCTATATAGTTAACTGGTTTAGGATATATATATATATATATATATATATATATATATATATATATATATATATATATATATATATATATATATAAATATATATATATATATACACTGCTGGCCACCCAAATTGCAACACCAAGAAAGACAAGAGATATCACAACAAAATTTATTTTGTAGATAACATGTTGACCAAGTATCAAATGAGTAAATTTATAGACTTCTGTGAAGTGTGGTTCCTGCCAAAATCAGTAGCCAGAGTAGCCGCCATTGTTGGAGATCACCGCTGCCACACGCCTCGGCATTGATTCAAAGAGACTTTGGATGAGTTCTTGGGGTACAGCAGTCCAAGCAGCTCCCACACGTTGCCAAAGTTGATCTGCTGTGGCATCTGGGGATGGAATCTGGGTCCATCGTAGAGCAACCATGGACCACATGTTTTCTATCGGCGAAAGATCCGGATAGCGAGGCGGCCAGGGAAGCAATTCAATCTGGAGATTGACGAAGAACCGTTGGACAATGAGTGCCACGTGTGGTCGCGCATTATCCTGTTGAAATATGTCTGTGGGCAAGCCCTGAAGGTAAGAAAGGACAACTGTCTCCAACACCTCGGAGATGTAGCGCTGGCTGTTTAAAGTACCGGCAATGCGTACTAGAGGTGTGCGAGAGTGATATCCAATACAGCCCCATACCATAATACCCGGTGGAGGACCAGTGTGGTGGTGCATAACGCAGCTGTTCAGCATCCTTTCTTCACGGTGTCTTCATACTCGAATGCGACCATCGTGGTGTTGCAGACAGAAGCGTGACTCGTCAGTAAAGACAATTTCATTCCATTCTGCCTTCCACATCCTTCTGTCATAGCACCATTGGCGGCGGAGACGTCTGTGGTTCTGCGTCAAGGGTAGACAAAGCAATGGACGTCTTGCGGACAGACCACTCTGCTGTAAACGGCGTCGAATGGTACGCGCAGACATTGGATGATGTGTTACAGACTGCATGCGCTGTGCTATGGTTCGTGATGTGACTGAGCGATCCGTCACTGCCATGCGCACAATTTGCCTGTCATCACGTGAAATGGTGCGCTGAGGTGGATGCGATCTAACACACCGGTCCGTCGTACCCTCCTGCATCCAACGATCACATATCCGCATTACAGTTGTTTGGTTTCGTCCAACACGACTACCGATTTCCCTGAAAGATAATCCACAATCTCTGTAGGCCACTATCCTTCCTCTGTCCAACTCGGATACTTGATCAAAATATGATCTCTGTTTTCGACGAGGCATAATTGATCGTTTTTTTGAAAAAAACCACATTAAAACACAATTGCAGAACTTGAAATCGTCGAAATCTCCAAGCCTTAAATAGCGCTTTGAAGTGGCGCCACAGGCGCTCGTGATTTGCGTCTGTGCTGAAATTCTAATCATTTGCATATCTCACCTCCGCTAATGCATGTTGTAAATTTCATGTT
>OU015495.1:78220312-78485312 GCA_907164885.2 Dolomedes plantarius | reverse complement strand
TAAACCCCGCCCTCGATGCGCATTGGTAAAAAGGGGATTGAGAAGAGGCAGCCACGGACGAATGGCGATGGTATGGTAATTATATGACCAATGGAAATTATAAGAGGCGGAGTCAACATTAATAAGAAAATAATATGAAATGAGAAATAGTGAAGGGAGAGAGAACCTAAGAAGTCAGAGTTAGTCAGAGGTTTTTTTAGATATAGAAGTGGTGTCAAGGCACATATACCTATGAGGAGGGTAAGTTTGGAGATACAAGTTGCCGAGCGCCCAGTATCCCGTGCCGGGGGTCTGCAAGGAGTGATGGAGTTAGAGAACCGACGATGAGCGTAGAGTGTCTTCCATAACTGACGGAGCCGTATACCAGACAAGAAAGTGCCCTAGTTCCGTGCGATGATAGATACAACGAAGTTCGACATTACGAGTGCCAGCTGCCCATAGTGATTCAGCAGTCTGCCGAGGTACCGACTTTGCGTTTTCTTTTTATATTGCTATCATTGCTTCTCATTGTGTAGCCATAATAATTAATATAGAGCGCGATTAGTATATTGTTTGAATATAAGATGTTAAGGAGATGACCGATAATTCGTACAAACAAGTTAATATGATGCTATGCTTATATATATGAATTAATTTAGTAGTAATGAAGAGTAATATGTGTAGATGCGGAAAGAAAGATTGTCATAATAATTGAATGAATTAAATATATGTGTCGTAGTAATGAAGTTGAGAGTAATATGTGTAGATGAAGTACGAAGGATTGTAATGATAATTGAATGAATTAAATATAGGTGTTGTGGTGAATTAATTTAGTAGAAAGAAGTTGTGAATAATGTGTAAATGCCGGAGGAATTATTTAGTATCTTGTAGCGTATTATTTATGTGTTAATAATCAATAAATTAATTTGTCAGTATAAACCAGAGTTGTTTCCATTATTTGGGAATCACAATCAATCAATGTACTAACCACAATCTTTAAGCAATGAATTTAAAATCATAATCACATCATTATTTGTATAAGTATAATATTCTAATAACCCCAACATTATAAATACAATTTCACTGCTACAATGAGGTATTTTTTAGTATTCGAAATTGCACTGTCCAACTCTAAATTTAATTTTTTTCTCCGCTATTTTTTGTGCCCAGAAAGACTAGTCCTGTATAGAATATAATTAAATTTAAATTTTTGAAGAAAAATGATATGTAAAATTTTAAAAAATAAAATAGTTTAAATTAATTTTGAGATAAATAGAATCCTACAACAAAGCTAACTGTTAAAAATATTTCATACATTTAACTATTCTTAACTATTTCATAGCATCACTACTTTTAAGTAAAGAAACCCTTACGGTGCTAAGGAAAAATCTATAGGGTAATTTATTACGCGTCGGATAAATTTGACAGTCTATAAAACGTCAATATTTACTATCAATATATGAGTATATATACTATGAAGAAATTGTATTAAAAATTGATTGTGTTAGTAGTGTGAATGTTTAATATTTAAAATTAATAATTTTGCTGGAAGTATAAATGAATAACATAAAATAAACTTAATAGTTTTCTTTCTAGACATTTATAAATACAAAAAAATAATTAAGTGGAGATGATATTCATTTCGAAAAACGCTTTAATATACATTTAATTCATAAAACAGGTATCATATGACTTAATTCGTGCAATGTTTTGTTCTTAAAATTTATATAATTTTAAAAAAATCATGCAAAAGAAAAATTATTATAGTAAAAACAATAACTGATAAAATAAAAACAAAATTAAATTCATCTCATTACAAATATAAATCCTGGCAAATTTTCTTTGAAAGACGGTATGAAACAAATTAGCGGAAATATATAGAAATACGATATTTGCGATAAATAATTATTTACACGATAAAATGCGTATAAAGGAAGACACAATTTTCATGGCATATGACTCCCTCTTACTAATGAAGATTTCTATTTGAGGCTTGACATACACAAATTTCTATTTTAATTGCAGGAAAATCATGTCATTTGTGTATCAAAATCTCGTGATGTAATAATGTCATAATTTAATATTTTATCGAGTAGTCTAGACATAGTAATATGTATTTAAATGCGGCTACTGAGAACCTAAAGAAAGGAGAATTACCAGACATGCTTTATACATATATAGATGCATATATATATATATATAAATATATATATATATATATATAAATAAATATATATATATATATATATATATATATATATATATATATATATATATATATATATATATATATATATATATATATATATATATATATATATACAGAGGCTGTTCGCACATTTTTTAGACGATTTTGGTAATAAAAAATCGTTTGCTGCAAAAGAAATAATTGCAATTGTACTATGTTTTTAAAAGTCAAAATTATCGTCTGCGGCTTGAAAGTTTTGTTTTTATTCAAAATTGCGTTTTTAACAAAGCAGTGGTTCGGAGGCTACATTTATCCTCTTTCCGAAGAGAAATATGTATACTCCGTTATCCCAAAACGATGTGAGAGTCATGGTTTTGTGATATCTAAAGCGTCGATAGGTAATATCGTCAACAAGAAAGGAAAAAAACGTCTAATTGGAGCCTCATTCTGGGACAAAAATTCCAAACAAGTATCCAACGAAAAAACGAACATCTTCGACTATTGCAAAGGTACGTGGTTTAATGTTAAAAGAAAACTCCCCTAGTCAAAGGACAGTTGCAAAATCATTAAAATGCTCGGTGTACACTGTAAACAAAATGATAAACGTTGATTTAAATCTTAAGAAAGCGAAAAAACGCAATGTGCATCGTCTTCTTCCAAATCATATCGCTGAACGCAGGACACGCTGTAGAATTCTATATGAGAAACACTTATCCAAAGAAAAATGGAAAACAATTGTCACAATAGATGAATCATGGGTGTATTTAAATGATTGCAACAAAAAAAGAGCCATTTATTATCATAAAAGGGGAGAAAAAAATTTAAGTACATGGTTCAAAGAATCGAAAGAAATTTTTTCTAAGGGATTCATGATTGTTGCTGGTTTTTCTTATAATGGCAAGTTAAAAATAAAGAGAGTGGAAAAAAATGTCAAGATTAACTCCAAATACTATCAGGAACATATTTTATCGCCAATTTTTCTGAATGAAATACCATCGCTTTACCCACAGTGCCATCAATCTGTGAGACTCCATCAGGACAAAGCTAGCAGTCACACATCAAAATCCACAGTAAATTTCCTAAAAGAAATGGAACAAAAAACTGGTATCAAGGCCATACCCTTCACTGATATCCCTACTAAATCTCCCGATGTATCATCTATGGATTTTTGTGCTTTCGGACTTTTAAAATCTGCATTATCCAAACGTCGTCCCAAAACCCTTACTGGACTCTGGAAAGCTGTTCAGGAGGAATGGGATAGAATACCTCTTCTGACACTTCAAAGGGCATTATTATCCTGGAAATTGCGGTGTCGAAATATAGTTCATAATAAGGGATGTCAAATAGAACATTTAAAACACAAGAATTTTATGTAATTTAGTTTTGTGAATACAATATACATCGTCTAAAAAATGTGTGAACAGCCTCTGTATATATAAATACACTCTAAAAATATATGAAAATATATGTAACAAAAAATATATGCACCCAGAAGGAGAAGAGCTACTATCACGAAACTTAACATGTATGTAGTGTATGAAGAGATAAGCAAATGGTTACAAATTCAGAAGAACAGACCGCTTTATTAAGAAGATATGGTGTGAAAAAGGTTACAAATCAGTAAGTAGCAAATCCTCCTCTGGCAACTATACAAGCCCAAACACGGCATGGCATCGAATCAATGAAGTCACCTATGATCTTTTGCGGAAGATCATGCCATAATCTTTGCAACTGGGCAGAATTCACCAGTAATCCCGGACGGCTGCAGTTGCCTTCCAAACACGTCCCAGACGTGCTCTATTGGCGAGAGGTCTAGTGACATGTCAGGACATGGGAGCACGTCATATCCTTGAAGACATTGTTGGGAGAGTTGGCAGAATACGGATAAGCGTTGTCGTACTGATAAATGGCACCTGGGTGACTTGATAGCATAGGCAGTACAACTGATGTTAAAATCTCGTCCACGTAACTGCGTGCCATCAAAGGGCGTTGAAGGACGACTAGAGGTGATCGTGTGTCCCAACAAATCGCTCCTCACACTGTCACACTTTGAGTAATCTCCGTATGCCTCTCGAAAACAAATGCCGCATCGGATCGGTGGCCTTGTCGCCTTCACACGCGTATGCTCTGGTCATCATTGAGACTGAATCGGAATTCATCGCTGAAGATCACATGCCTCCAGTCATTCACTCTAGCTTTCCCGAGGTCGGCGAAAATCCAATCGACACTGCCTATGAGGTGGGGTCAGTGGTAGGCGTGGGAAATATCAGTAAAATATAAAAATTAAAGAAATAAAAAGCCTGAACATATCATTTCATGGCTGTCTTTCCATGGAACTTTTGGAAACATGTAATGCTATTATTAAAACGCGCTTTAGCTATTTCCAACACCTTCACACGTGGGGATTTCCAGGAGCCCACCCAGAGCGGTCATGCTTATAATAATTTATTTAATTTCACATGTGCTGAAGGTGGCCGGTTGCTGTTTGGAAACAATAAGCCAGACATTTTGTCACCTCCTGATTAGTTCTGCCTGTGGAAACTCTGACAGAGGCCAACTTTAGCACACAGAATGAATTCAATAGACCATTGTCGAATGTAGAAAGGTTGGGAACTGTAGGTGATAGTGCCCAGCACAATTGAAACAGCTACAAAAGAAGTTGCTTATCGAAGGGACACCTGTAAAGGTATAAAGCCTACATTCCAAGCGAAGTGAATACAAATGATAACGTCTTCCTTTTCCAAACACACCCCTAATTTCAGAGGGTTATCGACTTTTTAATCCCCTTTACCCCCCAAGAAGCAAGACCAAATCGTCTAGAGGAGAAAACATAAAGACAGCTGTGTTTGTTTTTCCTTTCCGGGGTGAGCCTGTATTTCAATGTCCGAAAGGGGCGGCGTTCTCGCTGTGCGAACACCATTTAAAAGCGCAAAAATAGAAAGAAATAAACGATTTTTTTAAGAAGTAATGACATGTCATTATTCGTTGAGGCATGTTTATAAAATCCAGTGGAAAAAATTAAAACATTTTAGGTTTTTAATCCTTAAAATAATTGAAAATAAAACCAAGTATGAAACAGCATTAACTTGCATTCATTGTGTTCAAGTTGAATGAGCAGACAAATGTCTGGTGTTGCCATTTATTATCAGTTTAAAGATGTAAAAGTATCTTACAACCTTTAATTGAAAAAAAATGGACATTTTTTAGGTTAAAAAAATTCTAGAAAATGTGTTCGCACAGTGAGGACGGCGCCCCTCAAAGGGTTAATGGACGTCGGCTCCTTATAACTGGCGTCGGCCAGTCGTCTCCGAATGGTTTCCCTTGATACCACCGGATGTATGAAAGGTGGTAAATGGCTTCGAACCGTTTCTAGCGGCGTTGTTGATGCGGACTGCAAATCGTAAGAACGGACACTCATACGATTGCACGACCCTCCCACGCATATGTGTTCTTGTGATGCCTTGACCCTTCGCGACGGTAGACTATCCCTTCCGTGATCCATTGTTGCCAACACCGAGCAACTACCATATCGCTCTGTCCGATGTGGCGGCCGATACGCCTGTTCGTTCAACCTTTCTTCTTTGAGGCCTAATATACGCCCCTTCTCAAAGTCCGACAATTGTTCGGACTGTCACCGGTTACGTCTCAGAGGCATCTCTTGTCACAATACCGTCCGTCCAAGTCGACAGATTTGTTTGAAAACCCTATGGCACGAACAATCACGCTTTTAAACTCTCCCAGCTGCGCATCTCATATGCGCATAGCGCATTTACCCTTGTCTCATTGGCGTCGAAATTTTAATCATTTGCATATATCTTACCAGACTACATTCCTGCCAAGTTTCGTGATAGTAGCTCGATTTCTTCTAGGTGTATATATTTTTTTGTGACAGAGTGTATGTATATATATATATACTAGCTGAATACATTTTAGGATAATTACAATGAAAAAGTAATAAAATTGCTTTTTAGAGGATTTTCTTATAAACAATATATTTTGTTTATTCATTGGGCGGAACTAATATTACCAGGCTCGTCCGCGAACTTACGCGTGAGCAAGCTACGTAAAACTGACCGTGGGAGAAACAATTTTCTCGTAAATGTAAGCCAGCATATTTTAAAGTTTGGCCTTGGGACTTATTTATCGTCATGGTGAAGCATATTTTGAGAGGAAATTAAAATTTTATATATAGACTTGATTTAATATCCATAAAACATACTAATTTGAACTAAATTTTTAAAAATATCCATCTCAATTAGTCTAGTGGTTTAATTTTATCTTTAACTGTATTTTAACTTATTTTCTTTGTCAATTAATTTCGTTGTTATGCACGTGACGCAAAATTAATTTAAAGTATCACAAAAAGAAAAGAAATCTCGTGATCAGCATTTAATAAATTATATTCAAAACTTTGCAAACGATTACTGTTTTGGAAGCTAATGTTCTGCTAATTTCCAGTAAAAGCTAAAATCATTTGAAAACCACACACTAGTGTTCCAGTCACACGCAACACTATAAACCCCCAAAATAATGCAAGAATAAAATGTTTAAAAAATATAAATCTATTAATTTAAAAAATTAAACACACACAAATGTATAAATTACACAAAAGTTTACTTAAATTCTTTAATCTGCCTACATTTCCAGTGTAGAAATATTTTCGGGGCATTTACAGAACATGGTATATTTCACTTTTGAAAACACGCATTAAATGAGGATCATCTCAATGAGAAATTTCTGAAATGAGCATGGCAATGAAGATCGTGTGTTTACTAACAATAACAGTAACCGAAATGTGTTAAAATATAAATTTTAAGAGTATTGTGGTAGTGAGTTGTGTATATAAATAAAAACTTTCCAAACGATTACTGTTTTCGAAGCTAATGTTCTGCTAATTTCCAGTAAAAGCTAAAATCATTTGAAAACCACACACCAGTGTTCCACTCACACGCAACACTATAAAACTGAATTACAGTACTCTACGTGTATATGGACATTGAAAATTGCGGTTAGTAGAGGGCAATACCGACAATCCAAGCATTGTCTATAGACACTTGCTATCTTTGGCTATTATTTGATCCGTAATATCTGCCTCATATGCCGAATGTTTTTAAACGCCATTCCTTAATGAAGAAATCGTGTAGAGGAGGCTTCTGCAACATGTGGACAGATACAGTTTTTTGTGACAACTGACTGAAGTGATGTCATCTTTGGCTATTATTTGATCCGAAATATCTGCCTCATATGCCATATGTTTCTAAACTCCATTCCCGAATAAAGAAATCGTGTAGAGGAGGCTTCTGCAAGATGTGGATGGAGACAGTTGTTTTGTGACAACTGACTGAAGTGGTGTCATCTTAGGCTATTATTTGATCTGTAATATCTGTCTCATATGCCGTTTGTTTCTAAACGCCATTCCCATATGAACCACAGCCTAATTACTTTAAAATGGAACAAAATGAGTAACTCCAGTTAACCACGTAATCCACTACTGCTTCAGGAGCATCAAAATGTGAGAATACAGAGTTTAAATCAGCCAAAAATTGCAATTATGTCGGAGAACTGACTGAAGTGGTGTCATCTTAGGCTATTATTTGATCTGAAATATGTGTCTCATATGCCGAATGTTTCTAAACGCCATTCCCATATGAACCACAGCCTAATTCCTTTAAAATGGAACAAAATGAGTAATTCCAGTTAACCATGTAATCCACTACTGCTACAGGGGCATCAAAATGTGAGAATACAGAGTTTAAATCAGCCAAAACTGCATTTCTCCAAAAATCTTTGCCTTTGTGATGAGACTCATAAGTGATTTTTGTTTTTGATGGAACACTCATTCTAACAAATCATGACGATCCTGTGGTTTTTTGTCTAACTATTCTTTGCTGTTGTTGTCTGATTTCTTCCAGTCTCGCTTCTCTTTCCGGGGTAAAGATTCGGAAAATCATTCTGAAAAAGCTGAAAAGTAAACAATACCAAATCAATTTAAAAACTAAATACAGTATAAATAACGTCGAAAAAATAACAGTATAAATAACACAATATGAATATAAAGTACAGGCTGCGGCCCGATATGCTCAGGCCAATAATACAAAAAAAAATTTTAAATCGTAGTAGCAATGAAAAACATTTTATACATTTCAATAATAGCAAAACAAAACATGATGGTAAAATAGAAAGGAAAGTTAAAACAGAAGTAAGAAGTTAAATTCTAAAAATACAAATGAGATATAAATCAGCTATCGATTCTAAGTTTTTGTTTCTTTTTTTTATTTTTAAGTGCTATTTTAGCATAAAAGACCAAAAAAACCTTTACAAAATTATTTTTTCTCAAAGCTAAACACAAACATAATTAACAGTTGTTTTAAAACACCCCTGGTAAACATTGTTAAGTTTCGAAATATTAGAATGATAATAAAAAATATTCCAGAGTTTCAGACAGAAGCATAAAAAGAAAGAATATGCAAAAGATAACTAAATTAAACAAAAATTGACAGAATACAGAAAAAGAGAACACCGGCAAAAGTAAATAAAACGTTTCCTTGTGCGCATGCGCAGTTCTTATGAATGATTGATTCCAACGCCTAGAGTACCGGGTTGGAAGAACCTCATATAAAATTTGTGTTGAAGCATCGTTCTTTAAAATTCAATTAAAAATCGAAATTTTAAGATAGAGACTTGAAATGAGGTGTATATGAATGAGAAAGCTTTCATCTTCCAGGTGATGTAAATATTTTCTTTGTAAAATAAAAAATCGAAGAGTATCGACCGTAGATCCTCAAGAGTGCATAAATTTCTCGAAAAACTGGGTTTAATATTCTGATGAAAATATAAGTTTGTTTTAAATTATTTTTAAACAAATGAAGTCTTGTTTGAAGGAGAAATGTCTGCAGTCTTAGATTGTAAAAAGATCAAAATTCTACAATCATTTTTTGCCGAGATATCGTAATCTGAAGTTAAAAAACATAAAATATCCCACAAAACATAAAATAAAAAATTTTCTAGAATAAAATTTAAAATTCGGGCTTCGATGTGCACCTTCCCATAGTCTGCACTACCCGTGTGCCAAATTCCATGGCTGTAAGTTTCAGATTCGCCTGGGGTCCGCACACACACACACACGCAAACATTCTCTTTTATTAATAAGATATATATATATATATATATATATATATATATATATATATCGTTCATCTATGTGGACAAAATAAGAGGGGTGATAGTACTCATCAAGACGAACAATAATTTCAAAGGAACCTAACGCCGCATGCCCATCAGTCTTTCAGAAAAGGGTAAATTTCAGTGCTCAAGTTGAACTTTAGTCACTGGAAAAAATGAGAATAATCAAAATTATAAGTTGCATAATTCCATTTATAGCAGAGAAAGAATCAAAATAGATACTCAAAATGGCGTCCAATGGTGTCGCTGCACAGTTGTCACCCACGAATGAAAATCTGTCCCACCTTCACATCCACTCCTGGTGTGGTGTCAATATTGTCTGCTGCAAAAACGATTCTCGTAACGAGATCTTCCACTGAGTCCAAAGGTGTCTCGTGTACACCAATGATTTCTTGTGTCGCCTAAAGAAGTGTTAGGAATTATTTTATGGATTTAGGTCCGGTGAGCGTGGTGGCCAAGCCATATGTATTTCACGTCCAATACACCGTCCAGGCTATGTGGAATTTAGGACGTGGTGGGCGGTGGTGCTAAAGTGTGGTGGAGCTTCATCATGCATACACCATAAGTCCCTCTTTGTAGTGAGCGGTATAGCTTGTAGGTAGAGGAAGCACCTGAGATGTTCTGGAAACAAATACGGTTCCACCAGACAATCGTCAATGATACCTGCTCAAATATTCACAGAAAATCTCTTCTTGTTTTTGCGAGGGGTAGAAGGGGGGGGGGTGTTTCTCTGAAATGAATAGGATTGTGCAACTTATAATTTGGTTTATTCTCATTTTTTTTCCAGTGACGAAAGTTCAACTTGGACGTTGAACTTTACGGCTTTATGACAGACTGAGGGGAATGTGGCCTTGGTTCCATTGAAAATATTGTTCGTCTTGATGAGTACTATCACCTGTCTTTATTTTTCGACATATTTTACGATCACCCTGTATATACATACATATATGAGCCATTCACTTGCGAAATCGGTTAAGTCCATTTTCTAAAATTTTTGAAATTTTCATAATAAACATACTTTCATACATTCATAATAAATTTCCCAAATAATATTGATTAAAGCCACTCGATGACAAAATGGTTTTGGCTAACGATTAATAAGTAACTTTTTTCAGAAGCCATACTATAATGTAAATATTTGCAATAATGCAATTCAAATGCAGAAGCAAGTACTTGATGATAACGGTAAATAGTTTAGTGTTATTTCATCACAAAAAAGTAAAATTAATTAGATGGTTAAAGTCCAGTTGCTGCAGAAGTAACTTTTGAATAATTTAACAATTATTTCAATATTTTTTCTGTAGTAAAAAAAAAAAAAAATTGAAGACTGAATTGGATGGTATTACTTTTTTTTTTTTGGCTTGCCAAATCAATTAAGTCCCTGAGTCCCGAAAAATTGTAATAACTAGCTGGTCCGTACTACCCTTTCGCATGCGATTAAAATACGATAAATTATATACCGAAATTTTTGGTTTGTAGTAGGATGATAGATGAACCGGTTCATTTGTGGCAATTGTTTATTTGTCAAATAACAATGGTGCGTAAGGATAATTAAAAACAAATTACAAAATACCTTTGGTCACAATAATTGAGGTGAGGCATAAGATAAAATGGGGGAACATGAGATATATACACGTCAAAACACCTTTGTAGACAATATTAAGAGTTAAATATGACACAAAGTCGTGGAAAATGTGGTATTTATATTACAAAACCTCTTTGTGCACACTATTTGACCGTGTCATTTCGACGCATCCAGGGTAAGAATTTTACAGTCAAAAGTTAAAATTTTTCACTTTAATTTTTAAACAAACAATACAATGTGTCATTCTGAATTAACAATTCGTCAGATGCGGAGAACTTAATCTTTAAAATGGTACCTCATTTATTGATTTAGGTTAAGTATGAAGGGAAGGAAAGGGATCGTCACAAATCACCTTCTAAAAAAGATACATATGGTTTTTCAGTGCAGAAAGAATAATGTACACCTACGTGGATGTTGCCAATAAAGAAAATCATTAAGCAAATCACAGAATGATAATAAAGCAAACGATTTTAAAATTTAGAAGTTCAGTGGGACTGATAATGACAAAATAAAAAAAAGCTTGCGTGTGCCCTCTAGGGGAAGAAAAATTGTTTATAATATTAATATTTCGATTTTTAAACAAAGAATAAGATGTGTAATTCTAAATTAACAATTCGCACGAAGTGGAGATCTTAATGTTTAAAATGGTACCTCATTTATCGATTTTGGTTAAGTATGAAGGGAGAAAAAGTAATAAAAAATCACCTTTTAGAAATAATATATATTGATAACAGCGATCAATCCTTAGAGATTTTTATATGTCGTCAGATAAAAGCTACATCTTCAATAATGTATGCTACAAAGTTTATTTGAATTTATATTTTCAGAAGAATTTCAAAAATCAGTGTATTTTATTTTACCAATTTTCTCCACTTTTTGTTTTATGGGCTTAACCGAGCTCATATATGTATATAAGCTCATATATGTATATAAACATATAACCTGGTTAATATAATTTCTGCTTTACCAAAAATAGAAATCTCCGTACAAAAAAACTGTAACTTGCACCAATTTTCTAAAGTACAATTCTTCTTCTGAGGAAAAATAATTATCATTCCTCAGAGGAATATAATATTTAATCCTCTGAGGTATAATTATTCCTCGGATTTTATTGGGGTATAATTACTCCTCTGAGGTAGAATTATTTACCTGTATAACTTTCAGAATGTTTTAATTTCATAAAATACTCCACATCATAGCAGTGCTCCTCCGAGCAATTTGCTACGTTATGTTTCATAACGGTTTATTTTAAGCTCAGTATAAATGTAAACAGAAAAAAACAGAAAAAATCATACATAATTATCAAGATATTATCGCATATTTCTTAAGATTAAACCTTTTAATAAGACTTACATTTAGTGTTGAATGAAAAAATACAAACTATTCAAACAAAAGACAATGAATACATTTAACTAATACATAACCGTTGTATTGAACTTAATTCATAAAACCATTAGACTTAAAATGAAAATAAAAGGATAAAATTTCATCAATCATAAGCAAAATTATATGAATGAATGATTCGAGTTCAAAACCAGGGACAAAATCAACAATAACTTACGTTACTCTATCTTTCAGGGATAAAGAGAGAATACGAAAGGAACAGGTGGAAAATACACAACAATAAAAAAAAGAAGCAAAGAGATGGAAGCCGTATATAAATAGAAAGAAATGTGTTTTTAGGCGAGCGAAATTTATAAAGAATCCCAAAATAATCCGAGTTATGTAATTTAGAAATAACAAACAACTCAATATTTCATACTAAACGTTTATACTTGGATATAAATATTTTTTCTTTTTCTTCAAAATATACTTTCTTTAGCTTGAATTTATTTTTTTTCTTTTACTAGGAGTAATATTCGCATAAATTTTAAGAAATTTATTCAAGTCACAATATTTCTTTTCTATAATTTAGCATGATACTACATATTTCTTGAAATATTTAAACATTAACGTTGCTCTTTTAAAAATTCAATAGATTTTTTTTCTGTTTTTAGACACTTTTTTATCAAAATAAAGCTTTTAAGAATATGTTACAAGATCAACGTAGGACATTGGCTAAATTATAGATAAAACCTTTGCATTATTTTTGAAAACGAGACTGTTATCTTAAATATCCTTTCATTTTAAAAAGAACATATTTTTTTAGAAAATGTACCCTTCTAGCAAGTTTTGTTAGATGCGGAATGTTCGATACATGTCCGATAAAATTTAAATATAATCGAAAATATAACAAATTATTGTTTTGCTCTGAAGAAGTGTTGTATTCGAAAAGGTGATTATAAACGACATATCGTTCAATTTTGAACTCATTTTTGAAGCATTTTAATGCACTATCTATAGAAAAACAATGCAATTCAAAAGCTTATTACAGAATGGCTTTTGCAATAACGCTAATTTGGAGTCGAGAAGGATTTTTACAGATCATTTCTCATAACGATCTTACGTGAAAAATTTCTTGTGTCAACGCGAAAGCAAATAAATATTAAAACTAAGAGCACATTATTGACAAAAATGATGTTCTTTATAGTATTTTTAATGAACCATGTTTTCGTTTGATTTAAAAGAAAGCAAGTAAGTGGAAATTAGATGAATGCAGTTGAAAAGCAATTTTCTTTTTTTGACAAAAATTGCACGACGATGTTATTCTAAAGAATCCCATTTATAATACGAATACTAATAACTTGAGTAATGCTTTTTTTGTCTCTGAAAATAAAATAAACTTTATAAAAACTAGAATATTATCCAAACAGGTGTGATTTAAGCCCCATTAAATAAAATGAAAATTGCGAAAGCTAAGGCAGACCTAATAAATTGAAATTTTATTTTTAAAAATACAGCCAATCTTGCATACATGGAATCCTAATTTAATGAAATACCTCGTATTAATCACAGGTGGCCGTGAGAACTTCCGAGCGGTTGAAATTAAAAGTGTACTCCGAGCGTGGAGCAATCAATGTATATATCACCCGCCTACGTGAATGGGGTGATATTTCTTACTGGGTTCCACATGCAGTGAGAGTGTGATAATAAATTATGCCACGGAATGACTCCTTTTCTCTGATAATAATAAAAAAATTTAATGAAAAGAAAAAGAACATGAGTTAAACACAATTATAATCATCAGATAAAACTTTCCATAGTACCATATGACTATGTTCTGCGAGAAAACCGGAGTAGCGAGAAACTCACTCCCAGTTAAAAAATTGACGAATCCCCTCCGGTAACTCGTTCTCGACTTTTCCCTGCTGTGGGGGCTATCCCCCAGCTTTTCCGAAGTTTCTCTTGCAATCCAGCACCTGGAATCTTTTTGTCTTCGAAACTCCCAGATATCCAGTCCTACTGAAAGAGTCTTTTCTTTCGGCGAAGTTCAATGCTTCTCTTGGGAATATGCAAGCCCTCCCAGTTCACGTTCCCAAAAGAGTAACGACTTGCATAACTTTGAAACATTTTTTTCCAACGTGTGGACGTCAGAACGCCACGCCCAGTGATAGCTTTCCATAGATGAGCTATTGCCCACTCCGCTGTCACGCGTATAGCGAGAGTCCGTACTTCAAACAAAAGGAGATTTCGTGACTCTTAGACCTTTTGTCTGCGAAAAACACATATCTCCTGGGTGCCCTTTTGTCGCCTGTCGGCATAAAACTTTCATTGTCCGGATGACTCGCCGGCCCGTTTCGAAAATTACATACCTCACCTTAAACATACGGAACTCGGTTTGTGTGACTCAATGTCTCTGAAATTAGCTAAAAAATCTTCAGCAGTTTTAATTGCAAGTTTCGTGATCAGGTTGGTTTCTTCCTCCCAATGTGCCTTACAAGATGGACTGTAATTGAGCAAAATGGCAATAAAAAGACACAAAACAAATTAATTAATTTCTTTTTTCGAGTACAAATTAAAAAGCAACCAGCTAAAATATTCATATAATTATCTGGGAAACAAGCATTTTATACGTAATCCGATTTAATGAACAAAAGTATTGGAATCTTCCTGCATGTTACAACAAGCGAGTTGAACTATGTCGCATGTTAAAAAAAATGTCTTTTGAAAAATATAAATTACGCTAATCGATTAAATAAGCAGGCAATAATGATTCCCTGTTTAAATTTCTTTATTGCTCTCGATAATGAAATTACAATCAGCGCAAACCTTACCGAAAAGAATCCTTCCCTATTTCTATAATAGCACTCAGGGGAAGAGAAGAAGAAAACTACATGTGTCCTCAAAAAAGGGGAACAATCGATGGCGGAATGAGAGGGTTGAGACATCGCAAAAATTAAGGCTATTGGGTATCGCCAAAGACAATATATCTTCGGTTAAGAAGACAAAGATAAATAACCTGGCCGTTATACTTCAATCATCATCGTTTTAAGAGGGAAAAAGACAGAAGAAAAGAGGTCTTGGTGACTTATGATCTTATGGATAGAGTGCAGTAAATCAGAACGGAAAACATTTATATCCCTAATTTTAGTATCATTTCTGATGTAAAGTAAACGTATTTGGCGAGACTGAGCAATTAAATATTATTTGTCAGTGCATTATTTTGAATGTTGATAAGTAACTGATTTTAGAAGATCAGTCTTGTACATATTTTCAAAGGAAACGAGAGTTATTGCAAATTGAAGTGGAAACTAGAGATTCAATAAAAATTAATTTTAGAAGAAACTGCCAAGAAACGAAAAAAAATAAGTTATCTGCCATTTTAGAGCTCGTTTTGTAGTAATTTTAACCCATGTGTTAGAGAGTTCTTACTAAACCAAAGGGATTTGTTTTTCATCTTGCATATTTACAGAGAGTTATATTTGACGACCATTTAACGCAGGATTACGTTCCTCAATAACGGTCCTTCGGAAAGAAAGAAATTCAGAGTCCGTCTCGAGTTATAATTTTGGCAGCGCGCCATACCCACTAGCAGTAAACAGTTAAACAGAAAGGTACCAAAATGCATAAAATAAGGTAAGCAACGATAAGTAATCCTACGTTAATAACCCGCTGTAGTTTCGTTAGAAGAGACTACCTGAAATATTTAGCCTTTCATACCTGAAATATATAGCCTTTTTTAAAAAGTTTAAAAAATGTAAGCTAATCTGCAGCAATTTATAAAAATTACTGCGGTAGATTTATTAAAAAAAATTATGCAAATATATTAATACATTTCATTGTAAAGCTATAATATTGGAAAGTAAAGGAATTCAAAATGAGAGTATTAGAAGCAAAGAATTTAAAATGGAATATTAGAAATAAAGAAATTGGATATGAAAGCAGTGATTGTAAAGGAACGTGAAATGAATATATTAGGTGAAATGTGGATGCAGGTTTACTCCTTAGTTTTAACAATATCTTAGAAACAATTTCATTTCTTAGGAACATGACACTATTTGAAATATTCAGAGCAAAATATACTAGCTGACACATTCTGAATGTGTTAAATATGATCGAACTTTTATTGTATTAACAAGAAGTTTTACATCGTGGGAAGATTAAATCTGATATAGATATAAATGAATTTCATCCATGTGCATTTAATAATATCTCCATATATCTTACTGTTTCCCGTTTTATACTGCAATCAAGAGATTTTCGTTTCATATAATTACCACTGTAAGTTTAATAAAGTGAATTTCATCGTGAGATATGAGCAACGCACATAATAAAATGCTTTACTTTAAATAAACATCTTGGTCTTCCTCCTGCCGGTGTAATGATCCGAAGAGTCCGTATTAAACGCAAATCCATTTCGTGACTAAATAAACAATTTACTAAAGACTTCACTTGAATAAATTCATTGGGCTTACATAAATTGTATGTGGTATATATTAAGTTTTTTAATTAATTTAGTGACACACAAAGACATACAGTGCACTGACTCATTGAAGAAATTTTATTTGAAATATAAGTCACTAAAAATAAATAATCTGTGAAAATCATACCAGGTTAGTGCTATTTCATTTCTTTCGAAAATCCCAAGCCCTATTGATTTTTCTAAATCCTGACAAAAGTCTAAAAATAATAAGTAATTAATGTAATGAGCAATCAAGAAAAATGAAGAGTAGGTCTCTTATAAAGCCATTTTTGTATGCACAAACACGTGAGAATTTACCAGCATTTCAGCACATATTCCTTTAAAGAACAGTAATATGTTTGATACAAAACTGGATACATAATTTCTGAATGAAGGATATCTTTTTTCACCCCGGGAAGGAATGAATAGCATAGCAGTATTAAAAGTCCATTTATACTAAAAATTATTACAATGGGCGTGAGGTAGCGTAGTAGCAGCGTGTCGGCTTTCGGCGTCGAGGGTGATCGGATCGAACCCCGAAAAGCTCCATTAAATACCTCCGTGTCCAGGCTGGTTATAGGCATGTTAAATCTGTAGACGGGAAATCCCTCTACAAGGTCTTAGAGGGGGGAAGATACGATCCCCCAGATGTTGCCCCTGGAGGTACTTGATCAAAAGTAACTTAGCCCATAGCTAACTCGATCAAAAGTGAGACTCGACTTCGACTTAGCTATGTGCTAAGTTGGAGTCCGTCTAAACACTTATCTAGTACGGATAGCTAAGTGCTTAGCGAGGACGCACCTCTCACTTAGCAAAGCTTATATGGACCTGGACTGGAGCACTTCCGGCAACGGGACTTTATTACCACTCTCAGTTACAAATTTTTGATATTTTCTTTCCAAGAATACATTTCAGGTAAAATCAATAATCTTAAATATAACTTTAACAATAAATTAAAAAGGGTAACTACATATTTCGAACTAGTTAATAGTTCACCATTACACCGAGGAGCATTGGTGAGATTTTCGCAATGAACAATTCACACATTCTGTGAACTGTTAATTGCTACAATCTCACCAGTGCTCCTCGGTCTGATTATGAATTATCAACTAGTTCAAAACATTGCTCCATATTTCAAACTAGTTAATAAAACACCATTAAATCGAGGAGCATTGATGAGATTATCGCAATGAACAATTCACAAGTGCTGGGAACTGTTAATTGCTACAATCTTACCAGTTCTCCTCGGTCTGATGTTGAACAAATTATCTAGTTCAAAACATATAGCCACCCTTTTTAATTTATTTCGGAACTGATAAAGGTGTTCATTACGTACTGTGAATGTATCCTCTACTACATTGTGACGTTATTACGTATAGTTCATTTTTCTTGTGGGAATATACCAATATATTTTAATCCGAATCACATAAGTTTGGTGATAAAGTTAAGTTTATTAGTACATTTTAGTTAGAAAAATTATCAGTTATTCCTCGGTACAAAACTGTTCTTGCTTTTATCCTTAAAATCATTGCTTACTTGCGTGTTTCTCATTTTAATAAAATGTTGCATCTTAAATATAACTTTTAATTTAAAGGAAATGAGATTAACATAATACGGGAATATTATTTCCTCACTGGAAATATTTTCCAAAAAAATAAAGAAGAAATTTAAATCGAAAATTGAGCGAAGGTTATTTTTAGGATAAGTAATTTCGGAAATCAATTTATAAATGCTAAAATGAAATTTAAAACTTTCGAAAATGCTTTGAAGCCTATATTTGACCTTAAAACATTTGTAAATATGTTTTTCTGCAGTTTCTGATAAAATTTATAAATTTTAAAACTAGCAATTTTATGACCGTTTCTTAATGTAATGCACTGTTTATTTAGTAAAATAAAGAAGTCTTATTTAATTTTAAATTTGCAAGATACAAGAAAGAAAACTTTCAAACCTCGTGTGTACAAACTATAAAAACACTAAAAGTATTTCAAAAGTCCCTCCGCCCTAAAAAAAAAACATAAAATAAACTCCTTCGATTACTTCATAAAAGCAGTAACAAAATTCTACCTCATACTACTTTTATAACCACTTTATATTCTTACATTTTTTTTTTTTCACATCATCTCGTTCGATTTCATAAAAATATCTCCCGATTCCAAGCAGGATAGCTTCTCCGGAGCTATAATAGAGTCACGGGTGAACAGATCACAGGGTCATTTTATGGAAGAATGTAATGGAAACATCAGGATATATTGCAAAATAATAATAACAAAAATCGTGAATCGGGAGGAGAAAGCAGCCGTGTTATACTTGAAATATATTTTTCCCGGGAAAATAAATGGTTGTCAGAAGTATCTTGACAGGCCGAAAACGCACTTGACTTATCCAGAGAGAGTGTAGAAAGGACTTTATTGAAATGCCATTAATATTAAGTAGATATACAGTTAAACTACAGTTACTTTTAAAATATGTTTTACGAATTATCTTCAGTGAGATAAAATTATATATAAATCACAACGTCTTAAAAGTTTGTCTTTCTCGCGTCGAATTATGCTTGCAAAAAGTACAAATAAGATTCTGACAGCAAAGAAAAGGAGTGGTTATTTTGATGTACTCCCCGAAAACTCCTCGGCACACGATAATCGAATTAACTTAAAACATACACAAATTTATGGGATCAATTTAGGAGCAAATATATATATATATATATATATATATATATATATATATGTGTGTGTGTGTGTGTGTGTAATATTTGCGAAGGAGATGTCGGATGACAGGTAGAATACCTCAAGTCACATTATGAAGCCATAATACTTGTAGTCGTTGGAGCATTACACCGTAGAAGCGGTCGACGAGTGGCGAAGGAAGTCATATGGAGAGAAAAAATAAATAGGTTGAATCAAGGAAGAGGTGCTTTCAATTCGATGAATCTTTATTTTCAGTAATTTCTGGGGAACATCCATTTGGGTTGGACGGACATATTCCGAAGTTGACGGGGAACGGGGCCCCGCCCGCAATTTGACAGCTCGAAAAACTCACATTTTTCCTGGTTGGGAACAAACACACAAAGCTACGGAATTATTGAGAGAAGCGCGGATTTTCAGGCACGCGGAACTTTTCTAATTGGTCTAAACTCATCACCTGACTATGAGGCGTCATATGGTGTGAGCGGTGGAAAGTTCTCCAATATTATATAACTGTTATATAACGGAGCAGCGCGTGCCTTAGGGGAAAAACTACTAGATTACTTTGGTTGGATTTGAGGGGTAATGCTTTATTGCAAAAGGGTGAAAGAATTTGGATTGGCGTTTTACTAATAATGAAAAGGTTTGAAATTTATTTCTTATATATATATGCAATCAATTTAAGAGCAAAAATATACATCTCCAGTGTACGGATAGCCTTGGACATAGGTTTCACCATTGTATGTTGCGACGTAACCAAGGAGTGCAGCGGATGAAAAGGAATTCCTAGTGCGGAATTTCTCTAAATTTTTATTAGTGTTGACAAAGAGGTCAACCAGCCCACTTTGGAAAGAACTACCGCCTCTCACGAATTGTGGTATCCTTTTTACGTCACAAGAAGATGACAAAATGCATAAAGCTTGCAAAATGCATAAAGCTTACTTAAAGAGATAAAAGCAAAAATATACATCTCCAGTATGAAGCATTGGAACACATTTCTCCTTTGTTACTTTCTATTGCAGACTTTCTAGATTACTTAGCGGAAAACCCGTGCTTCGCTGCAGAGTACATTCAAATTAAATACAACATTCAATGTATGAAATTAATGCCAAAAAAAAGATATTTATACAAAAATCGTAGCTGATATTTTTATAGACAAAATAATGTAGAATAAATTATTCAAATTAAATACAACGGTCAATGTATGCAATTAATTTGGATGTTCAATACCCGTAAAATATATCAATTTGAATTAAATTCTTAAAAAACTTCCATCTCAATTAGTGTAGTGATTAAATTTTATTTTTTACTGTATTTTTTGTCAATTTATTTCGTTTTCATGCACGTAACGCAAAATTAATTTAAAGTATCGCAAAAGGAAAAGAAACACGTGATCAGCATTTAATAAATTTGAAAAATTAATCTTCAAAAATTCACCGAAAATCAGAAAATGGAGGTAAATATTCGAAAATGATTTCATTTTAAAGGAAGTTTTATGATCTTTATCGTGATATACATTTTATTACCCTGAAATTGTTTTAAATACAAACTTTAAAGAATGTTACAAAAATAGTTTAAAAATGTAATTAAAAAAATCTAAGAAGAATATTTATTTCAAAAATCTTTCTTAGTGCACCCCTATACTATAGGAAAAATCTCCATGCAAAATTTCAGTCCTTTAGGTCCAGCGGTTGGATCTGTGCGTTATATGTCAGTCACTCACTCAGTTAGTCAGTTACGGAAACTGTTTTATATATATAGCTGAAACTCCCCAGGTATGAAAAGAAACAATCAGATCACTTTTCACTTCTTCATAAATGCATTCCACGAGTATAAGTGCCTGTTCACATAGAATCCGTCAGAGTTACTCGTATTGAAATACATTTAACCAATTACAAGCCTCCAAGCGATTAGGCACTAAATTGTTAATGCCTATGATTGGTTTAAAATATGTCAATACGAGTAACGCTAACGCTTACGGATTCTATGTGAACAGGCCTTAAGAGATGATGTAGGATGCTATGTATTATTTCAATTCCCTCTGTATGTTTTAACACTTATTTTAATCAGGTCTAATCATCCAATAGTATATAATGTAATCTATGGGAAAAATTATGTTCTAGTTGCACAAAATTCTTCAATTTCATTGAGTAAGCAACTATAAACTAATTATTTAAATTATTTTATGAAAAAAAGAAATATTTTCTGCTAATGCTCTGAAAAAAAATTCATAATTTATTTTTTATGCAATCTTTTGTCAACTTTCTTTCAAATGGGAAACACTCCAGTTGCCCATGGTGTTCCAGTTGCAACGCCATGGGCAACTGAATGTTTGCCCATGGTGTTTGTACCGATAGTAAGATGTACTCTTAAAACGAGGGATGAAAAACCTCGTATGAGATAATTCGATATCTGTTATAAGAAAATTCCAGTTAATACATTCCTCACAAACACAGTATTATCATACTACAACATACGGAACTCCTGATTACTCGGCATATCTCTCGCTCGGTCGTGAAGAGAAAATCTTAAATCCTAAAAACACGAATAATCCAAAATTTGCCCTATATACCACGAAAAAGAACTATGGTCTTTATTAAAACCTCTGAAATGCCCTCGCTAAATTTCTGGAAACAGTAATAAGGAAAAGTAATATCAATATCGAAAACGGCACGAGATAACCACTTACCCATGAGAAATAAACTCCAGTTTATTTCTCCCCAAGAAACCCAGTTCACTGAATTTCCAATTATCCTGTATAATGCACGGAGAATCTGAAAACAGGATAATCTAAAAACGATCCCGTATACAATGAAAAGAAACTTCCGTTCAAAGGTTTTTAATTACAATTTCAATCAGGTATAATGCACGAAAAACCTGAAAACACGATGATCAAAAAACTATCCAGCATACAAAGATAAGGAACTCGCCTTGAAATGTTTTAAATGATTATAATTCCAATCAGGTATAATGCAAGAAAAATTTGAAAACGCGATGATCTAAAAACGATCTGGAAGACAATGAAAAAGAACTTGGGTTTTAAGAAGGTTTTAAGTAATAAAAATTCAAAGGATTTAAGTGATTGTAATTCAAAGGTTTTATGTGATAATAACTCTTAGATATTGCAAAAGCTTCATACACTTTTTGAAAAAAAGATTTATCAACATTAATGATAAACCTCAAATTTCAGTTTTTAATTTGAAAAACGACTTATGCCTTTACGTGCAAGCCTTGTTGACTTCTGTTTCAGACAAACTGTAATTTATTTTTAGGTGGATTTTCTGTGGTGCTTAGATAATCCGAATCATTAAAATTTCATGGTATGACTAGAGGGCATTTTAACGAGTTTCGCTTATCCCATTAATTAGCTTTTCCGTCGTTTTATTAGCCATTTAAACAATCGGGCTGCAACATCACTCCAGAGTTTAAACATGTATGATTATGTCAGTTGATTAAACATCACCCATTACATTTTACTATTTATCAAATAAATATAACCAGTGAGATAAAAATGCACTCGAAATACAAAAATTTATGATAAATTCTGACATTGATTGACATAACTCTGGTATGAATATGTCATTTGAAACATAATTGATATAATCTAACTTTGACGTATTAATTAACGAATGTTACTCATGCAAATTTCGGGAACCTAAGGAACTTTTCCGAAGTACTGAAAAGTGAATATTTCTATATATATACATATATACAGGGTGATTTTTATTAAACTGACACTACTCAGGGCCATCTGTAGCGTGATCTATCAACCGGAATTGCACCAAAACTGATAGAGGGACTAAGGACGACATGGGAAAGAGTTTCCATGTAAAAAAAAATTTCCAAAAGTGACCGATAGGGGAAGATATGGCACTGTTGTTGTCGGCGCACCCGAGAATTTGCACAAAACGTAAGTAAAACATCGAAATGTAAGTTATTGACTACGTAGTCTACAGCAGCGCCAGTATTTCGGCTATAAAGATAAGGAGTGTATACCGAAAAAGTTATAATAAGCAGACAAATGAATAATAAAAAAGCCGGAAGATGGCCGAATGGCTAGGGCGCTGGCATTCGGTACCAGAGTCTGTGGGTTCGACTCCCACTCTTGGCATGGACGTTTGTAACCGTTAGGAATCGGTTTTAAGCAGTAGCCCCCGTGCAGCAAAAATTGACCGTAGCGCTCCAAAAGAAACCGATTAACAAAAATATTTAATTCAACACCGCTTTTTGCAGTAAATTCACTTCTACCTCCTTCAATGTGACTTCTATCCTGGTGGACGACCCATTTTATCCTGAACACTAAGTTCTAAACGGCCGAGCGTAACATGTCACCAGAAATGTTCATCACAGTCCGGGATATGTTGTGCTTTAGGGCCGCCAAGTTACACCAAGGGTTCACCAAGATACACACTTGGACTTTAGATAATCCCACAGAAATAAGTCACATGGGTTAAATCTAGGGAGCGAGTTGGTCATGCAAGAGGAATAAAGCGACTGATGACCCATTCTTCTTTAAAGCGATGACGTAAAAGATTCCACACCGGTCTTTATAGCCCAAAAATACTGGTGCTGCTGTCGACTACGTAGTCATGAATTTGCCTTTTCATGTTTTACTTGCATTTTATGCAAAATTCTCGGGTGCGCTGACAACATCAGCGCCATATCTTGCCCTATCGGCGACTTTTGGAACTATTTTTTTTCATGAAAACTCTTTCCCATGTCGTCCTTGATCACTCTCTCAATTTTGGTGGAATTCTGGCTGATAGGTCGCGCTACAGTTGGCTCTGAGGAGTGTCAGTTTAATAAAATTCACCCTGTATATTAATTAGTTTTATCAATATAATATAATGTATTACAATTAATTTTCAATCAATTACTTTAATTTCATTCAAAAATAGTTGGAATGTCTGTAACTAATGTCTGTACTTAGAGAATTTTTTTCTTTTTTTCTTCAAAGTCATGTCTTCAAAGTCACACACACACACACATATATATATATATATATATATACGTGTGTGTGTGTGTGTGTGTGTGTGTGTGTGTGCATATCTGTAAACAGATAGATAGATAGATATGGATATAGCATTAGATTTCCATAAAATTCAATAAACTTGGAGAATATATCTTTGACAAACTTTCGAATTTCTCTTGACAGTGTTTCTTTCACATTCTGCCTTATTTCACGTATTTCTTTATATACGTCTAAAGTTGGAAAACTTATCGAATGATTTCTAAAAGTCATAAAAATAACCATGAAAATATATGAACATTGCATTGATTTCCGTATATTTGCAGAAGAAAAATTTATGCTAATTTTAATGAATAGCAGTAAAATGTTATCTGACATTTGTTCATAAATGACATTTTTTTTATATTAAACAGAACTACTTTTTAAAGGTAAGGACAAATTTATCAACTTAAGTCAGACTATTCTCATTAATATGAAATTTTGAACGAAGTGCAGTGCATAAGAAATACACTGTGCTGCAGAATGTATGCCCACATTTCAAAGGGTAATTCATCTCTTGGTATTGGCGGCATCTTCCTCACGGTTAGCAAACTCATGGACTCGTTGCCCATTTCTAGATATTCTAATATTCCGAGGACGATTACTCGGTTTCTTAATAATGCAGACTCACTTTCTCTTGCGTTTGAAACCCTTCACAGGATTGTTTCGATCAGAACCGGCATGAGCTGCATAGAGCCCGCAGCGTGTACTAAATGCCCTCTGTGTCGAAGTTACAGAGTTGTTGTTTTAAACTCCTTTCTTCTCGCTCCCCTCAAAATCCCGGGGTGAGGTTTTCGCCTTCAATTTCTCGTGCCCGTCATATTTCCGGACTGGTGTGTTTAAAAGTAAGGCACCAAAAAGATTAAAACAATTAATTTTATTTACCCTGAAAAAAAATGTATTTCTTATTTTACATACCAGATGCAGCACCAGACTATTTATAATGTAATTGGAGATGGTTATTTAAAACTAGATGTGGCAGATCAAGAAATAAATGGAATCCTCCGGAAAAAAATAGGCACTTTTATTACCGTTTTCTTGAAAATTAGGCGATCGTTAAGGGGTTAGAGAACGCCAAGTTAATAAAACCTCGATGTTCACCGATACAACTCATGGTGTCTACTGACAACTAGAATATCCACCAGAACTATTGCCACTACTGAATTGCTCGACTCCCACCACCACCTTACCAGTGACCTTAAGAAATGTGGGAGTCCATTCTACCACACCCTGTAGAATAAATAGTAAAAAGAAAGCATTTCCCCTTAAATAAATAAAGAAAGATGAAAACAAACTTTCTAACACACCGTCAAATTCATATATACGCTTCGAACCAATGCCTCTACGATTATGTTGCCTCTAAAACGTAAAAATTAAGAAATACTTTCAAGAAACAGGAAAAAGAACAAAGTTATGAAATAAAACCTCTGGAAACCCGTGTTAAAAAGCAATATAGGTTACTAGGGGCACTTACATTGAATCACTGTGAATTTTAACGACCTAATTTTTAAATATATAATAACATGCATTTTAAAAGCCATGCAGTTTACATAATATTACAATCACCGAAATACATAGAAGAATCAACTGACACCTCATCAAAATTATAAATGCAAAACTTATACTTCATAAATGATGGAACACCTGGTGACATAGTAGCTATTACGTTGGGGGAAGTAAGTGACCAACGATTATCTTCACAGTAGAATACGAATAAGCGTATTCATTAGCATAGACTAGGAAAGACGTTTAGATTATTCACAACTGTGTCATGTGTTTTGAAATACAAACGAAAAAGTTCACCATGGAAGTGATTAATTTTTATTATCACATCTATCCATCCTTCCACTCGTTCAGTAAAATAGAACTTTCGCCAGAATTGTACAACTTATATGAAAGGCTGTTATTGATATTTGGCATATAAATTATTATTAATATTAATTATGCCAAACTTTAACAGAACATCAACATTAGCTCTACGCTAACTGTTACAACAGCATTTGTAAGATGTTGAGAGCCTTTCAACATTCTGCGACATGGTTTCTAAATGCACTAATGTTAATAGAGAATTAAGAACCATCTGTTAACTGACGCTAATGAAAGTAAATTGTTCAAATGTTACATTAAATTGTTATCTATTTAAATTTAGATTATAAATGCCATTAAAGGCCGAGCATAAATAACGATAATAGAAAAATTAACTACAAAATGAAGTCATTACAGAAGCAAACAAATTAACAAAAAACCTGAATAGAATATTAAAGAGCTAGACCTCCTTGAAAGAAGTCGGAAGTTCGTTCATTGCAGTCTATTGAGCAGATATCCTCCGGCGGATACTTTAAATGCTGCATCGCTGTAGAACATGCGTGTATAGGGCTAACATCTATGCAGGTTCATATGTGCAAACTAAACGAGCCCAGATGCAAAATAGAAGTAAGAGTGGGAAGTTTAGGAGATAATGCTTACGAGATTTAGATAAAGGAAACAGTGGGGTATTGACACTGACTTTCTGCCAGCTTTTCTCTTTGACGTTGGGATTCACTTACTTCACCTAGATATGTTTTTCGTGGAAGAAGAGTATCAGATCCTACCTAAGTAACTGGCCACTCCTTCACAAAAATATAAAAATTCAACACTTTCTAGAATAATCTGAGAGAACCAGTTTTTTATTTTATTTACTTATATGACCAGGGTACTGCAGAAGTAAATACTTACCTGTAGTAAGTATTTACTGGAGAAGTAGCTGAGCTGCCTCTCCAGTAAATACTTACTACAGGTAAAGTGCATATAGCTAGTTTGATAAGACATAGAATAAATGACATTTTCTTTGTAGTAGTTTTTGTTCATAATACTCTCTGGCCAGAAGTTTCAGACCAGGTCCATATAGGATTCTAGCTGAGTAGTGCTTTATAACAGCACCACAAGGGTCGAGTCCAACTTCGGTAGGTGCCACCCCAATTTTCACTAAGTACCCCCAAGGGCGACATCTGAGGAATCGTAATTTCCCCAACCACTGACCTCCTAGAAGGATTCTCCAGTCTACGGATTTAACGTGCCCATATCCGGCCTAGACCCGAAGGTATATAACGGTGCTTGTCGGGATTCGATCAAGACATCCTCAGTACCGAAAGCCAAAGCGCTATCCATAGGCTATCACGGACTCGAGGCTTTCTTTAACCGTAGATAAGCATTGTTAATATCTTGCATCTCTAGAAGTTTCCGCTAATAATGTCCTGTAGAGAACGCCTGCACAACTAGGAATGGGATAAGGGCCATATTATTTTATGGAAAGCTTCGTCGGGTCGCAAGAAAATAGGATAGATGAGAAAGCGATAAATGTTTTATCTAACAAAGATGAAATTACTTATTATTTAAAAAAATAGCTAAATAATACTATCTTATATATTCCTTTCATACTATTTTTTTAATACGGAGACACTTTTCGAGGAACATTAGCCCTTTGTTATTCACCTTCAAGTCTTTCCAGCTACTTTATGTAGGAGCACCACTTCGATGAGCTAGCATTACTCCCTATTTGGGGACAACATGTTAATGACCAAGAATTATTCGGGATTTGAACGTAAGCCCCCTGAGTAGAAGCTCACGACGCAAACCACTGTACTATGGGACAGCTCCTTCCTTAATATTATAAATCTAAAAATAATATACCCTATTTTTTAGATTTATAATATTATGCGTCCTCACAAAAGGCTTCGGGGACCACAAAGTTAGTATTGGTGGGCCGTGTGTTGAGAAGGCCTCTAGAACATCCGAGAGCATACGATTACCAAATAAATGTAATACAAATTTATATTCACTGAGAAATCGAGACGTCTACCGTAATTGGAGTACTCTGTTGTGAAAATCTGGAGAAACAATGGAACAAAACATTAAATAATGGCTATAAAATAATATTTGAGAAGGTGGTTTAGAGCATCGGTTCTCAACCTGGGGGGCGCGCCCCCCTAGGGGGGCGTAGAAGAATTTCAAGGGAGGCGTGAGTTAAAAAAAAGTAAAATAAAAAGTAAAACTAACTGTCATTTATTGTACTCAATTTTGCGGTCACAATGTAATAGTAACGTATTTTCGACATACGAACACAATAATTGTCGTACACGATAGTTGTCGTAATTGTAAAAATACGATAATTTTCGTACGTCTGGATGTTGAAAGTGACCTGAGGTGTGCTTTGTCACAGTTACAACCTAATATTCAAAAACTTGTCAAGGACAAACAGTGCCAGCCCCCTCATTAATGTTGTGAAAGTGACTGGTATTACATGCCAACCTCACCTAGATCCTTGATTACCTCAAATATATTTGATCTGTATTTAATTCTTTGATTTCATATGTTCTAATAATAATATGTTCCAAATTAAGATATGAGTAGTAATAAATTTTGTGTATGAAATTATCTATTCTATATTTTCATTTAATAACCAACTTCAGTTTCAAATTCCGATTGTACTATACTTGTATTGACCACATATCGTGGTGGTGGTGGGGAGGCGTAACCTCGCATCAGTGTTCAAAGGGGGGGCGTAGAGCCTGAAAGGTTGAGAACCCCTGGTTTAGAGGATCAGACTGATGGTCTATGAAATAGAAAAACAATGAATTAATCAGAAATACCCTAGCAAAAGAACCCCAACCTTTATCATAAGGTTATAATGATTGGGATCACATCTATCTGCATACATGGAGGAAAGGTCCAGCCACCGTTATTACTGGATTGGGAAAGAACATATAAAAATGTATTGCAAGATATATTGCAGATATATTACAAGGTACATTGAAAGAAATATGTTGTTGTTGCTTGACCGACAGCAACATCATATCAAGTCCCGAACGCTATGGGCGATGAAGATGCGGTTCCTGTTTTCACTGGCACCACAAGGGTCAGACTCTGACTTGACCAAAGGACCAGTCCTGTAATTTTGAACCGAGTCAAGTGACGAGACCAGAAGACTTGACCCCGCACCTCCATAGGTAATTTTGAGAACATGAAGGACATTGCAGCCATGACATATTTACGTGCCCTAGCCGCTATTAGTGTACACGGAAGTAGATTTGTAAGCGACTGGCATCGAAACAGTGACTTTCAGATCACTAGACCGCTGCCCTTCCCAACTGAGCCACTGCGCCCATTTATACAGGGGGCCATAATTAAACTTCCCTAATTTAGAGTTATCTACTGTCGAAACTATTCTTCAGAAAGTTATGAAATTTTGTGTAGGACATATTGAAGGGATGGGAATTTGTTTGAGATAATAAAAAATTAGTTCAAAATTTATACCTGAGGGCGTTTTTGTTGAATTTCACATTTTTTATTCGCTCAAATTCGCATCCCTTTAATATATCCTAAGCAAAATTTCATAACTTTCTGAACAATAGTTTCCACTGTAGACTACTTTAAAGTAGGGAAGTTTAATATGGACACCCTGTATATTGAATATTGCCCTATATATAAAGAAATATTGCAAGACAAAAGCTAGATGAAAAAAAAAACATTTCCCGTTTATCTAGCAGCAATGGATAAATGTTTCGCTCTTATCACGCGCTCTTTGTTATAGCAGAGCCGATAAACGAGGTGTAAGCAAAAGAATATCAAAAGCGCAACCTCTCAATTCTTTACTGGACAGTGATACCAGGCAGCCAATCTCACAAGGGAAAAAATCCAAGCAGAATTTGCAATTTACGGTTCAAAATACAGGGTGTCCGAGCTAAAGGTATCCAAAAGTCATGACTTATTTTTACGGAACTATCCATTAGAATTTTAAAAAATGTACAGTTGGTTCTCTGTTTAACGACTTTCAAGGGACCGTGAAAAATCGTCCTTAAGTAGAGATCGTCCTTAAACAGAATTTGTGAAAAAATAACATTTCCCTTCACACTTTACAGGTTTAGGACTGTCAATATATTTCTTAATATATTGGCGTGTTTAAAAATGTTATTTTTATTATCATCATTATTTTATTCACAAAAAGTTATTTTTAATTACATTGAAAAAAAAAGAGTACAAACAATACAATTAATTACGTTTTAAAAAATTCAAAAAGTGTTGATTGCTTCATTCGCCTTGTTTTCGTTATTCTCTTTTCCAGATTTTCTAAAATGTTAAATGAGTCACCTTCCATTTTCGATGTAATATAGCGTCGGAGAACATCTAGAGCAGAAATTGCATCTGTGTAAGACGGTGGCAGTGTCTCGTTTTCCGTGTCTTCAACTTCACCTTCTTCGTCTGGCACTGTGTTTTCGTTTACAATATCTTAATAAATGTGTTATACTTTTCTGAAATCTGTTGTTAAAACATATTTATCACAATTGTAGAAATCTTGAATTGAAACATCCTCATCTTCAACAAGACTTCTCCATTCTTCAGGGGTAATGTCATCTTCGTTGATTTCTACATCCGTACTTTGCAGTTACATTACAAGGTATTTGTGAATTTCAGCAACTCGAAAGCAGTTTTTTATTGTGGATGAAGAAACTTTTTTCCATGCTGATGTTATCATGTGCATTGCTTCCAAGATTGTAAATTTTCTAATTTTTATACTGTCAGCCGAATTGTTTATTAATTTCCTAATTAAAGACTTTCTGTAGTATGCTTTCACACTGCGAATGATACCCAGGTCTAATGGCTACAACTTACTTGTGCAATTAGCTGGTAAGAAATGGATAGTCAAATTTGTAAGTCCAGGGATATTTGGAGTATGTGCAGTACATCGGTCGATTAAAAGTAAAACTTTTCACTTTTCTCGTTGCATTTTTGCATCAAATTTTCTAATCCAGTCAATAAAAATTTGTGATGTCATCCACGCTTTATTGTTATTGCGGTACTCACAAGGTTTCCTGGTGATATTCTTAAAACACCTTGGTTGCTTTGATTTGCCTATAACTAGTGGTGGAAATTTCTCAGATCCATCCGAATTAGTGCACAGTAAAACAGTCAATCGTTCCTTACTGTGTTTTCCACCAAAACACTTTTCGCCCATATACGTTAAGGTTTTATTAGGCACCATATTGTAGAATAGGCCCGTCTCATCTGCACTTAATATGTTCTTCTCATCATATCCATCTAATTTCCCCTTCAGCACTATTTTCCATTCATCCACTATTTTTTCATCTACGGAGCCACTTTCGCCAGATATGCTTTTAAATACAAGCCCGTATCTTTCTTTGAACTTTGTTAGCCAACCAGCCGAAGCCTGAAAATTTTGCATTCCAAACTTTTCTGCCAGAATAATAGCATTTTCTTTAAATATCACTCCGGAAATTGGAATGTTAGATGCTCTTGCTTGATGAAACCATTGCAGGACTGCCTTCTCAAACTCTTCTGATCGGCCACATTGAATTTTCTGCCGTTTGGATTTGGATCTCAAACCAAATTTGTGTGCTTCTTCAAGAATTTTCTCTTTGCTTGCTAAAATACCTTTGAGAGTAGACTCGGGTAGCTTAAATTGTGTTGAAAATTGGACTTTTGTTATTCCAATACTTTCTTCCCAGTTTTCAATAATTTTCCCTTTTTCGTGTAGCGTAAGATACTTTCGCTTTGATGCCATTTCGCTCTGCTCACCTCGTATTCGTACTGGAATGAGCTCCTACACCCAACCATGAATTGAGGCGGTGAAAAGCAAAGTGGTGTAAGTCAGTAAGTAAAGTGGTGTAAGTCAAAAGCGTTTTACTGCAAAAACTACAAAAATTCCACTATAAATTGAACAAATTATTATTCATAATAATTACTATAATATTGCAAACAATAATTATTTGCAATTCACTATAAATTGAACATGGAGATTACATATTTGCCCTCAAATAAAAAAAGTTGAAAATGCGATTTACACCACTTTGCCTTTCACTGCCTCAATTCTCTAAACATGAACACGTGCTTCCCAGAAGGAGTGAGAGAGGGGTGCTTTTGGACAGTTCGTAAATCACATGACAACAAGGTAGGTACAATAGAGTGATTCCACACCCGCACTAAGAAATTCGATCCACCAGATAAGAATGTGCAATCTTCCGAGAAACAGTAACCGCCCCCCCCCTCCCCCGGTTTTTTCCACTGCAACAAGTTTATGATTGCAACAAACATAAAGGAAATTCCGGGTCTGTTTTCGAAACCAAACTCCCCCACAGAAAGTAACCCTCCAGTAGATAAAATGTTGAAGAAAAAGTTTATCATGTAAGAAAAGATCGTCGCTAAATAGAAACAAAATCGTCTTAAAATAGAATTTTTTTACGTCGGAGGGACCGGGACCGGGACCGGGAAATATCGTCTTTAAATAGAGATCGTCTTTAAGTAGAGCGTCGTTAAACAGAGAACCAACTGTATTTAAATATAAAGAAAATCTCCCCAAGTTTTAATATCAATCATAGATTTTGATCATAGTATTATAGATTTCGATGTGCACCTTTTGTAGCACGACAAACGTCTAAATAGTAGTCCATTTCTCTCCAAGTGTTTCGCAGCCTATCAGGGATATTACTACACGAATTGCTTGAATGATACGCTTCTTCAAATCATCTACATTTTCATTTTTTTGTTCATACACAACCGATTTAATGAATCAAGCAAAAAAGCCAAATAACGCCTGATATCCTACGAAACACTTGGAGAGAACTGGATTACAATTTAGACGTTAGTCGTGCAACAAAAGGTGCGCACATCGAAATCTATGATACTATGATAGTAATCTATGATTCATATTAAAACTTGGTGAGATGTTCTTTCTATTTAAATAATTTTTCTTTTAATTCTTATAGGTAATTCCGTAAAAATAAGTCATGACTTTTGGATACCTTTAGCTCTGGCTCTTTATATTGACAGCTCGAAGATGATAAGTAATATACCTTAGTACGGGATTCCTGAAATTATATAAATCTGTACAGGGTTTTGTTATCATCAACTGTTGCTAACAATTTGGAAAACATTAACCTACAGCATTATCACCCGGTTTTATGAGTAATCGTTGTTGCTAGTGACATCGAGGTATATTAATTTAAATTTCTATTTCTTCATGAATAGTGATTTGTAGAGAAATGGTCGTTAATGCTTGAAGAAATTTGGAAATATCAGGCAATATTGTTATTATTTTAGAATGATTATTATTTTAAAATAAATTAAATAATTTTGCACTGAACATGTGAGAAAATGCAATACTTTCTCAAAGCCTTATCAAGTATAAAAATCTTCCCGAAATCTTCCCGTTTGAAATATTATGATTTCTCCATGATTTTAAACTTCTGAAATCAAATGAAACAGACAGCTTCCGAAAATCCTATGTGTACTGAAGGCAAACAAAAAAAGCATTTCTAATTTTCTCGTCGCAAGATTTTAAATCACGTGTTTCAGTAGAATAATCAGTATTGCCTTAAGTCTTGAACTGATATCTGAATTGTTGATAATCAATGCGACCATAACAAAACTTACATTGTCTAGCAGATGTATTATTTCTTCTTTATATAAACGTCCTCTAAAATAATTATTCCCTCCAGCGAAGAACCTTATAAGAAAGCTTGTTTATTAAATTTAATAAAATTTATTTCTATTACATTTTTTTATATATTTTGTGGCAATAGTTGAGTTTTTTACAAATTTACTTTTTAGAAAAAAAATTATTTAAAATATTCGATTTTCTTCAGCTAAAAAATTTGCATAGACATTGTGCTTTTATCCTTACTGTTTTTTCTAGCGCTTACTTTATTCAACAAAATATATTTTTAAATGATCATGATAGTTAGTCTTATCGATTAATATTTTAGGTTTTTACTAATTTTATATAACATTATTTACAAAATGCTTTGTTACATCCATATTTTCTTAATAGAATTTTATTTTATCTCTCGAAAATTAGGAGACGGTTTTAATTAGAATATTCATAATTTTTCAAAACATTTTTTCAAAATATTTTTAATGATCCTGATAATTAATCTTATCAAATAATATTTTATATGTTACTAATTTTACATAATATAATTTACAAAATGTTTTGTTATATACAGGTTTTCAAAATAGAATATAATTTTATCTCTTGCAAATTAGAAGATGGTTTCAATTAGAATATTAATAATTAGAATATTAATAATTTTTCAAAATTTTTCACAATATTTTAACATAATATTACGTTCTTCCATAGCGGTCCTCCGCAAAGGAAAATTTCAGATGCTAAAACCGTCCGTCCGTTCGTCCTCGCGATTTATAATTTTGGTAGCGCACCAAACCCAGTCTATCGCTTGGACAAGTTAAACAGAAAAATACCAAGATGCGTCAAAATTTTGACATACGTATATATATATATATATATATATATATATATATATATATATATATATATATATATATATATATATATACATACATACATATATATAGATACATATATACATACAAAAGAGGTAGACAACGATAAGTAACCCTACATTAATAACCCGCGGTAGTTTCGTTAGAAGAGACTACCAGAATTTTTTTTCAATGATCCTGATATTTAGACTTAATTAGAATATTAATAATTTTTAAAAATATTCTTTCTATGATCCTGATAATTATTCTTATCGAGTAATATTTTATGTTTTTACTAATTTTATATAACATTATTTACAAAATGTTTTCTTATATCCAGGTTTTCTTAATAGAATTTTATTTTTTCCTGGCAAATTATGAGACGGTTTTAATTAGAATATTGTTTTTCTTTTGTATTACAATTTTTTTTCTAAAATTGTACAACTTTAAACCCAAAACTGCACTAAAGAATTTATCAGAAGCAAAATTCCACAAACGTGACTACCATAGCATTTTTAGAAGTTTGGTCTTTTTATTCTTTTGAATTTATTTCTGTGTTCTTGATTCGTACTTTTCACTATCTCTTTCGCTCAAATAGTTTCATATTTAATCATATCTTTTCTTGAGATTTCGGAGAGGAAAAAAAAATCACTTGAAGAAATATGTAAGTGGAATCTCGTCATGTTTGTAGACCTAAAAGATTTAGGTTTCCACGTTTATTTGATCAACCATGTTTGAGTTCCATTCGAAAATATCGAAAGCAAAAGTTATTGGATTTAATTCTAAAATAACGGAGATTCGGATTCCATAGAATTTATTTTGTGCTGAAATAAAACGCACTCGAAACTTGAAATCTTACTTGAGTTTGAGCATTATCGTTTAAGCACAACATTCTCGACGAAATATATTTTTAGAAAGCATTCTAGAGCTACAACACATTGAAATTTAATGATGAGAAATATTTTCAACGATTATTAGAATATGAGAATTATTTTCATCTATTATTAGACTGAAATACAGCTCTGACCTGCGAAAATAACTTACTGCTGAATTTATTTAGCGGGTCATATATCTGTACAACAACATCTTTTAATATAACACAACTTCAAAGATATAAGCTATAACAATTCGTGTTAGCGACAACTCGCCAATTTAAAACGTGTTGTTGTTGTTTCGAATGCCGCCTGGCCAGAATTTATTCCACGCCAGGTTCATCTAGGCTAGCGGGCTGAGGGTGCAGCATCGGTTTATAATGGCACTACATGGGTCGGGGTCCGATTTAGACAGGGGCCACACCAATTTTGACCAAGCATCCCCAGGGTCGGCATCTGGAGGGATCGTACCCTTTAACACCCTCTCTGACATCATAGAGGAAATTTCATGTCTACGGACTTAACGTGTTACCGATATTCGGCCTAGACTCAGAGGTATTTAACGGCGCTTGTCGGGATTCGTTACGAGTAGAATCAGCACCAAAAGCCGACACACAACCGCTAGGCAACCTCGAGCCCTTAAAACTACGTGGTCATGACAAATTGGAATAATTTGCCCTGCATCATTGAACGAAGATGCTGACATTAAATTCAGTCTTAATTCGGTGAACACCAAAATACAGGTCTATATCATCCTTACATTCTGGTTAAAAACACTTCCAAAAATGGTAGCTTTAAATTCAGTCTTTATTCCATGAACACCAAGATACAGGTCTATATCATTACATTCTGGTTATACACACATTTGGTTGTTACTCAACCATCGAAGAATTCAGAACCCCCACAACTAAGAAATGGAGGCGAAGGAATTGTAATACAAACAGTAAGTAACGGAAGGGAAATATAAATTTGCCTTTAAATGCACTATTTAACTTACTGGCAAAGTTTTGCAGAATCCATCCTTCCGAGTTTCATGGATTAAATATTCTAACAGTAATTTATATCAGATCTTAAAAAAAAACACAAACACAGAAGCTCCAACCCAAGAGAAACCGCGAAAGATAAAATGTAAAAAATAACATGAGTAATATTTACGTCCCAAATTTTTTATTCAGAAACCAGAATAAGGCTACCTCAAAACTTTTTTGAGATCAATGATAACTTCAAAATGTTCCTTTTGGGAATTCGTTAATTATTCGTTTTCTAACGTGTCCATTTAGGCTTACTGAAGGTAAACTGATTGGTAAACCGGGTTTAAATATTTAAATTATTTTAATTCCATATGGGGAAGTATAAGTGCCACTTACTATTTAGCAGCTCGTTTTAGCCGAGGAGGAAAGGAGATTAAAATTATTATTATAAACTGTGTTTTCGGCCATTACAACATATTTACATTGTTAGATTTAGCACGCACCATACAAACTATATTAATTATGTTATTTTAGTGCGAATTTTCTACAATATTTAAACATCAAGGGTGATTTGCCAATTGTATTTTATATGTAATTATAAATGTGTTAAGTACCGACCTATTCACCAGAGGACAGCCCTATATAATATATATAAACAATCGTAAGTGTTGTTGAATTTTCGTCACCAGGAGTAGTGAGCTGTCGCACAAGCCCTGGTCGAGTTCGTGTATAAATAGTGTATGTAAGCGGTGGCTTAAGAGATTGATTGTGAATAAAATGTGATATTATACTAGCAATGGTACGTCGTGTTTAATGAGTTATACTATCTTATTATTCTACAAAATGGAAAGCTTATTATATGTAATTATAAGTGCATAATGCTACGCAGTATCCCATTTCATATTGTATCACTTCACATGCCTATGTATAATAAGCATATATATCCAAGCCGAGGGGACATAAAAGTCCTTTTTCTGATATAATCTGATTAAAATTTCTGTTTCGATGTAGCTTCCAAAGAAAGGGAAATATTTCATTCTCATTTAATAGTTCTTGTAAACACTGTCAAGAAATAAATAGTTTTATTAGTTTTAATAGTTATATTAGGTTTAATATTTATTAGGTTTAATAGTTTTAATAGTTATATCTTATGTTGCATTTGTTACTTATGTTGCATTTCTAGTTTAGCACTTTTCAGTGATATACAGGTTTAACAACATCCCCAATCAAATATTATAAAGCGTTAAAATGAAATATTAAATGGAAAATAATTTTCATTTATAACAATTTATGATGGGCCTCAAAGGTTTTTTTATGTCAACATTCCTTTTAACATTGTAATTAATTGTTTTTTTTTAATTGGAGGCAAATACTCTGAATTGGTTGTTTTAAAATGCCATGCTGAAAACAATTAGCATTTTAAATGGAATATCAACATCTGTGCAATTTAGGCGTTCCCGTTGAAAAGAGAGTGAGTGCCAAAATTTCCAATAGGTATTTTTTCACTGATACAAGTTTTTTTCCAAGGCTAATGGCGTGGAAAAGGAGATAAATGCTTAGCACAGAACTAAACCAAACTATCTAGGCACTTATCTACTTTTTGCACGCCATTAGTCTTGGAAAATACCATGTATCAGTGATAAAATACTCTTCGGAAATTTTGGCACTTATTCTCTTTTCAACGGGAACACCTCAATTATATATTTATGGTCTTCCCACTAAATATTCACTTACGATAACTCTCCTGTCATAAAGGATTGAGTAGGTGCCTCTGCGAGATTTTTTTAAAAAACAGACTCAACTTTCCTGGTCTTTTTCTCATCAAGCTTCAATTTCTTAAAACTCCCTTATAATGTCTCCAAGATTCTTTTGCCTTTAGGCAAAATGTATATGATCTATCCATTTAAAATCGCATGACCACCCACATCGTAACGCCATCAGCATGCTAGAGTGGCTAGCGTCGTAAGCTTTCATGCAGTGGGCTTAGGTTCAAATCCCGAATAAGGTCTGGTCGTTACCATGTTGACCCCTCATAGGGAGTAATGCTGGGTCACCTAAATGGTGCTCCCATAATAAAATAGCCAGAAAGACTTCGCGGTGAATAACAAAAGGTGAATGTCTCAGGACAAGTGCCTCCGCATTCGGAAAAAAATCGTATAAAACAAGCACTATAAACTTTTGAACTGACGTTTTCTTTCAAGTGAACCCAAACTTTCCTTAAGTTTTCTTAATTTGATCAATGATATAAAAAAAACTGCTGTCTAATAAGAAGAAGCATAACAATAAAGTTGATGAAAAGTCAATGATTTGAATAGAGAAACGCATTTTCGAGTTTAGATAAAAAATTTGAAGCTAGATATGATATCAAAACCATGTTTTTTCCATGGCAGAAAATTGAAGCATGTTTGAGAGGGATAAAACAAAGGTGTTAGATGGAAAACTAACTATCCTCTACTAATAGAGGCATGTTAAAAAATACTGTCATGGCCAAATCCCCTGCATGTATGAAATAGAAACCTTGTAGCAGTACTTTCTAACTCCTCATCATATAAAGTATATTATCGAGCATCATTAGTAATAAAAAAACATCTGAATGATTATTATTTCTCAGTTTAGCAAACGGCTTCTATACTTACTTCATTTTTCATGAGTGAAAAAATTTAAAATACATTTCAAAAGTACCTCATTTCATTCAAAGTAATTTCTAGTCATAGAAAACTCAGAAAAAATCATTTTTTGTGTAATACAAAAAACAAAAAAACAAGTATTACAGTGTAGAATAAACTGTGCCGGTGTTACATTTTATCTATTACCTCAATTCTCAAAAACACTCTGAGAATTTAAAGAATGTCTTAATTTCAAATTCCCTCTCTTTGTAGGCTTTCAACTGAAATTATATAGTATTATCATTTGAAACTACTAAGAGTTATACTTATGCCATTAAATCATTGGTTATAGACGCATCATTAATTAAAGTGACCATTCTTATTTCGTAAAGTAAACTCTTAATTAAATTCCTAAGTTAGGTAGCATATTTTATTCATGGCTATGCAATTATTGTGTTAATTCATTTAACGTGCTGGAATTTAAATGTTTCATATTGCAACTAACATCTGAGCCTTAATAAAGAATTTTAGGACAAGTTTCATTTAGAAATTGGTTTGGGGGACATTTAATTAGGTCCAGCAATATTTTCGGATGTAAAATCTTTTGACATGTACTTAAGCTGTCGTTTCTACAAAGCACAGGAATCTACGAATGCGTACATAAATTGTTTAAACAAAGATTTGTGCCACTATATTTGGAACAAAGTACACTGCTGGCCACCCAAATTGCAACACCAAGAAAGACAAGAGATATCACAACAAAATTTATTTTGTAGATAACATGTTGACCAAGTATCAAATGATTAAATTTATAGACTTCTGTGAAGTGTGGTTCCTGCCAAAATCAGTAGCCAGGGTAGCCGCCATTGTTGGAGATCACCGCTGCCACACGCCTCGGCATTGATTCAAAGAGACTTTGGATGAGTTCTTGGGGATACAGCAGACCGAGCAGCTTCCACACGTTGCCAAAGTTGGTCTGCTGTGGCAGCTGGGGATGGAATCTGGGTCAATCGTAGAGCAACCATGGACCACATGTTTTCTATCGGCGAAAGATCCGGAGAGCGAGGCGGCCAGGGAAGCAATTCAATCTGGCAATTGACGAAGAACCGTTGGACAATGCGTGCCACGTGTGGTCGCGCATTATCCTGTTGAAATATGGCTGTGGGCAAGCCCTGAAGGTAAGGAAGGACAACTGGCTCCAACACCTCGGAGATGTAGCGCTGGCTGTTTAAAGTACCGGCAATGCGTACTAGAGGTGTGCGAGAGTGATATCCAGTACCGCCCCATACCATAATACCCGGTGCAGGACCAGTGTGGCGGAGAATAACGCAGCTGTTCAGCATCCTCTCTTCACGGTGTCTCCAGACTCGAATGCGACCATCGTGGTGTTGCAGACAGAAGCGCGACTCGTCAGTAAAGACAATTTCATTCCATTCTGCCGTCCACATCCTTTTGTCATCGCACCATTGGCGGCGGAGACGTCTGTGGTTCTGCGTCAAGGGTAGACAAAGCAATGGACGTCTTGCGGACAGACCACTCTGCTGTAAACGGCGTCGAATGGTACGCGCAGACACTGGATGATGCGTTACAGACTGCATGTGCTGTGCTATGGTTCGTGATGTGACTGAGCGATCCGTCACTGTCATGCGCACAATTTGCCTGTCATCACACGAAGTGGTGCGCTGAGGTGGATGCGATCGAACACGCCGGTCCGTCGTACCCTCCTGCATCCAACGATCACATATCCGCATTACAGTTGTTCGGTTTCATCCAACACGACTGCCGATTTTCCTGAAAGATAATCCACAATCTCGGTAGGCCACTATCCTTCCTCTGTCGAACTCGGATACTTGATCAAAAGATGATCGCTGTTTTCGGCGAGGTATAATTGATCGTTTTTTTTTGAAAAACACGCAAGAAAAACACAATTGCCGAACTTAAAATCGTCGAAATCTCCAAGCCTTAAATAGCGCTTTGAAGTGGCGCCACAGGCGTGCGTGATGTGCGTCTGCGCTGAAATTCTAATCATTTGCATATCTCACCTCCGCTAATGCATGTTGTAAATTTCATGTCATTTGCATGTTTCCTTCAGGGTGTTGCATTTACAGTGGCCAGCAGTGTATTTGTGACGGTGTGTGAAGTAGTATTGCTCACGCACTCCAACATTAATCGCTTGTATGACGAATTTTCCCTTAAAAGAAAATAAAACAGTTTGTGAAGTTCAATCGTTTGTTACGCTTACTTTGAGGTAATATATATATATTACCTCAACTACTCTTTATTATATATATATATATATATATATATATATATATATATATATATAATAAAGAGAGGGAGGGAGATTATCTTCAGGTCACAGGATAATATTTCAAAAATACGAATTTCGTTCCAAATATCAAGAAATACTTGTTTCTTTTAAATTCAAGGTTATGCTGCAAAATTTAAATAGATTTTCTTTCTATCTTAATACAAAACTAGTTGGTATCCATCAAATATTGACGGCTAGATAGTAAATAAATGTACTAATCCTCAAAGTATACTTAACACATCATTGCCAAATGTTGAAAATCATAATGCGCAGAAACAAATTAATGTGTTTAAGCGACCTCGAGCTTAGTATCTAAAGCCAAATTTTAAAATGTCACTGAGCATGCGCAGAAAGCAATTTTTTTAAATTGCAATTTATTGCTAACTAAACAGCGCGAAATAAAAATTTTCAATCATGTTAAATCTTATAGTTCACAAACATAATTATCATATAAATAAATATGGCGGAGAGAGATCTAGAGAGACTCCTCTGCACAGTGGCGCACCCAGGATTTTTTCTTGGGGGGGGGCGAGAAGAACGGATAAAATATTTATAATGCAAAATCAATATTCATAATACAATTTCTATTTCTTTGACTGGGTGCGCCACTGCCTCTGGATAAACTTGTTTATCATTAAAACATGTCAATGAGCATGCGCAGAAACAGTGAGTATCTAAAGACATATTTAAACTTGCCACTCAGCATAGACAGAAATCAATTTTCGCTGTAAATATTCGCTGATTAATAGAAATTGCGTTTACAAAAACCAAATTTGACAAATCTACAGATCACAATCTTTCGTTTAAGACCAAAATGAAGTAAATCGATGCAGCAATTTTCTCTCACGGACTGCCCTAAAAGTCGGTTTCGCAACTTAAATATATAGATTCTAAATAAATATTTGTGACAGTCTATCAGCGCATAGGACAGTACTCTATAAAATGCCGTTAATTTTTGTTTGAGAAGCTAAAGTGATCTTGCGAAATTTGACCGATTTGTCAGATTTGGCAGTGACGCAAGCGCTAAACGAGTGAAATAAGGGACGGATTGTTTTGTACCGACCGGTAGTTCTAAAAATTAAACAATAAACTCACCACAAACGAGCTACACGACGAAATTTCTTAAACTAAAAAATATTTATTTGCAACAACAATTAGGCAACATAATCACAGTACTCATTTCTGGCAGACAACGTGAAAATTAACGTGATTATTAATCCCGGTACTTATCCCGAGCGATGTAGAAACAATGTCAGAAATCAGCCACGCCGCTACTTGAAAATTTGCCCTCTAACCTTTCTGTGTTAAATTTCGACTGCTTGAAAGGGGAGCACCAGGTCGCATAACGAAAACAAATTCCAAAACGCCTTCGATGAGCTTACAACATCTAACTGTTGTACTCGAACTGAACGACAGACAGAACTTCGAAGTATCCGTTCTTTCCGCACATCTTGCCCGCTCTCGCGTTCTGGCTTCTCTCGTCTGACTGTCGCGCACGTTATCTATGGGGTTTCCAATGTAGTAGAAGAGCGCTGCACATTTGCATTCGAGTTTCTTTTTTCTTTGATTTATACACAACCGAAACGGCTTTTTACCGGAGGGGGGTAAATTGGATTGAATACATCACAAGTTCCTACACCTTGATTATTGCAAAACACTTGAAATGTCTTTCATTTTTCCTCACATTAGTTCCTTTTTTTAAGCCCTTTTATATCAACTAAAATATTTTAGGTTTTAAAATTTGAAGTATCATCAGTAAACTAGATATTTACGAACATTTTGAAAAAAAATAGAATAACGTTTTACTTATTCTGAGTCTAAGGAGAACCCTTGCATGCATGTATTATATATATATATATATATATATATATATATATATATATATATATAAGCAATTAAATATAGTAATAAAGGAGTTAGAAAGATAAAGCATGACTGCACAGAAAGCAAGTACATACGAGCCCGCTTAATGGAATAGCCAATTTGCCACGAAAAATTATTCTAATAAGCGGGATATTCCATTATCCGGGATCACATTGACACGCCCACAATGTTTAAAGTTACAGTTAAACCTAGAAAGCATTAAAAATTGCCTAAACCATAGGCATATTTAAACTATTATAATTAACAAACAATTATTAATTAAAAGTAAGAAACAATTTAAACACATTAAAATTTTGAAAATTTATGAAAAATGAGCCAATTTTATTGTAGAATATACAAATTTCCCTTAATTTTTTGGAAATAATTACTATGTTACTTACTTATTTGTTGCTAAAGAAGTTGTATATTTTAGAATGTTTACTGTTCTGTGAATGCAGCAAATCTGTTATTTTATTTTCTAGTTTATAAAATAAATGAAAGTCTGCATTTGGCTTCGTTTCTAAGAAACGTCTTATAATATCACAAGCCTTATTAACTTCAACATGTGACGGAACCTTTTTAATGGTACATTCTTCATCAAATTCATCTTCATCGACTTCGCTTTGATCAAATTGAGGGTCTGAAGTTTCACCGCATTCTACCAAATCATTGTCGAAGTTTACAAAATTGGAAAAATTTTCTTCTGTCATTCCTCCTGGTGGTAAATCATTTGCGTTTGTAATTGATTCATCATTTAATTCATCATTTAATTCATCATTTGTACTGGTATTACAGCAATAGTGCAACAGAACATGAAGGCCTTGTAGTTAATGACCGGGGGGAGTTGTGACCCCCCTCTCCGGTTAAAACATGCTTTCAAGCCATGGCAACACTCCCGAAGGTCACTACAATTCCAGAAACCTCACAGGAGTTAAAAACATACATAAAAGTAAAAATTAGAAATGAACAGCAAAAGGAAGCCAAACCCGTCAAAACCCCAATGCAAACCCTCATCAAATGAACTACACACAAAAACTACGAATATAAAAGTCAACACATACCTGAAGCACCAGCCTCAGCCAATTCTCAATCACGGTCACAGTCATTTGCGCTCAAAAACTTATTCAAAATGTCTTTTAGAAATACACGTGGAAAACCTCTTTCACGTGCCCTTTTCATGAAATTGTCAATATTGATGTTAAAATCTACAATATTTGAGTGTAACCTTCTACTTCGAATTATGTGATTTATAATAATATTACGTTTTATATTTTTATGTATATTGTTGTTCCATGACATGATTCTTACTGTATCAAATTCATAATCATCACGTTTGTCATACATACTATAAATTAAGTTATTCTGATCTTCGATGTTTAAACTCAAGTCTAGAAAGACCAGATTACCATTATTATCTCGTTTAGACTCCACAAGCTCTAAACCTTTAGGGTAAAAACTCAAACTCAGTGATGTAATATTTTCATTAAATACAATCAGAACATCATCAACATATCGGAAATATAGGAGTTCATTTAAGAGCATTACTTTTCTCTCATAAAAATGTAGATATATGTCAGCAAGGGCAGAGGAACATCCTCCTCCCATGGGGATACCTTACACTTGTCTATAAAAACCCTGTCCATTGTATAATACAGTCTCATGCAATACCAAATCCAGTAGAGCCCGAAATCTATTAAACTTAATATAAGCTTTTAGTTCGTATTGCTCATACAATTCTATGATTATATTATATAGGTCCTTTAAATCTATTGAGTTAAACAAATCGGTAAAATCATAACTTTTTATGTCCTTTACATTTCCCAATCCTTTTAATTGTTTTATAACTGTATGACTATTTTTGATGAAATAGCCTCCCTTTGCTGTTAGATTAACGAAAACCCGATTAAGTATCGTAAGAAGTTGTCATTTGCTGTTTTTAAATATGTATTGTAACCTATTGTAACTGTTCGAAATTTTACGGGATTTTTATGAAACTTTGGTATCAATACCAAGTATGGGAATTTAATTTGTTTAATATCTATACCTGCCCTACCATATAATGCCTTTATTCAATTAATAATAGTACGTTCGTTAATATCCAAATTTTTGTACATTTTTGCGTTCTGATACATTTTCATCAAGTATTCACAATAGAATTTTTTACACATAAATGCATAGTTAGAAGAATCTTTGTCCATATATGTAACTATAAAAACCTTTTGCATGTTATCAATATACATTCTAAGGTTATTAATTTTCAGTTTCCCTTATACATTTTTGGTGTACCATACGCACTTAAAAAATCCCTTACTATGTGATGCCTCCATTCATTGAAAGTTACCTCAGGTATACTAAATTTAATGGCTGTTTTATATAAAAAATTATCCAAGTTTTTTTCAAAAATTTGATTCACATTTTTATAGTACTCCAAGCGGTATCCGGTGCCTTTATTCATGATGTTGGTCAAATCAGTGTTATTAGCTACCATTGTGTTACCAGTAAGAATATGTTTATGATAATCATTATATCCTATTGATGTACTTTTACAGTTACAAATACAAGGTGTTTCCGAGACCAGATTTTCTGATAACCTATTGTAATTAAAAATCATTCTACCAACTGTTCGGCAATAACTAAAACTATTATAAATTTTAACATTATTTATAGGGAAATATAACATATTTTGTCTTATAATTTTTGCAAATGGAATTAGATCAAAGCTTTTATTTGCATATTCAGTAGTAAAACACAACTTGTATAAATTTTCTTTCTTAGTATCAATAAATGCAATACCACAAACCTGGATCCTATATTTTAATATATCCAAGATTATTGGAATAAAATGTATATTAACTCTAATATTATTTTTCAGTGCATTACTACTGCAATAATCCGAAAATTTTAAAATCCACAATTTTTTAGCACCGTATAAAAAGTTTTTAATCCATTTTATTGGATATGCGGGTGTTTTTTCTATTTCTCTACATATATTTTCAAAATTATCAATATAATCATCATATTTTATTCTATGTTTTCCACCTCTACGATGTATACGTTTACCATTATTATCCGCTACATGTTTACAGTTCATTATATTTTTATGTATACTTAGAGTATTGGTATTCATTATATGGCTTTTGTTATAGTTCTTTTCATAGATGTTAGTATTCAATCCGTATGGATAGACCGTATGATTAATAGTTATATGTTTGCCTTCCCACCATATTCTTACATTTGTATCTGGAACAACATCTAATACAGTAAATTCAAAATTATCTACTCCATGACTTTTAAAATGTGCGATTTCCATAGTATAGTCCTCACCGTTATCAGCACACCTATATATTTGACTTCTGTGTAAATTTATCCGTACATTTAATTTATAGTATGTATGACAAACATGATGATTATGAATTTGATACAGTAAAAATCATGTCATGGGACAACAATATACATAAAAATATAAAACGTAATATTATTATAAATCACATAATTAGAAGTAGAAGGTTACACTCAAATATTGTAGATTTTAACATCAATATTGACAATTTCATGAAAAGGGCACGTGAAAGAGGTTTTCCACGTGTATTTCTAAAAGACATTTTGAATAAGTTTTTGAGTGCAAATGACTGTGACTGTGATTGAGAATTCGCTGAGGCTGGTCATTGAGGTATGTGTTGACTTTTATATTCGTAGTTTTTGTGTGTAGTTCATTTGATGAGGGTTTGCATTGGGGTTTTGACGGGTTTGGCACTTATGCTTCCTTTTGATGTTCATTTCTAATTTTTACTTTTGTGTATGTTTTTAACTCCTGTGAGGTTTCTGGAATTGTAGTGACCTCCGGGAGTATTGCCATGGCTTGAAAACATGTTTTAACTGGAGAGGGGGGTCACAACTCCCCCCGGTCATTAACTACAAGGCCTTCATGTTCTGTTGCACTATTGCTGTAATACCGGTACTTGCTTTCTGTGCAGTCATGCTTTATCTTTCTAACTCCTTTATTACTATATTAAATTGCTTATATAGTACAATTTTTACGAGCAGCTCTGCGCAGTAAATAATGATTACTCTTTTTGATTTCCTTATTTTAATTCTCTTTATGCATTTGCAACTTATATATATATATATATATATATATATATATATATATATATATATATATATATATATATATATATATATATATATATATATATATATAGGGAAGGGTAGTATAAGAAAGTTTTTAAATGATTATAATACGATTTGGATAGTTGTTAATACATGTCTGTTCCTAAACGGATCATTGGGGTTTAGCATAAATTGTGTAATGAATTAAAAGTTTTCATTTCTTCCATAAAAGGAATTTCAAATTTTTATGTTCTCAAATATATCTTTCTTATTTTTCAATTAATTATATAATAGTTTAGATAATTTTCTCTTAAAGGTTATATATAAAATCAATAGAGCAGTTTCATACATGTGTAATAACTCCAGTTGGAATTATTAGTCTGTGATCGTGCTAAATGAATGGGTACAACTCTCATAAAACACACAATAATTATACATATATGCAGGATTTATTTACATATATTATACGTACAATTACATTGAATAGCATTATGCTGAATTCGTTAAAGCATTTATCACTAGGCTTCCACTTATTGCCTTATATTATAAACATATGTATGTATCATTAATAATCTGACTTGCAACATTCAACAGAACTTAATACAGGCCGACCCTTTAGGGGCAAGAGGCACATATGTAGTATTAGGGATGTGAATAATTATGATTCTCAAAATTGCTCACCCATGAGATACTTGACTTCGAATGCCACACTTGTCTAGGAAATCTGATATTTATCACACTAAGTTCAGCATGTATAACTTTATTGGAGCGTGGTCCCACGTGTTCCAGCACAGTTCTCGATGAGTCTCGATGAGAAATTTCACAATTACTGTCTAGGTACAGATCTTTGTTGCACGTTGGAGATCCGGCGGTCAGCTCGCTTTGGAGTGGTCTCTTCAGCGGCGGTAGGCGTTATTAATTGATTGCTGTGATTGTCAGCTTGCTTTGGAGTTGTCTCTTCAGCGGCGGTAGGCGTTATTAATTGATTGCTGTGATGGTCAGCTTGCTTTGGAGTTATCTCGGATTCTATAAGGCTTATATCAAGGATTACGGCTCGCTTGCGGCTCTTCTTCGATGAGGTTTACGGCAAGGATCACGTTCGCTTGATGCTCTAGATGTAGCTTGGTCCTTTCTTATCGTCTTTCGTAGGATGGGCTCTCTCGACGGCCCTCAGCAAGTTATTTTCACTTTTTACGTTGTAAAAAAATGGCTCTCTTCAAAAAATGCCCCCCCATAGTATATATAATGTTTTTCCTCTTTTTTTTACTCGCTGCGGGGTCTATTGGTCTCTCATTCGCTGCTCCAACTTTCTCCTATCGTGTGCAGGGGCGGTCTACTTTAGCTCCCCGGCCCCATCTTGCATTGGTCGTGTCTAATTTCCTACTTGCATTTTTAATTAACATTGGAGTCCGTTCCGTCTGGGATATATTCCCAGGCACGGCTGCCCCCGCTCTTGACTTCTGCCCCGATTTACGATCGCCTGACATTTTAATGTTGTGAAGTTTTATGATGGCGACCTGCCGGCGTCCCTAGACTTTGTGTTCTAGCCTCTCTGTTTTCATGTTGGGTGGTCCCTACCCGTTACCTAACTGCCTCGCGTTTCTTATATTCACATCCCGTTTATTACAACATGGTATGAAACTTTAATAGGTTATTTTAGAAATTTTTTATGTTTTCATTCTTTATTATGTTATTGATTTTCCTTTTCAGCTTGTGTTCAGTTTCGACAATTTTGTTTGCCTAAACATAGTTTTTTTTCTGCAAACAGCAAACCCTCAGAGTGAAATTTCAGGGTATCAACAGGTATGGGTATTTATCAAATTTATGCCAAAATTTCAACGTTTAATGCCAGGGTTACGAATTTCATTGAAACAGTTTTCCAAATTTTAAAGGAAACCATGAATTCATTTTAAACTTTGAAATCTTTATTAAAGCGAATATCTCAAAAATTAAAATGGTTAAAGTGTAAATCACATGAAATTTTGCTATTCAAAATATTTGAAAAAACGTGGTTTCAGAAATGAGTTTTTAAAACAATTACCTAATGGATATTTTTACAGTTTGACAAACTTTGACAACACAATTTTTCCGCATGTCCCCGTAGACGTATTCAGAACTACACATAAGGTTTCTCTTCTATAATAGTACAGTATTTTAAAACCTATAGATCATGATTTTTCTTCCGTTTACGAAACGTATGAAACTAAACTCAATCTCAGATCGAAAACAGATCTTTATATTGGTAATTGATGAGAAATCTGTACAAATTGAAAAAAAAATTAGTAGAAAAATGTATTTCCATATTATTTAAATACAACAGTACTTCAAGAGAAGTTCTGTCTCAAATTTATGCAACAGTATGATGAGAATCAGCTATAGTCTTATTTTTTCGTTTTATTTTCGTTTAAGAGAATTATTTGATTGATGATCGAAAATTTATCTTCGTCGAAGATGGAGAGTATTAAAATAATAAACGGATGCTGTGCTTTTCAAATTTTAAGAGCATATTACCCTTAACATTTCTAAAGAATACATGAAAACAAACAAAATCACCACATTTTTCAAATAATCTTACAAGATTCTTATCACACAATGGACTTTTAAACTGATTTATTCAGCTATTATTTTCACGTACATAAATATAACTTGGCGTATAATTCAGATTTTTTTCCTCTGAATATTAATTAATTTCCTTATAATGGAACAATTAGTTTAAGTCTAAAAAGTAGTTAATGATGAATACTTAATATAATAATTTCTAATTATAGTAAGCACTCAGAAATTCCTCTTTCTATATGGCCTTTTTCATTCGCGTACGTTACTTCCAGGGATGTATTCTTTTTTTAATTACAAATCAATTATCATTCTTATACCCATTCCCCAGCCGTTGTTATCTGATTTGTAGATATATGAATGTCTTCGAATATTTTAATTCTAATGCAGATTATCTTCTCTGCATTCAGCTTAATAAAAATTAATTTTTCGTTAATTTCCATACGCGCATTAGACTCCTGAGCATTTATTAAAATGTATTCCAAGATTGCATCTGGAATATTAATATCACAGTTAAATTTCTCTTGTGATTTGTATCATCAAATTATTTATTATAAACATTAAACACCACTTAAATAATTAAAGAAATAATTCAGAGGGGGAAATTATTAAATTAATTAATTCTGCCATTATCCCTGCTGTTATTTGATCATGATTTTCATTTGAATTGTGAATAATTATTTCTCATCACTTGTGTCCTTCATTTTGTATTCCGTTAAGAATTCTGATAATATGCTAGAACTAATAAGCACAAGTTGTATGTGTTCAGATAATTGCATACTTCAGTATTTCTTTCATTATTATCGGAAATGACAGATAAACAAATATAGTTTTGTATTGCATATTTAGCATAAAAAATTTTTCCTGATATAACGAATACTGAAAACAAAATACAATATTTGAAAATAAACCATAAATTATGAAATAATATTAATTCATTTTGAAAGAATTAATGGATTATGTCTTCTTCCCATCAACAGCAAAATGAGTTAAGATGCAATATGCAAGTGTTATTTTCATATTCAATTCATTTTATAAAAACAGTCCTCATAAATAAAAGACGTAATAATATGTAAAATAATTGTGGTTTTCCTATCAATGACTCTTACAAAATGTCCTTCATGAAGATAAACATTTTTAAAATTTTCCTTTTAGTCGATAGAATTTAATTATGAAGGCAAATAAATTTCTTAAATTTTTTCGTTCTATTTAATACAAATTAATGCAGTAAGGTCGTTTTAATTATTTTATCTTGTACTAACTGAATACCCGTGTTGCGCTACCAGAGTACATTCAAATTAAATACAACGCTCAATGTATGCAATTAAGTTGTATGTTTAATATCCATAAAACAGACTAATTTGAACTGAATTCTTAAAAAACTTCCATCTCAATTACCGTAGTGGTTAAATATTATCTTTAAACGTATTCTAATATTTTTTTGTCAATTTATTTCGTTATTATGCACTTGAAGCAAAATTAATTTAAAGTATCATAAAAAGAATGGAAACCACGTGATCAGCATTTAATAAAATAAATTCTAAAAATTAATCTTTAAAAATTCACCAAAATTCAGAAAATAGAGGTGAAGATTCGAAAAAGATTTCATTTTAAAGGAATTTTTATGATCTTTCTCGTGATATAAATGTTATAACCCTAAATTTATTATTTTAAATGCAAACTTAAAAAAAGTTACAAACACAGGTTAAAAAATCTAAGAAGAATTTAAAAAAAAATTTTCTTAGTGGACTCCTACACTATAAGAATAATTGCCATGCAAAATTTCCGCCCTTTAGGTCCAGCGGTTTGGTCTGTGCGTTATCTGTCTGTCAGTCAGTCAGTCAGTCACGGAACTTGATATATACATAAATAATAACTGCTATATAAATATGTTTACTTTTATTATTAAAATTTTAAAATTTAATTATTTATAATAATGATAAAATTATACACCTTTTAACAAACCATTTTCGTATCAGAGTTGCCTCAATCCAAAAAACGCATTTTAATAGTATGAAACGTACCTGTTGAAAGGATAGGATGCATAGCCTACGCAACGTTATAAATTGAAAGTCAACTTGTCTTCCTAATATAAATATCAAAAGGTAATGTAATGGCCCATAATATGTTTCCTAAGATTCCTTTGCACCATAAATAACGATGTACATTATTAAATTCTGAGATATACTATATAGTTTAAGAGCAAAGTACTAAAATTAAACAACAGCGATATTAAATTTATTGCATCAGCGATTTATTACATCATACCTAAGTAGATTTAAATCTTATATGCATTATGTAATCATATTAAAGTCTTTTGTATCTTTAACAGAAAAAACTGCACTTTTTTGCAAAGGAAAGCATTTTAAATTTTAAACAGTAATGTCTAGTAAGCACTAAAAACTTTGAAACGAAATAGTATGCTAAATTGTTTTTTATCAAATCCCGTATTACTACAGCGTGTCTCTACTACCAGACATATACATTTTGATAAACCATGATGATGTATTATGCAATATGCACTTAATATACTTTCATATTCCTGCATCTGAGGTTTGAAATAAAAACTTTAATCAAGACATAATATGCTCTTAAGGGATTTTTATAAATTCTTTGCGAGAGAATTGTAAAATAACTCCGTAGGTAGGCGAAGAAATAAATTAAAAATTGTTTTATTTAAATAAAACATATAATTTTATTGTACTTTTCCTTAAATTTCAGTATGTTATTAAATGTTTTTGTAACGGATTTTGTAAATTTTTGTAAAGAAAATATGCTACAGATTGATACAAATATTTAAAACCCATATTATCAAATATGTTACCATGGTTGACTCCCGCTGCTGATAAAAGTTAAATTAAAATTCAGTACCATATTTACGTGATCTACACGTAATATACTTACGTATATTACGTGTAGTAAATCAATTACTTTAATGCCACCAAAAATTTTAATTCTCGAATATGCATTTCTTATATTGGAAGTGAAAGCGTTAACCCTTCGGAGGGAACATCTGCCTCTCAGGCAGCTATGTTTTGTTTATTCAACTCTGCCCTCACCCCCTACCCTTTAACCTTGGGTACTGTGAGTCTACATATGCTTCAATCAACATCATTTCTTTAACTTGGACGGGTGATTTGCGACTCCAGCGTTCAGCTAAAAATTAGATTTATCAGAGCAAAAATTTAAAATCACTTGTTCGACTAACTAAATGCCTATACGAAACGAACCATAATATAAGCTGTGATAATTGGTTCTGTTTAATTACAGCTGGTCAAGAATTAAGAAGATGTAATTTGACGATTGTGGCTACCATGAAATGTAATAAACCATAAATACCCTCTGAATTTCTATTTTGGAATACCTGGGAGTATTCCATCTATATCTGCCTTCCCGGCAGATGTTCCCACTAAGGGGGAAAATAATAATATTCCCACCGAAGGATTAAAGTAGTGAAACACTTACAGGCACCGATATAAGAAATAAATACGCACAATTTTGATTTCAAATCTATTATGACGCTATGATAACGTGAAGGAAATGTATATTTTTTTATATAGATGTATGTGTGTGGTCTTGTGTGTGAATTTTTTCAGAAGAGCTTTCGGCAGGGAGTGTGACGAATTAAAACAATTCGCACAATTAAAATACACGCTGCAGACGGCTGGAATTTGTAGCAGCTGACCGACACGCCAACCCCCCTTTAACGTATAGCAGGTGACGGCGAGCTGGAACGAAAGGAACACAAAGCGGTTGGAAAAAGATGACATCTAGGCGGAACAGAAATTCGCCACGGTGCTCCAGATTAATGACGGAGGACCACCGGGAAGTTGGGAAATCCCGAAAATTTCAGCCTGCGTTCCAGCAAATCGGAAAGTCTAAAAATTACATCACCATTAGCAGATCCAATAGGAGACGAGTTCTCTGGACGGAGCGAGAGAGTCCAAAATTAGACGGGGCGAGAAAAAGTTAGTTAGCGATCTGCTAAGCTGTGGTAGACTCCTCCGACCATCCAGGGTCGAAAGAAAAGGCTATACGCGGACTTGCGTAGTTGGCGGCTTATTTCTCACGAAGAGAACTTTTAGCTTCGGCTAGGAAGCTTGGTTACATTTCGACGAGGTCTCAAGACGAGATCATCAAGTCCGGATCATCCTGATCCTATAAAGTGCCTTGCAGTCATCCGCCCTGCAGGGAGCGAAAATCGAGGGACTTGCTCTAATTTTAATGAACTATTCGATAATATAGAATTCGCGAAACTTCAGGTGGTAACTCGCCACCTGAACTGACTCCTAACGGACTGACCTAACACGACTCCTAACACGACTCCTAACTGACTCCTAACACGACGACTCACTCCTAACGGACTCAGTCGTCATCTTAGAGGAACTGTGTTTACATTAACTGTGTAACGGATCATCAATCTCCTAATTTTCTCCTCTGAATTGAAATAAATTCGTCGATTTTAATTTACTTGGCTGTGATTTTTTGTTGATTCGATTGCTACCTCGATCAACGCGTTACAGGAGATATTAAGGACCGGAAGTCCCATTCCCACTAATCTGGACCACATGGCTAGGGAAGAAGCAAGCGGACGGCTGAGCATCATTTAAGTTCCAGGTTTCCAAGCAAAACTGACCAGGTTTCCAAGCAGGAAACCAAGCTTCTTATATGAGTATCTAAGTGCAGACACTTAGGGAAGCCCTATTGATGTCCGATTGATTGTTCGAAACAGGCTGTCCAGTTTGGAAGGATAGAAAGAAGCTCCCTCCGGCTAGCCAGATGATGAAACCGCAAGCTCCGATCGTGTGAACGTTAGATCGAAAATTCGAGAAAATATATTTTCCAGAATCTTCCGGAAAGACGAAAGAGAATAAAAGGCAGGACTCGGATGGTAGAGAGAGAGACCAGAGTCAGAGGCTGCCGGGTGATCTTCCGGTGAGACGTTACGAGCTGAGAGCATTTTGCTTCGGTGTTTTGGCTATGTATTTTTTAGCCATGAGACTAGCCCTATCATCTCGTACTTGTCTATTGCATATCTCCTAATCTTTGCTGTAAATTTGTAGATACTATAATATGCATAGTCTAGTAGTCCAATAAAGGACTTTAATTTAATATAGAGTCTCTGGTCTTTTATTTTCCATGATGAGTATCTCATTTATTTTGGTTGCTGTGGGCCACGATGCCACAACGCTACGAGTATTGATCCTTATTTTCAGAAACCCAACAACTTTCATGTAAATTCTCTCGGATATGCAAGTTTACTTTTTTTAAGGAGGCCAGACACCAGACGGCGAATATTGTGCAGAGTGCAGACACTTATATTTGAATAACAGTGATAGACTGAGTAGGGTATATCTATCGAGGATCATCAAAGTGGTGAATTTAGTGAATGCGTTTATAGCCCAAATAAATTCACATATATCGTAATTTAAGAAAGTTTGTAAAAATGGAGTAAGTTAAACCCTTATTTTTGCGCTATTACAGGAAAACAACGAGTCATAACTTATATTACCACCCGAGCTGCAAAACATGAGCTGCATTAAAATTTGTGTTCCATCTATTACAGGAAAAAATTCAGGGTGTTTCCCTCATGCTTGAGAATGGGTAATTTTATGAGTGCAAAGGTTCATAAATCGATTATAAAAGAATCTATCTATGTATATAAAACAGTTCTGTAACTGACTGACTCACTGACATACAACGCACAGATCAAACCGATGGACCTAAAGGGCCGAAACTTTGCATGGAAATTCTTCTTATAGTGTAGGGGTGCACTAAGAAAGATTTTTGAAAAAATTTTCTTAGATTTTTTAAAATTAAATTTTTAAGCTGTTTTTGTAACTTTTTTTAAGTTTGCATTTAAAATAATATTTTAAGGGTTATAAAATTTATATCACAAGAAAGATCATAAAAATTCCTTCAAAAAGAAATCTTTTTCTAATCTTTACCTTCACTTTCTGATTTTTGGTGAATCTTCACAGATTAATTTTTAGAATTTAATTTATTAAATAGTGATCACGTGATTTCTTTTTCTGGTACTTTAAATAAATTTATCGTCACGTGCATAACAACTAAATAGACAAAAAAAATTTTTTTTTCCTTGCTAATGCGGCAGACGATTGGACATTATCCAAAAAAATATTAAAATACAGTAAAAGATATGATCCTCAAACTTTACTATATTAATTGTACTATATGAGGGGAAGCTACTATTTTATTTACGTATGTATTTTTATGCAAAGGTAATATAAAAAATCTCAAAATAAATACGCGATTTTTAAAGTTTCTTTTTTATTTTTTCAAAAAATTTATTATTTTATCTAAACCTTTTTATATCTTACATTACATAATTTTTTATATATTAGACTTCAGATTCAACATTTTAAGATAAACCTGATAACATAGACAAATAGATCAAAATAAGTTGTCTGTTAATATATCTGTTATACATGTGTTGTTTATTATGTCTCAACATGGTAGAACTAGATTAGCCCCAAAATTGTTAGAGGCTTAACTCCAACATGTTATCCACGATCCACTAAACCACCTGACCGTATTTACTTTAGGAAGTTCACATGTTCTCTACAATTTTCCGAGATGTTAATCAATTAAGTCAAACAGCTTGAATACAGCTTAAAGTATGCCTCAACTAGATGTTAAGAGCACTTTTACACGAGTGTAAACATTCTTCTATATAAATAGGTTTGACAGTCCATGATGAAAAAGAAAATTTATCTACGTTAAAAAAGTCACATGTTCAGTGAGTGACAGGAAGTGAGTATAAGAGAATAAAGGAAAGAAGGAAAATAACAACTATAATATAGTGTTATGATATTAAACATAACCCCTTACAAGTTTTCATTATAAATTTTAAGCATCTCTGCAATGAAGGCAAATGATAACAAATAGTTAAATATTCTATATACAGTAGCATTTAAAATTTTAGAAATTTGTAGCAAGGTGGAATTAATTTTTCTTCCGTTTGTTATTTTAAGAAATGGTATAATTATTTCCTAAACTACGTCTATTTATTCTGAGAAAATTCGTAACTAATTGTAATTGTTCCGCTTAACAGCCAATAATGTACTCCGTAACACAAAACAAAAATATTATAAGCAGTTGTGTTGTACCGAATTCCACATTTTGTTTATTTATTTTGAAACTCAGACTAAAAAATTTTCAATTGTGAAAACTCGATAAAAGTGTTAGAAAAAATTTTTCTCACCTACTTTGGATATGATGGTTTATATACATCAGTGTTTCTGAACACGAAAAAGGATGTGTTATATCCCATGTCTGAGTATTATGCTTATTCCGAAGCATTATATTCGTGTAATCTGTTGTCTAGTCTTGAAATTCTGTGACCATTTTGAAAATTCTAATCTGGAGAAAATGTGAAAGTTATATTTTTGGTTCTTAACATGGATCAATATTCCCAAATTACATACAAGATATAAATATCTATAATACGTTATGAAATTTTCTGTAGGCCATATTGAAGGGATGGGAATTTTAGCCAATAAAAAAATTAGTTCAAAATATCACCACCATATGGCATTTTTTGATGAATTACACATTTAGCCAATATTTATTATAGTTAAAAAAATTTATTACAACAAGACATGTACAACATGACGACCATCATTTTCAGCTACCATTTGAAATCGTAAGATAGCATGTTTTACAGTTGACCGCAGTGTGTCCGGGGAAATGCTGAGAACTTGTCGTAAAATGTTGTCTTTCAGATCAGGTATAATTCTTGGTTTATCAAGACTGACTAGATGTCTCACATGCCCCCAAAGCCAAAAGTCGCATACGTTGAAACCTGGGGATCGGGGAGGCCACACATTAGGAAAGTGGCGGCTGATGACACTTTCTTCTATAAAGTGATTTTTGAGAACGTTCTTAACACGAAGGCTAATATGTGAAGGAGCTCCATCTTGCATAAAAATTGTGCGTGAAAGGCACTGGCGTGATTGCAGATGCGGAAGAATTTTATTCAGTAACAAGGATGCATATTGCTCTCCGGTGACCGAGCATGTTACTGGATTTCTAGGACTTAAATCCTCAAAGAAATACCGGCCGAGAATAAAAACTGCAGAAAATACATAGCACACGGTTACTTTCGGTGAATGCATCGGAATATCTAAGATTAAACCCTGATTTTCTGGTTCCAGAATTCGGCAGTTCTGAGTATTCACCGAAATGTCAGCAACCTGTGCACAAATTGAAGCTTGTACGGATAATACCGGAGGATATTCCGCATGACTTTCTGGATAGTTGAACGGGGCAGATCCAATGCTTCTGCCACACGACGGACACTCGAACTAGCCTGTTCGTTGGAAGTTTGTCCACTTCCACCTGAAGCGCAACCTTCTCTACAGCTTCTGCGGGAACATTTTCCTTCCTCTTCCACAACGAATGATAAAAGAACCAGTTTCTTCAAATTTGGCCACCATTAATCGAAGACCTTTAAGTCAATGGACCTTTTCATATCCCTTCAAACTCCGAAATTTCCGTAGAGCAATTAGTGCTGAATTATCGTTTTCGTAAAACAATTTTACTAATAAAGCTCGATCTGGCAATCGTAACGATGACATTCTGATCTGCAAGCATGCTGAAAACAAAATGTCCATGAAAGTTTCTAGGTTTTATAACAGCTTCTGCTCTACGTCGACAAAAATTAATTTGCATGTTTGTTTCTTCTTCGTTTCTTCAAATCTTTTGTCCGAAAATTAGTTTTCGAACAAATTTCCGATCGACTTTGCAATCACTTTAAATATTGTAAAATTTAATAAGTATGAGTTATTGTGTTAGGGTGACCTATGGATAAAAAGATGGTGAAATCTTAAGTAAAAAACCAGTTGAAAATGCGTAATTCATCAAAAAAGCCCTCTGGTGGTGAAATTTTGAGCTAATTTTTTTATTCGCTCAAACAAATTTCCATCCCTCCCATATGTTCTACACAAAATTTCATAACCTTCTGAATAATAGTTTCGACTGTAGACAACTTTAAAGTAGGGAAGTTTAATTATGGACACCCTGTATATATATATATATATATATATATATATATATATATATATACATATATATATATATATATATATATATATATATATATATATATATATATATATATATATATATATATATAAACATTGCTTGCCATTCCATACGGTGAATGTCTTCTTCCTCCAGAAAATCGTTTACAAGGTGAGCTTAACGCGGCCTCGCATTATCATCCATAAAACAGAAGTCAGGGTTCTGTAGCGGCCTCATAACCTTACATAGGCACCTGATTCATGTAGCTCTGTTTAGTGGCCCTGCCTCCATCGAAGACAAAAGGCGTACGACTGCCGAATATGATGCCGTTCTAGACAAGGATTCTCCTACTACCCCTTTACGTTGGAATGATGATAGCGGGCCCCAGGGTTCTCCAGATGGAGAATGGTAAAGAATCCTTTTATGTACAAAATCTGGACTCATCAGGGAAAAGAACACGCCCTTTATTGTTGCCGTGTCTAGGAACGATGTGTTCTGATTCACGATGCGACAAACGGGCTCTCTTGTGCGATACCGTCAGAGTGGGACACGCTACTAGTCACAGGGCGTAAAGGTCATACTCTGCTAGGTTTCTGTATACAGTTTGCCGGAAAACTGTTCTTCAAAACACTACAGCAAGGTCCGGAGAGAGTCTCTGAAGTTCGCTCTCGTCGTCATATGTCACTGCGTTACTCATTAAATGACACGTAACATTCCTGTGCAGGTGTCATCGCTGTTGGACTCACTTGGTCAGGTCTCGGAATGATATTACCACTTCATTCTAGTTGATGCCATAACACGGATACCCCTTTTGGTGCCACTTGTTGCCACCGAGACACCTCCGCTTGAGACTGCCAAGTTTCCTGTTTGCCGATGGTTTTCCATCTCGGTGAGTCGTTTAAACGGTTAGGACAACTCATTCGCACTCAAATCAGTTATTCTTGGGGAGTTTAATGCAATAATCACAACTCTGCAGACAAAAAAATCCCAGGTGCTGAAACGGTGACTTTCACGTTCTCCTGCCATACTTTCGCTAAACGTCCTTGAATCAAAACCGGATAGTAACATTATGTTACTTATTCCCCAAAATATATAAGGTAAAAATTTTATCTATTTAACTGGTAGTTATCTTGAGTTATCATCAAAAACGTGTTTCTGACCTTCAATTTTGACACCAGCGATATATATATATATAAAGATATATAGCTATATATTCTGACTTTCCAGTAGGGCATGCTAATTGGAATGGATCTTGGAAAGTGAAAAATGTGGGCAACGGGAGGGGTTTCCGAACTAGTAAACCTTATACTTTTAAATTGATAAATATCAGTATAAGACCGTGTGGTTCAACTTAAGGTAAATTTTGTTGGCTTTTATGTACCAACATACATAAATGTTGTAAACTAAATGCTCAAATTTTAACCTTAAAATTACATTATTCATTCCAAACCACATTTGAAAATTACGCAGGCTGGTGTAAGTATTGAAAACACACGTTTTTCCTCCTAGCAGTTCGAAAAGATCTATCATCTGAAAAGCTTATAATACCCCAATTCTAGACTATTCAACTAATCCCTACTATATAATCAATTAAAAACCGTTTTTGTGATAGGTAGGGGATTTTAAGCTTTTTTCCGATAAACGGTTTATTTTATATTGATAAAAGAAGATTTTATAACATTAAATTATTTTTAAGGTGTATTATTAGAACGAAAAAAAGTCAAAAATTGGGGTAGGTTTAAACTTTTAGTATAATGCGTAGTGGAAAGTAATCCGAATTTACAAAAAGATGTTAGAATTTAATCTGACAATTGTATTTCATAATTACATGGATGCATACATACATTTCGATAGATATATGTATAATGATATATATATATATATATATATATATATATATATATATATATATATATATATATATATATATATATATATATATATATGTATATATATATGTACATATATATATATATATATATATATATAAATATATATATATATATATAAATATATATATATATATATATAAATATATATATAAATATATATGTATATATATATATATATATATATATATGTAAATATATATATATATATAAATATATATATAAATATATATATATATATATATACATATATACATATACATATATATATATATATATATATATATATATATATATATATATATATATATATATATATATATATATATATATATATATATAATATTAAAAAATTAGTAATTTCTTAATTCAACAGTCTTAACATTTAAAAACTCTTAATTCCTCACTTTACTATTCAAAATTACATACCCTTTTTTATGCCTTTAAGTTATTTAATTCCCTTTGGGCATTCGCGTTAAATTCCGTTATTACAGCCTTCGGCAATATCATTAAAGATGGCTGTCTTTTTTAAGTAAAGAGACGCGGCGCGGCGTCAGTACAAACTTAAATCAGTTCTGCACATCAACAACAACTTTAAACCAATCAACTATTAAGACACACCCTTTAATCACGTGATCGACTGAAGTTTATATAAGTGTTGACATCCAGAATTCGAAGGACTCCTGTACTTCCTCTTGCTGCATTCATACCGGCGGAGTCACCAAAGGAAACAATAAAAATGTAGTTCGAGAAAGTTGTGTTATGATTTGTGTCCGAGAGTTGAGATGATGCGGGAATGGATTTAAACATTTGTGATGCACGGCCGGGTGACAAGTCTTCCATTTTAACATCAATTAGATGAATCATTAATCAAAAGTACGCCACTCAGCCCTTCATTCGTCGGCCCGCACCCGTGCTATTACAAGAAAAGTCGGCAGGATACCTCCCCTCGGACACAGACAGTGAATTGAACCACCGTTAGTCGATTCCAACAGAAACAAAAATGCCCCGATCTTCAAATGTGAGATAGAGGACTAACCTTCAACTTGAATGGATAACTTTACTCTAAAAATTGTTGTGCTGTGTGTTGCGCGGAAAAGATCCCGTGCATTTACATCATTTACAGACGCCAGTGATTTTTTCAAAATAGGACTTAATACGATCTGGCCGACGAAAACACGCGCTGATGCTTGCGGTTTTGAAATACTACAGTTTTTTGTTCGGAGGATCCCACGGAGTCTGCTCCGATGAACTTCGATTGACAGCATCAGGGGGAATTAGCTCCATTTCAGTGCCATGTGTGAACTTCCGAAGTTTCGTGGCAGAGATTTCGTGAAAAAGTGTTGTTTTTATGCATGTGAAATCTGCGGTGTTATCTTGGATAACTTATAATGTTTTTCGCATCTTGATGGGTGTCAGTGTTCGGTGCATCATGTGTTGTGTTGTGGATAACTTCGAGTCACCAAATATAAAATTCCGACAACCTAATGTGGAAATTTTTTCGCATCTACACGTGAGTTTTGGGGAAGTATTCCAGAGTGTGCCAAAGGATGTCGTGTGCCACTATTGTGATGAATAACTTTCCTCTTACCTCGTGGGACTAAACAAGCCAAAATCTTCATCAAAATAATTTCCGAATATAACTACAGTGTTGCAAAGAAATGCTTATAATTAAATAATAAAAAATAACACCGATCGGAATGGTAATACATTAGTGAGTCCCCGTCAACAGGTGAGAGAGTGGTTATAAAATAAATTTTGCAATTGAAATGTTTTTAATTTTATTATATATTTATAAAAGTTATTATAAATGTGTTCAAATTAATGATTTAAATTTCAAATTATTGATTTAATTAAGTACCTATGATAGAAAATAAATCGATGAAAAGTAAAACGAACGTAAAGAAAATCAATGGTTTAAAATATGTATTATAGTATTGATTTTATAAAGTATTTCATTTGATTTGCATTTCGATAGAATATTACGTGTATATTCCTTCATATTATAAGAGATTTGAATTTTAAAAAAATGTTTGAGACATTTGATAAATTTATTAAAATTGTGTATTTTCTGTGTAATTTTTATAATATTTCTGTGTTATTTTTCTAGTACTGAATATTTTAGTGTTTTAAGAAAAGTAATAATCTTTGGTTATGTTAAATTGAAACGTCAAATGAGTGTAGCAACTCTATAAATACTTGTTTTCACACCCAGTTCAAAATCGTCGAGGAGTGAAAATAGAAAAAAAAAATATATTAAAATTAACTCACTTGCTCAAAACTCACTTACACAAAATGAGCTCCGTGTTCCGGAGCTCATTTTGTGTAAACAGAGGAGCGTTTGGACGCCATTTCAACAATAAATTTGATTTGTCAGCGGTAATCTGATAAACAATCACAAAAAGAACCTAACTTATTCCAATTCATTTAAAATAGAATTTTTGCGGTTTTCAAATTGAGCTTTCTAAATCTAAACATCTGATGCTTGTGGTTTTGATTTTGGAAAATATCTGCATGGATAACTTAGTAATTATTTCAGACATCAAGAAAATTGTATAATTTAGGTATATTGTTTGACATATTACATTTGATGTTGAGCCCTCGTGAATAGTTTTACGAATTTAATTAAAGGAGATTTTTAGTCGACCGGAGGTTTTTAGTCGACAGTTAAAAGGTGTATTACGGTTTTCATATAAACGGAATGTCTTTATAACATGACTTAGGGTGCCAAAAAACCACAATTGGAGAATTAAAAACCATTGTATGTTATATTTGGTTCATCCGCCACTCAGCCCTTCATTCGTGGGCCCGCGACCGTGCTATTACATATATATATATATATATATATATATATATATATATATATATATATATATATATATATATATATATATATATATATATATATACATACATATACATACATATATATTTTTTTTTATTTATATATATATATATATATATATATACATATATACATATATACATACACTCAAGAGCCAAAACATTATGACCACCCCTACATTTTGCAATGAACTCGCCTGGATGACGTGGAAGGCACGTGATCAGGTGGAAGTGGTATTTAACTGCTGCTGGAGAGTCTGAAGAATCATTCTTTCACTTACTTCTGTGTGTAATGGGAAAGGCTGCGGATCTAAGCGAGTTTGATAGAGGGCAGATTGTAATGGCTTGAAGGCTCGGAACAAGTATTTCCGAAACTGCACGACTCGTGGGTTGTTCGTAACCTACGGTTGTTAGTACTTATGCAAAGTCGATGAATGACGGTGAAACCAGCAGTAGACGACATGGTGTTGGACGTCCACACGCTATCAAAGAAAAAGGTCGTCGGAGACTGTCTCGCATGGTGAAGCAAAACCGGAGCCAGACAGAGGCTCAGATGACAGCCCCATACAATGCAGGGCCAAGTAGAATAGTATCGCAGCACACTGTTCAGCGGACACTATTGAATATAGGGCTACGCAGCAAACGTCCCACTCGTGTGCCTTTGCTGACTAAGCGTCATCGCCAACTGCGCCTGCGCTGGACCCGGGAACATCGCGACTGTTCCATGGATCAGTGGGAGAGAGTTGACTGGTCAGATGAATCACGGTTTGTCATTCATCACGCCGATGGCCGTGTCAGGATACGCCGTCTTCCAGGCGAACTGTTGCTCCCTCAATGTACAGTAGGTCATACACAGGCCGGTGGTGGCGGTATTATGCTTTGGGGGACGTTCTCTTGGGCGTCTCTGGTTGTGGTAGAGCAGACCATGAATGCTACAGGGTATCTGAACATCATTGCGGACCAGTTGCACCCTTACATGGCCTCTGTTTTTCCAGCTGGAAATGGAATGTTCCAACATTACAACGCCCCGTGTCACAAGGCTAAAATTGTGTTGGAGTGGTTCCAGGAACATGATGCTGAATTCCAGTTAATGTCCTGGCCGTCTAACTCACCGGATCTCAATCCGATAGAACACGTTTGGGATGTCATGGGACGGCAGCTCAGAGTTCAAAGACCACCAATTCGCAATATCTCGGATTTGCGTGACCGTTGCTTAAACATCTGGTACAATCTGTCTCCGGCCATCTACCAAGGACTTGTGGCATCCAAGGCATATATAAATGACCATGCCTATAAATGAAAAAAACCATGCCAAGGCAGGTTGAAGCTGTGTTGCGCGCCAAAGGTGGGCCAACTCGTTATTGACAGGTGGTCATAATGTTTTGGCTCTTGAGTGTATATACATATACATTGCTGGCCACCCAAATTCCAACACCAAGAAAGACAAGAGATATCACAACAAAATTTATTTTGTAGATAACATGTTGACCAAGTATCAAATGATTAAATTTATAGACTTCTGTGAAGCGTGGTTCCTGCCAAAATCAGTAGCCAGAGTAGCCGCCATTGTTGGAGATCACCGTTGCCACACGCCTCGGCATTGATTCAAAGAGACTTTGGATGAGTTCTTGGGGTACAGCAGACCAAGCAGCTTTTACACGTTGCCAAAGTTGATCTGCTGTGGCAGCTGGGGATGGAATCTGGGTCAATCGTAGAGCAACCATGGACCACATGTTTTCTATCGGCGAAAGATCCGGAGAGCGAGGCGGTCCGGGAAGCAGTTCAATCTGGCGATTGACGAAGAACCGTTGGACAATGCGTGCCACGTGTGGTCGCGCATTATCCTGTTGAAATATGGCTGTGGGCAAGCCCTGAAGGTAAGGAATAACATCTGGCTCCAACACCTCGGAGATGTAGCGCTGGCTGTTTAAAGTACCGGCAATGCGTACTAGAGGTGTGCGAGAGTGATATCCAATACCGCCCCATACCATAATACCCGGTGCAGGACTAGTGTGGCTGTGCATAACGCAGTTGTCCAGCATCCTCTCTTCACGGTGTCTCCAGACTCGAATGCGACCATCGTGGTGTTGCAGACAGAAGCGTGACTCGTCAGTAAAGACAATTTCATTCCATTCTGCCGTCCACATCCTTCTGTCATCGCACCATTGGCGGCGGAGACGTCTGTGGTTCTGCGTCAAGGGTAGACAAAGCAATGGACGTCATGCGGACAGACCACTCTGCTGTAAATGGCGTCGAATGGTACGCGCAGACACTGGACGATGCGTTACAGACTGCATGTGCTGTGCTATGGTTCGTGATGTGACTGAGCGATCCGTCACTGCCATGCGCACAATTTGCCTGTCATCACGTGAAGTGGTGCGCTGAGGTGGATGCGATCGAACACGCCGGTCCGTCGTACCCTCCTGCATCCAACGATCACATATCCGCATTACAGTTGTTTGGTTTCGTCCAACACGACTGCCGATTTCCCTGAAAGATAATCCACAATCTCGGTAGGCCACTATCCTTCCTCTGTCGAACTCGAATACTTGATCAAAAGATGATCGCTGTTTTCGACGAGGCATAATTGATCGTTTTTTTGAAAACACCACAAGAAAAACACAATTGCCGAACTTGAAATCGTCGAAATCTCCAAGCCTTAAATAGCGCTTTGAAGTGGCGCCACAGGCGCGCGTGATGTGAGTCTGAGCTGAAATTCTAATCATTTGCATATCTCACCTCCGCTAATGCATGTTGTAAATTTCATGTTATTTGCATGTTTCCTTCAGGGTGTTGCATCTACAGTAGCCAGCAGTGTATATATATATATATATATATATATATATATATATATATATATATATATATATATATATATATAATGCTCCTATAAAGAAATTACGATATTGAGGGTCGTTAAATCACGTCACCATGATGCAAAATTATTAAGAGTTTAACAACATGGTTTCTTTTGAAGATTTTATGAACCTCGCTAGTCAAAAATGCATGAAAATAATGAGGTGACTTTGCTTTTGAATACATTTCACCTATCCAACCGAAACATCATATGCTACATTGTTGTAATGTAACATCCTCTATCTAGATGAAAATCTAAATTAATAAAACCTAAAGAAGAGCCGACTTAAACTACTTTTATGCCTAGTGTAAACGTTTAAAAGAATTCTATAATTTCTAATGGTCCTATTAATTGTAACTATAGAAATTCCTACATATCAGAAAAAGAGTGAGTTCGTAAATACTGAACTTTTGCAAGAGGTGTTTTTAATTAATGAGTTCAAAAAGAAAGGGTTTTTCACTCTTATTCATGTTAAGACTAAATCCGAATTTTCCCAATGCAGTGACGAATTCTAAGAAGCATTTCAAGCTGCAAATGTGTACCAAAATGCAATTGTATGTAAATCACAATTGAGAGTATTAAATTTAAATTTGGAATATTTATTACATCTTAGCGTAACTGATACTTAGCCTGTTTATGGATCATTTATCACCGAAATCAAAATAAACTGCAGAATAATAAAACTGTACAACACATAAATAAAAAAAGGGGGTAAGAAGCATTGAAACTCTTGAAAAATTATACTGCATGAAGTTCAGGGTGAGAAATATGATATTTTTGATAAAAAGTTTCAACCTGCAGAAGATTAATGATCATCTTTCTGATTCAAATGCGATACAAAGGGGAACGAGATGCAAATTTCATTGAAACATTTCACAAAAGGATCTGCGCTGAGAACGAGTTTCTGCTTTATTTAAAGAATATTTTCGGGGTTATATATAAAATAATTTCAGATTAGACTTTTTTTAAAACTTTCTTGCCTTTCTTTCTCTAAGAAATAGTGACGGAGTTTTACGTTTTGGAGATTAAATATCAAAAACTTAAATGATTTAGGTGCCCACGATAATTTGAAGGATTGTAACGATTCTGAGCAACTTATCTGCAAACATTAGTCTCAGTCTGAAACAGAATATTTTTATTTTAGCAAAATTCTCTTCTTTAAGTTTTCCTGCTTATAGAGTTTTAATAAAAGGGGGATTTCGGTGTGATCTAACGATCTCATTTCAGAGGACTATATCAAATTAAGTTCACATGAAGAGACACAGCTGTATATTCGTTCGAGTTTAATTGATAATAAAGTTTGATATTACAAACAATATGCAGTACTTAGAGTAAGAAAACAGAAGTTAGATTTTAGAAAAGTAGCCATGTAATACTATCACTAAGAGTGGGCCTAACAGCCAAGCACTTTGTTAATAGCCTGTTGGCAAAATAGCTAGACAGATGTAATAAAGTTATTCCCATAATAAATTTTTAACTATAAAATCTAGTTGTTAGTCGAGATTACTTTTCTCCTAACGAAAAGAGCAAAGGATTGCTAAGGTCTCGAGCTGAAGTCTCATTTGTCTGAAGACACATGTGATAAAAGGTCTCACTCTGACAGTTAATTCTTTGAATGTCATGACACTACGAACTAATTCATACGTGCTCGGTAACAAAATGCATCCACAAGCAGCGGAATTAGAAGTGATCTTTCTTGAAGCTTTTGCATGTAGTGAAATGTCACATTTTAAAATTTAAAAAGCTTTGTTTTGCTTTAATTTATTTAAAGTTTTAAAATTTCATCGGCACTGTTAAATATCGTAGCTTATTCTCGTAACTTGAAATGCGAAATAAAACAAGTTGACAGTGTAATGGCTATAAAGAAGGCCACGTGTATTCTTAATTTGATCATTTTTGAGAGTTAACAAGAGATCGCAAAGAACGCTAGAACATAAAACTTCTCATCTCCCTTTTGGGTAGGACTTTTTCGCAATGTTACGAATGCAACACGTTGCAGATAAAAAGAGGAATGAGCAAATCGTATAAAATATATGTAATGAGAATGTTTACATGCAAAAGTTTACAGAAAACTAACCTAATAGAGAATTACCCATAGTAAAATGAAGTAAGAGATATACTATTAGTACAATTCATTAATTACATATCATTCTATATAGCATATAAGGTATAGTAGTGTAGTTAATAGTATATAAAGTTTAGATAAAAATGATTCATAAAACATTTAACGTGTGACGTATATATACTATAGGGTGTCCCAATAACAGCACTGGATTTAGTTTTTGAATTAAACACATTATTTATTTGAAAAGTGATAAAATTTTTAATTCATTGCAAAGTACAAATGTTCCCATTATGTATGCAATAAAATGTCAGACAAATGACCCATTTGGATCATTATTTCGACTAAAAATTCCACGAAGTTTACGAACTGTTTCAGCAACTCGTTTTAATTTTTTATAATATGTTTAAACAATAATAACGCATTGTTCTTTCATGTCGCGTTCCATATTTACTAAACGCAAAGATGATAGATGAAATATATGAAATTTTTAGAGCTGCCAACTTGATTTAAAAAATTGTCACGAAATTTAAATCCTGTGTTATACAATGACGTTATCTTAAATTTCATCAAAAGAGCAAGAGTTTGCAGTGAGATCCGAGGTGCCCTTTTATCTGACATTTTATTCCATGCATAATCGGAACATTTGTACTTTGCAATGAAATAAAAATATTATCACTTTTCAAATAAATAATGGGTTTAATTCAAAAAAATATCCGGCGCTCCTATTGGGACTCTCTTCATATACAGAATGTCAACTTTATATAAACAATGAAATTCAAAATTTGTTTATTATATGAATATTCTTTCGGTGTTGTTTATTTTACATATTCGCTTACACTGAACTTCAAATAGAGTTCTCCGTACAGATACTGCTTAAAAATGGGAAAAAATGGTTTCATCATTTCATGTATTCTGGGTTATTTACGCTTTATTTACGCTTTTTTTATCCTAATTATCATTTAATATTCTTTAAGCCATTTTCAATCATTGTTTCTCACATCGCAAACAAAATGTAATTATGTAAGTCGTGTGTGTGTTTGTGTGTATGTGCGTATCAATATTTTTTTTAAAACATAAGCATTTTCTTTTACGCTAAATAAAATAATTCAATTTTTTTTTGTCGTACTTTGTAAGGAACGCTTTTCAAACCTCCACAGGTTACGTATTCTAGGTGTAAAAGAGATGTTGATTTTAATTACAATTATTTTAATGAGTAAAGAGAAAAAAAATATTTAAAAATCTTGAAAATTCCTCATAATTACTATGTAGTACAGATTTTAAATTTCTTCTGAATGTCAGGAATGATGAATTTTCGAATGGTTTCAAGTTACGGAAGAGACTGCAAACAAAGGAATTCTATTTAAGGGAGAATTTCCTAACACATATCTCCACTGTGGTCCCTGGCGATTAAAATGATGGGAACCTTGATACATTTTAACATACATGCCTTACAAAAGTATTTTACTGTTTCGAATACGCTAAGGGAAGCAAAATAAGTATTTACATATATATTAGAGCATATCAAAGTTGGAGAACTTTTAGTTTTATAAAAATGTGACATATTGTGCTTCCAATTTTATTATATATATATATATATATTCCGAAAAGATTTCAGAACACAAATGCACTAGCTACCGGAAAATAATAATATGGTGGAGGAATATGTGTTATCATTAAGTTCGATGGTGAAAATAAAAGAAAAATATACAGTGGCTCCCAAAAGTGTTCGTACACTTACGAAATTCAATGAAATAGGGGTCTATCCATTAATTAAAATGAATATTTCAGAATGGGTATTTAATAATAAGATCTATAATCTATTCTTAACAAAACTACATGAAATATTTTGAAAACATAGTAAAACTTTATTTTTAAAAAACCAGTAATCAAAAAGTAACAAAAACTTTATCTCACAAAAGTCTTCGTACACTGAAATATTTTCGGATAAATTCATAATTAAAATTATCGTCTGGCGCTTTATTTTTATTTTTGAATTGTGGTGGCATTTAAAATATCGTTTGGCTTTAATTTTTGCTTGCCTACTCAGTAATGTTCTATTTATTATTTAAAAATGGCTCGTAGTCGTAAAGAAACAACAAACAGCATTCGAAAATTGATTATTTTTCATCGTAGTAGTGGTAAATCAGTTCGGAATATTGCTAAATTACTTAATTTATGCCATTCTACAGTGCAGTATGTGAAAAAACGCTTTAAAGAAGAAAATTGGATCGAAAACAAGGTAAGAAAAGGCCTTCCGGCAAAGTTAACCAAACGTGATCAGAGATTTATAATTAGAAAATTTGTGAAAAATTCACGTTTGAGTGCTGTAAAAGTTTCTGCAGAATTCAATGACACATTTTCTACTTCAATTTCACCTGAAATTTTTTGACCAGTTCTCAGAACAGCTGGATTACATGGGAGTTCTGCCCATAGAAAAATTTTTGTGAGTGAGAAAAACAGAAAGTTTAGGCTTCCCTTCGCACTATCAATGATAAATAAGCCCCGAACCTATTGGAATAATGTCTTATTTGCCAATGAACATTTTTGGTGCTGATGGGCGTATAATTGTATAGAGAAGAAAAAAAATGAGGAACTCAATCCCAAAAACTTAGTAGGAACTGTTAAGAATGCCGGTGGAGGTGTCCTTGTGTGAGGGTGCATGTCAGCATCAGGACTAGGAAATTTGGTATTTATTGATGACATAATGAATCGTGCTGTTTTTATAAATATTTTAAGAGACAATTTAAAATTATCAGCTCAAAATTTGGGTATTGGAAACAACTTTGTTTTTATCAAGATAACGATCCTAAGCACACGGCTCTCAACGTTCGCATCTGGTGTCTCTACAATTGTCCACAAGTTTTGAAAACACCACCTCAATCGCCAGATTTAAACCTAATAGAACATATTTGGAGAGAACTGGAGGTTCGAGTACGAAAACACGACATTTACACGAAAAGCGAACTAAAAACATTTATGATGGAAGAATGGATGGACATTGATGCAAAAATTACAAAAGAACTAAAGCAATATATTCCCAGACATTTAAAAGCTGTTGTGGATGCTAAAGGATATCCTACTAAATATTAATTTAACGAAAAATTAGAATATTTACTAATATGTAGAGATTTTTTACAAGTGTACGATGACTTTTGTGAGATAAAGTTTTTGTTACTTTTGGATGATTGGTTTCTTAAAAATAAAGTTTTACTATGTTTTCAAAATATTTCATGTAGTTTTGTTAAGAATATATTATAGATCTTATTATTAAAGACCCATTCTGAAATATTCATTTAAATCAATGGATAGACCATATTTCATTGAAAATCGTAAGTGTACGAACACTTTTGGGAGCCACTGTATATTAAACGCTGATTAAAATAAATTTAACTAAGTTATTACGAAATTTACAAATTCTAAAGTGAAAATATTTCCAGTTACTAAGTTATTGATTACTATACGAAGTTATTGATTTAGTTGCGGAATTATGATAAAAAAGCGGAAGAAAAGATTAACAGTAACTTATAATATGTATTACGGTTTTTGATTTTATAAAGTGTTTTATTTAGATTTGCATTTTGATAATGATAGAATTTTAAATGTATATTTTTTCATATTGTAAGAGTACAAAGTCTTACGTAATTTTTTGGGATGAGTGTCAAGGTTGTGTTTAACGAAATGTTTAATGTGAAAGGTTATGTTTAAAGATTGTTATATCCTAAATAGATGTGTCAGATTTAATGACATAGTAAATTATAGGATTTGGAAATATAAGAATTTGAATCAATTAATTAGTTTTTGAAATAATGAATACTGTTGTAGCTAAACCCATAAAAATTCAAAGAGTTGTACCAACCCATTTTTACTGGAGAATTTGAAAACTTTAGTACCAATTTTGTATTTGGCATGAAATAATAAACTGACACATTTTCATTTTAGTTTGTGAACAGGGAAATCAACTAATTCATGTTCTCAGTAGATTCATTTGACTACTGAGCTGAATTTAGTAGTATGAAAGTTTTGTTTTGGTTGCAATAATAAGATTGGGAACTCTTTTCACGATATTCTAGATTAATTAAGACTATTTTGGGATGAAAAAATTAAATGTTTTAGGAGTGCATTAATTATAAGCATTTCTTTATATTATGAGTTCTCTTTAGTTATGAAATATGAGTTTGATTTAGAGTTTAAGATTTAAAAAGATTTTTTGAGATTTATATTTTGATAAGTCTATTATGAGTGTTTTTAGTGTAATTATTAAAAATTTGATAATATAGTAGTAATTTGATAAAAGTGTATAAATTCTGTAAGTATCTGTTTTTCACACCCAGTTCTAAATCGTCGTGGAGAAAATAAATTAGGTCATACCGCTGACGAACTCGATATTCTAAGCTACTCTAAACACGCTTTGATTTGAAGGCCAACTCACAGCCATAAATCTGTTGAATCGTCAATAGTTTGGTAACCATGAGTCGCGTAGAAGGTGAAATTTACTTTAATTCATTTTAACCTAGTTATTTTTGTTTTCGTGTTACGTTTTCTAAATTTTCGCGTAGGATTTGAGTTTGGTGAATTTAATTTCAATGCTATCCACGTGAATATTTAAACATATTAGACATTATAAGTGTTTTAAGAATTTAAGTATTTTGTTTATTATATTGGAATATTACATTTGGTTCTGAACCCTCGTGAGTATATTTTTATGAAACTTTGTTAAGAATTTAAGTATACGAGATTTCCTAAGGTAAAAGGTCGAAATTCAAGGCGTAATTGCAGTTTTTCATATAAACGGAACATCCTTATAATAAGACTCAGGGTTCCAAAAGGCTACAGTTGAATTTTAAACAGCTGTATGTCATAAATGTTTCATCCGCCCCAGAAAATTCTGAAAATAGAGAGAATAAAGAATAAATAAATAAAAAATAGAATATTATAATGAGATATATGTTTTTTGAAATATTGAATACAATTAAGAATATGTAGAAGCTATACAATGGGGATTCATACCAAAATGTTATATAAGAAAAGAAAAAATAACTTAGGGTTACTTAATTGATGTGTACATAAAAAGCCAGGATGATAGATATTGATAAAATAATTTTGGTTATTTGTGTTATTTAATAGAATAATATTTTTGTGGATAGTATCTTGTTTTGAAAATTGACATTTGAACATTAAAATTAAATTACTACAGTTAACGGAGAAATTTGACAATTGAATATAAGAGATTTGTGGTGCTAATTTTGATTCCATACTTTTAGGGTTCGAAGAATTTTATTATGTGTTTAATAATTTCATATATTGTGTGTTTTTGGTTCCATTGATTAAGATAACATAAAGTTATGATGTGTTTATGATTTGATAACAATGTAACAATGTAATTTAGTGTAATAATGATGCGAATTTCTTTAGCAAATCAGAGATCCTTTTTTTTCTTTCTCTTCAGATGCCTAAAAATAAATGACTTCACATTTAAGTCATGAAACAATGAGTGTTGTCCTTATATTAAAAAAAAGAACTATCCTGTTTAAACTTTCTTTTTTAAAGCTACTTTTATGTGTGCTTTTTTACTCTGGATCTCGTAAACACAATTGTATAATTGTGCTGTTATTCTAGAAGAATATGATAAAAAAAAATTTGTTTTGTTTTGTGTTTAAATTTGAATTGTGATTTTTTTATGTTTCATTGAAGTTTGTTATTGATGTACCAAGGTATGACCACATGATCTCTAAGTTTTTTATTTTTCCTTACAATTTTTTTTAACGAAGGTTTTTCCAAATTCCTGTTACACCCTTTTTTCTCTACTGCTTGGTGAGTCTGCCCTCCAATGCAGCCAATGGTGGTTAGCCTCTTCTCAGACGAGGGGGATATTCTATAACATATAAAACCCCAAAACTCTTTCAAAATTCTATATTCTTTTAAATTTCCTTGGGCGTGAATTAATTACGCATTTCGATTCAAAGAACAAAGAAATTGACTTCCAGGCATCTTTTATATAACCCCTATAAACTCCTATACAATCCCTGTGGTTTTCTAGTTGTGCGAGCCGAGATTTTAAGGCTTCAGCCAATTAATGCAAGAGTTCAGATGTCACGTGACTACACCAGTATTAGATTATAAATAGACGTGCTTCAATGTACATGCAGCGATTTTGGAATTTCTCATTGCCCCAAGAAGATGTAGCAGAATGTCAATAAATTTGTATTTGCAGAAGTGAAACGATTTGTTATTGTAGATCACTCGACAACGACTTACTTCCCCGCTGGGGCATATATATATGAAAAACTCTGCAAATATATATATATGGCTCTGCAAAAAGACACGATCTGAGCGCACGGAGGAAATTTGCATATGACAGAGGCTAGAAACCAATCACAGAACGCCATTCGCCAGATATTCAGAAAACCGATAGAAAACCGATAAAAAGCTCTCTGATAGTGTTTTTGTTAGCCTTTTGCAGAGCTGTTTTATATAACATGACTGTGGAATATAACATGACTATGGATTCAATTAAAAATATTAGAATATATCTATTTATAAGCTAAGCAATTGCAAACCCATAAATTGTTAGTTTATAGAAAATAACGCTGGCCATTCTATATTGCATAACGGTTTTCAAGGAATTAGCTGTTGCAAAGCTAATATTAATTTAGAATTTTTATCAATCTCATAAGAAATGCAATAAGTATATCTTATTTGAATACGCCCAAATTATTCCTCCCCCCCCCCCCCCTCATATCTCCAAAGAGACTCGTTCGGTGAAACAGTTTTAATTAGCAATCACAGGATCAACCACTGAAATACGCATGGAGCAAACACACAGTTTTGTTGAATTTTAATATTGATCAGAAAATTTACCTAGTGTTCAAAGGAATACTTAGAGAATCTGTCGTGAAACTAATTTTGAACTTCCCACGAAAAGATAGAGCGTTCGTCTTAATTTCCAAAAATAAGTTATTTTCAGGCGAGGAGCAATTAAGGAAGAGAAGTTCCAGCTTTTAATATAAAATGAGTCGGAATGAAGAAACTGTAAGACTTCAAATTGCACCAACTGTAAATTATGTGCAGCACGAATTTTGAAATAAAGATTTACTGAAGTTAAAATTCCTTAATTTTAGCCCCGCATGGTGATGTATCAAACCATATTTCTTTATGTTTTATGGAACAAACTGAACGCCTCGAAATTACGATTTATCTGTTATGGTATTCTAAAACTTCCATTCTGTTTTAACGTCCAAACAGGGTATTAATGTAAAATGTGCCATAAAGAAGTTTTAATTATTTAGGAACTAGTGTTAAATAATCAGCATTGCCTCTTGCACTCAGAAAATATAAAATTTTGGGAAGTTGGTATTCGTTGCAATAAGCTAGTGTTTAATTGTCAGTGCGATTTGTAATTTACACGTTCATTTGATGTATCACTCTATTCAGGTATATAGAATACATATGTGTAATTTGGAGCATGAGTATATTGCATATTTAATGCTATGTTTTCATTTCCTTTAGGAGAGGTAATGAAATTAATTTAAAAAGTTTTCGAGTACTCACGTTGAATGGCACAACAAAATTTGTTGACATTCAGACACCGAAAGTGGAGACCTAAAGGATGAAGTTAGTATTTAAGGCTGCTATGTATTAACCATATTGAATTCGCTCGACTCAGTGTTATCCTATGGAGAAAATTTGTCTACTATTTACAGCTACATAAATACTGATAGTCAAATCTGCGGCTTGGTTCTTAAAAGGACCAATGTCAACATTGCTAGTTTGGAGAAAAAGGCATTCAAAGATATTGAACATTTTAGTATAAAATAGTAAAAGGTGAAACATTTTACATGATAAAAATAATGTTTTTTACACTAACAATGAACAAGTAAAAAAATAATGTGACGCGTAGTATAAGAAAGATATAACAGTCAGTAAAATGTTCAATATCTTTGAATTCCTTTTTCTCGAAACTAACAATTTTGACATTGACCCTTTTAGAACCATGCCATAGAAATAAAAACGGTATCTTCAGATTCCTTGAAATTTTCTGTACCTTGCAACAGGATTCATTTTATTAATTTCGTCCACCAAGAGAATGTATGAGTGTTTAAAACACACTATACCAGATTCTTAACCGAATAATTTAAATTTTAAAATATTAATAGCATTTTGTTTTAACAATATAAATGCTCCAATGTGTAAAATTTCTATCTCTGTTACGGAGTTAATTTTATTTTAATCTTTAAATCCTGGTCGGTAATCCTTGGACAAATTTTCACCATAGGTTAACATTGAGGTGATCTAATCAATTAGGGTTAGTACACTTCAGCCTAAAGTCTAATATTGGTGACTAGGTGGCAGGAAGAAAGCCAGAAAAAAACTTTGAAGGTTGAGGTTCGGCAGGGGACCGGGAGGGCACAGATCAGTTAATTATAAGGGCAAATGAGGTACATAATAAAAATTTTGAGGTATAGGATGGCCCTAATCCCCAGGCCCTTCCTCCTCTTGCCTACATCCATGTAAGACTGTTATACTTGGAAACAGATTATTAAGGGGACAGTGGACCTTCAAACCTAACTTTTTTTTGTTTTGAATGGATTTGCTTGAAATTTGAATATGTGATTAGTACCATAGATATGTAAAAGTGGCTAAAATTTAAAGGTGAAATATTAATAATTTATGAATTATTAATTATTCATTATATCAAAAATTGGCCTAATTAAAAATGTTGCATGCGCATTTCTTTTGCATATAATATGATAATTTTTATTTACAGGATACCTTATAGAACTAACAATGAAACTTATTGCTTATTTTAAGCATTCATTAAAAATATAAAGAGCAAAAAATAATAATAATGAAAACACCCTTTTTATTTCGCAAAATACCTATAAATCATTTTTTCAAGTACAAAATTTAGAAATTCTAAGCTAGGAAGCATAATTTTTTTCAATAAGATTTATTTGATATACAGTTAAGTATATAAAACTTAAATTTCAAAGCAATACGATAATTAGAAATGCGCATGGAGCAGTTAGAATATTCGTATGATACGAAAATTTTCATTTTGAGAAAAACACATGTAAAGTTATTGCTATTATTAACCACATAATATCTAAATTAAATACAAATTACTATAACTAGGAAAGTAATCACAGAAATTAAAAATTATTTTTGCAACATATTCCTACTCGTCCGTAGTTTCACAAATCAATAAATCAAAAAAAATCGAATTTTTGGACAAATTTCTAAGTTTTGAATGTCCACTGTCCCCTTAAAGGCAAGATGATTATGTAGGAGAGCGACGATCGCAAAATGTTAAGGAGATGACTCAAGATTGGGAAAAGGAGAAAAAAAATCCTCTTTTATGATAGCAAATATTTTTCACGTGATTCTAGTGTGCAGCAAAAGGAATGTGCCATAAACCGGCTGAAAGATTCCAGATTGCAAAAATTTCAAACAAGCAAGCAGATTTTCAGTTATATATGTAAGGTTACTAATAACTGACTTAAAACTCACCGAATCGGAAATGAAAAATGTCCTTTTGTTTATACCTAAATTACATTTATATTATCTAATTATATCACAATAGTGTCATTTATATAACCTAATTATAAGTCAAATACTTGTAATTTATAGTGTTTTATTTACATATTAACTTTTTAGAGATTCATTCATATCAGTACGCCCTTTAAGGCTCTTTTCGTTCAAAGTATTGTGTTTCCGATTAAGACGAAACTGCCTGCGTGTGAGATTTTACGGGAATAGTCACATGTAACCCAAAATCTATTTTCAGTTCACTAACTTTAAATTCGTACTCTGGTTTACATACACGTTTATGAGATAAATATAAGTACAATTTCAATTATTAAAACTTAAAAATTTTATCCATCATGAATATTTATTGTATTATTAATTATTTTTTTTTAATGTGATTCGATACACTAGTATAAATAGTATATATATATATATATATATATATATATATATACTGCTCAAAAAAATTAGGGGAGCAAGAAAAGAAGTTAAGAAAACCGTGCGAGACAGCCACGTATTGGCTTAAAACGGATAGTATACGCGTATCAATGCGCAATACAGAAAAAAGACGTAATGCAATAGTAAACATGCCCGTTTTACTATTGTTTTTCTGAGGTGAGAAAAAACCTCTCGTCACTAGAGATATTGAATGGTGATATATCCGCAAGTGTATCTCTGACTAAATTAACAGCTTGCGTTTCTTTTGTTTCACTGGTTTTGAATACGAATTCGGTTATCAGACGTTGTGATTTTATTTTTGTTAGTTTTTATATGATGTTTCATAACGTGATATAATCGATTTTAAATCCCGCTGGAATGGCACAGCTCGTTCGACATTGTAATCATTTGCAAGAAAATTATTTCTAGGTTCATTAGCCAGTTGGATGCCTTCTAGAATAGTACTTCCAGAGAGTGGAACCCCACCTTCATCATCACTTGTATAAACTAACGTGGAATCATCTACATTGTCTGAAATGCTCTCTGATCAAATTACACTCAATATTTTTACCATGTTTTTATTAACTTGCTTTCTTGTTTCTTTGTTTGTGTGTGTGCGTTTGTCCAGTCAAATCTTGCAATCGATTTTTAACTAACTTCCCGACTAGCTAGACATTTGATACTTTTAGAATAGCTCAGAACACGATGACAATGCATTATTTTAATACTTTTAGCATTCTTTAAGCAGATTTAAATACATGTTCAGTTAATTTTGTTTTGTAGAATGGTGCCGCCATCTATCGGCCGGGACAGGAACGAAAAGTTAAACGCAAGTTAACTTCCAATTCTCGAGCTAAACAATTGATTACGCATTTGATCATTTTTTTCAAGTTGATGGGATAATTCATCAAAAAAAATTTAAAAAGTATTTATTAATACATAGAATTGTCAAGTTTATATGATTCAACAGAAAATTTAAAATCATGGTATATAAAAAGTTCTTTTTATCTTGTAATTATTTATTATTTTTTTAGATTTTTAAAACGGGTTAAACCGTGTTAAGAAAAACACTGTAAAAAATTATCGGTTCTTTTTCTTCAACCATGTTATTTGAAAATGCTGAAAAAAAAATGTGCAAATTGAGAATTGGGTTCGTTGGTTGGTTGGGGTTTTATGGCGCAAGATCCAAAATAGGATATAAAGCACCAAACACAAGACTAGAGCCATAATAGGGTATATAAAGAGTCGCCACTCTCGAACCAACGGTGAAATAACAGATTTATAATCAACACTAATAGATATATAAACGATTATCCGTGAAAAACTGAATAAAAGGGATGATAAAAATTATGTATGTGTTAGAATGATGATATATACAAGGTAATATAGAAAGATGATATGTAAATTAATAAAAATCGGTGATATATAAGGTGGTAAAACCAATGATAGATAAAATTGATAAAAAAGATTATACACAGGGATTAAAAATATTGTAAAGCGCAATAAAAGTTTAACAAAAACAATGGATAAAGCACAGACTGCGTATAAAGCCAGTAAAAGATAAGAAGGCAAACACAGATGGATGGGGGGGGGGCACCCCCAGCAGTTCAGACAAGATAGATGAACTGGATCGAAAAAAGCTATTATACTGGGCTTGAAGCGAGAGGCAAGGCGTCAAAATATGTCTCACTGAAAGTGGAGCCTTACAATGTTGGCAGAGAGGGGAATCCTCACCCATCAACAAATGTCGATACGTCGAAAGGGAACGCCCGATTCTCAAACGTGTGAGTATGACGTCTGCACGGCGCAGTTGAGATGATGGCCAAGCACTAATACATTGCTTAATCTGACGCAGCTTATTATTAACCTGCAGATCCCAAACTAACTTCTTCACAGCGGACTTCACATCACTGATATGTACATGCTGATTCAGCAGATGCACAACACCTTTAGCCACAGCATTTGCCTGCTCGTTACCCCATATGCCGACATGACCAGGCACCCAGCAGAAAAGGACACTGAAGCCACGACGATAGAGGCGACGATACAGATCCAACACCGGAGATAAAAGGGAATGGGAGTGTGACACTTCGCCATTCTCCAAGGTCTCTAAAACGCTGATGGAATCTGTATACACAATAAAACGCCTGGCTCTCTGTCGGAAGATATACTTCAGAGCTTCGTGTAAAGCCACAACCTCTGCTGAAAAGACAGAAAAACAGTCGGGAAGTGTGTAGCTACTAACGTCTCTCCCACAGACGTTGGCACATCCAACCTGTTCTCCCGCTTTTGAGCCGTCGGTATAGACACCAACATAATTCGAGTAACTAGCGAGGTGCGACGCAAAAAGCTGGCGAAAAATGAAAACAGGATCCGTATTTGATTTTGCAAAACCCTGGAAGGGGCGCAAGTACGAGATCTTGTGGTTACGCCAAGGTGGAAAATGAAAGTGAAGTGGGTGCACATGCCCAAAATTATGATCACAAACACAAAAACTGTGATATCTGGAGGAATAATTAGTGTTTGCACCAAAATTTCATGCCGAAATGTCTCATACAATGAGAAAGTATATAGTGTAATGTAGTCAATAATAAGACAAGCGTTTCGCTTCAATTACTTTACTACGCTACCTTAAACACTACAACTACAAAAACAAGTATGTACAGCGAGTTAGAATTCACAGTTAGATATGTCAGGACGGCTTCGGGTTCACAGACCACTCGGCCAATCAGGCCGAAAGACCAATAGAGCAGCGTCCTCTCTGGCACTCAAAACAGATCTCTCTCTCTCGTGGAGTATTGGGGGTCTTCTTTTATATGGTCGGCGAATTCAAAAGCTTTCTCCGGCGTTTTAAGTGGTCGTAAGGGTCCAAAGTTTATGGGATTCCTCATGTCGCTATAGTGTCAAAATTCTGGAGAGCCCTCGAACCACTCTGGGATTTATGCCTTTTTTAACGCCAGAACCGCATATTACACAAAATTTATGGCCTCTTATCCTAGAGTTTATGAGACCGCTCAGTTTAACATTTCACCGATAGATGACATGTTGAGGGGCAGGAACGAGAATCACAGACTTATATAATTACACTTTTCGTGTAGTAATGGAGACAACGTCACAATAGCAACATAACAAGATGGATAAGTGGTAAATTGTTGGCGAGATACAAATTAGACCAAAATCAGTTAAACTATGATGCATTATATCTCCGGAAGAGTGTATTATTAACTATGAATTATCGCTAATTGTTAGAAATTGCGGTTGCAAGAACCAAATTTGACACATCAATAGATTAAAATCTTTCGTTTAAGACCAAAATGAAGTATTAAATTGATGCAGTAGTCTTCTCTCACGGACTACCTAAAGAATCGGCTTAGCAACTTCAGTATTTGAACTTAAATAGCTTTTTTGAATTATTGTCAAAAACGTGTCTATGACCTTAATTTTTGACACCAATGTTTATGTATATATATCCATGTTAACAAATCTAAAGCTGTAGCATGGTCTAATAGATATTTTTAAGGTGCTGATCTTAAGATATTTGATACGTTTTAAATAATGAAATAAATCATTATTCAAAATCAGTACGTCTGTTAAAACTGAATTATGTAATGTTATCTTAATACGAAGCTCATCTATTTTCCCCGCACTTCGCAGCAATGTAATTAATGGTAAATTAGTCTTAATAATTTTTTCACAGTGCGAAACAAATAAAAAATAAATTAATCCATTGTCTAATTAATTGAAAATGTATTGAATCACACCAGAAATTGAAACACTGTATAACATAATGAGTTTAATGAGAGTCGTATGTTCAATGTCGAACAATAATTTTGAAACAACTTGTTTTGAAAATTGGAAGTTTCAGTTATTTTTTTCGTAAATGAAATGAAAAAAAGAAATTTAATTAAATACCTAAAAATAAAAATATTTTACTCGCTAACTGAAACTGAAACATGACACCGTACGTAATACATCTTGTAAAACATATAGGAAGAGTCAAAGAGTGGTATTTGTTTTTGTTATTCCCGTCAATAAAGTAAGAGAAAAATTAACTTTATTTGCGTTAAAAAAAAAAGGTCAAAAGGCGTTGAGTGTTTTCCTTTTATTGCTCAATCCTCTGAAAGCATAAGAGAATCTATAGTATTAGTCACGTCAGATATGCTGTACCTCAGTGCCCACTTTTAATATTTTCATAAGAGGAAAGCAACGGTGTATTACTTTTATTAATGTGAATATAACTAAAAATAAATAACAGAGCTAGATAATTATAAGAAGAATGTAGACAGAAACCAAACAGAAATCAAGCACTCAGGGCTCCATGCACCAGAGGCAAGATTCTGTAGTAGTGCCGGAACTAAACCAGAAATCGAGGTAACCGACTGGTCTCGTCATCAGGGAGCCTAACCAAACCAATTACATCTAGGGGAACTTTCTGAATAGGATGCAGGTATAACTAAAAGACATCCCAAGGTCCCGAGATCCCCCTAGAAACAGATAGTCAAGAGAAAGTTTTTTCTGGGAGGTTTATGTTTATGGTATTCCTCCCGGGGTTCCTCATGTAGTAAGCAGGCTTTACTAATGTTTTCTTTGCTTTTCAGGTTAAATATCTTTCCTCTGGTGCGTGAAACCCTGAGTGCTTGATTTCTGTTTGGTTTCTGTCTACATTCTTCTTATAATTATCTAGCATAGTTATTTATTTTTAGCTATATTTGCCGTTTTTCAATATGAGGATATGATGCAACTGCGCAATATTTTATTGAAAAGTTATATAGGTTTTCAATGCTACTGTAGGTTTTATGTCAATTTGTTTGGCAGTCTATGCCCGCTTTTTAATTTTTTGTTTGTATTGATTTGTTTATATTATTATAAATTTTATTAATGTGAGTAATGTTTATGGAATTTAAAACAAGTAATAGAACAGTAATAACATATAGAATATGTTTTCGCTAATCAATGGCCCCAATTTAGGGAGAAAACATCCCCGTCCATTGCATACAAAATTGTGTAAATAGATTTTCGGGGTGGTTTGTCAGGGGTTGAGGGTAGTTGTAAACTGTTTCATTAAACAGGAAGTTTTAAATTACAACGAAAATTACATTAAACATAATCATTGAAGTAATGATTATGTTTAATGTAATACGTCAGGGCCCACTTTTAAATTTTTCGTAAGAGGAAAACTACGGTGTATTATTTTTCTTAATGTGAGTAATGCTTATGGAATTTAAAACAGGTAATAGAACAGTAATAACACGTAGAACATGTTTTCGCAAATCAATGGCCCAATTTAGGGGGAAAACATCCCCGTCCATTGCATGCAAAATTGTGTAAATAGATTTTCAGGGTGCTTTGTCAGGGGTTGAGGGTGGTTGTAAACTATTTCATAAAACAGGAAGTTTCTTATTACAACGAAAATTATATTAAACGTAATCATTAAAAGATATCCATTAATTTTGACTTAATTTAACTCTCAAACACTAATAATTTCTAATAATTCTACGCACTGTGAAATAGTAAATTATTAAATTATATCGTACCTTTTTTTCCTTCGTATTATTAATCTTATTCTGTTTGATGATTTTTAAAGTGTATAATGGTTTACCACAATTTTTCTACCGGGGATAGCGAGCTTTTTGCTCTCTCATAAGGAACTCTTATCAACATAACGCTATTAACAAGTGCTACATAATTTTAGAAAGTATTTCGATAATGTGTTTATTTCTGTTTTTTCTTTACTGATAAGATATTCACACTTATCTTTAAAAACAATTAGTTAAAATTTATATCACACTTCTAATGAAATTTATTGCTGAGTATGTGTGTTGTCTTAAATTAGATCTGAAAACGTAGATTAATTCTTTTAATATCTTAAAATGGATTTTTAACTGCAGAAGTTTGGGATCTTAGTATACATCGGAAGCATGTGCTATACAGTTTCTCTTGGTGCATTATTATGACCAATTCGCACTGATTCTTTTATGTGAAATTAGCTGAAAACCCGCACTTCGCTACGGAGTACATTCAAATTAAATTCAACGGTCAATGTACGCAATTAATTCCAAAAAAATGAATATATATATATATATATATTTATTTATTTATTTATAGTAAATACAACGATCAATGTATGCATTTGATGTAAAAAAGCAAAAAAATATAGTTATAAAAAATCGTAAGGGATATTTTTATAGACAAAATAATGTAGAAGAAAATATTCAAATTAAATCTAATAGAACAGACTAAGGAATATAGTTCAGGTAATGTAATACAGTTCGAGGAACTTATCTTTTACTGTATTTTAATTTTTTTTTTGGATAATGTCCAATAGGGTGGAACGAAAAAACTTTTTTTTGAATTTCAATATGCTCTAGTTTTCAAAAGTTGCCTTTTAACAAAATAAAGACGGAAATTAAATATTAGCGTAATTGGTGCATGTTTTCAGTTAGCGCAAGAAGGGCAAACTTTTGGTTTTTATTAAATTTTTGACAAATTTCGCAATTATTTTGAAATTGAATACACTTGTGGTACAAAAAAGTAGCAAAATATGTAATTTAAACATTCCTTTTAGTCAGGAGATCTGCTAAACAGATTATATAATACGTTTTACTTCATAAAAATAGTACACATAAAGGCACTTAAGGACGAGGCACTTAAAAGACACTCTGACATCACGGTGGAACGAAAATTTTTTTTCGGAATTTCAATATGCTCTAGTTTTCAAAAGTTGTCTTTTAAAATTAAAATTAAGAATATAAAATATTTTTGCTCTACTAAAATATTTTCAAATGCCGCAAAGGGCTTCAAAGTGGATATTTTTATGAAAAAGTGATTATATTTGTATTTTTTGTTAATTTCTTTTATAGTATATTAAAATAATGCATATTTGCTGTAAATAAAATATTCAAAATATGATATTTTGACAGAAAACTTGCATATTCTAAGTATTTCTAATTTTTAGATGCCATAACAGAACAACTGATTTTGTGGAATTTCGCTATTTTCATCATATTAATTTTACATTAGCATATTCTTATAATACACATTGGAATGAAAGAAAAAAAAATTTAATTGACGAACCTTAGTTAAAATAAACAAATCACACTTATTTAGAAAAATATTAATGTAATGTCTATTAAGGCAAAACATCATTTTGAAAAAAATATTCATGTTTTTTAAAAGTCCATATTAATCACACATGGTTTCCATTACTTATTTCACAGACACATTGAATTGTTTTTTTGTTTCAAATTTTGGCATTATTTTTTGAGAATGTATTTTTGATTTTATCAATGCATCTCTTGGAGAAGTACCACGAACGAACAAGGATGACCAGGTAACTAATTTAACAATCCTTTCTACTACTTGTGTGTGACATGGAATGTTGTTGAAGTCAATAATATGTTTCCACAAAATCAGTTGTTCTGTTATGGCATCTAAAAATTAGAAATACTTAGAATATACGAGTTTTCTGTCAAAATATCATATTTTGAATATTTTATTTACAGCAAATATACATTATTTTAATATACTATAAAAGAAATTAACAAAAAATTCAAATATAATCACTTTTCATAAAAATATCCACTTTGAAGCCCTTTGCGGCACTTGAAAATATTTTAGTAGAGCAAAAATATTTTATATTCTTAATTTGAATTTTAAAAGACAACTTTTGAAAACTAGAGCATATTGAAATTCCGAAAAAAAATTTTTCGTTCCACCGTGCTGTCAGAGTGTCTTTTAAGTGCCTCATCCTTAAGTGCCTTTATGTGTACTATTTTTATGAAGTAAAACGTATTATATAATCTGTTTAGCAGATCTCCTGACTAAAAGGAATGTTTAAATTACATATTTTGCTACTTTTTTGTACTACAATTGTATTCAATTTCAAAATAATTGCGAAATTTGTCAAAAATTTAATAAAAACCAAAAGTTTGCTCTTCTTGCGCTAACTGAAAACATGCACCAATTACGCTAATATTTAATTTCCGTCTTTATTTTGTTAAAAGGCAACTTTTGAAAACTAGAGCATATTGAAATTCAAAAAAAAGTTTTTTTCGTTCCACCCTAATATCCAATCGTCTGCCGCATTAGGAAGAAAATTAAATTTTTTTTGTCTATTTCGTCGTTATGCACGTGACGATAAATTAATTTAAAGTACTAGAAAAAGAAGTTCATGTGATCAGCATTTAATAAATTAAATTCTAAAAAGTAATCTGTGAAAATTCACCAAAAACCAGTAAATGGAGGTAAAGATTCGAAAAAGATTTCATTTTAAAGGAATTTGTATGATCTTTATCGTGATACAAATTTTATAACCCTCAAAATATTATTTTAAATGCAAACTTTAAAAAAATGTTGCTAAAGCAGCTTAAAAATTTAATTTTAAAAAATCTAAGAATATTTCAAAACTCTTTCTTAGTGCACCCTTACACTATAAGAAGAATCGCCATGCAAAATTTCTGCCCTTTAGGTCTAGCGGTTGGTCTGTGCGTGGTATGTCAGTCAGTCAATCAGTCAGTCAGTCAGTCAGTTACGGAACTGTTTTATATATATACTAGATAAGCTTAGTTTCCTGAGATTAAATTTAGACATCTGTGGAAGACAATGGCGCTTTATAGTCCAAGAGCGTGCGGTCAGGTGCTAATTTGTAGTCTCTGAAATAAAAGAAAAAAATCTGCAATTTTGTTTTTACATACATTTTAGCAATTCGAAAGACTTCTTTGTCATTTTTTACAAAAAACATACCCTAAATAAATGTCTCTTGCACCACATAAGAATATACTAAGTAAGTGAAGTGTATATGCATTTAACTGAATGTGAGTTTTGTTTATATGTTTTATTAACATTATAAAAAATAAATCTGCTACTGAACACTTAACAGTTTTAATTTTGGATGTTATTAACACTATTAACATTTAAAATAAAAATATTCCTTTCAGGGACAACCTCCACCGTTTCCATGGTGCCGATTTTTTTCCCGTTTTTTTTAACCTAAAAAATCTTGAATTTTTTTCCAATCAAAGGTTACAAAATGTTTTTACTTCTTTAAACTGATAAAAGATGGCAGTACTAGCCATTTCCTACTCATTTGACTGGAATACAATGAATGCAAGTGATAAAAAGACTAGATTTAGGAGTTCGCACTATACGAACGGCGCCCATGAAAGGGATATAAAATAAATAAATTTTAAGGTATATAATATAGAATTATGTATTATATACCTTATGTACTGGTCTATTTATATTTTGTAGTATTTTATATCTGTGGTAGACAATACTTTCTTTTTTTTCAGAAAAAATGTTCGCTCTATATTTGCATTATTCAAGTAAGCATTTCGAAAAAAATAATCCGTTAGGTTGTCTTTTTAACTCTGTTAAGCCATACTTTTGTGCACGAAAGAATCAAAAAGGTTTTCTATGAATAAATACTTTTTCAAATATCTATCATATTTAATAATTGATGTCTTCATCTTAACATTAAACAATTGTTTTTTATCTAATTAATTCATAAGAGTCAAGGCTTATTTTAAATATATTTCTTGAAGACAAAACTATTTTCATGCAATCTGAAGACAGTAACGGAAATATGTAGTGTAAATATCATAAAAACAGAGTAATGCAGTTTATTTTAATGAGTAACTCAGAGTATATTCAAAACGTAAAAATTGTATTCAATTATAGACGAATATGCAATAATATCCAGACTCATTAAAGTCAGTAATCCTTCATTCATCGATCAATATTGTTTTGGAATTCAATATCAAAGCAATTAAAGTTTGATTGTAAAATCATATGAATGATACATGTTCAGATTAATTTATTTCAAATATACCGTTTTTCTTTTCTAGGGAGTTTCAAATTCAAATCTAATTTAAAGGATCATACATATTAGTGAAGTTATAATACGAGTCTTGTTATTTACTGATTATAAAATAAAAGTATAATTGCTTCATGCCTAACAGCTCTTTACGTCTTTGCAATGACAAAACGTATTCTCGAATAGAAATGTTGTAATAGTCCAGTCAAATTAGGTTTTCATTTCGCATTAAATGAACGGGTTCTAATTTTTTCAGGAATGTGTAGGGATGGTCCCCTGAACAACGACTATAAAGTACCCTCGATTTCAGGCGCCGCGGGGGGTAGGGGTGGTCCCAAAGGTCACTTTTTCAGTTTTCGGCATTTATGTCGAAAACGGTGCGTCGCACTGAAAATTGTCAAATTTCAAAGTTAAAGCTAATAAAATTCCCTTCCAAACGGTATTTCCATTGTTTGTATCTAAGTGTTACCGTTTTCAAGATATGAATCGTTGAATATGAAAATTTGTGAAAAAAAAGTCGTAGTGGTTCAGGTATCTCATCAACCTTCCTCTTCTAACTTTTTCCCCTTCCATTTCTCACAATACTCGTAATAGGGAAAGTTGTAGAGCAAAAAATTTCCTTAAACAATGTATATAATTATGCTAATTTGCCTTCACCCGATAAATAGTTAGAGCGTTTTGAAGTTTAGGGGTAATTTTCAACATTTTGCTAGTAAAATGCTCGTCACTCAAGTTTCGTTTCCAAGGTCTGTATCTTTCTTAATCAATTTTTATGCTGTTTAATTAGATATGTATAGTATTTATAAGCCATATAAGTAATAAATTATGTATACCTGTGTGTATAATGTATATCTCATAATGTACAGAAGAACACTTGTAGTACAAAGGAGGAAGTAAGAAAACAAACCAAAATGTATAAAAGTTGTTCATATAACCAAAATATGGTTATCAAAAGTAATTTTAAACAACATGTACTTACATTAAATATATTATATACAATATATTTCATCAACTGATTTCCTATATATTGAAAGCCGTCAATATGATACTTCGGAAAAAGTTTCAAACATGTCATGATTTTCACTATCAAGTTGTTCAAAGTCTTATTGAAGTTCTTATTGAAGTCAATATCCACTGATGTTTTACTTGATGCACTCCGATGTTGTTCGTCTCTTTTCGTGGAGTTCGTGTCTTCATAACCATCAAAAACCCCAGATGAACTCTTGCCGTAATGGTTGATTATGTACGATACATATTGATCGCAGATGGAGGCGAAGGTGGTGTTTGTGTTTCACTTTACTCTATGAAGCAGGAAGCCGCCATCAATTACCGTGAAACTGTTCTTCACATTGATCAGTTGATTGCATTTTGGGAAAGCATCATACAGTGCTGACTTTTTGATTTTTCTCATTATCCCCTCGGCGAATAGAGACATAGGGTATGGGGCTAATTCGTACTTTAGCAACACCTCTACATCCCCTTCTTTCTTTTTGGTGATCAGAGTTGTCTGAAATATCATCAGAGGCTCTACCACCACTACCTCATCATTAATTTTGATCATATTGCTCATCGCAGCTAAAGGAATGACTGAGTTATTGGATTGTTTCACTTCTGAGAAATTTATTCTAACAAAGGTGCTCATTGTGCGGGTTCCAATTTCGAAAGCCTTACTTGTTTCAATTACTTCCGTTGAAAGTAACATCAAACAATTACGTTCAGCAAAAGGCGGGTAATTAGACAACCGTTGAGCAAGCTTCCTTCTATCTATGCCATCTCTGGTTATGCGTGATGCTCGAAACTCAACATGCTGTTCTCCGCTTGTAGTATGGACGCCACAAAACATCTCAAGTGAATTACGCTGTGCGTGCTCCCCGAACCCATTTCACTAACACCGAATCAAGCCTCACCCACGTGTTAATCCTCCTTCACTCTTCATGTCACACATGAGTGTCACCTCAATTCCCATGTCAGACCACACACCAGCCATTGGTGTTCCAGTTCTGTTGACAGTAAAGTATCCACGATCTATAAAATCCTGGTTAAGTTGAGGGTGGCAAGTTGTTAGTCTTAGCATGTCTAGTACATATAGGTGAGTACACTTTGCATAATGAAAATGTTCGCTGGCATGGAAGTAAGGTATCATCAGTTGGGCGCATGTCATATGATCTTCCCAGTTACCAGTGCGCTGTGCTGCAATGAATTTTTTCATCAACACCACCATTTCAAAGTACTGGACCCACAAAGCTGCTGTTGGCCCATTACCTTTGAGACGTGACAATTCGTTGCTCAATTTTAATTCGGGTTCAGAGGTGGACTAATTTTGGGGTTCGGTTTAGGGTTAAAAACTTCAATTTTTCCAGTTTTCGGTTCATTGTGGTTCGATGCCCTGGTAAAAATACAAATATTTAATAACGCTTTTAAAATTAATTCAAATAGTGATCACTTGACACTTGAAAATATATAATAACTTTTATCAATTTAACATTTAATTAAATTCTTTCTAATTTTTAAATTTACTTGCGTTAGTAAAAATAAACTCACTTTAATAAATTTCAAACTTTCTTTGGATGTCTTCAGATGTCACATTTGTTCAACTATCAGCAAAACGCCAGTAAGTCATAGGTTGTGCCGTACTATCTCACTCCGAAGTCCGTGCGTGGGAGGCTGTCAAGTACAGCTATTTCATAGAACACTAGGCGCATGCGTCAAGGAAAAAAGAATTTTTCAGGGGAAAAGTTTTGCAGTGGGGAGAGGGGTCGTTGGCCCGTGAGAGGAGACGCTCGGGTTACGAGCGAAATTTCTGTGCTACAAAGTGTTTAAGAGAGTTACAGACCTTGGAAATGAAACTTGGAAATGTCTAGAGTGACGAGCATTTTACTTGCAAAATGTTGAAAAGTACCCCTAATCTTCAAAACGTTCTAACTGTTTACCGGGTGAAGATAAATTAGCATAACTAAAAACATTTTTGAAGGAAATTTTTTCTCTACAACTTTCTCTGTCACGAGTTTTCTGAGAAATGGAAGGGGGAAAGAGTTAGAATAGGAAGGTTGATGAGATACCTGAACCGCTACCTCTTTTTTTGACAAATTTTCCTATTCAACAGCTCATATCTCGAAAAGGGTAAGACTTGGGTACAAACATGGAGATACCATTTGGAAGGGAATTTTATCAGCTTTAATTTTGGAATTTGACAATTTTCTGTGTGATGCACCGTTTTCGAGATAAACGCCGAAAACTGAAAAATGAGACCTTTTGGACCCTCCTTACCCCCCGCGGTGCTTGAAATCGAAGGGACTTTATTAGGCGTTGTTCAGAGGACCACCTCCTACACATTCCTGAAAGAAATTAGAACCCCTTTATTTAATGCATGATTCGCAGCCATTTTGAGCTAATTTGACTTTAACCCTCTCATGCATGATAACCTCATATGAGGTGGCATTCTTTTATTGTCAATAGTGTACATTACCTAATACTATTGCGCTCCATGACAACATATAAACCTCAAATAAGGTTAAATTAAGCTTATGAAATACATTAATAGATGGCAGCACCATACCGTTTTTTATAGTTCATTATGAAATAAGTCACTTTACCATGTCGTAGACATTCGTGCTTAAGAGCAGATTTCTTCGCATTTTTTACCATATAAGATTCCAAAAATTAAGTAAGAAAAGTTATTTTTTCATTCATTACTTTGTTTTTAGTGTATCCAACCAAAACACTTTGTTTAAAATTCTTATTTCACTGAACAAGGATTGAAACCTTTCACAACCCCAATTGAGGTTTGCGTGCAGGTTTGCGTAGGAGGTGCAATAAAGGAAATAAATCATCTTGGTGTCTGCAAACCTCATTTGAGGTCGATTAACATAAAAGTTAGCATATTTGTAAAACAGTTAGACAAACATACTGAAATTTAGTTTAATTACATGTTTTTATAAAATAATGGCTCTGAATTTTTTTATTGATTTTAAATGCAACATATCAACTATTTTTATATGTTACATTTGATGAATAAACAATGTGTTAAATGTACTCTTTAAATTTTATTTTTACCTATACATTTTGCTGTAAACAAAAACAATCTTGCACGTTGTGCTTTAATTAAATATGCTATTAAGTATAAATTTGAAGGAGATAAAAATATAGTTACAAGGTATAACATTTCAATATCAATATTTAAATTTTTTTTTAAGAAATAAAAATCTTTTTTTGATTATTTCAAAGAGCACTCACTTCCTGAAATGTAAGTATATACATTTTTAGAGACAATGTGTAGGCCTTTATATAGATATCCTTCCTACCCTGTTGATAAAAAGTAACGTTTTGCCTGTAGGGGTCGATTCGACCGAGTTTGGTAAATATTTATTCTAGGTCATAACAAAAATTTTTATATAGCTTTATTTTATATATTTTGTGTTTATTAATACAAACAACACATTTTATATTTTTTATAATCCCCCTTTATTTTTGCCGCCCCACTCCCCCCGTCCGTTTCAACCTCTTGTTTGTATGGGCGACGTTAAGGGTTTAAAAACTTGGGAAATAATAGAAATTTTACAAATATACTATGCTTCACTTACATTTTTCTTTATACTTTTTTTAAGACAAACACGATTTACAGTACACATTTACATGCTCTTGGAAAAGAAAACTTAAGCATGAAGCACACCTCGTTTGCGTTTTTCGATCTCTCTTTGGACCGCATTCTTTGCGTCTTCCTCGTTTCAGTGAACTGCTCTTTTCTGGTTTTTCACCTGCTGCAATTGCAGCTTTATTCTTTATTTTAACGGGAATATTTTTTTTCATCCTAACATTTCTGTAAGGTTTGGCCAGCTGATTATCAAGTTCCTTAAGAAAAAGCCGCCTTTTGCATAATTTGTTTTGATTGTAAGAAGGATTTACATGCATAAAAACAACAAATGCATTTATTGCAGCAAGGTTAATTATATTGTAGAATAAACACACAGGTCATCTCCTAGTTCCCCTTTTGCATGTATACATGACAGCTAATTTATCAGTAGTATCTACTCCACCTATAGTTTCATTATAACATACAAATATTTCTGGTTTCTTTTCTTTCTAGTGTGAAACTTTGGCCTCATGGTGCACAGTTGAAAGGAGGATTACCGATTTATTTATTTTCGGCACATATGAAACAAGAGTCATATCCGGTTGAAAACCAAATAATGAGGAAAATGTTTCTCTATTACGTGATTATTGAAATTCAGACGGAATAAATGGCTTGTTTTTTCTGAGGGTTCCAACGGTAGTTAATTTTTCTCCAAAAATTCTTTAGCAAGGTTATCATATGAAGAAATTATCAACTGTAATATTTCGAGTGGTACCCTCAATCGAATTTGCTAGGCGCAATACAACATTTCTTCCTTGATTTTTGTCTCTCTCACCATCAGAAGGCTTTCCAGTATAGGTTCCAGTAGTGCAAACATACGCTGTTTTAACATCAGACATCAACCACAATTTAATTCCGTATTTCCCTCTTGGGTTTCATGGTAAATTTTGTCGAAATGGACATTTACCACGGAAAGGCACAAGCTATTCGTCAATTGTTACATTTTCGTAAGGAACGAACATCTTTGGCAATTGTACAATAAATACGTCAAATATTGATCTTATTGCAGCTAGCTTATCTACACGACGTCGATTTGCTCTACTTTCTTTGTCATCAAATATAAGAAACTGTCTAATAATTTCAAAACGTTGCAGAGACATAGTTGCACGAAAAATGTCCCGACCATCTTGTTCACTCCATAACTCTTTCAGAGATTCTCCTGCTGACCTATGGACTCCTGCCAAAATTAGCAAACCTGTTAAAAAATGAATGAAAATAACTCAAAAATAAAAAAAATTAAGTGCGTTTCAAATCATGCAATTATTTACATTTTATTTGAATTTATAAATAATTTTTTGTGAAAAAAGTTTCAGATGTTTTACCTATATAAGCTTCAAGTTTCTGAGCAAAAATCAATGTGTAGGTTTTATTCTGTTCTGAACGCACTCTCTTCATTTCTCGGTTAGTTTCTTCTAGAATTAATTTCATCATGTCATTTGTCAAGAAAAGCTTCATTGCGACACTGGGTGTTCAGTTATTCGCTGAATTGCAAAACGTGTAGGACCAGTGGTTAATTTCATAATGTTATGTTGTCTGTAAAGTCAGAACAGAAGTCAGAAATTTTCAAATATAGTAAAATAAATAATAAAAAATAAAATAAAATAAATATCAAATAATAATAAATTGGAATTATGTGCTAGTACATACCGTTTTTTTATGTAGATGGAGGGAATTTACACCATTCGGTTTTTTTACGACTAACGAAGAAAGATGGTGACCGCACAGTTTCTTCTTCTTTATCAGAAATATCCGTTTTCTTATTATCCTCTTCGATGGATAAGTGATCAGATTCATTAGTTTCATTCAAATATTTATTACTTCCTTCATCAGATTGATCACTGAGCTCTTGCAAAAGCTTTCTGTATCCTCTTCGATGGATAAGTGATCAGATTCATCAGTTTCATTCAAATAATTATTACTTCCTTCATCAGATTGATCACTGAGCTTTTGCAAAAGCTTTCTGATCTCTTCTTCAGTAAGACCATGCTTACTAGGCGCTATATTGTAAAATAAAATGGCAAAACACGTCAAATAAGTTGAATGTGATAAGTGTATATCAGTATCGTAGCGCCATCTATTAATTATTATCCGAAATACAGACCATCGAAAGATAATAAATTTATTTTTATGCATTTCTGTAAATATTACTGAAATGGGTCGATTAGACCCATTCAGGTAAAATGTCACTTTTTTTTTGTTGTTAAAAAAAACAATTCTCCAAGTCTGAAAAAGTTATAAACTAAACAAATTTATCTATTTGAGGAATACTCAAAAAATAAGCTGTCTAATTAAAATCCATAGGAGCTATCATGAATTAAATTATGCAAATGTGTCGATTCGACCCATTCAGGGTAGGAAGGATATAGAACATCCATAGTTTATTTTATTTTATTAAAATGTGTAACAGAAAAAAATTTCATTTTTTTCTTTTAAAATGTGTTTGCTATAGTCTTAGAATTGATAATGGCTGAACAATGGGGCAGACCAAGAAAAAGAGGATTATCTCAACAAGAGATAAAAGTACTTATGGCTCTGCCAAGTGATTCTGAAGATGATATGTGTGAGGATGATAGTGATATTGACTTAGATTATGTTCCAGAAAGATGTTGTCAGAGAGATGGATTGGATATTGATATATTCTGTATGGAAAAGGAAACGGACATTCTCATACCTGAAAACACAACAGAGCTTATAAAAGATGTAAATGTTGGAGCATTAATATCTGCAGATGTGATTGAAACTGAAAGCTCATCAAAGATTATTCCAAATAAGATTTTAGTCTCACCTACAAATGCTAAATCTCATGAAAAAAATATGTCTATTTCAAGAGACATGCGGTGGAAAGCAAATAAAGATAATGATTATGCTGGAAATGTACCATGTTTTGAACCTCCAGACGAAACAATGCCCAGTGGAGAAACACCTATGGACTATTTTTATACACTCAAACCAGAGAGTTACTTTGAAGAAATAAGCTATCAAAGTAACTTATATACAACTCAAAGCGGGAGAGAAAATTTGAATCTATCAGTCCAAGAATTCAAAATATTTTTAGGAAGGAATTTGGTAATGACGTATATACGTTATGCTCGTGTCCGACAATATTGGTCCCCGGTTGGTGATTTGCGACTAGGAATTACTGCTGACTCTTATGTCACTGAACTGATTTGATATTATAAAGCACGTTCTCCATTTTAATGATAATACTAATGTCTCCTCAAACAATACAGATCGGTTGATAAAATTAAGACCTTTTCTTGACTTGTTGCATAAAACATTTCTTGAAGCGAGACAGCCCGAAGAATGTCATTCTGTTGATAAATGATGGTTCCTTTCAAAGGACAGTCTACATTAAAGCAATACATAAAATTTAAACGTAAACCAAAGGGTTTTAAAATTTGGTTTTGTTCTGGTGTATCAGGGTATGTTTACTGCTTTGAAATTTGCTCAAGGTGCTCAGTTTGGATGAAATCCACCGTCCACCACAACATATATATGTGTAACCGCTGTTTAGTAGATTTATGTCCAGAGTGTTTTGAGACATTCCATTGTAGCGTACTGGAAATATGGTCTTATTTTTTCCCGAGACCCCCACAAGGGCTTAAAACACAGCTGCGTGTTTTTCAAGGAGTGTGATGTTCGGTTCCGCCAGTTCGGAACACGTGGGGGGATTAAAAACCGTTTTCCTTACAGATGCAGCCACTAAAGCTGTCATCTTAATGTAGTAAAGTTCGGCGTATAAGAAGAACTGTCAGCCGATAATCTGCCGACCCCTCCACCCCATCTGAAAATCCGGACATTGGGGAGAGACGCGGTATAAAATCCGAGCGGGACAGACGTGTGTTTGCTAGGATCCTGTGTTGTTGGGCCGAGAATGGGCCATGGAGCGTGCATTTGTGAATCTGCACGTAAATTAAGTGATTATGTCGGAAGTGTTTAATGTTTAATTCTTTTTGTAAATAAATCTACTTGTTAAGTTTTTGTTTTAAAAATTTGGCTTCGCTTTTAATTAGAACTCTGTCTTTCTTTGGTATGGATCAATAGTTGTGAAATTTCTTCAGAATGCCTCAGAGAGAATAGCCTTACTACTTGTCGTGACGCCACACCATGAACAATAATGAATATTAAAAATTTTCTCATATAAATTTCATCATATGTGTCAAATTCTGTTTACTGCATATAAGCCTCATTTGAGGTTCCTTTCATAATTAATTAGTTAATCAAATTTTTATTTATATTCATAATTATTCTTGTTTATAAGCCTATTTTAAAACTATTTTAAGTGCTAAATATTTTTTTTGAACATTTAAAAATAATTCATGCATGAGAGGGTTAACTCCCTTGTTTTGACTAAATAATATAACGTCAAAACAAGGGAGTCTGGGCAAATTAATTATGCATAGGTGTCTTCTCTTAAATAAACATGAGGTTGCAAATGTAAAGGTCAGAAGAAAAATATATCTTTCGTTTACTCTCACACCATAACATTTATATTAATATGATGTTATGCTATGTTGTAAACTTACAACGTGTTAGTCCGATTTACGCATTTCTGCAGTAAGAAAGGTTTTACAAATGTGTGTAAAACTACAATATCTAAGATAAACATCTTGAATGATCTCTTCTCAGAAAAGTTGTCCACAAATAGTTATAAAAAACACTAGAACATAAGCCATTTGTTATGAAAATATGTCTTGTAAGCATTTCCTGTTAGATAAATAAATGTCAGTAACATTAATATTAGTATTCATAATTAAGCTGTAAGTAAATTTATATTAATAAACTTATAGTAAAAAACAACTCCAGACTGCGAATCTAAATATCACGTTCAGATGTACATAAGTTTAGCTGATTTTCTCAATATCCTGTATAACTCCGAATAAAGAGGACTTACAGGCAGTAATAGTAGCAATTAACTTCGCATATCTATTTGTTTTAAATCTTTCTCAAAGCGAAACATTTTGTTTAAAATGTTTAGATAAAAATAATAACATGACATCTTCGTAATCTATTAGATTTATTTTACGTATGTACTATTTAACGTATGTATGTTAATATTTTTTTTGTAATTTTGGATCTTACAGTGTAATTTTAAATAAAGGATCTCCAAGCACTTCAAGTATTGTTATATTAAGAATCTTACATTCTTTCACAAAAGCACATCAGAGTGATAAAATAAATATGTTAGTATTCTAGATCTACTAATATTTACTTAGTTGTAAAATTTTAAAGTTATTATATTATTTAACTTAGCATGTTTAAATTCAGAATCTAAAATTTAAACACAAATATATAAAATAAAAATCATATTCATGCCGGGAACGGTGGCATGTTCCTTGAGCTGTTGAACGCCTTGAGGTCGGGAGTTCTGTCCTGTGCATAATCATGTTGAACGACCGTCCATGCCAAGCGTGGTGTCGATATGGTGGAACTAGGGGAGCTCAGAACTACCAGGTCGTCTAGGGAGGGGGTGCACCGAACCAGGGAGGAAACGCAGCAGGCAAAAATCCCCGCACCGTGCAGTGGTGGGACCGCGATCGAGAGTGGGCGCACAGGCAGCCCGACCGAAACAGTCGCACACAGTTCTTTTGGTGGCCGTGGCGGCCTTGTGGTACAGCGCGCTGGTTTTCGTTGCTGAGGGTGCTCAGATCGAATCCTGGCGAAGCGCCACTAAAATGACTTCGTTTGTGTCGTCCCTTCATAGGGGGCAATGCTGGTCTGCCTATATGGCACCCCCATAATAAAATGGCCAGCAAAACTGCGGTGAATTATAGGTGAATGTCTTCGCGACAAGTGCCTCCGCGTTGAAAAAAAATGAATCATATTCACTGTTTCCTACAACCAGTATATATGTATATATATATATATATATATATATATATATATATATATATATATATATATATATATATATATGTATATATATATATACACTGTAAATGCTGGCCACTGTAAATGCAACACCCTGAAGGAAACATGCAAATAACATGAAATTTACAACATGCATTAGCGGAGGTGAGATATACAAATGATTAGAATTTCAGCGCAGACACACATCACGCGCGCCTATGGCGCCACTTCAAAGCGCTATTTAAGGCTTGGAGATTTCAACGATTTCAAGTTCGGCAATTGTGTTTTTCTTGTGGTTTCTTCAAAAAAACGATCAATTATGCCTCGTCGAAAACAGCGATCATCTTTTAATCAAGTATCCGAGTTCGACAGAGGAAGGATAGTGGCCTACCGAGATTGTGGATTATCATCAGGGAAATCGGTAGTCGTGTTGGACGAAACCAAACAACTGTAATGCGGATATGTGATCGTTGGATGCAGGAGGGTACGACGAACCGGCGTGTTCGATCGCATCCACCTCAGCGCACCACTTCACGTGATGACAGGCAAATTGTGCGCATGGCAGTGACGGATCGCTCAGTCACATCACGAACCATAGCACAGCATATGCAGTCTGTAACGCATCATCCAGTGTCTGCTCGTACCATTCGACGCCGTTTACAGCAGAGTGGTCTGTCCGCAAGACGTCCATTGCTTTATCTACCCTTGACGAAGAACCACAGATGTCGCCGCCGCCAATGGTGCTATGACAGAAGGATGTGGACGGTAAAATGGAATGAAATTGTCTTTACTGACGAGTCACGCTTCTGTCTGCAACACCACGATGGTCGCATTCGAGTCTGGAGACACCGTGAAGAGAGGATGCTGAACAGCTGCGTTATACACCGCCACACTGGTCCTGCACCGGGTATTATGGTATGGGGCGGTATTGGATATCACTCTCGCACACCTCTAGTACACATTGCCGGTTCTTTAAACAGCCAGCGCTACATCTCCCAGGTGTTGGAGCCAGTTGTCCTTCCTTACCTTCAGGGCTTGCCCACAGCCATATTTCAACAGGATAATGAGCGACCACACGTGGCACGCATTGTCCAACGGTTCTTCGTCAATCGCCAGATTGAATTGCTTCCTTGGCCGCCTCGGTCTCCGGATCTTTCGCCGATAGAAAACATGTGGTCCATGGTTGCTCTACGATTGACCCAGATTCCATCCCCAGCTGCCACAGCAGATCAACTTTGGCAACGTGTGGAAGCTGCTTGGTCTGCTGTACTTGGTCTGCCCAAGAACCCATCCAAAGTCTCTTTGAATCAATGCCGAGGCGTTGGGCAGCGGTGATCTCCAACAATGGCGGCTACTCTGGCTACTGATTTTGGCAGGAACCACACTTCATTGAAGTCTATAAATTTAATCATTTGATACTTGGTCAACATGTTATCTACAAAATAAATTTTGTTGTGATATCTGTTGTCTTTCTTGGTGTTGCAATTTGGGTGGTCAGCAGTGTATATATGTATATATATATATATATATATATATATATATATATATATATATATATATATATATATATTATTTACGTGAACCTAGTGGATAACAACTATAAAATTTCTAGTAAAAGTTTGGGAAATTCACAGTTAAGTTTATTTTATACGCATATTTTTCGAATGAAAATTTTATGGAGCTGTTATTTACAAAACTTTTATCGTTTTAGTTTCAAAACTGCCTGTTTCCTCGAAATTGAGACGAAAAATCGGAATATTTGAACCTGTAAGAGTAATCGGAGGCGTTTTTCTTTTTAAACATAAAGATTTAAAAAAAAGTAATACAGATAAGAGTAAAGGATATATGTTTCTACGAAATGCAATTCATCTTCGCTAATTGATTTTTGACAGAAACTAATCATAAAAAATGGTTTTCTATTACACGTGTTTACAGATAAGAAGAAATCGATGCATTTCCTTAATTGCCTCCACACTACTTCGAAATTTCAGCAATTTATTTTTAGTAAATGTTCTTATTGCGTAAGTTGTTTTATTTCTGAGATATCACATAACCGATAAATATCTAATGATCAGGATAATGGAAAAAAACTGCACGAAATCTCTGTAATTACACGTCAAAATTCATTAAATGGATTTTTGTGATCACAGACATGTTTTATCGAGATTCTTTATTATACGAGTATAACGAAGTTTTTCTGGATATAGAAGGAGATATAATTTCATTTTCTACTGACCAATAATTAAATTTAATTATTTTAAAATAGATTCAAATATACAGTTGTAATTTTAAACCTCAGATAAAATGAATTAAACCTACTATTTTACAATGATATTTATAATAAGAATAAAATGAAAATTTTAATTTCATGGTATATAAACATATCGCTCTAATTATATAATTAGAAAATTGCAAGAACTTAGTAGCTCAACACACTAATACACTGAAGTGCCACTGAATTAGGGATACCTACCTAGTAACGAGTTGGGCCTCCTCTGCCCTTGATAACGGCTGCCACACGACGAGGCATAGATTCAACAAGTTTCTGGAAACGTTCCACGGGAATGGCTTGCCAAATATTGGCTAAAGCTGTCCATAATTCAGTAAGGTTCTTTGGTGCTGTGTGATGGCCTTTAACGCCTTGTTCAAAAACATCCCAAAGATGCTCAATAGGATTTAAGTCTGGGCTTCTAGGGGGCCAATTCATGACAGAGAAGTCAGAGGAATCCTCATCCAACCAGCCAGTAGCCAACCAGAACTTGTGAGAGGTACAGTTGTCTTGCTGGAAAACTCCATTACCGTGCGGATAACAGAACAGCATAAACGGATGGAGGTGATCACCCAGCAACTCTACGTACCGAATTGCATTGAGAGAGTTTGGTACACGCACCAAAGATCCCAAACTGTGCCACGAAAAAACACCCCAGACCATGATTGAGCCACCATGCACTTGTACAGTTCCAGCCAGGCATGCAGGATCCATGGCTTCATGAGCCTGACGCCATATTCTCAGCCTCCCGTCGGCGTTAAGTAGTCGGAATCGAGACTCATCACTCCATGCTACTCGTTTCCAGTCCTCTACACTCCAGTCTCTGTGCTCTCTTGCCCAGGCAAGACGTGCAGCCCGATGGCGAGTATAGAGCAATGGTACTCTCGTAGGTCGACGGCTCCCGAAACCCATACGGTGAAGCGAGCGTTGCACAGTCCGTTTACTGACTGTACGACTGGCACCGTCATTAAACTGGGTGGTAATTTGAGCTAATGTTTGGCTTCGCTGGCTACGTACAATACGCCTGAGCCGTCTCTCACCTCGCACTGTCAAGGCTAATTGTCCTTTGCAGTTTGCCCGATCGCTAGTGTTTTTCCACCATCCATGTATTCTTGGTATACTCTTGACACTTTCGACCTTGAAAATCCTAGCTGTCTGTCGATTTCGGAATTTGAATGGCCCATGCGTCGCGCACCTACGATTTGTCCGCGATCGAAGGCATCTAAATCAAGCAGTTTACCCATACTGGCAATTCCAACAACTAATCCAAAACAACCATAGTTCGCGCTATATATGCAGTTACCAAAGTGCCCTGATTTGCGCATACATGATACGCAGCGCTACACAATTTGCATAGGCTTTGATATCCCTAATTCAGTGGCACTTCGGTGTATATTTGCATATTGGTTAACATGTCGACGACTTACTTAAGAGCTGAAAAACTTATTTTCGTTTTATGTGTTTTTTGCCCATAAGAGTAAAACCGTTTGACGCCAAAACCAAATAACGCATTTTTTTTTCATTTTAGCAACCATTTAAAAATATAATGTTGGCAACAGTTATCTTTAAGTATCTGTATCTTTATTTCTGTCATTAAATAATTTTTTAGAACCAAAACGAGTACGGAAATAAACGACACGCAAGTATTTTGGAGATCGGTTAACACACAGGCACTTAAATTAAATTATCTGCTGTTTATAGGGATGATACTATTCCTTCGGCTTTAAATATCCTACCTGGTGCTTTGCTCATAAATTTAGTACAATCCAGTAAACACTAATCAAAGCTATTATCATGTATTCCAAATGATTGAAATAAAAGTGCATTAAAACTTAGGAGCTTATTGACACTGTGAAAAATTTGTTATCTTTTGTATATATTCATATCAACCAGTGGATCAGTTTAAAAATATTATATCTTTCCCAACTAAAATACAGGATTAGGCAGAATGGACTCCCTTATTTCAAAGGGTAATAAAAAACGAAAGAAACAAATTGCAGGAATAAAAACTTTATATCTTCGGAAGGTACTAACAATCTAGTTTTCTTTCCACTAGGCTTTCAAAATAACGTTACTCAGGTGACGCCAGTCATTTGAAATGCACTGCCGACATAGTTCTCTAAAATTTTCCATCCCTCTGTAGGTCATCTCTTGAGGAATAATGGAATTACGGACCCGTTCCACATTTTTAGGTGTTCTAGCGTTCCGGGAACGACCACTTGGTTTTCTCAGTGATTCAGACCGCACCTGCTCTTCCTCTTGAAATCCATCGCAGGATTGTTTTTCGACGAGGAATGACTTAGAGCATAGTCAAGTGCATAGAGCCTGAAGCGCGTCGTAACTGCCCTCTGTGTAGCGATTACAGAATCGTTGTTTTTAAAGAGCGCCTCGATAATGAAACTGCGATGCTCACTGGACCAACTCATGGTAACTACTGACAACTAGAAAATCCACCAGAACTGTTACCGTCTCACCGCGCAGCCCCTAACCCCTACAACTCCCTTACTAGTGACCTACATTTTATGGACCTGCATTTTGCACTTAAGTCCATTTTGCACTTAAGGTGTATAAATAATTGTTAGCAATATGAACTAAGAATTACTTCAAAGGTCCATTAATTACTTGCCTTTCCGAAGTTTGACGTCATATTTTGCATTTCCATTTTAAGTTGATTGAAATTAAAGCGATTCAATTTATAACTAAGCCGAATCACTGACGCAAGTTTCTTTTGATTACGTCATGTTTAGCAAACTGCCGTACGTCATATAATTAAACATAAAAATCTCTAGTAGATGGCGTATTTCGTAGAAGTTACAACCCGATATTTGAATATCAGCTTTTGACACGTGTATATAAGCCGTGAACACATTCAGTAGTGAGTATCGGTGAGATAGTGGGTATTATCAGGTAGTATCAAGGACCTAGTATCAAGGATGTAGTAGCAATGATCGAGTATTATAAAGGATCTATTAACAAATATCAAGCTGCTCTGTCATCAATGCGTTTATCAAGAAGTTTGTGTCTGATCTGATAAGATAACAAGATGTTGTATCAAGCCTGCTGAGAGTGAGATATTTTTGTATTACTTCGATATTTAAATCCTTTTTGATAGTCCATCACAGTATGGGAAATAGACTGTTTTTTTAAGAAATTGATTCAATATGAAAACCCGGCGTATATTACCAAGTGTTACTAGTGAAAAATGAAGCATTGACATTGTTGTTTTTAACTAATTTTAACAAATTTTTCAAATGAATAAATACTTTTATGTTATTGTTAAAAGGCTTTTAGTCTATACATTATTTTGAGCATCTTTAATGGTTTTAACGTATACCTTTTTTTAACAAACATAGTATTTAATGCACAGTTTTTACTCTGCTATTTAAATATATATAATAGGAGAAATATAAGAATTGTTAACGTACATGTTTTGCATGTACGCTAACAATAATCAATGTATTATCGCTCACCAATATTCTGCAATTTAATTTATTTTAATAACGAGGTGGTAAAGGGGGATATTCTTGAGAGAGAATGATCCTTTACAACGAATCATGTATGAATACCGTTTAATAAACATAAAATACATGAAAGTGAGGAAAATACGTATAGTTTAGATTCCTGTGGGGTTGACCTTGGTTCCCTCGGTCGGACAACTGCCTCTTTGTCTACAATGCTCCGAGACATATTTGTGTACCACTGTTTCATGTATGAAAGATTTTGAATTTCAAGTAATATAGTTGCCTTTATTCAATGTGCTAATTTTTGATGAGTGTTTTTATCTTAGGGCAACATATGGTACTGAACTGAACTATAGTTAATCCAAATTCACATTTCACTTTTTTCTAATTACTTTATTTACCAGTTTTTGTTGAGAGCTTTCATGTTGTTCTATCACTACAACGCCCTGAGAGTTTAATGACACTACTGGCCATTAAAATTGCAACAGCATGAAGGAGGGATGATACAAATGTCACATTCGCATGAAAGAAAGAAGATGCTGGGATATGCAATTGATTAGAATTTAAGTGCAATCGAAAGACACAGGTAGTAGAAACGGCATCTCAAACATTGCATAAAAGGAAAGTTAAGCAGCGGGTTGCGCATTCAGAAATCGGAATTGAATGTTGGTTGTTTATGAGAAGATCGTGTTATTCCTCTTGTAAGGAGAAAAGGCTAACAGCACGTGTCGGAATTCAACAGCTGAAGGATCGTGGGCCACAGAGAATGCGGTTTATCGTTCTGCGATTTTGATACTCGCATTAGTCGGAATTCAACGACTGTCCTGCAAATATGGAATCGATGGGTTCCGAAGGGTCACACTGATCTCCATGCAGAATCTCAACGGCCTCCCGCCAATAACGGTCGAGATGACAAACATGTTGTCAGGTCGGGCTTGCAGAATCGAACAGAAACATCACGGTCTTTGAGTCAGGAAACGGGCTTGTTTGCAGCACAACAAGTACTCGTACAGCCAGTGCGACGACGTCTGGAGCAGCACGGACTGTCTGCACAGCGACCATTATTGCGGCTTTCCTTCCTACTGCAGCATAGAGACGCGCGGCGACAGTAGTGCGCTTAACGACAAAACTGGATACAGGAGTGGCACCCCGTCATCTTTTCAGAAGAGTCTCGGTTCTGCGTGCAGCATCATGATGGTATTATCGTTGTATTGAGGCACCGAGGAGAACACACGTGGCCTGCTTGCATTCGATATCGTCATAAGGGCCGTGCACCTGGTGTGATGGTATGGACAGCCATTGGGTACACGACACGAACACCTCTTCATTGCGTCATCTGTAATCTGAACAGCCAGCGCTACATTTCTCAGATCTTAAGGCCGTTGGCTGCGCCCTATCTTCAAGGCTTCAAAGAAGTCATTAATCAACAAATGACGCAAGACCGCATGTTGCTCGTTGTGTCCCGACCTACCTCGACACAGAGGGTGTTCGGCTGTTTCCCTGGCTATCACGTTCTCCGGATCTCTCACCCACTGCAAAAATCTGGCCAAGGATTGCTGAGAGACTGGGCTTCCACCGCTCTCCAGCCACTATGATTGATGAAGTGTGACATAGACTTGAAGCAGCAAGGAATGACTTGCCCGTATCTGTCATCCAAGCCCAGTTCGACTCGATGTCTAACCGGGTTAGAGCCGTTTTGAATGTCAGAGCCGGCAGCTGTGTGCCCTAATTTCGGAACCTGTATACCCCAAAATTGCTTACAAATTTCATTATGTTTTCTTCCTACTATGCTGTATACGTAAAATAAGTAAAATTTTATTATTTGCTTTCCTTCTTGGTGTTACAATTTTAATTTCCAGCACAGATATAATGCAGTTAACTATAATTGAACTAGTAAGGTCTAAGGAAAATTTAATTGATATATTTCATTAAATTTTATCCAGTTTAGACATTAAATACAATTATAACTCAAACGTTTGACTGCACTGATATATATATTGCTTACGAAAAAGTCGTTTATAGCCCTATGACAGGTTATGTAAAATTGTCCAATTTGTTAAAATCAGGGTGTGATTAATTTACGGAAGTGATTTCATTATGAGGATACATAGAAGTACTCCGAATATTTTCGGTGTAAAGCTGCAAACTACTAAATGAATATTTCATAGCGTATATTTAAAGTCATGCAAAATTCTTAATAAAGGCCCATGAAATTATTTCATTAATATTCTTAAATAAATGAAGATACTTTCACACATTAATCCCCTGCGGAATGCAACTTTGAAAATTATATATTTTGATTTATTTCATGTAGTTTTAATTAAAAAAGCTCATTACTTTAATTAGAGCAGTTTCCCATAACTTTTCTCAAAGCTTTACAAAAAATATTGTTCGTTTGTTGACAATTTCATCAATGAGTTAGTAAAATATCAAAAAAAAAAGATAATATTGCAATATCATATTACATAATTTTAAAGCACAAATTATGAAAACATAATCTCAGTGCATTTCAGAGCTAGAGAAGTTGTGCCTCTGGCAATATGGAGAGAGATAGCATAATAAAACCGAGTTTAGGTATTTGCTGCATAGTTTAACGTCTGGGTGTTTACGTTATTATCTGTGTTTTTATCAGTTGTACTCTTTAGGTAGAAATTTCGTTTGATCATTAGTCGGCTTCAGCGTAGTCGAAAGCGTGCGAATTGTGGTTTTAAAGAGGAGGACTAATCTCCATTTTAAATCTTTTGAATCGTTTAACATCTCTCCAAAGGAGTGTTTCTGTTGTGTTTAGAGACATAATATCAGATTTCCATTTTCTGTTATAGTCAGTTGTTAAATGGTTTTCAGGTCTTGTCGAGTTTTGTTCGTCGTTTTGTTTCGTCGAGTTCCATTTTGCTGCCATGCTTTTTTCCTTGTGTTTGTATTGCAAACCGAAACTATCGTAGTAGAGTTAAATATATGTAAAAATAGTATTTAATTTTCTATAGTTTTAAAAGTAATGTTAAAAGAAATGTCTGAATTAAAACCTAAATTGATGTCACTAATTTCTGAAGTAGTAAAGTTGTAAATGTCACATATGTTTTTCAAATCTAGAAATATTTACAGTGGGTGTAGACAATCTGATTAAAAAGATTTTGCTATTCTAAGTGATGGTATATATAAGGAGCAGTGGATGATATTAATTTTTAGCAACAAACAATAATATAGTTATTATTTTGCGTTTAAAAGGAACAATGAAAGTCGATTGAAATTTTAAGTAAGATGTTTGGATTGGATGTTACAGAAAGTAAAAAAAAATAAGCGACACTACTATTTATTATAACATTGCAATCTAAAATCGATAAGGTTTTCTGATCAGTGATATAAAATGAAATGACAAATTATTGGACTGGAGATAAAGAAGTATCGTAATCCTTGGTTTTTTTATCATACAGAAAATATATTTGAAGATTTCTTGTATAGTGTTCGTTCTGGTGATATAAGAAGTTTGTTTTTAAAATAAAGTTTTTTTGGTATTTAAGGCTATCAAATATATTTTTTATGGGTACAGTGGACTTGCGTAACGCATTGCTATGTACATGAGTCTTGCTAAGTTAAAAAAATACTTTTAGTTCGATTATTAAGAGTTATAAACGCATGCTTAATGAAAAGTTCTCATGCTTTAACTCGGATCCCGGTTAACACACTTAAAACTTCAATAGCTTTGCACATTTTAATATGCTTTTTCGGAATTTTAAGAAGTTCATGTACTTTAAATCCGTGAAAAATTACATACGCAATTCCAATATTCCTATTCATTTGAAATTAATATTTATTCCACATTAAATAAATGTTTCTGAAAGAAATTTTAATACAGATGTTATTTGAAAAAAGTTCTACAACTAGTTTAATGTTTTTTTGGGTGCATTGGATAGAAAAAAAAAGTTATTTATAATTTAAAAAAAAAGTTTTTATAAACAAGTTTATTTCATTAATTCGCTTCATTCAAATTAGACGATGCTGCAAAAAGTAACAGCAAATTGGATATTATTAGATATATAACCCAAATTGAGTCGAAAATGACATGTCATTTTCTACGTAGTCATGTTCTCTCTCCCTTCTAATACACTTCTATCACCTATGTACTAGTTAATTCCACCGGGAAAACATCTTTTTAGTTGCTTTCAACCATAATCGCATCACTTTTTGGCCTCACCCGGCCGTTGAGTTGCTCCTCACGGATTGATGTTCGCCCAATTTTTAGCTTATCTACCCACTTAGAAGCCCATATCTAGCCTATGCAGGCATCTCCATACTGTTGCAGCATCCTTCTGTGAATTACACGTTTCACGTTCTCCGACCACAAAAGTCTGATGTCTACTCGCAGCTCCTCTGCGGAGTAGACTGCTAAGGCCATGCCACATATTAAAAGCCCTTCTTCCGATTAAGAACTCCGTGACATTTAGTATGCAGTGTCAACATCTTCAGTAAAAATGAGTGTACCGTTTGCAAGAGTTTGAAATCTCTGTGGTTTTTATTTCAAGAACTGCAGAAAAGCTTACTTTTTGAGCCACCCTTGTATATAACCCTCTGACGACCGAAGGCTCATTTTGCAGTTTATCCGAAAAGACGGTTCCGGCCGAGAACGAGACGCTTCTTTCTCTTCCTCCACAGAACATCCTGACTATTGTACTGAAATTTGTCACGGTAGGGTTCGAAGAGTCCCCACTATCATCATCAGGTCATAAGGTACGCCGAGATCGGTTCTAGACAATAAAAGAAGATTGAACTGTTGTGATGATAATTAATAGTTTTGGAAGTGATTAAAGTTAATATTAATATCGGGTATTCAGATAATTAAATTAGTAAAGTAAGTAAGTAAGTAAGTAAATTTTAGTAACGATTGTGCTTTGTTTTAATAAATTTATTAAGCCTCTGCTAAATATGTCTGAGGGTTTAAACTTGTGATGATCAAATATTAATTGATTTGATTAATGTCATCGCATTTGGAGAAGTGTGCGCAAGTTTCTCTAAATGTTTTGACATTGAGAAGAATTAAGTTTGAAATAGATCATCACAGGATTATACCTTATTGTTAAAAATATGGATAAATTAATAATCCTTATTTATAAACCTTGTGAATGGCTGGTATAATTTTTTTGGCTGGCGGTTTGTAATTTAAATGGTAAAAGTTTTAGAAATATTCTTTGTTTTCCTTCTTTCCTTAAAAATGAACCTTTGCCTAGCAACAGCTTTCATAGCCTCCCCCACTATCGGTAACCCGATACGTCCGCTACGCGCCCTTTTTCGAAAGGGGAAGGCATCTCAGAAGAGGAGATGCAAGGCGCGCAAGGATACATCGCCGGGTGGATGACCAGGACGCCGTGAAATTAAAATAATCAAGAAGAACGAGATGAGGGGTGGGAAAAAGAAATTGTATAAAGAATTGCAGAGTGCAAGAGTGCTACCTGTGGCCTTTCCCCCTCATTTCGGCCATGAGAATTCAAGGAGCGCCAAGGAACTACTTGGAATGGGTTATGGTTTTGCGGACTGATGGAAGTGGTGACAAGGTGCTGACTCGGGAGGCGGGAGTTTGAAAACATGGGAGATTGGAGGATCCTGAACGGAGAGCGGAGGCGTAAAAGACCGAGGGATCGGGGGCTGAGGCTCTGGCCTCGGGACGACGCTAAGATCCCGACGATTGATGTGATGGCGACGGGTGAAATTATTTTCCTTTCCTTTACTCTCTTTAAATACTATCCCTAATTTCTCTACAATTTTTAAAGCTGCAGCAGAATCATTAAGATTAAATTTAAATGTAAAATTAAATTTATGATGAGCAATTGCATATAGAATAATTTAGTTTTTTTTTATTCGCCAGCCACTTCACTTATTTGCATTGTTTTTATTGATAATTATTTGTATTATGGAGAGTAGAACTCATTTAAACGAAATTGTATTTTATTCAATTGAATTTGGTTGTCAGAATAATGTTGGGAAGATCTGGGGATTATGGGTTTGTTTGTTGTAATGCCAGGGAAATTGTTAAATAAATTTGTTATTGTTAGTTTGTAAAGTGGTGTCATGTCGGTCCTTGCCTTTTTAGTAAATTTTCTGATGTTCAGCTTTAGGTTTTATTTTTATTTCAGCAGATATGAAGCTTTTTCTTTTAGGTGAAATAATTTTATTTTTTAGGTGTACTCCAATGATAGAGAGGTAAATTTTATTAGATTTAATTTCATTTTTCTTTTGGCTCATTAATCACCACAGTGAAGCATTCAGTTCGAACCAGTGTTAATTATAATATTAATTATTATGGGTTATTGCATTAAAATAAACACAACGCAACTTTACCATCTAACTTAAAATGTACTAACCACTAATGGCTAAATGGCAAATATTGTACGTAAATTTAACTGAAACCTACCTTAATTAGTAAGATTTATTCCTACCTTCAATTAATAAGTAAATAATATAAAGATTTAAATAAACCTCCATGTAACAAAATACGTTGCCACAGAACAGATAAGTGAACGACTCTACGGTGACGTTGAACTGTTAGTATAATGACCACCCACGGGGACTATGGAGACAAACTAGGAGAATTTCGGCCGGACGTCTAGACTTCTGGATGTTCAGCCGGCTAGGCCGGTTCGGTCATACAGTAAATACAGTAAATATTTATACTAAATTCTTAGTTTGAATCAAGAATATGAAGAGTATCATAAAAGTAGAAAATTCTGAAAAAAATTCTATAAATAGAAAAAAAACAAAAAAAAATTAATAGGAACTGAACTTTAATCAATTTCATTATTTGATATTTTTAAATATTCTAATTTTAATAGCTGAAAATGTATTCAATATGTCATCCCCAATTTTAAACATTTTATTTGAGCAGATTTCATGTTACAGAACATTATTTCAAAATAATCTCTTAAAAATTAAAATAGTTTAAAAATAGTAAAATGTAATATGAATAAATGATTTTTAAGTCTACCTTTCGAAACAGTATATTTAGTTTTTCCCTACCATAATTTCAGTTAGGTTCTCTTTTCATGTACGGTACGAGCCTTTTACGAATCTTTTTCCCTTTTATTAACTTGTATTGTTTTTTCTTGGATACTGCTTCATATCAAAAGGTGCATCGATGCTTTATAAAAGAGAAATAAGAATGCAATAAATGCTATTTCAATAAATTCTGCCGAAGGAAAACAATTTTATTTTTATTTTTCATTGAGACTACGCGACTTTGTGAAGACCAGTGCTTTGATTCCAAATAGAAAATAGATAAACAATCAAGACATTTGAAATGTTACAAGTTGCTTGAATACGGTTGCTATGTTGTATACAACTTATTCTTTACCGTTGAATTTACGTTTATATACACAGCACGCATTACCCTTTAAATGCAAAATGCCTTTTCAGCTAACAGTTTAATTAAAATCAAAACAATTAAATGAAACAACTACATTAACTTACAAACATTACGAAATACAACACTTAATTAAAGCTGGACCATTGTGTTATAGCTGAGAGATACATTAGTGTATTTATGCATCATTAGCTAATTCTGAAAGCTTGGTGAAACACGACAAAAAAAATACATAAAAACTGAGACCACAGTTATCAAATATTTAAGTTTCTTTGTCTTAATGAAGTGCATATACTTCATCTCGGATAATTATCTTTTTAAGTTTTTTATAAAATGCGCTCTAACATAAAATTTGAGTCTAGCGGAAATGAAAATTTTAATGCTTACATTTGAAGCGAAACACGACAAACTCTTCTAAGGGAACTGCGAGCAAACACACATTTAATTAACGGCCCTGCGTAATTATGAGACAGCAGAGCCAGTTGACTAATTTATTAGGTTTCCTTATACTGAACATTAACTAACAAGATTTCGTTATGTGGGATAGGGTTTTAATTAAAAAAAGAATACTAAGCATTCTCTTAATTATGATGTAGAGGATTTAAGCTTCGCTCAGACCTTGAAGTATACGATGTAAGGGCATTTGTATCATAAATGCACTTTCTAAATTTATCTGTTGATTTAAATTCAAAGCACTTGCAATTTACATCTTAATAGTTATATCTGAAATTATTCTATTCATACTATGCAATATATGTGAAGAAATTTCCATTTATATAACGCATGCAATGAATTAAGAATTTAATAAGAGTTTCACTGAATAAAATTTATTCTATACAGCTGAAAAGTTCTATTAAAGTTTATCCTATGCTAAAATATAGATGTGTATGAAAGTAACTAAAGTGTATGTGAATGTTTATTTTATTACCCAGTAAAATTTCTAAATGACGACTTTTTAAAGAAAAACTCATATTTTTATTACTATATCCTTATATTTAGTATAATCAGGACTCCAATATAGTATAGTGTTTAGGGTCGTGAGCTTCCCGACTTGGATTCAAATTCCGAATAAGGCTTGGTCGTTATTGTGTTGTCCCCTCATAGGGAGCAATGCTGCCTCACCTAAATGGTGTCCAATAATAAAGCAGTCAGCAAGAACTTGCGGTGAATAACAAAATTCGAATGAAGTGCCTCCGCATTAGTAAAAAAATTATAAACATGCGATGTAATACCACATAAGAATATGAAGTCTATTATGTTTCGAAAAATTGTCGCCGTGAAATTTTAAGATACGGAAAACGCAACGTCTCATCTCGTCGAGCAGCGTACAGTGCAAAGTTAAGCATCATGCAAAGTTTCCTCGTGTTGGCAACAATGAAAAAGATAAAAATGAAGATGCCGACAACTCTCTGAACTAAGGAAGAATCTGTGGCAAAAGTTTTTAAACGTGGAGGACGATTCTGTTTACATTGGTGAACAGCTGTTCAATTTATGTTTGCGTTTAGCATTCAGCAACGGAGGTGAGGGGTGAAATGCGTTGCTCAATAAAAGAAAGCAAATAGTTGAAAAAGTTCCTATTTTCCAAACGAGAGTAATATCAGCCAATGAAAAATGGGTTCACCATTTTTACTCCTTGGCAAAGTTTGTGACAAGTATCTGGAAGCACAGTGACTGTCCATCTGACATTATATGGGGTATGCAGGGTTCATTGTAGCATCTACAAAATGCCTCCTTCATATGATTTGAAAAGTTGACTGGACGATATGACTTACTGCATTTCATCTGAGGGAAGATATTTTGAAAATAATGACATACTTTTTGCTTTTCTATTTCTTTATTTTTTGCGGTTTTATTCTGAGATTTTGTAAAACCACCTTTGAAGATATTGGTAACAAATTTTACATGTTTTAAATAATCATCTACGGTACAGATCAGTAGGTTTTAGTGAAAAATACAATTTTTGTTTACGATTGAAAATTAATAAACATACAAAACACTTTCAGACTGAGAAAATGAGAACAAAGTATAATTTCCTACTCTCTTTAAAGGCTAACACGTGGTGCTTGGTGTCACAATTTTTGTTATCTTAGCAATTTATCTAGCAAAATCAGAAGGTTATTTTATTCGATAAAATGTTGCAAAAACAAATATGTCTACAATATTCTGAGTTAAATTATTAATTAATATATCTCCCTTGGGGTAAAAGGATAAACGCTTCAAATTAAAGGAATATATTTAGTTTCTCATAATACTTTACGAATAACAATAGTTTTACACGTGTCAGTTTTAAAGTAAATATTTGCTCTAAACCAACTAAAATCTGCTTTTAGATTTAATAAATATGCCCAGACGTGCAAAATAAGTTATTCACTAGATGGTAAACGGGGTGTAAATTGAACTGATTATAAATTAATTATCATTTCTTATGAACTCTGATCGTAATTGCTGATAATCCTAGACACTTATGAAAACTTCCAGTAGAAGTAAATTTACTTAAAAGATCGTCATTGTAGCTTTAAGTTCTTTTCATGTGTCATTGAAAAAAAAATTCCCCTTTACACACAAAGCTTACTTTATTGCTTTGCCAATTTTTATCTTTTTTTTCAGAGGAAATGCAAATTATATGAACAGTGTGCGGACTTTTTTATTAAAAGTTCAGATATCCTTAACGAAAACATTTGACCCATGCCATATGGTTCGTATTTCAATGTTCGCATTACTGTAATTGTTCTTGTTAAAAATGTATCAATCACTAATGTGGAAGAGTAAAACATCGTAGAGATAATACTGAATGTAGAATTTTAACTTGAACGAGTTTCTGAAATAATTTATATATATATATATATATATATATATATATATATATATATATATACTCATGGACAAAAAAATTAGCGCACCAAGAAGGAGTCGTCAAAATGAAACGAAATTTTACATACGTAATGACTACTTTGATATAAGTAAATGATAAGAAAATCAAAGAAAAAGGATAATTTATTTCAGAGAAAAAGGCAAAAGAACGGAGGAGTTAATACTCCGTTGGACCCCCTCTAGCGCGAATGCACGATGAGATACGATCGGGCATTGAGTCATACAAGTTCTGTATGATGTCTTGAGACATTTCGTTCCATATTTGCTGTAACCTTGTCTCTAGTTCGTTCAATCTCGTGGGATGCCCAACTCGTCGTCCCAAATGATCCCAGATATGCTCGATTGGAGACAAATCTGGGGATCGGGCAGGCCAAGGAAGGGTAGTAACAGTGCGGTGACAGTCTTGTGACACCCTTGCCGTATGAGGCCGAGCATTGTCTTGTTGAAAAATGGCTCCTGGGAGCCGTTGCATGAGTGCCAACACATGTGGTTGCAGGATTTCATGAACATACCGCTGGGCTGTCATGGTGCCACGGAACAATATTAGGGGTGACCGTGTATTGTAGGCAATGGCACCCCATACCATCACACCAACTGTGGGAGGGATGTGTCGCTGTACAGCAAAGACAGGATTGAAGCGTTCACCACGGGCTCTCCACACACGAACACGATTGTCATCACTGCCGAGATTGAATCTGGATTCGTCGCTAAAGACGACCTGGTTCCATTCCGCTGCAGTCCAGTTTCCTAGTGCGCGGCAAAACTCCAAACGGAGGCGTCGATGGGTGGGCGTCAAGGGCAGCACACGTAATGGCCGCCGCGATACCAACTGTCCTTCAGCCAGGCGCCTTCGTATGGTTCGAGAAGACACAGAGGCCCCTAGTGAAGGTACTACCTGTGCCTGGATGGCGGCCGATGAAGCAGTTGGCTGTACGCGTGCATTTTTTACGATGTGGCGGTCTTCTCGACGACTGGTCTGTCGAGGGCGTCCTGAGCCTGGTCTCCATGTACATGACATCTCTCGGGTCCACTGGTCCCAACACCTCCTCACAACACAATCAGAGCGGCCTAATTGACGAGCTACTCGCCTAGCTGACCACCCAGCTTCCATCATCCCGACGATTCTCCCCCTCTCAAACTGCGACAACTGCTTATATTGTCTTCGAACACGGCGTAATGGCATGTCTATCTCAGCTCTTCCTTTGTAAATGATTCAGCACACTCAAACAAGCTTTGGTTACCTGTTTTATACTCCACAGAGTACGATGTTCAACGCCCTCTACCTGCTATACGTAATGCGCAATCACGCTGTATTTCTAATCATTTGCATATTTCCCCGACGTGTACCTTCATTGCAAGTGTCGTTACGATCCCGCAATTATTTCTTGGTGCGCTAATCTTTATGTCCATGAGTGTGTATATATATATATATATATATATATATATATATATATATATATATATATATATATATATATATATATATATATATATATATATATATATATATATATATAGGTTTTAAACTGTGCCCCTATCAATGATATTTTTTTAAATCCTTTCATCCCCAAATAACGATATCCCAAAACCACGACAGAATTTGAAAATTTTTCAAATATATTAAATATCAAGTAACATTTACCTTATGATAACTTGAGCTGTTTAATTTTATTTTTCTAGAGATCACACGGTACCCTACGAAACAGTAGAAATTTGTTTTTCACACTTCAAGGTCGTCATCCAGATTTAAATTTTACGATATTATGTCTAATATTTCAATATTATGCCTAAATGCTTTGAGAAATACTAAACTGTGTTAATGTACTTGTTCCATCTCCGAAACTCATAATTAAAATGTAAAAAATGAAATGAAATAATTGTCATATGTAGAATTGGTGTTCTCATTTATTATTAGATATAGAGATGTTTTATTTACGTCCTCAGTAATGGTTGCTACCCATTAGAAAGCCAATGGCTGCTAATTTCCTCTTTCCAAATGAACAAAAGATATCATTAGGGTAAAAGTGTAATTTTTTAGAACAATGAGATTATTTATAAAGCAGCATTTGTCATATTATTTTGCTTTCTTTCTCTATCTTAGATAAATCATTTCTTTTGGGGTTACTGCTCAAAGAGAAAGGGGTTATTCCACGAAAAAATTATTTTTATAGGGATGAGAAAAACAATGAATCTAGGGATTTATTTTGTTTAAAACATCTTAATTGCTAAATGGTTAGAAGGAGAAAATATTTTATATTACTACAAATTTTTACTCTCTTTTTAAGTCCATACTTTTATTTCAACCTATTCCAACTTTAAAAAATTTTTTTCATGTTTTTCGAAAATTAAATGAACATAATGAAAATGAAAACTGAAGAATGTTTGTCTTACGGTAAAGGAGATCAGTAATGTAATTAATAAGGATTTTCGCTTCCCTTATCCTTCTGAAGTAAAGCTGAAAGTTTAGACGTAAAATACAAGTTCATTCTTTCTTAAGATGGGTGGAGTATTATGGAATCTCGGTAGAAAAGAGTCCGATTTCATCTACGAAAAAGCTATCCGAAATAGTTAAACCCTTTTTTACTGAAAGAAGTGAAAAAAAGTAAAAATTGGCAAAGCAATAAAAGTAAGCTTTTTGTGAAAAGGGGAGGTTATTTTTCCAATGACACATGAAAAGAACTTAAAGCTACAATGACGATCTTTTAAGCAAATTTACTTCTGCTGGAGTTATTCATAACTGCTCTACGGAAGGCTTATCAGCAGCACTTACGACATTTATCAAATTAACACAGATCAAAAGATTGAATGTAAAGTGTAGTACACACAAAAATTTAACTAGCATAACAATAGTAATAAATAGTTAAAAATGGGAGGTTAACATTAGCGCTAGATGTTCTTATCTCTACACAGAACGTAAGTCAGAAAATAAAATAAATTACAACTGAATACTTGGTACTTCATTAATATTGGTGCTATACATTTCCCGAATTTCATGCTTATATAAGCTTATAGGTTGGATTATAAAGTAAAGAGCTTTCAAATTATACTCCTCATAAAGTTAAATCGCTTATACACGGATCTTAATATACGAAGGATGGAACTTTAATAGTGACAACACTGTTGTAGACCCCTCATGCAGCAGAACCCATGAAAGAAGCTTATACCACATGTACGTCATATACCTGCCTTACGTATGAGCCATACCAGTACCTACCAGAGCGGATGATCTATCTCCACAAACATCACACGCCTCACAGTGACAAGATAAACATAGCCATGTTTTAGTTACCGGCCTATTGTACGAAATAATTTGCTTCATCGTACTGATAGAAGGAAAATGTTTGTGCACGCACTGTGGCTGACGTGTTTGCTCTTTGGGGCTGGGAAGTGATCTACCGTCCCCCATATTCCACGGACATGTCTCTGTAACTTTGATCTCATCACCAAGATGAAGGAACCGCTCCGTGGACACCAGACATTTTGCAGGCTGTACATCGCTCCATTCGTAGCAACAGATCAGGTGCTGCCAACGACATCCTGCAGCTTCCAGGACGTTAGCAACGGGTGCTAAAAAATGCAAGTAACTTCATTAAAGGGCTATAAAAGTTTCAATCCTTTATATCTTCTGTTTAACTTGTACATACCTAGTTGCCACTATTAAAGTTCCATCCTATGTAATACAATATTTTTTTTTCACAGAATACCAGGATAGTAATGACATCAAACAAAATATATTAGAGTGGGTGTCCCAAATATCGCCCATGTGCCTAATATCGTCTACTCGTGTTTCTAAAGTATGATTCGCGCTATGTATGAGAACAGGCAGTAACTTCTTAGTTCTGGGTTTGTACTAACAGCAGAGATAGCGACAAATCTCTTATAACTGACAACAGAATATATATTGCGTCTGAAGTTGTTTTGGCTGTTAACTTCGTAAACTTTGGCCCCAAAGAATCAAAATCCAGTGAATGACCTGGTAAGTGCATCCAAATTCTAATTTTGCTTATACTATTTGAAAGTGCATTAAACAGAGACTTTGCTAGCAACACTTTTAAACACGTTCTCCTAATTTCGCCTGGTAGGTGGTAAGAGGAACAGACGTAGTCGATATAAGGAACCGCTTTGGAGTTCACTGGAAATTTCAATTTTTCACATTTAGCTACATAGCTTAACCTGGCACTGGTTTTGGAGCTGGTTGATCTCAGGATACCAAAGGAAATAGTTCTTAAGGATGTTCTTTGATTTTCCAGCCTAAACAGAAACTAAAAAGTGGGTGAAATGTATAAAAAAAATTAAAGTAGGCGACATTTAGCACACCTACCATATATATATATATATATATATATATATATGTCAGGCCTCTGACGCAGCTGCAGATAAAATTAATATAAGTCCACTGTGCTTGAGAAATGTATAAAATAAAGGGGATTATAGGAATTCCATGTCGTGCCGAGGCGTTTATTCAAATATTATTTATCCAGTCCGATCCGCCAAATTCGATTCAACCCCCTCCAGCCGGAAAACGCGCGTCCTGACTCTATGAAAGATCTCCCTAAACTGCGTAATTTCTTTCTCTTGCACGTTATAAAGCAGCATGGGTCATCATCTAGAGCCCCTCGAACATTGGACGATTGCGTCATCACATGATATCATAGTCAGACATTGCCCGCCTGTATTTTGTTGACAAAATCCTGAGCGTGTGGGAGCAATTCGGTGACCCTGAACTCTCCGCTGAGAAAAACAATCTACTTCCTTAATTGGAAAACAAACTAGGACTTTAATAGTAAATTACCGTTTAACGCTTATTACTGTAATTAAATATATCTCATACTTCTAGCATCACATATCCCCCCCTCCCCAAATGAGGCTCGGATGTAGGAATGGCCAGTTCCCACAGGCGAAACCCCAAAAATGATCTCTAAAATTTAAACTTAAAATTTTATTTAATTTAAAGAAATTTCCTCCCCTTAATAAAAATACTCCCTACTCACATTTGGCTGGACCGGATTGGGGTATAGTTACAAAATACACAAGTCTCCATTTGAGACAAAAATCAAAAGGAGAACAAAACTATTAAACAACACTAATTATTTAAAAACATCAAAATATTCATTATGAGAAAAAACACAAACAGAACATCGAAATATATAATTTACCTCAAAATCACGAAAGAAAACACAAGAAATATTATCGGTACGACAATCACTAGATAAAAATATAAAATATGACTTATTAAAATATCACTGAAAAAGAAAAATTAAAACTTGGCTAGATGAAAATCACAAAATTGGCGCACCTTTTCTTTACAACGCTTTATGTCTCTGCCGTAATATGATTGCAGGTGAGGATGAGTTCATAGTGACAAAAACAAACTTTTCTTCCAAGCCTGGTATTACAAAAGTCCTCGAATTTACATTCGTCCATTACCTCAAAAATGTTTTTAACTATATCAAATTAAAAGTTCAGTTAAAGAATAAAACTGTTGTCTGATTAAACAAATACAATAACTGTGCACAGATAAAAGAAACAAGTGAAATAGTACTATTTCCTTACACTCGTTGTACCATGGTTTTCATACTCCTCATTTGGCTCGTGATGCTCTGTAAAGACTCATAACACATTAATAAAGACATAACACATTAATAAATTCTCAAAATAAATTTAAAGTGAGTACTCTCTATGATAGTTTTCATGGAAAATTATTATCATATTGATTCTCAATTATTACATCAAATTCTTCACTAAAATAAAATTCCAAAATTGTTTCTGTATTTCTTAAACAGTCCTTGTTGGTTCAAAATATCACATACAATACTCAAAAGTTTTCTTCACAATAATACTTATAGATCACAACTCAATTTATACATGAAGACATATTCATAATGAGAAATTTCACTATGTAAATTCAAAGTATTTATGGTATGGCAGTTTGTTGTACCATTGCATCAATTTGTTCAACAGTTGATATCAAAGGTGTGTTTATATTTGTGTATGTTTACGTAGATTATTTGCACAAAGATGCTAAGCCAGGGTCAGAGGATTGCAGATTCACATGGGTTCCCACAATCTTAACCACAACAAATTGCATTGGTAATACAAAACATTGTAAAAATGGTAGCAAACATTTCAAAATAATCAAAAAATTAAGTCTTTATAAAATTCTTTCATTAGTTACTAGATATGAATTCAAAACACACAATTGTTAAAACCCAATAAATTCAATACAAATCATATTCTTGTTAAATTTCACAATATCACCAATTCCAATTTTATCATATTATTTACTCATTACATTTACAATTTTATAATTTCAATTTTTTACTTGCAATTCGAATTACAATCTTTTCTTATTCCCCCCCCCCTCCCCAAGAAAATTGTGCATGAAACAACATTATCTTAATTTAAACTCAATATGTGGATGAAAAGGTCTTAATCTAGTTGAGTGCACAATTTCACTCTTTTTCCCAGTGTATTGGTTGGGTCTATCAATTTCAAAATTAACATTAGAAAGTTGACTTAAAATTTTATACGGGCCTGAATAAGGTGGGTCTAGTTTTCTTGAATTTGGATATTTAAATTCTTTGTACATTACTAAGTCACCAGTTTTAAAATTTGAATTTACAAAATGTTTATCATGTCTCTGTTTATTAATTTTATGGTGCTGAAGGGTTTTTTTTGTACTGCAATCTTTCTTGCTTCTTTAACTGGCGGATAATTTAATGAAGTTGTTTTTGGCAATGTTGAGTCATATGGTAAATTTCCAAATAAAAGATAATTCGGGGGGAATCCAGTTACACTGTGGGGTTGGTTGTTATATTCAGAAGTGCCTTGCTCTAAAATTTTTGTCCATGGAATTTTTTTAGAAGTATTTACTTTACATCTTAATTTTGCCACTATTGTTTGGTTATATCTCTCATTTTTTTTTCCGTTCGACTGGGGCCTATGGACAGAAGTTAATAATTGCTTTATATTATGATGTTTTAAATTTTTTTAAATCTTGAAGTGAATGCAGCATTTCTGTCACTAAATAATTGTTTTCGAACTTTAATATTGAAAATTTGTTTTAAACAGTTTGTATATGTCTCACTTGTCATACTCTTAGAAGGAAAAGTCCAAATATATATTGTTTAATAATCAATCACCAGATGAAGATATTTTTTTGTCGAGTTATAATAGTTAAAACCTCCAATTGTATCAACTGAAATTAGGTCAAATGGTTCATAGGCAACTGGTACCTGCTCCATCAGTCCAAATTTTCTCCAATTTGACTTTTTGTTTTTGTGACATGTTTCACAACAACGAACAAAATTTGAAATATCTATAATTATATCTTGCCAATAGTAAATAGGGGAAATTAACTGTAACATTTTTTTCACACCTGGGTGTCCAAATTTTTCATGTGCAGAGGTTATTAACTTTAATCTTAGTGATGGCGGAACTACAATTTTGACTAAATTTTTCTTTTTTACTGTTAATACATCATTATATTTCTTATACTTTACATTGTTTACATTATCACCCAACAGACCCTTTATAATTTCATCAGTACTTAAAAAATAGCAAAATGGGGAAACAAAATGACTTACAGGGTTTCTAGATAACATGTCAGCTTCATGATTGTGTTTACCTTTTATGTGAACTATTTCATAATCATACATGGATAGTTGTAAAGGCCATCTAAACAATCTTCCAGTTAAATTTTTAACATTTCTTAACCATTGCAATGCAGAATGATCAGAGTGTATGGTAAATTTATTTCCATGCAGGTAACAGTGATACTTGTCAATGGCATCAATTATAGCTAAACATTCAAGTTCAGTTATGGCATAATTTCGCTCATGTGATTTTAATTGTCTAGAATGGAAGGCGATAGGGTGTAACTGTCCATTGGGATATTTTTGCTTTAATACCGGCAATTGTTTCTTGACTGGCATCGACATACAAGTGACAGGGATAATTTGGGTTATATAAGGTCAAAATTGGTTTAGAAATTAATACGTCCTTCAATTTTTTATATGAATTTTGACATTCCTGCGACCAATTCCATTTAACATCCTTCCTGAGCAAATTTATTGAGTGGCAGTCTTAATTTGGCATAATCTTGGATACATTTCTGTTATACGTTAATGGAGCCTTAAAACCTCTGTAGTTCTTTAACATTCCTGGGTGGCAGTAATTTTTTAATCGTTTCAATATTAGCATTATGTGGGGAGTACTCTCCTTGTGAAACTTCATAACCTAAGAAGTTTATTTCCTTCTTAGCAAACTGACACTTTGACTTTTTTAATTCGATATATTCCCGTTTAAAAATTTTGAAAATTTCTTCTAAATGTTGCATGTGTTCATTAAAATTTTGGGAAAAAGATTATAATGTCGTCGAAGTAATTTAGGGCATATTTAATTTGATATTTGTTAAGGATTTGCCTAATAGCCCTCTAAAAAACACTTGGAGCATTTCTCCATCCAAAAGGTAGTCTAAGCCATTCGTAAAGTCCAAAATTTGTGGTAAAAACTAATTTTTCAGTGTCTCGTTCATGTATAGCAATATGCCAATAGCATGAAGTCAGATCAAGTGTCGAGAAGTACTTAGCATATGTTAATTGGTCAAATAGATCATTAATTCTAGGAATAGGTTCAAAATCAATTTTAGTTATTAGATTTAGCTTTCGTTAATCTATGCAAAGTATTCTTTTGCCCTCACCTTTCTTGTATGCCAAAGTAACTGGTGAAGAAAAAGGGCTATGTGATGCTTTTATGAAACCTGCACTTAAAAATTCCTCAATTTGTTTCTTAATCTCTAAATTTTCGATTTGTGATGCACGATAAGGTCTAAGAGTCACAGGTAGTTCTGAAGTCAAATGAAGTTTCTGGGGCTCAAATTTAATTTTCCTTACATCATATTTATCTTTTGAAAAAATAGTATCAAATTTGTCTAGAATTAAATTTAATTTTGACCAGTCCTCAGATATTTGTTCTGGTGCCAAATTTTCCAAAACATCATTGGGCGTTTCAAAAAGAGTTTTCAAAGTACCATCGGGGATAGATGATATCTCTTTAAATTTAGCAACATCATAATTATCATTATTTACTTTTTAAAATTTACACTCTGAACTTTTGGTTGTCTCGATTGGGAATAAATATCATAAGTTGGATTTTCAATGTCAGTTTCATATAAAGTTTTTACTTTACATGAACTGGTGTGAGTTCTGATAATTTCATTTGCACTTTTTCCATCAAAAACTCTCTATGCATACTCATGGGGGTGATTATTTCTAGATCCAAAATTATTCGTATTAGATTTCCTTTTATTATCACAACTCACATCATTTTTAAAATTATAGTCATTACCATGATAACAATTTTTATAACAACTCTTATCTTTGCCATAATACTCATAGTTACTCTTATATACATGAAATGAATTAACTCCAAAACACATATTATCATTACATAATTGCAATTGAAAACCAAATTAAAATATTCCTAACTTCTTAAAGTCAATTTCTAATTTAAATAATTGAATATCCTTTAGACTTAATAGTAAGTATGACAAGTCAGTATCAACGACAAATAGTTCTAAAGATTTTAACATTTTACCTATTTTAACAGTAGTTTGTACCATTTTTTTAATTTGCATTATGTCCCTGGGCCTGTTTGACATAATTATTACAATGGTTTTTAATTGTTTTAAAGTTATTTAATTTTCTTGCCAGAGTTTGAAACAATATGCTTATAGAAGACCCGGTGTCGAGTAAACAACAAATTTTTATTCCACCCACCTGAGCAGGGAAAACTAATCACCTTCCCCCATTCCTTGAGTCTCCTCTACCTTGACTAAAATACTGTCCTCTATGTTGGTCACTGTCATTCCTGTTGTGGTTACCACTTGGCACTGGTCTGTCGTCTCTGGACCACCTCTGGGTGTCATTTTCATCTGTACCGAAATGTTGTAAAGGTCGGGAAAAACGTTGTCGCGGTCGACTCCACTGCTAGCGGTAATTTTGTGGACGGGAATTCTGCTGGTAATTTCCCCCCCAGAATGGATTTGGCTGGAACTCTGATGACACATAAGGCGTTGTCCTACGTTCTCTTCTCCCCGGTGTGTCGACGATGTCTATTTTTCTTGCAATGTGGATCCATTCAAAAGGGTTGTTTATTTCCTTGAGTATAAGAAATTTCCTCATATCGACCGGACAGTCTAAATTGTGAGCATCGATGATGTCACTGTCGCTGTATCCTAAAGAGCGGCCCAACTCTAACTTGATTTTATAATAATGTAGAAGATCTTGGCTGTGATAAAATTGAATGTTCCTAAAATCCTGGACCATTTTTTTCGCGCGAATTTGAAAATATGGAGACAAGGTTCTCTCTGATTTCGTGAAAATTTTGCTTATAAATCTGAGTATTAATGATTAGTTCTTGTACTTCTTCATCAACATAATGAATAATATTCCTTCTCTTCCATTTTTCATCCAACTTCATTGCCTGGCATTCTTCGTCAAACAGTTGGAGCCAGGGCAAGATGTTTTTAAAAATTTTCATGCTAAATTTCGGTAATTGTAATTTGGGTGCTACAACGGATGGGACATCTGTTAATTTTCCTTCATCATTGTGTCTTGTGGGTGTAATTTGTGCACCACTATCTTCTTCTTGCACTCCGGCATGATTATTTGTTTGCCCTTCGTCGGTATCCGAGAGGATTATCAGAGAGTCCTCCATTTTGAATGGGGTTGACTTTTAGCACAGCGAGCGAAGAAAATAAAAGATGAAAATGCGCAAGTGAATTTTTACTCCCGTGGAGGGGGGCGAATGGCGCCCCTCAAATCAAAAGAAGAACGGAATTACAGAATATTTTAACGGCTTACGAGTTTCTTGGGTTGGTGCCATTCTGCCGGCTAAGCTGTCAGGCTTGTGACCCAGCTGCAGATAAAATTAATATAAGTCCACTGTGCTTGAGAAATATATAAAATAAAGGACGCAGGGATTACAGGAACTCCATGTCGTGCCGAGGCATTTATTCAAATAGTAATTATCCAGTCCGATCCGCCAAATTTGATTTAACCCCCTCCAGCCGCAAAACGCGTGTCCTGACTCTATGAAAGATCTCCCTAAACTGCGTAATTTCTTTCTCTCGCACGTTATAAAACAGCATGGGTCATCATCTAGAGCCCCTCGAACATTGGACGATTGCGTCATCACATGATATCATAGTCAGGCACTGCCCGCCTGTATTTTGTTGAAAAAATCCTGAGAGCGTGGGAGCAATTAGGTGACCCTGAACTCTTCACTGAGAAAAGCAATCTACTTCCTGAATTGGAAAACACACTAGGACTTTAATAGGAAATTACCGTTTAACGCTTATTACTGTAATTAAATATATATTATGCTTCTAGCATCACGCACAGACACACACACACACACATATATATATATATATGACCTAAAGCAGTAATTCCCGACCGGTGTACCGCGACAATTTAGGGTGCCGAGAGTGAATAGTTCTTAAGGTTGTTCTTTGCGTTTTCAGCCTAATCAGAAACTAAAGAGTGGATTAAATGTAGAAAAATGTCAAAATGTCGATGGTCTAGCGTTGCTAGATCAGGAGGGGCTAGTACCACAACAGAACGCAACACAACACAACAAAATTTTACGTTAAATTTTTTTGTAAAAATGTCAGTTTTTCTGCCACATTGCCGTGAGAGTCAATTTCACTTTTCCTTCTCGCACATGTCCGCCGAACGATAAATTGTCTCCAGTCACACTTTGTTCTAGTCGGTCGACATTCCTCTACATGTACTTAATATTCATTTTATGCTAGAATATTTTGTTAAAAATTTAGGTTACTGCCGCAGTGTCGACAAATTAAGTTTCACCTTTTCTGCCCACAGGCTGACGCAAATCGATCTAGCACCTCTGGTCAGAATGTTTTAGGAGTCCGGCATTCTTTTACATATATTTAATGTTTATTTTACGCTAGAGTATTTTTTATAAATTAGTGTCTGCCAGATAGACGGGAACGTCGATTACGCTTTTATTCCCGTCCATATCCGCTAATCGGTCTAGTTCCTGTGGGCACACTTTTTTTTCTAATCGAAATTCGGCATTCGTCTACACATACTCAATACTTATTTTAAGCCAGAGTATTTTGTAAACATTTCAGTTCCTCCCACATTGAAAATTCAATTTCACCTTGTCTGCCCTGACGTTGCAGCAAGTCTAGCGCCTCTGGTCTGACATTATTTTTGTCGACCGGAATTCCTCTAGAAATATGTAATATTAATATATATATATATATATATATATATTTCTGGTGGAGTATTTTGTAAAAATTTTGGTTTCTGCCACATTGTCCATAAAGTCGCTTTTTATGCCCGCACATGACCACAAAGCGGTATTATCCCCGAAAAAACTTTTATTTTATTCGTCCGGCATTCCTATACATGTATTTATTTTACGGTAGAGTATTTTGTAAAAATTTCGGTTTCTACCACATTGTTGTTAAAGTTGATTTCACTTTTTCTGCCCGCAAGTGGCCCCAAATCGATATATTTCCTCAGGTCAGAATTTTTTTTTGTCGCCCAGCATTCCTCTACAGGTATTCGATACTTATTTTATGCTTGAGTACTTTGTAAAAATTTTAGTTTCTGCCACATTGTCGGGATTTTCGATTTCGCTTTTTCTTCCCTCACGTGGCTAACAAATCGGTCTAGCGCTTTCGGTCAGATTTTTTGTTTGTCGTCCGGCATTCCACTACACGTAAAGGAAAAGTACGCCTGGTCCTCTTCTTTATATAATACAAGTTGATCATTGTTATATTGTTTTATCCCCAGATCAAAAACCCAAAGCAAGAACAATGTTTCTCCCCAAACCCCTGAAATAATGTGTGATAAGCACATGAGACAACCTTACGCTGAAAAAGCGCACCTCTGATGGTGCAGCCACATATAAACAGAGCGCATACGCAATAAGCATCCCCCGACTCCTCTGGACACATTTTGGGGTCGATCAGTCACGCTCAATCCCCCTGCTAGTCCAAAGCGATATGTGACTGAACACTAGTTCTTCCATACATTCCCCCCCCCGAAGGTCCCTCGTGCCTCTTTGATGAACTGTGAAAAGACTGTGCTGAGCAGAGATCGCTGCAGAGCTCTGCAGTTGACGTCCCCTGCCCCATAAATAACTGTTTTCCCCGCAGAATTCTGTGCAGTTCTGCATGTGTGTGGACACCTTATGAAACATACTTGTCTGACACAAGCTGTATTAAAAAACGTTATTTCTGCTCACTGCTTAGACCTTTCAGACATGAGACATCATCGTCCATTTTGTCACTCTCTGTAGGGCGTCGCACTTGTGACGCTAGTATCAAGTTTATCGCCTGTCTTGTTTACGTTTCATATGTGCCGTACTGGAAAATCACATACCATTTAAGTTGATTGAGAGTGCTACGGTCATATTTTGGTACATGAGAAATCCGGTTGCAGATAGTTATACTGTATTAGCCGTACTTTCTCCGGCCTTCCTTGAACAATACTTTTTCATGTACAATTTTTATTTATCTGAATATCTCGACAGAAAAAATGGTGTGGCAGGGAAAAGCGACTGAACTTAATTGTTGGGGTCAATAATGATTTTAAATATGTTAATTAAACGTTTAGTTTCTGTAATGTGTATTTAAGCTCTGTATACACGGAAAGATAATTATTTCCTACTAGCTGTTTGTTATAAACTATAAATATCTTGCAATATATCACTTATTTTATAAAAGTAAATACTCATAGCATATCAAAAACCAGTAGGTGCTGAATGCATTATTTAACTGAATGAATTTTACATTCTCTATTTTATGATGTAGGTATTGATGAATTCACAATGGACAGTACAATTGTTTCTTGATATAACGTTTGCTTGTTTAAAAATTAAGAATACATTTTAACCTCTATGACATCTTTTTCAATTATAACATATAAAGATTACATCAGATATTTCAATATATAAATATATTAGTTTATGATATAGTATATATTCTGATCAGTTTGATAGGACCAGTATCACTACCATTTCTCGCTATAGTAATGAATAGTGGTTAGGATAATTTAGTATTTCCATTTAACTTAATTTACCCTTCCCCATTACATAAATACTGGATTATTCTCCAAGGTGCTATATATCAGCTAACTTTTACTCATTATATTTTTCTCTAACTTTTCATCAAAAAAGACAGTGACGTTTGATAATTTTAAAAGATGCCATGTAATCTAGTATATTAATCATTAGGTTATACACAATTAGGTTATAATGTATAAATAACTACTAACTCTGCATCAGAGATAGTTGAGAATGTAGTTAATCTATAAAATTATTTGCCAATTTTATTATAATACAATTGGGAACCATTTCTAGACTTGTTTTAAAATGAATAACCTTATATTTCAACATCTGATTCATCAAAATTAATGAAAGAGGTATACAGAAATTAACTTTCATTTCTATTTTTACTTCCCATCACTCTACCATTTTCACTGTTTTGCCTACCATTTGTCACTGAATGAAAAAAATGGCATATGATACAGAAGAGAGGTCAGTAGTTATTAAAGTTAATTTTTCTTGATTTTTTTAAAACTTTGGTCACTCAATTTTTAATACTTTATATTTAAAAATACTGTTAAATTATTTGTATCATATTTATTTTTGGCAAATTTTGCTTTTAAAAAAACAAGTACCTGGATGAAGAAATTCATCATGAACCATTTATTTTAGAGTATGAGCAAAATACCAGCCAGATGGAGGAAAGTACTGAATTAAATTCAAGCATTGTATAGGCAATCTTTACAGAAACTCCGCCAAATTGAGATCACTATTCAGTTGGAAAGAAATCAGCAATGACCAAAAAGTTTAAAAAAAAATATCTTTTGAAGATATGGACCTTCCATATAAAAAGGAAAGAAAACTTTAAGGATGTCGCAACAAAGTTTTTCCAGACAAAGCTTGGAAAGGAAAACGATGAAATTCAAAGATTATATGTATTTTTTAAAATCTTTATTGCCGAACGTAAAGAAATTTAATAGAAAACGAAGCTTTGCTTTTAAGAAAAGATTACTTGACCAAGAAGATAACATATTTGAAGAAAATGAAAAACTAAATTAATTCTATTGGGTTTATTTTTTCTTTTTATTATTATTATTTTTTGTAATAAAAAATTACATTGAGCTTGTTATTTCATATGTATAATTATTTCTGTACCGAATTTACCGGATACACTCACCGTTTTGTTCTCTTCTGACGTGTTTTGCTTTTATTTATGAGATACTGTCTGAAATATGTGTTATCCTTGCGTGAGGCCTTCCTAAGGGGTAAGTTCAACATATTACGTTATTCCACCAATTAGGCATGTGACACACGTAGTACCTGAAGACAGTCTTTTACTCGGCGCATCATAATCCCACAGCAAGCACAGAGTAGCGTAGGTACGAGTTAGTTTAGGACAAATGGAGCAACAGGAGGTTACGTCATAAGGCGAAAGTCGAGGCCCCGACGTCCATTCTTACTTTTAACACGGTCCATCGCCCGGTTTCCAGCCGGACAGCGTGGAAGCTGTGACAATCCAAAGCCTTGATGGTGATACAGTGACACTCTCAGTCGATCCCATTCCCCAGGAGACTCTCACTGTTGCCAAGCACCGAGGTCCTCACAATGGACCCCGATGCCCTGGGAGCAAGCTACACCAACCCAACCCCGCCCCCCCCCCCTGCCTGCCTAAAAGGTAACTTAGACAATCCTCCCATTTCATGTGAACCTAAACTTTGGAATGGAAAGATGACGCTTACATTATTTAACAGACAACTATCAATTGAATTATCCATACAAGAGTGGTGTCATTGCCTGGAAAGAGGGTGGACTTCTACCTGTGGATCAGCGGAATGTATTTACGGGGCTTGTAAATAAAGTAGTGGTAACGTAGCGCAGAAAGTCGCAGAACATCGAACATGCGCAAACAGGATATCAGAGCAGTGGGGTAGTGCTGTTGTCGATGTGTAGAGTATATAAAACCGTCGCGTCGATAAAATGGAAAGGATAGTTGTTGCATTGCGTTGAAGTGGACAGTATCGTTTCTACCACTCATGTTTACAAAAAGTGATCAACGGTTGTGGATTAAAATCGAGGTTGCCCGTGGCAAAAATTGATCGCAATGTTATCAAGGATTATCTGAAGCCTGTGGGGGGAATGCGTTACCGTATAGGACGGTTTCATGATGGGTCAAAGCGTTTAGGGCTGTAAATGAGTATAGTAATCTGTTGCGACAGTGATCTTGGGAGGTGTTGGAACAACCAACTTACTCACCTGACATGAGTCCTTGTGACTACGACCTCTTTCCTAAGTTGAAAGAACCCCTTCTAGGCATCCGATTTCCTGACGTGCCATCTGTGATACGAGCATTATGGCGCTAGTCGCTGACATCAGCACACAACACCCTGCCAACGGTAACCTACGGGTTCCTGAAGTCTGGCAAAAGGTATAAGACTTTGCTCGCTATTATATTGAAGGAATGTGATGCAATTTTGCTTGTACGTTCATTAAAAAATATTTTCAGGCTATGTTGCCATTTCTTTATTTACAACCCTCGTATTTCTCTTCCACAACCTAATGCAAATTCCAGTGAAGGCATTCCCCGACTGATACAAAATAGGTGTCAATGATATAAATGATACAAAATTTGTGAATGATACAGAAAATTGCACCAAAGATAAGAAATATTTTGGTAGAGTAAAGTATGGTGGTTTAAATACTATTGAGTTGTGTAATTTTAAGTTCATAAGATATAGCAAAGTGAAATACTTATCTATACTCGAGAATTATAACATCTGGATAAAAACACAGTGTCCTTTCCGTGATGTCGGTAGCACGTGGAGACGATGTACTTCAGCTAAAACACACGAACATCCGGCTACGAGGGAAAGGTGTTGTTAGGCCTACTCGTTGAAACTGTAAAACGAGTCGATGCATAGAAGATGGATGATGAAGCTTTAAGCTGGACACACCTAGATGCAGTTCGGCGATGCAGTTCGCCCTGTTCACAATCCACACCACACATGGTAAAAAATCAGCCTAACAAAATGCTCTTACTGCAAAAAATGCTCTTATAAAAATGCACTCATAAAAAGCACTCGTAAAAGATGCTCATACGTCACTGCAAACACGTTCTCTTATATAGCATAGTCTGCTCACAGACAGGAGCTCGTAAGCGCTAGTATGCTTCCGCTCTGATAAATAGATCGCATCTCCTTTTGCACTTATTAATCAAATCAAACTTGTAGGAAGGGAAAAATAAATAATTTACAAATGCTAGCTGTAGCAAAAGACTATATAAAAACTAAATACTAAAAACTGCGATCACATTGTTATTATTACAGTTAGTTCTCTGTTTAACGACGATCTCTATTTAAAGACGATATTTCCCGGTCCCGGTCCCTCCGACGTAAAAAAATTCTATTTTAAGACAATTTTGTTTCTATTTAACGACGATTTTTTCTTCCATGATAAACTTTTTCTTCAACATTTTATCTACAGGAGGGTTACTTTCTGTGGGGGAGTTTGGTTTCAATAACAGACCCGGAATTTCCTTTATGTTTGTTGCAATCATAGACTTGTTGCAGTGGAAAAAACCGGGGGAGGGGGGGATTACTATTTCTCGGAAGATCTAACATTCTTCCCTGGTGGATCGAATTTCTTAGTGCGGGTGTGGAATCACTCGATTGTACCTACCATGTTGTCATGTGATTTACGAACTGTCCAAAAGCACCCCTCTCTCACTCCTTCTGGGAAGCACGTGTTCATGTTTAGAGAATTCATGGTTGTGTGTAGGAGAGCATTCCATTCCGAATACGAGGTGAGCAGAGCAAAATGGCATCAAAGCGAAAGCATCTTACGCTACACGAAAAAGTGAAAATTATTGAAAACTGGGAAGAAAGTGTTGGAATAACAAAAGTCCAATTCGCAAGACAATTTCATCTACCCGAGTCTACTCTCAAAGGCCTTTTAGCAAGCAAAGAGAAAATTCTTCAAGCAGCACAAAAATTTGGTTTGGGTTCCAAATCCAAACGGCAGAAAATTCAAAGGGGCCGATCAGAAGAGTTTGAGAAGGCAGTCCTGCAATGGTATCATCAAGCAAGAGCATCTAACATTCCAATTTCCGGAGTGATATATAAAGAAAATGCTATTATTCTGGCAGGAAAGTTTGGAATGCAAAATTTTCAGGCTTCGGCTGGTTGGCTAACAAAGTTCAAAGAAAGATACGGGCTGGTATTTAAAAGCATATTTGGCGAAAGTGGCTCCGTAGATGAAAAAATAGTGGATGAATGGAAAATAGTGCTAAAGGGGATATTAGATGGATATGATGAGAAGAACATATTCAATTCAGATGAGACGGGCCTATTCTACAATATGGTGCCTAATAAAACCTTAACGTATATGGGCGAAAAGTGTTTTGTGGAAAACACAGTAAGGAACGATTGACTGTTTTACTGTGCACTAATTCGGATGGATCTGAGAAATTTCCACCACTAGTTATAGACAAATCAAATCAACCAAGGTGTTTTAAGAATATCACCAGGAAACCTTGTGAGTACCGCAATAACAATAAAGCGTGGATGACATCACAATTTTTTTTTGACTGGATTAGAAAATTTGATGCAAAAATGCATCGAGAAAAGAGAAAAGTTTTACTTTTAATCGACCGATGCACTTCACATACTCCAAATATCCCTGGACTTACAAATTTGACTATCCATTTCTTACCAGCTAATTGCACTAGCAAGTTGCAGCCATTAGACCTGGGTATCATTCGCAGTGTGAAAGCATACTACAGAAAGTCTTAAATTAGGAAATTAATAAACAATTCGGCTGACAGTGTAAAAATTAGAAAATTTACAATCTTGGAAGCAATGTACATGATAACATCAGCATGGAAAGAAGTTTCTTCATCCACAATAAAAAACTGCTTTCGCGTTGCTGGTATTCACAAAGAACTTGTAGTGGAACTGCAAAGTACGGATGTAGAAATCAACGAAGATGACATTACCCCTGAAGAATGGAGAAGTCTTGTTGAAGATGAGGATGTTTCAATTCAAGATTTCTACAATTGTGATAAAAATGTTTTAACAACAGATTTCAGAAATGTAGAACAAATTTATGAAGATATTGTAAACGAAAACACAGTGCCAGACGAAGAAGGTGAAGTTGAAGACACGGAAAACAAGACACTGCCACCGTCTTACACAGATGCAATTTCTGCTCTAGATGTTCTCCGACGCTATATTACATCGAAAATGGAAGGTGACTCATTTAACATTTTAGAAAATCTGGAAAAGAGAATAACGAAAACAAGGCGAATGAAGCAATCAACACTTTTTGAATTTCATAAAACGTAATTTATTGTATTGTTTGTACTCTTTTTTTTTCAATGTAATTTAAAATAACTTTTTGTGAATAAAATAATGATGATAATAAAAATAACATTTTTAAACACGCCAATATATTAAGAAATATATTGACAGTCCTAAGCCTGTAAAGTGTGAAGGGTAATGTTATTTTTTCCCAAATTCTGTTTAAGGACGATCTCTACTTAAGGACGATTTTTCACGGTCCCGTGAAAGTCGTTAAACACAGAACCAACTGTATTAAGGAAAACTCTGCGTATGAATACATTCACTATCCTGCACGTGTTTATCAGTTAAAGTACAGTTAAGTGAAGGATTCGAATCGCCATGCGATTTCGAATATGAGAATCGATTCTGTTATTGATATATTTGATTATTGTAGATTATAACAATGTAATTGCTTTAAGAATTCAAACTGTACCTGGAAAATTATCAGTTATATTTTAATCATTAAGTTAACCGAGCAAAGTTAATATTAATACAGATAGCGAATAATTTATTTAAGAGATGATATAAATTAATGAAGTTAAATATAGTAGTTAATTAAAGTTGATATTTATAATTATATTTTATATTTAACAACTGAAAAGGTAATTAATTTTCTACATAGTGAATTTATGTCACACCGAACACATCAGGACGCTCCCTCTAGGGATTACAGGCTCAACCGAGAACAAAGTACCTGTGTTCTGACAGTTGCTATTATCAAGGCTTTCTTTTTTATCTAGGTGTTTTTCTTCTGCACTAGTCGTAAGCATGATAACAACAACAACAGACAGCTCATTATCTACCTTAGAGAACTTTCTGACGAAATTTATATTTTATATGATTGTGTATCACCCTCTGTGATTGCAAATACCAGCTCTGTTTAAAACACAGTGTTGTGAACAAACAGTATTGAACTTTTGACTCAGCTGTTTTATAATTTCGTATTACAGAAGATATTATCGTAAAAAGCCCAGTGTAGCGTGGAATTTAACGCTACAGTTAATGTGTGCTAATTTTGCCCCAATTTAATCTAGAATTTATTCAATATCAGGAAATACTTTAATTCAGTCACTTTGTCAAGCACTATTTTACGTTAACAGGTGTGTTTCTAAGCCATTGCTTTCAATTCCGGGTGGTCTTCCTTAACGGCATATTTGCTCATACATGCACATCTGTGTGTAAATAGAATAAGCTCGATATTGTTGAAGAAACCATTAAGATTCTTTTTTTGCCAGGATTTTTAAAATTGCGGTTTCCTGTGTGTTGTGAAAACATCAGCGTAAAACTGGTTCGGAAGCATCGAACTTGAAACTAGACGGAACCGGTTTTATTTCACTCCTGATCGCCCAATCGGACATTCTCCAGATCTTCCTACAAGGTTTTAAAAAAAACGTTGACAACAGGAAAGGTGTGGAAATTTTTCCGGCTGAAGGACATTATGAAAAGTCAGAACTCGAATGTTCTCGGCGAAGGTGTCCGTCTGTGTTCTTTGAGAGAGGGTTGTCTGAAGCACGTGGTTGCGCGAGTGGCACAAGGGAGACTCAACTGGTCTAAGAAGGATTTACACAAATACGGAATTGACCGATGTTTCTTGGTTCTTTTGCTGAGAATTGTATTTTCCAAGAGCACATAATTTTCGTTATGACCATTGTGCTGTATAAGTGACCATAACATCCGTGCTATAAATTGTGATGCACCACGTGCAAATAATTTTCACTAGCACATAATCTTCGTGCTGACAATTGTGCTGTATAAGTGACCTTAACATCCGTGCTATAAATTGTGATGCACCACGTGCAAATATTTTTTATGCTCTCCTAACTTGTCTTAAATAAAGTGTGGTAAGTGAATTCCAGTTTTATTCTTTTATTCTTTGCAATGTGCTGATCTTTTATAATAACGGCCACAACTAGATATCCTTTACACTGTGGAATGGCTAACAAACAACGTGCCATATGCGAAATCCCATTCGAAAGCAGTTTTTCATTTACGCGGCGCTTAGGACGACGCATCCACAAATCACGCCACAATGAACAAAGTATACTAGCAAGACTAAACAACAGCCCAGATAGATAACATATATTCATATGGGACAGTATCTCCATACCAGCAACCGAGGAAGACAGACAGCTAGCATGTCCATGATCCACTTTGCTATCCCCGAGTATAGAACATTAGGATTTTTAAAGCATTCCACTATGAATTTAAGGGATTGGAAAAGTAGGGCACTGGAGCTTTGAAACGGTCACTATGTTTGAAAAATGCACTAACTTCAAAATACTCTTGACTTTTCACAAATAGTAAAGCTTTATCAGAAAAGTTCGTGAGGCTTTCCTACATTAGTTATATAAAAAAAAATTGCAGGTGATACAGGGACGATCCAACAAAATACAAATACAGCATAAAATAAGACTTGTGTGCATCCACCACTTAAACACAAAAACAAAAACACGAAAACAAACTGCTCTTATTGTCACAAGAAAATAATACATATATATAAATTTAAAACACACACATCTCAATGTTTAATTGAATGTAAATAAGAGAGGTACATTACACCCTCAACACCTTTTAAATGCACATAAACACTATTAATTATTACAGAGTTAGCTTTTAAGTGAGATGATGATAAATTACTATGACATTACTATTATTTGGTTTAGTTAGTAAAACTTATGGAGTGATGAAAAAAAAGGAAAGTCGTTATTCGACAGTTAGAACAATCATCACGACACTATATTTTAATGTAGTTTTCAGTATCATGTAGTGCTATATTTCTGATGTGTAATAAAGATAAAATGTAAAAAATAAAAGATTAAAATTAATATTCTGTTATACTGACATGCTTTAAAGTAGTAAAGTAAATATCCATTTCAGTTCTATGTATACATTTAGAATGCATAATATATATATATATATATATATATATATATATATATATATATATATATATATATATATATATATATATATATATATATATATATATATATATATGTATGTATGTATATATATATGTGTGTGTGTGTGTGTGTGTAGGTTGTGTGGGATATTTTTATCAATATTAGATGGTTTTTAGCAACTCAATTCACAATCAAAATTCAAATTTACCATTAAGTTAACTTTTTTATTTACTTCAGTGATGCATCCCCTGAATCTCCTATACAATTTATATATTAGAAATATTAAAAACGTACTTATACTTAACAATATTAAAATTTATTTTTATGATTTCTTTTTGAGAAAAGAATTATCAAAACTCACAACCGTTACCTTAAATTAATTTCAGGCACTTTGAGCTAAATTTCTAAATAATTTATTTGAGCACTTCACCTTTGCTTAACTTTGTTTGCTTTACACGCGGTTGTTTGAATTCGGAGCTTACTCTTTAATCATTTAATATGAAGGTGTTTATTACGCTTTGCTTAATTAAACTTACTTAATAACACAGGCATGTCGTTTTGACCGCTTAAATCTATTAGCGCATTCTCTAGAGCATCGTAGCTTACAAAACTGTTTTCATGGATTCTAACTAAATACAAATTCCTCGTATAAAGTAAATATTATGTCTGAAGTATGCCACTAGATAGTTATTTATCACCGTTAAAATGCTGCTATGAAGTCGGAAGACAATCTCTTGGACCCTCCTCTTACACCAGAAATATTTTTGTCGTACACTCAATTCAAAGGGGTATTAAAGTTATTTTTGTTAGTAATTTATAAATTATAAGAATAACAAATAACTTTCACTTATAATGATAAACAGGATTTTTTCCCAGAAAATTCATTTATTTACGGAAGCAAACGGTAAAAAATAACTTGTCCGTAAAGAAGAAGGTGTGATTAAATATTTTAACGTTACATATAGATGTGCATTTTTAAACTATTAAATATAAATTTCATTATTTAAAACAGAATAATTATGTTTGTAATTACGGAAAATATGCAAAAACTGCATGTATGGAATATAATTATTTTTAAATCAGCAATATAAAAAACAATTCACTTAAACATTTTCTTAAATTTCATTATCAGGGTTTTTTGTAATTCAAGAGTAATTTTAATCACCATATTAAATTGAAAAAAATTTGCATAGCTTTGTTTAAGAGAAAACTATGTAAGACTTCGAAATGGGCTCTGTATTTCAAAACGTTAATTTTATTCTTTGCAAATTCCGCTTGTTTCTTTTTTCTCGCAGCCAATCTCTTCACTTTAATCTCTATGTAGGAAATTTCACTAAATTTTTTTAATGTTTTTGGTATTCCATTTCATTGTAATTTAGAGCATGCCTTTTTCGAAGTCACATCCTTAAACGTGACATTTTGAGTTAAACACTGGCAATTACAGATCTTTCATCTTTGCGTGAATCTGTTACAGTTCTGGTTTTCTAAAAACGAGTAACCCGAATGCAGAAAATTGTCTTTTTCTTCCTAAATTAGGACCTACGAAAGTTATACCTATTCTGTTTCCCTTATTTGTTGATGGTTTCAGGTTCTCCCATATATCGGATCACAACTTTTGACCTTGTCGCATTGTATGTGGCTTGATTTCCTGATAACCATTCGATGACACTTAGAAGGAGTAATAAGCTATCGAAAACTTATGTATGTAGAAAAATATTATTCGGACATGGATTTTGTTAATGAAAAATATAACCTTTCCTTTTTCCTACCCTCTGAAACATTTGTGTCTAAGTACGTACTTAAGCCAATTGGACAATATCTGGAAAGTCAGGCATGCCTTTTTTTGCTTTGAATATCTTTCCTCAGGTAGGCTTGCAAATTTTAAAAGCATAGAGGAATTTTCTGGCTGATATTAAGATCTATAATTGCTTAAACTTGCTGATTCTCATATGCTTTATCAGTTAAACTTTTAATGATGTTTGTCAGTTTTTCTTACATTGCAAGTTTCGTTTCGAAGAGAAAAGGTTTTGATAGAAAGAGTGTGGTAGAAAAGCCTAATTCCATTAGTTAAACAGTTTACAACAAGATTAGTAAATTTTTCAAGCCCCATTTGGCGAACATCGTTCTCTACGTATGCGCATTAACCACATAATTTTTCATCAAGATTGCCTACAAATATGCAGAATCGGTTCATTCGAGGCTTTGAAATGTCTCAGTCTGAACTCCTTGACAGATTTCCTCTGTTTTAATTGGAAATTCAGTTTGGAAGGTGGAAGATTTTAATTGTTTTCAAAACAAACACATTGAATTCCCTTTTTATCAACCGAAAGCTTCTCTGATCTATAAAACGTAATTTCTTCCTTCAAGGTTTCATTTTGTAGGTAATTTATATAAAGTCATGTTATTTTCTTAAGGATACTGATTATTTCTGGTCGTCCTGCTCTGAATTTACTAGCAGAGGCATGAATTATCATTTAAAATTTTCCCTCACACATAACACACCCCTGAGTGGTGCCCTTCAGACCTACATAGAATGTAATCGAAAATCCTAAACAACAGCGATCCCGCCGTATAACGTCATACCGAAGACTTCATGGAAGTCCTTCCTAAAGATTGTTTGGAAGAAACTTTAGGAAAGAGTAGTCCTAGAGAACTATGCTCTGCTAAATGCATCCTCAAAACGGGTGCGCAGGTTTCAAGTTACTCGTTAAAGGACGTCATAGAAACCACAGTAGGAGTTGATTATTTTTTCGGTACCTTACTGGCAAAAAGTAGCACTAGAGACGCCATTAATTCATCATAAATTTCTATTACTCCAAGCGACCTCTGCAATGAAAACCGACAGGTGCCGATTCCAAATTAACCCCTTAACAATCGCATAATTTTCAAGGAAACGGTAATAAAAGTGCCTATTTTTTGCAGTTGGTTCCATTTATTTCTTGATCTGCCACATCTAGTTTTAAAAAAACCATCGCCAATTACATTATAAATACTCTGGTGCTGCCATCTGGTATGTAAAATAAGAAATAAAAAATTTTAAGGGTAAATGGAATGGATTGATTTAATCTTTTTGGTGCATTACTTTTAATCACTCCAGCCTGGAAATATCACGGGCACGAGAAATAGAAGGTGAAACCTCACTCCACAATTTTGACGGGAGTGAGAAGGAAGGGGTTAATTACCGGTTTTCCCCCTACCGATCGAAGAATTGCTAAGCTCTCGGGACGATCCCACGTGCACCTAACGCGTCGGGTGTTTCAGAGCCGCATGGATACTCGAATTTCCAAGATTTTTGCATTCCCGAGGAGATCGGAGCGATACGGTCTTCGTAAGTTCGCGAAGTCAGCAATTAGGCCGTATGACATCATACTATTAAAGACTTCATGAAAGTCCTTCCCAAAGCTTTTTTAGTCCTAGAGAACTATTCTCGGCCAAATGCATCCCCAAAACTAACACGCAGGTTTCAAGTAATTCCTGAAAGCGATGACGTCACTGAAACCGCCGTCCGAGTTTATCGCTTTTTCGGCACCTTACTGTAAGGGGGAGTTAATGAAATAAATCCTTGATATCTGTTAATTATTATTATTATTATTATTTTAATGTATCTTCTGGCTTCTGATGGCTTGACACCGACTGTTCCGTCCAGTTCCGCCGCAGCTGTATGCATTCATTTTGGATAAGTGGTAACTTGTATTATCTGCTAGAATAGATTGCCATCCTCGTATTTATGAGAGAAGTGTAAAAATTATAATTTTTTTAATGTGACGACGTGTGCAGCATTGAAAAAATTATATTTCAATTCTAATAATCAAAATAAATATTTATTTTTGTTTTATATTATTTTCATAAATACTCTTTCTGATTTTAAAATTGGATTCCCTAGTATATATTAAAAGTTGTTCTGAATACTTTCACTGTTAAAACAAGCTCATTCATAGAAGCTTTTACAGTAACTCATGCTATCATAAACAAACAAAATAATTCAAAGATCCTTTCAGAAACATCTACGTTTTGTTACTAAACGTAGCTCCTGCAGGTGTAGGGATATTAGGGAAGGGGGAAATTATCTTTCACGGGCCTCCCGGTCCGTTAGAAAGCAATTTACTACACTTTTCAGTGACCCCCCCCCCCACCCCCGCAATGATTGGTCTAACAAGGGGGGGGGGGGTATGAAAAAGAATGATTTCCGTTTAAAGAGAGTTTTCGAGAAACAGGCCCGTTAACACATTTAAGACTGGCGTTGCGAAAACTCAACATTAATTTCTGTATTTTTTAAAGGCATGTTATAAGTTTTGTACGTCTGAAGCAACATTTTAATTTTATTCTCTATACTTTAATTGATCATAATAAATTTTTTGTTTCCACATTTGCCGGGTTTTAGCGCTTGCGAAAAATAGTTTTTTTTCTGGTGTTTTGAATGGGAAAAAAATGACTAATTTCAAATAATAAACTTAGATAGCAGCACATATTAAATTTCCGATTTGATGCTTTTTCCGAGTTTACTAGAGACTAAAGAAGAAAATGGCTTCAACAGGTAAGGCATAATGTATGTTTCTCAATTCATATTTTTAAAAAGCTGCGAAAACGCAACATCAGTCCAATGTGTATTATTAGTGCTGCCTAGTTTTTATGCAGTAGATTGGTATTTTTTGATTTCAGATAAGTTTGTCTCTAGAAAAAAGCGATTTTTGACATTGGAGTATTTTCATGGGCTAGATGATGATGATATTTCAGAATCGTCCGCAACAGAAGCTAATGATGGACCCTAATTCGTCATTATCCCTCCAGATCCGTATGATTTGACGGATGAAGAAGCTATTGATGATAATATTTTATGTGAAAATGTCGAATCACCTAAAGACACATTTTTTTCTAATAAATGTAAAAGTAAGCAATATAGTAAGAAAAAGGAGCATATTGTATGGGGAAAATGGATACTCTACATGAAGGGTGTCAAACTCAAAGGCTACCTTGGGCCAAACAAACAAGGTTTAACTAGAGGTTGGCCGCAAAAAAAAAATCAATATTAATAGAAACGTAGGTTTATTTACCTAATTACAGTATATTCAATATAAATATATGCATTTTGTTTCATAATAGCAAAATAGAGTATCATTAAAAAAACATTTTGGGAATTCTTCCTATCTTATTATAATTCTGCGTCGGTTATTTTATTATGTATTATTGTGTGCCAATATATTGGCCGGGCCAATAAAAAAATGTTCGTCGTGGGTCGCATGCTGCCCGCTGGCCGCGAGTTTGACACACCTGCTCTACATGGACGTAATGAATTCTAAAATAAGTTTAGTAGAGTTTCAGAGATCTAGATCTTTGAGAGAGCCATATCTTTGATAAAAAGGCTTGAATAAATGCAGATGAATTCTGTTTTACCTGAAACTTCACATATTGGAAGACCATCTTCAATTCAAAATTTAATTCTCAATGAAACTCGGAAAGACCGTATGGGCCATATTATTACTAAAATTAGTGAAAATAAACAAAAAAATGTAAACACTGCAAAAGTCAAACAATTACTGTATGTAATAAGTGTAATGTACCTCTTCATGCGAAATGTTTCAAAGATTTTAAAAAAATTTCAAAAATGTTTATAATTTTAACTTTTTATATTTTTTAAATTTTTATACCGCTTTGGACTGATGTTGCAAAAACGCAACATTTTGTAACTCTCGTAAAAATAAATTTAATTTTATGGAAACAACTTATTTGTGTAATTAATGTTCTAAGAAGTGTTAAAAAACTGTTTGGTGCATCTCCAATAAAGTAAACATGGAGCGGTCCTAAATGGGTTAAGAAAAAGTATATAATCATTGGAATTCATGAAACTTCATTTCTGGACATTCCCCAGAACTCTGCATAACCTCAACTGTACAGCATTTTAGCAATGCTGTTAAAGACGTAGAGCTGTAGGTTTTATATCTAGAGGTAATAATAAAATGGAGACAATTATGTGTTTTCCGGGTTGGAAATTTAAGCTTTATTCATATATAGCATGTTAAAGTAGCTTTTATATATTAATTCTATTCTAAATGATTTAATTGTGATGATTTCATGATGAGTTCTTGTTTATATTTGAGTGTGTTCACAAAGCAAGAGTCCTAAACAGGAAGGTGCTATAAAGAGTAGGGAATTTTTATGTGTCTTTAAAATTCAGGTCTTCTTTATTCATAATATGGCGTTCTATATCTATTCTATTATCAAATTACAGATGTTTTTTACCTTTCTGGTCACATATCGCCATTAACGTGACCCAGAAATGTTATCTTGTAAGTCATAAATCATGCGATTGGTGAATACTTGACACGTTCAAACGTACTGACTCCCTCACGTGTCAGTATTTATTTTCTTATTTTCTTTTTTGCATTTATAGAGAATACTAAGGGACACTCTATTTGAATTTGATACAAACACAGTTTATACATGAAACAATGTTTATTGAATTCGTTGCACATATAGAATTTGCTTTTACAGCAATAAGCATACGTACTACTTGTACGGAATATATATTATCATTCAATAAAAATACACATTGCAAATACTCACAAACCAGCAGAGAGTCAAACCAGCAGTACTGCCAGGTAAACTTTGGGCCCCCTAAGCACTAGTGCCGGTTAACACCTGGAACTGTTTACCTCGTAGCTCCCTCTCGCTTATCTATCAACCTTAACAAAACCTTTTTTCAACCTGTGTATTAATCAAGCTGCTCGGTATTTATACCAAGTGCGTATGCCGAAATTAGCATATCTCAAGCAGCTTCTTTAATTCATTCACTCAAAAGTTCGATTCTTGTGAATCGAATCTTGTGTATACCTTACACTGGCCTCCCTCGAAAAAAAATTAGGCAACTGAGGTCTGAACGGCTTCAGTTAACTAATTGAAAACGCGTACTGGTCTGACTTTTTACATAATGGGTGGCAAAGACAAAAAAACCTTCCACACGTTGTGTGGGGGAAAAACGCCACTCCCATTTTACAAAACTAACCCCGAAGGGTCCAGGTGACACCATCAAACAGTGGATTTGCAGAGTTGCGGATACTGGGCTTGCCAACTGCGCCCTAGAAAGTCTATTTTAGTTAAAAGTGTCAACACAAGTGCACAGCATGACATTTCTTGACTGTTTGTATCTGCTCTCCCCCAATTCATAATGCACATGTGTTATGTTATGTGAAGTTAGTATGTTAGTTAGTTAGTTAGTTGTTATCTGTAGTTAGTATGTATTTTTTTTCCTATTCACTACATGTCCCCTTCAAAAATTTATAAAACAACAGTATACCGTTTTTTCAGTGGCTGACCCCTTTCCTCTCAAATTTTTTTTTCACACACACTTTTTTTCACATATACACTGGGGAAATTCAAACCAGTTTGGTTCGATTTTATTGAAGGGTGGGAGTTAGAATAAGAAAGTTGATACAAGACTTGTTCCTCATGAATGCAGCAACTTCCCTGCACCAGTCTGTCCATTCCGTGGAACCTCTCTTGATGGTCGCAGTCCTAGTAAAGGGGTTCGTTGACCGTGTGGGCATTCTTCGTGCAGAATGTCGTTGGTCCTGAGGCGCTGGTCCGGCTTGACGATGGACAGGAGGTCTCTTAGGAGGAGGCCAACCTTGCTGGGCGACAGAAATCTTCCGCTTCCTGTACTTATGCAAAGGACCTTTCTCTGCCGGTATCAAGTAAAGTTGTTATGGGAATTGAATCAATTTGCAAGTGCACATAAGGTAGTTGCACATTATTTAATAGAAGCGCACTAATGTTACTATAACGTTGGGCTTTACTATCATGCCGTCCACGATGTCGATTTGAAACTCGCGAAAAGTTTTGGCTGGGGGGGGGGATAAAACTTCTTATACCTGAGTGAGGGTCAGGGGTAGAGAAGAAATGCCTATTGTCATATTTAGCTAAAGCTTGAAGGAGGGTAGCCTTGCTTGTAATATTTTGATTGCCTAAAAAATCTTGAACACTTGGCTTCAAACGTTGGATAACTGCTTTTAAGATTACCGCTTCCGTCACCCCTTCTAGATATTCCTCACACTTGGAAATCTTTTCCGTAGCAAAATCTAACGCAGACTGACCTTCACGTTGCCTTAGCGAATAAATTTCCGCTTCTATTTGACTTTGATTAAAGGTCTTTGGAAAAACGCTAAGAAACTTTTGCTTGAATGACAAATAGTCAAAAATCAGATTACTGCTTTGCATACACGTCTACCACTGATATGCACTACCTCTTAAAGCGGCTAGAGCAATTTTAAGTTTATCCCCCTCTGGGGTGCATTGTTGCTGAAAGTAATGCTCAATTTTCTTTAGGAATTGGCTTGAGGGGCCGCCATTGAAGGTGGCTTCGAATGGCGCAATTTGCTGAACCATAATTACCCGAGGAAACTTTCCAGCAGGATTTTCTTCTACAACACTCATTTTCAAATAGTATATAAGTATAATAACAAGATACTTTCACAATTTAATTTTATCAATATAAGAGTATGCCACAGTATAAAGTTCAAACTTCAAATATGTTGTTCGTTATAAATGTAACGAGAACAACCAGGGTGTATATATCCTTTCGGGCGCCAGTATAGAGAATACTAAGGGACACTCTATTTGAATTTGATACAAACACAGTTTATACATGAAACAATGTTTATTGAATTCGTTGCACATATAGAATTTGCTTTTGCAGCAATAAGCATACGTACTACTTGTAAGGAATATATATTATCATTTAATAAAAATACACATTGCAAATACTCACAAACCAGCAGAGAGTCAAACCAGCCGTACTGCCAGGTAAACTTTAGGCCCCCTAAGCACTAGTGCTGGTTAACACCTGGAGTTGTTTACCTCGTAGCTCTCTCTCGCTTATCTATCAACCTTAACAAAACCTTTTTTCAACCTGTGTATTAATCAAGCTGCTGGGTATTTATACCAAGTGCGTATGCCGAAATTAGCATATCTCAAGCAGCTTCTTTAATTCATTCATTCAAAAGTTCGATTCTTGTGAATCGAATCCTATGTATACCTTACACATTTCCTTTTCTTACTTCATAAGGAGACTATAAATTCAGTCATGTCCCGAAGTTAATACCAAAAAGTACAAAAGTGAGAAATCCGAATAAAATCCATTTTTCAAAGCTGTAGGCACTTTTTTCTACGACATTGGTCCATCAACGCCGAGAAGTCTTGTTGCTACTTTATTAAGTAGTAGTTCTATGCTCATTTTTTTTGCTACAATACCTAGCAATATCATTTTCGAATTATGACATGTTGATTCTCAGATGATATTTTGCAGTCCTTTAATTTCAAAGCTTATTTACATATCGAGCATCTTTTCAATTCCTGCCGTGGAGAATTATTTTGGCTTTAAATCAAAATATTCCTTTATTGCAGTTTCTGCAACCTGTTTACTATGGAAAATTTTGCCTTTGAGAAAAGTTTGAAGCGATCTGAACAATTAATACTCTGAGGATGCTATATGTCGACTATATGGTGGATGAAGAAGAATTTCCCATCCAAAAGAATTAAGCATCTTTTGAGGCAATCGCGATGTTTGCGATCGAGCATTATCGCGCTGAAGAATCCCACCCGACCTATTGAATAATTCAGGTCATTTGGGGGTCAAAACCTCTTCCAAATTATCCAACCGACGACAACTGATGCCTGTGCTTTGGTTACTTTCTAACCCTCCTAATTCCACCATATACAGAGCAAAACCTTCCTTTGATGCAATCCTGGCTTTGCTGTGGGAATAGGGGTCTCTTTTCAGCTCAGCCATTGTCTTTTTTCGTATAAAATAAGCATAATAGATCAACTAAGCACAAGTTGAAATTTGCCTTAAAAAAAGGCTAAACTTCGTTTCGTGTGACCAGTGAAGTGCCAAGTGATACTCAGTTCGGATGGTTTTCACCTGAGAGTTCATGTAAGACCCAAAACTCTACAAGACAATACTTGCCTATTCATTTAAAATATTCTTTTGTACAATGAGGCTTCTCAGAGGTTTTCCTACTGGGGACCCATGGATCTGCTGGGGATTCCTACTGGGGATCCATGGAGCTCATCCCCCAAATTGAAATTTCACTCTCGAAATTTTTTAACCGTCATTTGCATTGACATTCACTGATATCATTTTGATGTACTGAATAAATCTTCCAAGAGGCTTCTGCAGCATTTCCATGAATTCGAAATTCATAAAGCATGATGTGACGAATATTTATCTTTTCAAAAGGAATTACCTGTATGAAAATAAAAAAGAATTATATAAAAAATTAAATGGGAAAAAAAAGGGAATCATCTCAAGCTTATAGTAATTATAAAATCTACGATTACAGAACAAATTTAATAGGTTCTTATGCCCGATAACATTATGCCCACATTTAGCAAGCTAACATCCTGCATTACTTTCCGATAACAACACGATAGAAGAATAGAGAAAACTCGTCTTCAATGGTAAGTAGCTTACAATTAATATATGTAATGGAGTTTCTGTCCAGACTCTTGTGGATAAGTATTTCTTTTTACCCAAAATCACAGACTCCATTTCATTTCAAAGTACTTCTTAAGGAGAAAATACGCGATGGTAAAACAAATATTTTTACGAGTATTGACAAGTTTTTAATTTCGTCAGTACTCTATCGTCGCTTAATTAGACTGTGGTTCGGCTTCAAAAAAGTTTTCTTGTTGAAGAAAGATGTCATGTCCAGATATTATCAGTCGGAGTTCTGAAGACAACAATATTTTAATCTTATCTATTGAGCATATAGCGTGCTATTAGGATACTGTAATTGATAGTATTTAGTTTTAAAGTGCTACATTTATATGAGTAATTGAAAGATTTTACATTAGTGTTAAAAGATAAAATCCACATATTTTCGCAAAATTCTCTGATGGGCATCATGAAGGAGATTTACACTTTATACCTTCAATTATAATGGTCAAAAATCAAAACCAAATGCATCAGTGGATCGTAATCAGCGAAATTATAGCAGAGTACAAAAACTGTTCATGATGTTTCAAATAGTTTTTGGATAGTATTCAACGCATTCTATGCAGTGTAACGTATTCCTGCGATTTGTGTCAAAAGCAAACACTTAGGTAGCGTCACAGGTTACGTGTAAGGTAGACAGCTTACTAAAATAGAGACTTTTAAGATAATGAGGATTTCAGTTTTATTTAATAAACACGGTTAGGCCGCGATCTCGAATAATATATATACAAAGCAGTCCATAGAAGTTGGAGTAGAAAACGTGGATTGTCTCTCAAGGATGGAGCACACTGTCGCTAAAACGAGGTGACGAACCGCTGGTCAGGTCACAGAAAAAAAAGGGCCCGCACTCGTCCACTGGAAGCTAGCAGCTTCTCTGAAATAACACAATTGGGGAGATCAAGTTCCGATCGGTTTCCCCGACCTTTCTCGGTGAAAAAGGGTCTTCTCACGTAGAGGGCAGAGCCTCACAAAAAAACAAGTCACTTAAAAGTGCGTGGAGCTAGGAGATCAGGTATCACCCCTAAGCTCTCTAAGGAAAAACTCTCCGCACAAAAACTGGTCTTCAAGCCCTCGTCGGCTTATTTTAAAAACTTGATCCCTGGCGGAATTCTTTCTAGCCTCCTCTCTATAGCTCGCTCCGGATAGGCTGAGCGTCTAGCCGTGCGCAAAAAACGATGCCGATTATTACATCTTCATCGCTCGCTCACTCATTAGCGATCTCGTTTCAGGGCGTAAACTGTCATTGTCGGCCACTGTCAAAATATGGCGCCAGACTGTCTCCTCTTTTCATCCCAGGAATGCGTCCCGAAGAGGTGCCCATTGTGGTCCTCTTCCACTCGCGGGGTCGGCCATTCTTTAGCATCGGTTCACGGCTAGCGGCGATTTTACTGGTGTTCCTACTCGCCTCGAGGGGGGGAAATTGCCACAGCAGTAACTGTAAAAATATATGAAGCTTTTATACAACAATAGCACTCTTTTCTTCTTTTCTCATGTTTTTATAGAACAATATTTTTCGGAATGAACACGTACATCACATTCAGAGATTTATCTTGCATTGTTCTAAACACGAAACTGATAGTTAAATAGATAGACTATAAATAAAAAAAATCTGTAACAATTTATAAAGTGGTCAAAGTGATGGAATGTTAAAGCTCTCCGGCTCAAATAAATACTGATTTATCTCTCTGCTATAAAATGTTACTACACTTATATAAATTCCGGCAAACGTAATTGCAGAGATAGAAATTCTTAAATTCCGTTCATATTGACTCTTGGAAATGACTTTGAATGATAAAGTTTTCGATAAAATTTTTAAATCTGTGTAAACCAAATTCTAAATTTTAAAGTCCAATGAATTTGAAAAATCCCTTCTTAGAAGATTGTTTTCTCCACTATTTTAAATATTAAACGCTCACTTCTAGCTTTAAGATAATTATTCAGATCCATTAATTTTGATATAACGTCAAGATAAAAATATAAACTGTGTCATTTATTAATTACAAATTCTTAAGAGTAAAAAACACGAAACCAGTGCTTTAAGTTTTGTTTTTATTAAATACTCCTAAGTGGTGTGTTGTTTCTGAAATTTTAAATAACGCATTTTGACTCCACTGCAACTTAGTGCTGCAAGAATTTTAAAAGATTAAGCTCCATTTCCAAAATGAAATCTGGGGTCCTGATTTAAAGCCTGTGATTCATTAAGGGCCACATAAATATCATTTGCAATGCTTCATTATCGCATTTTAAGGTGCTTGAAAGCATCTTGTGATTAAATTAAGACCAAACTTCAAAGTAACTCTACACTCACAGTGTAGGCTATTTTATTCAAATTCTGCATGGTTTCGTGCTTTGATTAATTTAAAATGAAAGAGTGTATTACGCTTTCGCAACGAGAGCTAATGTTATGATGCAAAAACGTTTAAAGTGACTCATTTAGGGTCGAATAAAATATATTTGAAATTTTATATCTCCATATTAAATTCAGCAGATCAATGATATTATATTGTTCGTACACCATAAAATTAATAGAATGTACAATTGGACCAAATATTGAGGTTTTACTACTTGTACACACACACACACAAACAAACAGACACACACTCACACACACACACACACGCACACACATATATATATATATATATATATATATATATATATATATATATATATATATATATGATTATTAAGATAAAAATATAGTTTATCACATTTGAATATCAATTATGAGTTTTTTAATTAATTTGAAAATTATTTACAGGAATCAAGAGTTGTTCTCATCCCATGTTTCATAATTTATTAACAATGATTAATGCTAGGAAATAACAAAAGTTTTCCTCATTTTATCAGGCTATAATTATTTTTCTTGTTAATATTGTACCAGATTTTGAAGAAAAAGAAATATATTTTAAGGTTGTATACGATACAGAAATCTCAAAAATGAACATTTTAATTGCATCTGCCTAAGACATACTTTGATTCCATTGATACTTTAAGACATACTTTGAGTACATAAGCACAAGAAACATATCAAAAACAAATCATAAATTGACTTGTTGTTGATATGTTGAGTCATTATTTTCAAGTAATAAATTTTGAGTCTTAAAATTTTTATAAGGATTTTTTTTCCAAATTTGATGAAAAGATTACAACACAATCCATGTTAATAAAAAAAGTATATTTCGGATATTTTTAAGAAATAAAAAACTCAGAATTATAACTTAAAGACATCTTTAGTAAATTTGTTTACAAAAACCTAAATATCGCTTGTTAGTTGCTTTCCGGCATCTTTTTTTTCCAAATTTGGTATGCATAAGATCGTCTACGCTAAATACAGTTCGTTGAAGTACATCCTGTTGAGGACTGGAGGTAGCCTTGTGGTAGCGCTCTGGCTTTCGATACAGGCGATGTTCGGAACGAATCCCGGCACACACCGTTAAATGCCTCCGTGTCTAGACAGGATATGGGCACGTTAAATCCCTCGACCGGAAAGACCCCCTATGAGGTCAGAGAGGGTGGGAGAGGGTATGACCCCCCCCAAATATCGCCCCTGGGTTTGCTCGGTCAATATTGAGGTGGTAAGTAGCTACGACGGACTCCGACCCTATTGGTGCTATGTATAAACCGGAGACGCACACTTCAGCCCGAAACCTACATCGACATGGTCTTTAACTTCAAGTCAAGGGACATTAGACACAACAACAACAACATCCTGTTGTAATTTTTTTTTGCTTGTATTAATATGCATTTAGTACAATAATTTGTTTAACGGTATTATTTGTTTTTACAATAGATGTATTTCAATAGATGTAAGAGAAAACTGTAATTTGAAAAGCATTATTTCCAATGAAATTCATTAGAAGTAAATAATATTAAGAAGTTAATAATAATTAGAAATTTTCAATTTTTCTAAAACTTATTCGTAATATTTTTGGAAGAATTACATGTACTATTTCTTTCAAAAAAATTTAATTTTGAGTGTCGTTTACGCTGCAAATGTATGCTTCATTAGCAGTTTGACTAGTTGAAACTTGTTGAGAGAATCGGAAACTAATTTCATATAGTGCTTAATGCTGCAGGGCCTATTTCAAGATGATTATGATCTGAGATTCCTGTAAATTGTTGAACATAAACATGCATTCCGATAGGAAAAACTTTCTTCTAATCTGTTTAAAAAGTGCAACGTTTCTCAAAAACTGCTTATAAGTTTTAAAAAATGATTATTTGGTCATGATGTCTTAGTCTATTTTTAAAAAAATAATTTTACCGATACTCTTCATTTCAATTAGTTAAATTGTAGCCATAGTACACATCCAGTGTCTTATTACATAAACACACTACGCCTAATTATAGATGTACGACTAATTATTGAACATTTCTAACATCTAATAAAGTAAATATAATAATATAATTACTTTAAAATTATTGTACACATTCTTACTGTAAACATTTTATAATTCGAGAACTACCTTTAGCTAGCAATTACATCGACTATTCCGCAAAACATATTAAAAGACAAGTGTGACTAATATAGAGACAAAGGTATCCTGGATGCTATTCAGGGATGATAATTATTCGAATTCCAACTTTCAGTTAAAAATTTTGCCTCTATACGTTTACTAAAATATTTCAATTAAGTTCAAAAGAGAGATTTGATTAAATGATATTTGTTTAGTAAATTCAAATTATATGAATTTTCAATATTTTATCAATTTTTTTATCCATTGTTTATATATTGCTACTAAATTTTAAGTTTCAATTGTTTGAATGCACTGTTTAATTAAATAATGGCCAAACTTCAAAGTAATAGAATACCAAGTTCATAAATAGTTTTATTCAACAATTTATCCCAGTTTCATTCTTTATTTGATTTCAAATAAAATTCCGAACAATTCCTTTGTCAATACCAAACATTTTATCATCAAGAGTTGAGTAAATTGTTATCCTTTCAAACAAAAGACAGTAAACTTCTTCAGCATTCAATTTCCCAGTCATAAATACACTTCATTGTCTTCTATTTTAATTTGTCGATTTAATATGAACAGTGCGTTAACAATTAAATGCATTATCTTTGGAAAACACTTTCAACTTTTTAGAGCTTATATGTTTTCTCACATTCGTAAATTAACAGCTAGTTATTTGGTCAGATTGTTCAGCAAATAACATATTGAAAGAGCGCTTTATTAGTGGCCAAATACATAACAAAATCAGATGTTTAAAGGTCTTCTAGTTAATAAATACATTTTCCAGTCTCAGGCGTAAATATTTATAAAGTCAAATTTGTCTTGTGCAGTATAAAATTTTATAGAGATTCTTAGCGAGGAAGTTTAGTTATATTCTTTCAAATATGACAAATCATGTGAAATTGCATATCATGATAAATAGGCTTATGTCTGAATACTAGTAAGGAACGCATGGGAAGTATACTGTAAAAAAGTATCCTGCAATGTAATCTTCTTATAAACTTGAGGTTTGTTACATGACTTAAGCTTAAGTTATATTCTTTCAAATATGACAAACCATGTGAAGTTCCATATCCTGAATAATAGGTTTATGTTGTTGTTTTTGCTTATGCCATTTGACCGGCAGCAACATTAGATAAAATAGGCTTATGTATGAATGCTAGTAAAGAACGGATGGGCAGCATAGTATAAAAATGTATCCTGCAATGTAATCTTCCTATAAACTTGTCCTGTGTGTTCGAGTCCCACTGTTGGCATGGATGTGTGTAGCCGTTCGGAATTGGCTTTAAACTGTAGGTCCCGGTCTAATTAGCCCTCGTGTAGCAAAAAGTTGACCGTAGCGCTCCAAACCAAACCTATAAACTTGAGGTTTAGTCATATTCTTTCAAATATGACAAATTATGTGAAATTCCATATCATGATAAATAGGGTTATGTATGAATGCTAGTAAGGAACGCATGGAAAGTATAGCGTAAAAACAGTACCCTGAACGTAATCTTCCTATAAACTTGAGGTTTGCTATGTGACTTGATGCTTAGTTATATTCTATCAAATATGACAAATTATGTGAAATTCCATATCATGATAAATAGGCTTATATGTATGAATGCTAGTAAGGAATGTATGGGAAGTATAATCCCAAAAAGTACCCTGAAATGTAATCTTCCTACAAATTTGTGGTTTGTGTTACTTTCTTGGAAACTTTCTATGGCATCTTTTCAGGCAATAAAATATAACTGTGCTATTTTTTGAGAGCTTATCAAAATAGCATTCGGGCCCCTGTGTGTCTCGGCCATCTAAAACACAATTTAGGTTCAATATCTAGTCTACTGGGGATATAAATTCTCATTAATCGAGTGTGGACGCGGGACAGACTCCAACTGACTCTCAAGAAGCTGTCCGGTTTAATTATGCAAGTACTCCGGAATTCAGTTCGTAATTTAATGCTCCTGTAGATAATTATCACAAATATTGTAAAATAATGACTGCAAATAATTTTCTTCTGTCCTACCGTTTCCTGACTTCGAGTTTGTTACAGTTACTCACAACTTTTGAACACGCCGTGCTGTCCGTTTTAATATAGACAGGAATTTGGTGTGACACAGCAGTCTCTCGGATTTTGAAAGAGAAAGAATAATCATTATTTAAAGAGTAATCATTATTTATGAGATCATGATTTAAAGTTCCGTAAGTTAATTACTGTAAATATTGAAAAGTATAGAATATAAATAGTTTTTATGACTCTCCTGTCATTTACTGTCTTGAGAACGTTGTAATAAAAACGCACCTAAATCCGAGATGCTATTTTTAATCACACAATTCCCAGAACATGCGCCAATCAGCTCCCATGTTGACTACCTTTATAACCGTTAGACTGTAGCTTCCCTTTTGCACCCTGAAGAAAGTATTTATCAGTAAATAGCACCAAAATAAATATGGTAAATGTAAAAAAACGAGAGACTGAATAAATAAACTCTGTACGACCAATCCGTCACAAATTCTAAAATATAAAATAAACTTTGTATATTTTCTAACAAATTCCTAGTTTCGAGTAACGTCTAATGTTTTAAAGGTACTGACCTCAATAGATATACTTATTATAATACAATGTGAAAAAGTTGATTTCATATACAGTAAAACCATTTTATCCAGATCAGGTTTATAGACATTATTTTTATTTAATGTTCCCATTAGATAATAATTTTTAACTATGACAGCAAGAACTTACCTACAAATGTCCCAAATATTCGTATTTTAGTTTGATTCAATGTACAGTTCCTGCGTAGACTGAACAATAAATTTTGGTAATAAAATGCTTTTTTGTTGAGTTTAAGAAATATTTATTAGACTTACCAATTCTTTGTTAAGAAATGATGTGAAAAGTTATTTTTATACTTTTTAATGTCTTATAAACAGTGCTATGTAATTTTGTGACAAAGCATAGTTTTTAACTTAATAAACGGTAAGTCTGCTTAGTTGAGGATTTTGTTTTGCTTTTTACTCATATTACCTGGATTATCGGGATTTAGATTATCAAGATTGCCTATGGTCCCAGTGAGACCGGATAAACGAGGTTTCACTGTACATCTTATGACTTTCAAAAATTTTCCTATTAGAATTATATTTTCTACTATCAAGTTTTCGTGACAGGGAATTCTTTTAAAACTTTTTGTCGAATTTCATTCCGGTGATACTTTCAGGATAATTTAGATGCAAAGTTCCCCCCTAAGTAGATAATATAATTTCGATGTAGAATTTATTAATTCTATATAAGACTATGGGAATTTAGTCACTCATAGTAAAAATAATAGCAGCAGAGTAAAAAAGAGCAGCAGAGTAGTAGCAAAACATTTGATAGGACTAAGACACATTTTCACAGCACTTAACATAGAAGCATGTTACAGATAGCAACATTATTCTCTTTCTACCACCGCTCACCGAGCGTTCCCGTACAGGAGAAAAAAATATGATGACGTCGTAATTAACGTGTGCGTACGCATGCCGTAAGGAGCATAATAGAGAAAATGAGCGTTGATTTTCAACAATTCCCCCTCACAACGTGAATTTTCTATGAGAATACAATTTTATGCATATTTCACTCAGTAAAGAAAACTTATGAAATATATGCAGACTTACATTACAAAACTTATTATACTTGTGAATTCAAAACTTCTATAATAATGTAAACAAATTAAACATTACCCTGTAAATACAAATAGATAATACTACTTAAATGCAATAAAAACACATCATTACATACACTAATTATTAAACTGAAAAGGATACTGGATGATATTAAGGATTTAAAACACTTACTCCAATTAAGTTACAACATATTTTATGCTTGTCTGCATTTAATGCCTTCGTTAAAACTATCAGCAGGCATGTTTTCAGATGCTATGTATTTAACATCAATCTCTCCATCATTCAGGACATCTCGCACGAAATGATGGCCTATATCAATGTGTTTGGTGCGAGAGGGTTTCGGGTCAGTTTTTGAGCAGACTGATTGTCGCACATGATGTTAGTAGGAGCTGTTACTGTTCCGGGTGAAAGTTCATCTAAGAATCGTCTTAAGTGTAGAGTTTCCTTGGTAGACTCTGTTAAAGCCATGTATTCGGCTTCGGTTGTCGATAACGCAACAGTTAGTTGTTTTCTTGACTCCCATATATAGCTCCACCGGCGTACTTAAAAATATAACCGGTAAAGGACTTTCTGTCATTAACGTCTGATGCCCAGTCAGCATCAACATATCCAGTTAAAGGTTCTGGATTGCGATGAAAACACAGTCCTTGTAATTTGGTACCTTTCAGGTATCTTAAAATTCTTTTGGCTGCTAACCAGTGAGGTTTTCCAGGATTGTTGATGAATTGGCTTAAAAAGTTCACAGCGTGTGTGATGTCTGGTCTAGTTGCTACAGATAAATACATTAACGATCCTATTAATTGGCGATAGGGTATGTCTTTCATTTCGGATTTTTCTTCCTCAGTTTTAGGACACATATCTTTAGTAAGTTTCACATTATTTTCTAAAGGTGTAGACACTGCTTTTGAATCTTGCATATTAAATTTGCACAGAATATCTTCAATATACTTTTTCTGAGTAATCACGATTTTATCCTTGTTTTGCATAAATTCTATGCCTAAACAATAATGCAAATGACCCATATCTTTCATTTTAAATGAGTTAGATAAGTCATCCCTAATGTATTTATAATCGTGTTCATTTTTAGTAAGAATTATTAAATCATCTACATACACGATAATAATTGCTTCGATTGATGATTTTGAAATGTAAACACATTTATCAGAATGTAAAGAATCAAATTTCATTTGTTTTAATTTTTCATCCAATTTCTTAAACCATTGCCGACCAGATTGTTTTAAACCGTAAAGGGATCTTTTCAACAAACATACTTTATCAGTATTAGATTCATCCTCAAAACCTTCTGGCAGTTCCATATAGATTTCTTCATTCAAATCACCATTTACATATTCCATTATAAAATCTAATTGATATGCTGTGAAACCATTTTGAATTGCATACGCGATTACAGTTCTAATTGAGCTTAATCTGGCAACAGGTGAAAAGTTTTATTCATAATCAATTCCCGGTTTCTGTGAACAGCCTTTGGCTACTAGCCTAGCTTTAAATTTCTCGATAGTTCCATCTTGTTTATATTTTGTTTTTAACATCCATTTACAACCAATGATTTTTTTATGTTTTGGTTTTTCCACTAATTCCCATGCGTTTTCATTTACTAGTGAATTATATTCACTTTTCATAGCTTCTAACCATTCCTCTTTAAATGGACCCGATATCGCTTCACTAACTGATGGGCTGTTATCCGTCGACGAAACATGCAAAATTGTTTGGGCTTTTTCTACATCTTTCCCACGATATTGTTTACGAGGCCGCCATCGTTTACCATCTCTTAAAAGTTTGGGTCGACCTGGATCTGGCGCCCTGCCAGCTGTAGGTGGGTCAGAAATTTGTGTTTCCCCCTCATCAGAAAACATTTCTTGCACAGGCGAGGGTGCATCATGGGTAATTTTCTCTTTTTCATTTTGATTTGAATTGGGAGACTCTTTAAATGGAAAAATTAGCTCTATTTCTTCGCTTTTTGGAAGATTGCTTTCGAACGTATAGATAAATCAAACATCGCGGCTTATAGCAATTTTTCTAGAATTTTTATTCCACAGGCGATAAGCTTTAGATTGATGAGAATATCCTACAAATATATGTTCAGCCTATCTAGGTTCAAACTTGCCTTTTGATCTCTTATTCAATACAAAACATTTTTGTCCGAATACTTTAAGATGAGAGACGGTTGGCTTGATGCCAAGAAATAATTCAAAAGGAGTTTTGTTTTCAGTTAAACTTCTAGAGAGACATCTGTTTCGAATATAAACAGCGCAATTTATCGCTTCTGCCCAAAATGTTTGCGGTAAATTGGATTGTAGTAATAAACATCTGGCCATTTCAGCTAAAGTCCTGTTCATTCGCTCTGCTCGAGAATTTTGTTGTGGTGTCATGGGGCTTGACTTTTCTCGTCTAATTCCGCATTGTTCAAGATGTTTGTTAAATTCTTCCCCTAGGTACTCTAGACCATTGTCTGTTCTCAGCGCTTTTATTTTCTTATCCAAACTATTTTCTACGACAGCTTTGAACTTTATAAACGCGTTTTTAACTTCGTCTTTCGTTTTTTGAAAACTAACCTCTACATACCGCGATTTGTCATCAATAAAAGTCACAAAATACCTAGAACCAGCATGAGATGGTACGGGCATAGGGCCGCATAAATCAGAGTGAATAAGATTTAATAAATCAGCACTTTCATATTTTGATACTTTGGGAAATGGTCTGACTGATTGTTTGCCTTCTATACAAATCTTACAATCTTTTAAAGATTCATAATCATTAAAATTTAAATTTCGTACCATATCTTCATATTTGAGTTTCTTTAAGTCATGTTCATTTAAATGTCCTAATTTAAGATGCCATTTTTGAAAGTCACTTACCTTGGCAACAGCAGCTGTTTCAATGAAGGGTTCTATATAATAAAGATCACCTCTTCTGATAGCTTTCACTAGAATAGAGCCGTTCGGCTCTAATATTTTAGCATACCGCTCTTTAAAAATTACAGAACGGTTGTTTGCAGTGGCCTTGGAGGTTGATATTAAATTACACTTTAGCTCAGGAACACACAGTATGTTGTTTAAAGTAAGATATGTCTTACCGTTGTCAGTAGGTGCGGTTATAAGAATTTTACCGATACCGATGACTTCAGCACTTTTATCCACAGCGAGTTGAATTCTCGAATTTTCTTGAGGATAAAATTCTGTGAATAAATGCTTGTCGTTGCAAATGTGGTACGTTGAGCTACTATCTAAGCACCAGGATGATGCTTGTTGAAGATTTTCTTTGCAGGCCATTGTAATTTGATTATCATAACTTGTAGCCATCATGGAACTGTTATTTCCTTTATTTGAAGCAGCTTTTCTGTCAGATATTTTCTTTCTGCATTCGGATGCCTTGTGACCTGGCTTGTGACAATAATTGCACTTGAAATTTCTATAACTTCTTTCAGAAAAATTATTCCTATTCGGATATGACCGATATTTGTCATTTTTCTTCTGTTCTTGAATATTCCTTTTTGTTTATGTACTATAGTAAGCATTTTGAGATTCAGGACACCCTTTTCATTTTCTTGCTTCCCATTCTTCTAGGAATTTAATTTTCAGAGCGTCAGGCTTCGGTAACTCATCTCGTGCTTCGATTGCGCATCTAAAATTTTCGTAGTTTTCAGGGATACTGTAAAGAAGCAAAATCGAAAGTAGATCATCAGCAACATCAATGTCCATTTGCTTGAGCTTGTCAACAATTTCGAAGAAAATATTTATATGCTCACACATGTTTTCTTCTTACATTTTTCGGAATAACAGAGATTTTAATAATGAAGCCTTCTTCGCCGGTCCTTTTGATTCATAAACTTTTTTCAATTTGTTTCATACTTCATTTGAAGTTGTACAGTGTTTCACATGACACAATTCACTTGGTTGTATGGATAATATAATGTCAGCACGGGCTTTTTGATCATGTTGAATCCAATTCTTTTCATTTTGGGTACCAGTTTCTGGTTTAGTTTCTGTTCCAATCACATATTCCCAGTGGTCGTTTTTTATTAAAACAGCTTCAATTTGCAGCTTCCAGGAATTAAAATTGTCCTTGCCTAATTTTTCGATCGTACTCAATTGCGACATTTTGTTCGCGGAGATTTTCACAGCCTAGAAATCACAAGTCGAATAGCACAGTGCGGAGCACTTCGTTAGGCTTAAATTCTTCGAATGGCAGTACGTCGAATGAAAATAATCACGCTACTACTTATAACGCAGTGAATAGCAGCTGCCTGGGCCCATAATCCATTATGGGAATTTAGTCACTCATAGTTAAAATAATAGCAGCAGAGTAAAAAAGAGCAGCAGAGTAGTAGCAAAACATTTAATAGGACTAAGACACATTTTCACAGCACTTAACATAGAAGCATGTTACAGAGAGCAACATTATTCTCTTTCTACCACCGCTCACAGAGCGTTCCCGTACAGGAGAAAAAAATATGATGACGTCGTAATTAACGTGTGCGCACGCATGTCGTAAGGAGCATAATAGAGAAAATGAGCGTTGATTTTCAACAAAGACATTAGTCTTAAATCTTTCTGTCTGAAATGTCAAGAACTGACAAACAGTTATCTGATTTCAATAACATCACACCGTGCGAAAATCTTCCACATTCAGATAATGAAGGTATGATTAAATTTTACTGGCTCCTTGTAAAAGTTTTGTCTGTATTCCTACATTATCAGCAGAACATACATTACAATACATATTTATTCCATATACTTTATATTCTTACCTCTTTACTCATTAAACCCTGGTACAATGATTACGTAATTGGAATTTATTTTAATGCTCAAACATTATCAGTACTATAGTATATATTTACGTATATTAATCATAAAAATCTTTTACCACGGATATTTTTTTATAAAAAAGTTGTTGTATCATACTTTCTTATACATGGCATTACCAAAAATATTTACTTGTTTCACGTAAATATTTTAGAACTGTTTGAAAGGAACTTTTAAAACATATAAAATTTTCTTCATTTTATTTGAAGGATCCTATAGTTCTTTGTCATATTTTTAATACGCTTATTTTTAACAGGCCATGAGTACCTCGATTCCCAAATTTTTAAACTGGAAGCTGTTCCAGATCCTTTTTGTTCCCTCTGCGGAATTGATAGAGAGACATCACCTTCCAGTCTGTACTGATCTGCGTGGGACCTCGATAGAAGCCCATTACTGGGAATCAAGACTTCTGTTTGGGAGGTCTCAGACCTAAAACCAATTTAATTTTTTTTTTTAAATATGTTGTTCATGTCCTTATTTTCATTTTTATGTCATCATTTCTTTGTAAACACTTACCAATGAAATTTTTTTTTAAATATTTTTCATACTAAAATTTATGAACTTTATTTTATTTCTACAAATATTTGATCTCCTTATGGCGATATGCGTTGAATTATATATATCTATTAGAGAGAAAATCCTTCTCATGTCTTTGTACCTTATACACATATAAAAACACTAATTCTCCTCATGAGTTATTACATCTTTTCAAAATGAAGATAATAGCAAAGAAATTTTCTATAGATAACGACAGGGACTAATTTCTCAAATTTCATCTTTTATCATATGAATAATTCACTAAGATTAGGGATCAATTTCCATTCAAAATACAATTCATATCACTGGTTGTTTTCATATTGGTCTTAAAGGGGGGATTTTACGATAATACAAATCAGTAAACCTTTAAAAAACTTGTTTACTAGAACTTTTCGGTTATACGCAAAAATGAAAATTTAAACTCTCTGAAAGATTTATCAATACATTTAATTCATTAATAAGGCTTTTATGAATCCTATAATTATTAGTTTTACGTATTTATATTTTTAATGTTCCTCATTTCATTGTGCTATCGAATTTATCTTTCTTTTTTGTATTTACATGTGATGGATGCAGGAGAGTAAGCCTTTTGTACTTTCAAAAACATACTTAAATATAAATATTTAAGAATTTCCCACATTTATATCTGTGCCCTGTCGAAATTTTAAGTCGGATAGTAATTAGTAAGGGATTACAATTCTTTTACTATTTAAATATTTAATTGGTTTTTCAATATATTTCTATATCTATTCTATCTATTCTATATCTATTCTATCTATCTATTTTCTATATCTATTCTATTTTCAATATATTTCTAATCACCCAAGGTAAAACTTACTGAGTGTTTTATGCTGTTATGGCACCATATTGAGTGGTAGTTGTACCCAATATTGATATACCTAGTTAATATATAGTATGTTGCACATTTTATGACTTAAAAATGTAAACAAATAAATACACTTGAGTAGTAAGAAATGTACCTTACAATTTTTTTTATCTTCACGTGCAGTACAAAATACAGTTTTATAGGCATTCATTCCATTTCATGAGTACACACTTATAAACTATTTTATTCTGCAGTAATTGAGACAGTATGATATTGAAAGTTCTATAGATATTAAAAAAATCTTATTCCAATAATCAGACGTCATAATTTGTATGGTAGACGGAACGCAACAGATTAAATCATTGCATTTGTTTTTACTAATTTAGTACAACTTCCTAAAGATTTTCTCCCTTTCCTTGTGGTGATTAGGGAAAATTAATTACAGTACAACTGATCATTTTCTCTAACTATTTACGAATCATTTCAATAATTTTTGATTTAGTTTCTGTAGCTTAAATATTTAAAAGGGTAGGACCGTCAGCTCCTGTGTGACCTACATATATCAAACTTACACGTTTGAGAATTGAATTGGGCACCCGCTTTTGACAAATCGATTTGTTGATGGGCGAGGATGCCCCTTTGTGTGAGCAGTCAGCCACTGCTTTCAGTGTCACATATCTTGACGTCTTTCGCCACTCCGCAACTTCGCTATATCATAGCTTTTTCGGTTGAAGTTCATCCAATCTGTGTGATCTGCTGGGGGAGTCACCCCAACCTTCAGTGTTTCCAATTTTTATTTTCTGCTGGTGTTATACACAATATTTGTATTTTCTTTGATTTTACTGTTAACCTTTTAGTACTTTTTATCTATATGACCCTTTAATAGCCATTCTTACAAAGGGGGTAAAACATTTCCCGTTCTAAAGAGGGAATCAGAAAAATGGGCCCAGTAAGTTAAGGGTTAATCATTTTTTTATCTAATCGTTTGTATTAATTGTATATATAACTGTCTTTCATACTTCATCGTTTTTTCACCTTTATGAATCATAATCTTTAGTATATCATCGTTTGTATCATCTTTATATATCATTTCTTTTTATATAGCATACTTTTATCACGCTTACACTTCATTTTTATCACCTTATATATGATTCTTCTCAAGTTTGTATATCTTTTTAATATTAAAAATTGTTTGTTTTAAATCTGAAATTTCCACTTTTGGTTCGAGCCTGGCGCTTTATGTCCCATTTTGGACCTTGCGCTATATAACCCCAAAAAACTAACCATTTAGACGAGTGGATTTTCATAGTCAATAATACGAATTACGCTAATATGAGTGATACTCATTTTAAGTGTTCTTTGTACTTTAGCATATATTTATTTTTGTTTAGTGTTTCTCGTATACAAGTTTTTAATAAAATACCGTTTTCTTTCTTAGACAGTTTTCTTTTTTGGTAGCAATTAGATTACCAGCAATTTTTGGTCTCTCAAATGTCTATGTACAAGTAGAATGTTTAGTAAATTTATCTAAGTGTATATGCCAATTAAACTCAAAAAATTAAAAGTTTTAGATAATTTAATACTGCATAGCTCAGAAACTGAATAAAACTTTTGTCTAAATTCTCTACTGTAGGAATTTAGCAATAGTTTTAAAAACAAAATATTCTACTTAAGAATAAATCTAAGGTTCATTTAAATATTTGAAGCTGCCACAAAATTACACCTTTATAAATAATTTTATCAAAATTGCAAATGTAAATTATGTATATTGCGAAGGGTATTCTTGAAGTTATTTAGAATTTTAATGTTTCTGAAAAAATCTCCACTAATCTTCCTCTAGCTATTTTTATGTATTAAAAAGTTTCAAAAATCCGACAATTGTTATAAGTATAGGAATTTTTTAATACACGCAAAAAAGGGCCCCAGATCTTCTTCCTGGAGATTTTTTGAGCTTTAGGAAGCTTATTCTTAAGCGAAAAATGCAATACTTGTTTTAAACCCTTAACAAAGGAATTCACTTCACAAATAATTAATTTTTTTCCATATTAAAAACATTTATTTTTCTCAGAATATAATGTTATTTCTGTAAAAAAAACTAAATAATTTACATTTAAAACATTCCGAGAAAATATTCCCTTTATAAAACTATTAGGTATTTAAAAAGTATCAAAATTTGCATACATAATTGCATAAATATCTAATGAAAACATACGAAAAGCTACAAAAATACTATAAATGATGAATCAGAATAATAAATCATTTTCCTTGTAAAATTACGACAAAAGCATCTCTTGATGAATTAATATTTAATGTTAAAAAATACTGTAATTTTCAATGAGTCTGTAAAAATGTAATTTATATTTCCTAGCATAAAATCTAAATTAGTTTATTCTTCTTTTTAGGATTATTAAAAAATAAATGTCAAAAGTATATTACAAAAACTGCAATTAAATACATCTTATATTATGTGTACATATGAGAAATGCTAAAATATGCATGAATTCAACGAGAAAATGTGATATATGTAGATATTTTTAAACGCTCATTAATATGAAATTAAAGGAGTTTTCTAACGTATACACTGAAAATGACTCTGAAATTATATGTCATTGTAATTAGAATTCCACGTTGGGAAGAAATCTGTAAAAAATGAGGTAATTTTAAAGAAATGAACAAATCAATTTTATACACACACATTTATATATATATATATATATATATATATATAAAATATATATATATACTAGCTGAATACCCGTGCTTCGCTACGGAGTACATTCAAATTAAATACAACGGTCAATGATGCAATTAATGCCCAGATAAAAAACAAAAAAATATATTTATAAAAAAATCGTAATGGATATTTTTATAGGGAAAATAATGTAGAAGAAAATATTCAACTTAAATACAACGGTCAATGTTAGCAATTAATTTATATGTTTAATATCCATAAAACATACTAATTTGAATTAAATTCTTAAAAAACTTCCATCTCAATTAGTCTAATGGTTAAATTTTATCTGTTGCCGTATTTTAATATTTTTTGTCAATTTATTTCGTTGTTATTCACGTGACGATAAATTAATTTAAAGTATCACATAAAGGAAAGAAACCACGTGATCAGTATTTGGTAAACTAAATTCTAAAAATTAATCTTTAAAAATTCACCAAAAATCAGGAAATGGAGGTAAAGATTCGAAAACGATTTAATTTTAAAGGAATTTTTATGATCTTTCTTGTGAAAGAGTGAATTTCTTGTGAAAGAATGTTACAAAAACAGCTAAAAATTTTATTTTAAAAAATCTAAGAAAAATTTTTCAAAAATCTTTCTTAGTGCATCCCTACACTATAAGAAGAATCGCCATTCAAAATTTCAGCCCTTTAGGTCCAGCGGTTTGGTCTGTGCGTTGTATGTCAGTCAGTTACGGAACTGCAACTATATATATATATATATATATATATATATATATATATATATATATAAAACAGTTCCGTAACTGACTCATTCATTCACTGACTGACATACAACGTACAGACCAAACCGCTGGACCTAAAGGGCTGAAATTTTGCATGGCGATTCTTCTAATGGTGTAGGGGTGCACTAAGAAAGATTTTTCAAAAATGCTTCTTAGATTTTTTAAAATTAAATTTTTAAGCTGTTTTTTAAACTTTTTTTACGTTTACATTTAAAATAATACATTGACGGTTATAAAATTTATGTCACGAGAAAGATCATAAAAATTCCTTCAAAATGAAATTTTTTTCGGATTTTTACCTCCATTTCCTGATTTTTGGTGAATTTTTAAAGATTAATTTTTAGAATTTAATTTATTAAATGCTGATCACGTGATTTCTTTTTCTGGTACTTTCAATAAATTTATCGTCACGTGCGTAACAACTAAATAGACAAAAAAATATTTTTTTATCTTTCTAATGCAGCAGACGATTGGATATTATCCAAAAAAAATGCATATCCCTCACGATTTTTTTATAAATATATATATATAGATAGATATATACTTTACATCAATTGTATACATTGATCATCGCATTTATTATAAATATATATATTTATTTTTTGCCATAAATTGCATACGTTGACCGTTGTATTTAATTTGAATGTACTCCGTAGCGAAGCGCGGGTTTTCAGCTAGTATATATATATATATATATATATATATATATATATATATATATATATATAATGTGTGCGTGTGTGTGTATGTCAAAGTGTAATCAAATACAATATACACATGCTGACATATAAAGCATATCCGATATTTCAACTAACAATTTAGTTATTATCAGCTTAAATATTTTGATTTCCTAATATTGAAGTACTTTCATCTTGCATTATTCTAAACATCATGCAAATTGCACTGAGTAAACTGTGAAAGATAAATTAGTGTCAGAGGGAAATAGTAAGGGAGATCTTTTTTTCTCAAGACTTAGAGGAATAGATAAGATATACATCACTGTTACAAGCGTCAATATGGTTTACGCCAAGACGTATTTTCAGAAACTTTATTTATTCTTGATTAAATTTCACAGGTATAAAACCATCTGTTTTCCCTTACCCAAAAATACATGAGTTTATTTTTAGAAAAATACCTATATCATATGACACTACAATAATTAAATGTCCTTGAAACTGTAGGAATTTTTCTTAGACCTGTCAAGATTTCTGTTATAAACATTGGAATTTAGTTTCCTATGTGCATCAAACGTGAACAGTGTATTGAAGTTTTTTCTGTATCCAGTTATTATTCAGTTATATAACTGGAAAAGCAGCAAATTCAAGGCAATAAAATGTATTATAAACCATTCAAGGTATTATTTAAGATTATGGGACACAGGAATACTAAAATTTTGCCAACTGTGAACAAAAGTTAGGAAACTTATGAATAATAATATATTACATAGAGCAAGGACTTTATACGTTAAGTTTACCTAGTTATGAGACGTTAAATGCAAAATTAGAGCCTTGTTTTTGTTTCAAATTTTAAATACAAACTTTAAAGAATGTTACAAAAACAGCTTAAAAATTTAATTAAAAAAAAATCTAAGAATTTTTTAAAAAATCTTTCTTAGTGCATCCCTACACTATAAGAGGAATCACCATTCAAAATTTCAGCCCTTTAGGTTCAGCGGTTTGGTCTGTACGTTGTATGTCAGTCAGTTAGTCAGATTACACCACTAATCGAAAACTCTTTCATAATTCAGTCTCGTCAAAAAGCTCTAGGATGGCTAGATTCTAACCAGCATAGAGTGAATTTAGCCCACACCTCTTTAACACAGTGAACACAGATTATTGGATTAGTGAGTATTCGTTACATAGTATCTATATATATATATAAAACGCATAGGTATGCGGCACAAAAATCGACGATATTTCTACACTCCGAATGGCAACCGTTGCCACTACCAGATATAAATTACCAGATATTAGCGGCCGTCCGCAATTTGAACCCGCTTGTCAACGTGAATTTACTCACTGAAATCAGGAATGTTCGAAAGCGCGCTGCACGGTCAAGTGAAAATTGGGAACAGTCTCAAGAAAGAAAGCGAAGAAATAATTCATTAAGAGGGAGGCGTGAAAAAGAGAGCATAAATAATCGCGAGGTTAGGCTTAACCGTCGCCCGCATAGCAATCAACAACCAGTAATAGTTAATTTTCTAAACTTTTATCAGTACTTGCTGAATTTTTGCTCCATTTTATAAGTGAAGAAATTTTCTGAACAATATATTACTTGATATGATTAAGTGTAGATATCTGAATTGTGAACAGTAATACATACAGAGAGTGATGTAATCAACACTATATTTTAAATTTTTCCCCAACAATTTCTTATTTATTGTAATGATAAAGTGTAGATATCTTAATTTTGAAAAATTGCTGAATTTTTGCTTCATTTTATAAGTGAAGAAATTTACCCAACAATTTATTATTTAATATGATTATGTGTAGATATCTGAATTGTGAACAGTAATACATACGGAGAGTGATGTAATCAACACTATATTTTAAATTTTTCCCCAACAATTTCTTATTTATTGTAATGATAAAGTGTAGATATCTTAATTTTGAAAAATTGCTGAATTTTTGCTGCATTTTATAAGTGAAGAAATTTACCCAACAATTTATTATTTAATATGATTATGTGTAGATATCTGAATTGTGAACAGTAATACATACGGAGAGTGATGTAATCAACACTATATTTTAAATTTTTCCCCAACAATTTCTTATTTGTTGTAATGATAGTGTAGATATATTAATTTTGAAAAATAGTACATACAAAGAGGGATGTAATTTTTAAAATAATTGATGTTGGGATTCTCAGTCTTATCTTTAACTCTGTTCTGAGGTAATGGAAATTCACATTTTTTTATCACGATGTTCTAAAATCAGCCTTATAGAGAATACCCCTTAACAACGTATATTTATGATGACAGGTAATGGTAAAATTCCTTACATATGTTACTTTCAGTTTCGTTGTTTTGCAAAAGAAAATATAAAACTAAAAGCGACCATGCTGGTCGCGCAGCGGCTAGTTTGATATTTAATCTCGAAATATGAAAATCAAATTGGCCAACAGTACTTTTGCATTTAAAGGCTCATATAACGTAGTAAAACGTAAGAATGGTATTTATACTATCCTGCGTCAATTTCTCACCAGTTTTAATTTTTATGTATGAATATTTTACATTTTTATAAAGTATCATAACTAATTACTTAATACACCTTAAAATACATTGCGTTATTTCGAATACGTTTTTGAAAATGCCACGATACATTTAACTATTTCCAGTTCTGTTGCACTGTTAATGATGTGTATTTTTGAGATTGTCAAGTTCCTTTCATTCACTAGATAGCAATCATTAAACATGAAAAAATTAGTTAGGACACAGTACAAGTTCTATGATCTAATTTTAATAAAAAAAACAGATTAGTTGTGATGCTCAAAGAAGCACTTTTTTTATTATCTCTACCTAAGTTTCAGTACGCGAATTATTATCTGAACGTAAAATGTACGAAATCCAAGTTTATTTTACTTAACAGCAATTCAAATAGCTCCATTCAAATTAATTAAAATTACAACAATATGAAATCTATTTTCGTTGTTTTAAATATTAGAACATGCAGCACAAAAGCATTACACTTTCAAAAAATAATCATTCTTCTCTACCGAATCATACGAACTAAGTTAATGTTTCGAAACAAACATTCATTACTATGACATAGTTAAATGTGGAAATGGGAGATTCAAAGGATTTATTTATTAAACGCTACGAGAGTTTCTATTTGTTTAATTTATGTTGAATAAGGTAAGCTCAAACACATGTAATATTATACGATAGCTTTTCCATTCATTTGATGTAAAGGAATACATTTTAAGTATGTTTCTTTCATTTACTAGTTAGTATCAGAAAAAAGTTCAACAAGATTATAATAAATAAATAGAAGCGCTGAATTCCAAATAATCCTACATAAAATAGTACAGTTAAAACAAAATATGATCTATTATCCGTTTTGCAAACTGAAAGAACATATGAGATAAAATAGTAAGGACATTGTATATAACAGAAGAAATATAAACACGCTAAAGAGCTGGAATTTATAATATGATTTCCAAATCGTTAAATTAGATATGAGTGAAAGGTGTTCGTAGATATTCTTAATATAGAGGTAAAATGATCTGAATAACTAACATCAGTAATTTTTATTGGAATTTTTTTTTCAATGCAGAGGCACTTGTCGCGAAGACATTCGTCTATAATTAACCGCAGTTTTGCTGGCCATTTTATTATGGGTGCGTCATATAGGCAGACCAGCATTGCCCCCTATGAAGGGACGACACAAACAGAGGACAATCGACACAAACAAACCACAAGGCCACCAAGGCCCTTTATTGGAAAACATAGATCCATAAATGTACACCTATGGAGACAGATGTGTGTGTGTGTGTGCACGCCACAATCAGCTAAATTTCAAATGAATTAAATATGAAACCTACATGAATTAAACAATGCAAAACAAACGAGATCGATGATGAGCGTCAAACGTCTTATACGGTTTGCGACGTAAAAGCAGGGTAAATACCTTTTAAGTATACAACGCTCCCAATACCAGCAACATCACAGAAACTGAAGAAACAGTCAGACCAATCTCAACACCACAAGCGCATTACAAAATGAATAAATAGATTTATATATCAAGTTCAATACAAACATTAAAACCTACGCATAAAACAAAAGTGATGACAAGGGATGACCAATGCCATTATGAACATAGTATGAACTCCCTAAATAGCCAGAATGGAAGGTGACAGAAATAAACCCAAGGAAAGAACTCTCCAAAAGAGTGAGAAGATGATACTCTCGCTCTTAAATATTGCAGTTTAAAATGATTTCTTTAAAAAGAAGATAACTATAAGGGTGGCACAAATGAGAGTATTACATTTTGGTTTTGCTATGATTTATTGCTGTACATAGTCGACTTGTCGGTTTAAGCAAGTATGTCAGTGCTTACTATATTTTGGATATCCTGAATGTCCATGATTGTCTGTGGAACCTAACTTGAACGACGTTTCGGACCGTTCGTTATCAAATCGGTGGCCCTTCAACGCCTTTTTAAGTGGACCGAATATGTGGTAGTACCAGGGCAACAAGTCAGGTGTATAGTGGGGAGGGAGGACCTAGCGAAATCTCCGCAGCAAATCTTGTCCACAGCAGTCGATTCTATGGTGACGGCCATGTGTGCTTAAGCAGGTCTCGGTACGTCCTTTGCTCACACGTCCATTATGAAATTCCATAAATAATCTGAATATTTTACACTGTTACAGACACTCATTCCTATACCCATCCATCTTATTCGGATAAATTTCGACTCCATTAACGCCTTCTGCCATCAAAAGTTGAAAACCGTTCACTGGGTCCATTTGAATGAATCCATGGCACACCCGTACGTAGCCAGCGTGCTTAAACACGTTCAAATAGCCCATTCACACTTTCCGACCATGGCAACATTGCTTCGTAACATGCAATATCATCTACAGGAGCAAAAACAAAGATCTGAGTATTTCATCACTGCCGCTAAACCAAAAGTCTCCTTTTCACTTGGCCACCCTTATTGTTTAAATTTACACCGTAAAAGGCAATTTATTTTTTTAATTAAGAAACATACAAATGATGACAGTTGTCTCAGTGAATGTAACATTTCATGTGTAAGAAAGAAGGCAAGATAATTGGGGACGCGAGTAGGCAATAAAAATGAAAAGGTCGGAGTTGTGTCAATGGGAGATCGCAATAAAAGCATAAAGTTGACGAATAAATTAGAGGAGGATGAAAGATCTAACAAGAAAAGCTAGTTGCATGATGGAAGGAGAGGCAAAAGTTAGAGATATCTCAAATGGTCAGAACTGTCGTTGGGCCACCCCCCTGGAGTTAATGGGATAGAAGAACAGGTTAAGTGAACGCCTGGAGGTTTGGAGCCGTGGGAACAGCACCAAAAGTTTTAGGTGACGCCCATGCGAGTTGTGATTTGGACAATTAAAAGTAGGTGGTCAGTCAGATGGACCAACGAGGGTATAGTATACCATTGGCTAGGGGCCGAAAACCGATAAGACGAAGGTGGCGCCAAGATGAAGAAGGTGATAGACAACGAATTTTTAGAATGATGTCCAGGTCGAAAGCATTTCCTTAGAAAGATGTCTTGATAGAGAATGCCAATATAGAAAGAGGTCCAGATAGATAAAAATTGACATCGAGATACAGAAGTTGCAAGACCCGAAAGTGATAGCTTGACTGATGAAAGTAAGAACAATCCTCCCTAGCCGTGAAGGCTCTTTGACCTGATGATCCCTCGACAGACGACCAAACTGAGAACGAGTCCGCCGAGCGACAAAGTAGGGGAGAAGGCAACTTAGGTGACCGGCAGAGCGAGTACAATCGCGGTATAAAATCCTTTATACAATTTTAAGTAAATCGTCACGTTGGCTCAGTTAGGATGAGTTTATAGCGATATAAATATATAAGAATATGTCTAAAATTCATTGGTAATATAATATGATATACGATAGTAGTGTATTAGTGTGTTTCGTCGGTAATAAATCAGTATATTATGTACAAATCCTGAGTTCTCATTTATTGTGCATCCATTTCATTGTTCAAAAACAAAGAATATCCACTATACAATCGGCGGCAGGTGATGGGTATTCTCGCAGTAAACTGTACATTTAAGTAGTTGTTGACCTAATTCCATATTTAAATTGAAACTAAAGAGAATCCTACCACAACAGTTATAAATAGAAATGCGATAAAAACCGCAAAATTTAAATATTACAGTGTCTTTTAAGCCACACTATTAATAGATTCTTTCTAAATAGTTGTACAAAATATTCTTGAAATCTGAAATGTGTTAATTGGAATTAGCGGATTGAATTTTATCTACAGAAAAGCTAAAACTATCTCTTTTATTGCATATGAGAGTGAGAAATTAATCAGATAATTAACTTGATTTTGTATGGTGTTTTTCTTTAAATTTAAATAAAAAGAAGTTAGTTTCTTCATTATCAGACGAAAACACTGTCGCGTCGTCAATATATTTAACTATGTTGTTTTTCGTAACGTCATTGTTTAACTCACAATACAATAAATAAATATAAGCTAACACTACAACTCCTACCCATTGAAATTCGTCTGTTTTTTTAAGAACCAGAAGCCGTTATAAATATAATTTTGTTTGATGACTAGGCCTATAGTATTTCTCTATAGATCGTAACATTCGCAATCAGATAAATTTAATTTATCATAGAGAGAGAGTAAAACGGGAGATTGAAAATGTCATGAATATTAACTACTGAATTTAATAGTTCTTCAAAACCATAACATTCAACACAGGTCATCGGCTTTAAAATCCTAATGTTGTCTATAAGCTGATGGCTGTCTCTGATAATTGTGTGGTTTTTCAAAAATTAAGTGTTGTTGGAATTGTCAGTTACAATATTTAACAGTATTTTGTTAGCAAAAACTATATAAGAGTTATACTTACCTGTAACAGTAAGCAATTTAAAACGGTATTTATGAAACATTCTAATTAAAATAAGTAAAGTGAAATTAAATTTGTTCACACTATATCCCATTTTCCTGTGATAAGCAACCAGCCTATCACGCAATTCTCTTTCCGAAAAACTTAATTTTTCATACAAGCCTTAATTACAGTAGTGATTAACAATGCAAGAAATGTAGAATTGTTTATACATTATGGAAAAAAATATCCGTGCACTTACCTTCATAAACAGTTATGAATTTAATTTGTATACCATTAATAGCATACCATTAATAGCCAAAAATTACAAAGTTATCATAACTCGAAGAACAAATATGAGGATAACTGCTTTTAATATAAGATTTTTTTAACTCAACAACCACCTTATGCTATAACTAGTACGGTAGCTTAATGAAATTACCGTGACCTGGCGGATAAAAGCACCAAATTTGGTATGAAGGTACCTTAGGGTATACTAATAAATGTTAGCCTAGGAGCCCTCTGGAATTTCTAAAAATTTTCACGTATGGCACTAAAATCGAAAATGGCCGACAAATACGACAAAATATCACTTTTGACACAATCTATTTTACTGTTAATATTCCATTACAGCTTTAAGCCAACTAAGAACACCACAAACCAAACTTAGGGTAGTCTACATATTAAATAAAATACAATAAAATATATCCATACAATTTATTACAGTAATTTATAAGTACAAATATAACGCTAACAAGTGTTCCCAAAAGAAAACAAAATATTTATAGCTATTCATTCAGTAGAATTGAGTATGCAACAGTTATAATAAATTACACTTGCACTTGCAAAGTGGTGAGCAGTCCAGATTGTCTTTCCCACATTTGCAGTTGTTGCAGTCTCCTTTGCAGGAACGTTTGGGGTCTAAGGGGTTTTTAACTGTTATGTTAAAGCATAAATGTGTTCTGGTTTCGACATCCAATAACTAATTATATTCTTATTACAAATAGACAAAATTTGTTGATACTGTTCAGAACTAATTCAAAATTAATATTTTCATAAAATAAACACTTTTGATATTAATTTTTTTTTAAATATGATACATTTATTACAACGATATTTTCAGATTTTTTTTAAATGGTCAGTTACTATCCATAAAGTAACTCAAGTTAGAATTAACATATACACTTTAATTCTATGTTAAAATAATTAGAAATGTTTTCTCTATAGAATGAATTAACTATGTAAAAATATTACATCAACAACATTTATAAAAATTCATACAAAATTTAAAAAATATAAAATAATTTTTTTTAATTTCTCTTTAATTTAAAAAAATATTGAAAATAACAAAATTCCCTCATTATATTGATTCATTCTATAGATTATAATCATGTATACGAGCATGCAAAATTTTAAACACATATATTGAGTACATTTTTTTAAATTTTACGGATAGTGGTGAAAATCATAGTGGAGAAAACAGCGTTTAAAGTTAAAATTTTGATGAAGTTAGATATAAAATACACTCACGTAATTTAAAATCACTCAGGTGTGTAAGAACACCCTTCAGCTAGCTCAAGCTTTTCATTTTTAGCAAGAACAAGCCTTCGTTTAGCCCGTCTAGCCTGTAATGTTTGAAGATCAGATCGTTTTTCTGTGGTTTACACTCGCTTTACATCAGATTTAAAAAAGCTGCTGTTGTTGCATACACACCAGGAATCATACCAATTTCTTTAAGAGAATTCAAGCGACCCTCACTACCTTCATTAAAAGCAATCCCGGCTTCATAGACAGCAGCTTCAGCAACATTTTTACCACAACCAGAGTCTTCGGACAAAATTTCCAAATCACATAATTAAATGATTCATTTGAATTCTGTCTTTCCACTTAGACATCCTTTTAACAAATCTGGAGCTGATAAATATGTATATATATTTTTTATACACTTCATTCCTTCCAAGGGTGCAGAAGGGGTATGATTATAAATTCCCTTTTTATCATCAACACATGCAGCATGCTTTTGAAACTTGCACCAGGAAGTCGCACCCTTAGGGCAGAACATAATCATTGGTTCATCATCTGTAGAACTCAAATGACAATATGTTGCCCATACAGCTTCTCTCATGCTTCGAAGAGAATGACTATTTGATCTAATTGCATTCCCATAGTATATCGTTAATTTATATATTAGTTTGTCCATTAGCCGCCCCTTTCCACTCAGGGGTTTCCCATCACACAATTTCTCACCCCGCATCTGTTGTTTCCCCATTCTTTTTTGTACGTGCCCTATGCACTCAAGTTTTTCAATTTCACAATCATAGGGCTTAGCTTTCAAAAGTTCATTAAAGATTTTGGTATCACCATCACCAAGATACTTGGTGTACCGAACTTTTCTGCAAAATTCAGAGCGTTGAAATATCCTTGTCATTCCAATGACTTCCATAATTCCTGCACTTCCCGAATGGTTTTTTTACAGTTGTGGTCCAAATTAGATGCAGAAATCTCACAGGCTTTGCAGAAAGAAGACAGTACTTCGACATTGATAACTTTCCCACTTTCTGTCCCAATAATACTACACACTCCTATTTTTGACGTATGGCCACGGGTTTTCCATGAGCCATCGCCACTGATGCAAAGATCAGAACATCCAGTTATTTTTTGTTCTTCCACTGCTGCTGCCTTCATGGATTCTTCAGAAACAGTTTCAGTGGCACAAACATTTTTTTTTCATAACATGTTTGAGTCAAAGTGGCACAAACATTTTTTTTTCATAACATGTTTGAGTCAATATTGTCATAACATGTTTGAGTAACTGGGGGTGGCATGTTTATGACAGCACAAAAAGTTTGAAGGCTAGACAACCGTTGACCAATACACCGCATGCTATAAATGACACGGTGATTAATTTATGGGATATTTTTTCTTGAACCAAGCATTGGACACCTGTTTAGTGTATTAGTATCATTTCATTGTTCACATTTTACAGTAAAAACTGATGAGCAGCCACGAACTGACCCTTCGTAAAAGTTGACTTTTGAATGACACAAATTGCAACAAATAAATTTTCTTAGCCCATTAAATAATATATTTATATCGATGAAACGATATCCTTGTAATATATGAGAATTTAAGTCATCTTTTATGCTTGAAAAACATGTATTATCAATTTTCAGCTTCTTAGCAGACGCTGATTTACCTGTATAAACAGAATCACTTTTCTTTTCATGGAAGGTACGCTTTCTGCTTCTATAACCCACAGATCGGTTATACGCTTTCCCCATTGCAAAACACTAATAAGTTCTATTTTTAAACTTAAATTACGAAAATTTAATGAGAAATAAAAAACATATATATATTTAAATAAACAGAAAATAGCGGTGAATCCCTTACAAGATTGACACTAACAACACGTTGTTTTGAACTTCGTTTTAGAAAAACAACAGAGCGAAAGTTACAGTAGTTTTATAACGGTTCTTCAGCGGAAAGTAGAAAATGATAAACCATGGGGTTAAATTGGTAGAAATTTGTTGCTTTATTCAATTACTTTAGTTGCAACGCAAGTAGGCGTTTCTTGATCAGCTGACTGCATGTGCTGTGTCAGCTGGTGTACCAAAACGTAAACAAACACAGGATATGTCATGTATCGGTTGATTGTTTAGTCTGTAACTCGCGTTCTATTAAGAATTTTTTAATGCGGTGTTTCTTAATATGCTCAGAATTAATTGCAGAAAAATAATACATAATATTTTTTTTTCGATTTTTTGAAGATTTAAGATCCCTGAGACCCTTAATCAATTCCCTGCATGATCGGAAAACCTCTGGAATTGTCATCCAAACTGGTACCTATGACTCTGAAACCTTATTCCAAGCAAAATCCTGACTCAACTTGTCCTCTCTGGACCTAGCGGCATTAAACCCCAACCAATCAAGCAAAATCTTAGGAGAAGGAATCCCTTGTTGTGTTTGTGTGCTGGTCGTCAAAATACCTGCTTAATAAACTGCCCTTCGGATATGTTGTAGAAGAACATCCTCAGTCGGTGGAAATTTGTCAATTGCTGGATTCCTCTGAAAGAAAAGCTCCTTTCTTATCTGGTTGATACTGCTGAGAGGAGTGGTTTTATCATATGAACAACAGTTAGTCGTTCCAGCTTCTAGAAGTGTGAGACAGCTTGCAGCGGTTAGAATGGATGAATGGCCAATTACACAAATGTGTTAGTGATGTCTTGAAATGCTTGCCATGCTCCCCAAATGGACTTACCTTTGAAGGAAGGTTGTATCGCAACCAGAGTATGAGTGAAACACAGGTAGTGCTCGTGATTTTGGCTCCCTCAAGCTTGTACAGATGGAGTTGATGCGGTAAAACCTGTAATACTTGCCCATGCCAAAGTTCACCCAGATATCGGCCAATGGTTGAGTCAATATTAGTTCATAGAATGCACTAGCAATGATGACAACCACATCTGTGTCTAGAATACGCACAAGGATACTCTTTTCCCCTTGCTTTAGTGAATGGAGTACATGAACAGGAAGCCTCGTGTCTGCCTCTTCATGATTGCAGTTTTCCATGGTTGTGTTCTAACCGATTTGTGCGACTGCACTCCCTATTGTGACATATACATCTTTGCCTGGTGGCCAGTTGAACTCTACAACTTTGGAAGTCAAAAAATTGAACAATTCCTTCTTGTTCATTGAGTCACGGAGAAAGTCCATCCAATTTCGAAGCAGTTTGGCGTTACCTGATACTTTCCTTCGAATCCCCTCACCTCTTTTTCCCGGGTATACTCCTTAAACTGTCTGTAATGTAGGTGCCCCAAACAACATCTAGCCTTTGGGCATTCTCCAGCTGCTTATGAAGGTAAAGTAGAAATACCTTATCAGCATACTGATTGAAGGTGTCTACACTGAGCAGGCAGGGACCGATGAAACCACCGTACAGAAATTTGGAGACATAGGTTGCAGGGGGCTCCGATTGACCTGGCTGCTCACGACATTGCAGTATCCCAGCCTTGTCGGTTAGCAAGTAAAGCTTACCAAAGTCTGAAATGGAAGGAGGGAACGATTGTATCTCATGCTCAAAAAACTCATCCAAATCAGATTCTCGGTTCTGCATAGATATATATAGTTGGCTAAATAGTTCTAAATTGTTCTGACGCATTTTCAGCTTCTTCCCTTGATGAGATGTTACTTTATGCTTTGTTCTCTTGAAGAGTGCAACAGAATTTTTCTTGATTGGGTCATGTATTGAGAGAATGCGCTCATCAAACACATTCTTGACAAAGTCCTGATACTGCCGTTTGCCTATGTCCACCAAGGTGCGTAAGGTTACAACCATCGACTCACTTGCGCAGTTTCAACTATGAAGATTTACTAAAAGGGAAATCATCCAAGGAGGGATTGCCCATTTCATTGATGGTTTTACATAGACTAACAACCTGTTGCTGAAAGTTCTTCTGTGATGAAAGTCCCTGCTCATGATGTTGGAAATTCTTGGGATTATCTGTGTCATCATTATCCAGAATGCATTCTTCTTCAAACTGTTTGATCATTCTGGCAATCTCAAGCCCTGAAAGCATCCATCGTCGGAAAGAAACAGAGTTTACTGTAATCCCAACAACACCACCCGAACCTTTCTCAATCATGTTCTCTTGTTCGTGAGCCTGGTCGAATGGTATTGTAGAAAATGTGATGAATGTTTTTGAAATATCCCAGTTAGAACAGCGCTCAATCTGACCCTTGATAGCGTCAGGCAATGACTCCGTATCCCTGATGTGGAAAGGCATCCATCGTGAGTAGTTTACATGATCCAAGACAAAGAATAGTGGTGTAAGTTCCTCTAAGACAGCAACATAAAGACTAAAGTTCTTTTCTCTGTGAGCTCTAATGAAAATTAGTATAAGGGTTTCATACACCATGATCAAGTCTCAATACATAGAAGTTGGACTCCTTTTCTGCATGCCGTCTCTCCAATCTATTTCAGACTCTTCATCTTTGGGGAGCTCAGAGAGTAAGAAAGCTTCATACTGGAGATTGTGCAGGGTCATGAGAGTGATTTGAAGAGCATGCCTAGTTTGAGTTAAGTGTGCTGACTTTAAGTAAGATTGAGCCTTGCCAAAGGATGCCACTTCTGCATCTGCAATGGCAGTAGTCCAGCCAGATCCTTCCAAGAAATCTTCCAATGTATTCCAGAGGGCCATTTCCATGTGCAGTCCACCTAGAATAACCTCTTGAAGTCGCTCACCATGAGTATTCGGCCATGTCTACTGTGCATACTTAGCCAGGGCAAACATAGGTTAATCAAATTAATGACTGGTACTTGTACTGGATTAAGGAATTGAATAACTTGTCTAATGACATCCATGCCCTGTTTCATCAATGTGTTGCGATGGTCAACTTCTGCAACACAACAACACAAATCTCATTTTTTATGGTTTTTGCAGTAGTGGTGCCTCGAAAAGAAAGATTCACATGTGATATTTGGTCATAGTCGGCCATTTTGGATTTTAGTGCTGTGCATGAAAATTTTTAGAAATTCCAGGGGGCTCCTATGCTAACTTTTATTAGTATACTCAAAGTACCTTCATACGAAATTTGGTGCTTTTATCCACCAGGTAACGGTAATCTTAAAATACAGCCCTAAGACACCGGACTAAACCTTTGAGTGCGGCAGGCGACAGATCCCATTCCATTATCTTTATATAGATAAAGAGGTCTAAATTATATTCAAATCGCCCAAACAAACAACTCTTATCGAATTAGTGGGGTAGTTGGAATTCAATAACTAAACTTGTATATTTCCGCAACAATTCATCACTCACTATTTGGAAGTCACTAGTTACAATGCGACCGTAGGTATTTTTAATAAATTGTCTTTACACTGGATCATGGCAAGCGGGCTCAACATCGGCAGTAACCTGCAAATTCTATTGTGACTAAAGCTATTGTAATTGAAGATTAACCATTCTAAAATTTTCCCAAATCTAAAGCCTTAACTAGATTAACTGTGTTAAAAGGGAAACCAACACACACACACACACACATATATATATGTGTGTGTGTGCTAGAAAAGTCAGTAAAAGAAGATTTTCATGTAAATGCTAGGAATAAAGTTAAAAATTAAAAAAATTACATTCAAAGGAAACAATTTTAAATTTTGTACTTTTAATTATTAATTTTTCTATTCTATTTATTTTTATAACCTATATATATATATTATATGACTGTGTATGTGAGGACGAGAGAGAACTTCCTCATATACACAGTCATATAATTTGGTTTCCAAATGGAAATGCAGTAACTTTTGCATTTCATAAAATTCTTATTACAGACACTGAAAGTAGCATAATATCTTTAATGCTTTCTCAGAAATATTTTTTCACTCTGCAGATAAAGGTGAAGTGATAGAAAATTACAGACATGTGCCATGGAGAAAGTTCTTGCCGGAAAATGAAAGTATGTGTTAAGGAGTTAAAAAAGAAAAAGGTTACAAAAGCATGTCCAAAACTCAGCAAATAATGTATGTGGTTAAATAGAAAATGAGAAAAAATAAATTAGAGAAAAAAAAGAGCAGGCTTCAAAAAGAAGAACAATAAAGAAAATTATGTTTCTAAACAGCGAAGGCAGAGAAAGAAGGTAGATTGTATCATTTCAAGAAAGTAAGGACTAGAGAATTGTGCGAGAGTACTAAAAAGTAATCTAATGAAATAACTAACAAATTGTTTGCGAAACAAAAATAAAAGAACAAAAATATATTTTTTACTATGCACTAAAAACTTCTTTGCTAATTACCTTCGCTAATTATAAATATCTTTATTTCACGCATAGGGTTTCTTTTGAAAACGACTTGTAGTTAAGTAATTTTTTTTGAGTATCTAAAAATAGACTTATGAATTATTAGTTTCGTAAGATTGTGTGTATTGTGGAGCCTTAACCTAATTAATGTCACTTTAATTTCTCCATCATCGTTAACAGCCTTGAACAGAATTATTAATAGATTTATTATTACAACATCATTATGAAGTTGGAGAATTTAACAATTATTGAAAATAAGAAAAAGTCATTTTAGCTTTACATGACCTTGCTATTTTATGTTTTAAAATGCAAATACCTTTTTTAACATTATCTGGTATTTTTAAGACCATATAAAAGTGAAATTCAGAAAAAAAAATATCATTTACCATATACATGGATGTATATATATATATATACACTGTCACAAAAAAATATATGCACCCAGAAGGAAATGAGCTACTATCACGAAACTTAACTTGTATGTAGTGTATGAGGAGATAAGCAAATAATTACAAATTCAGAAGAACAGGCCGTTTTATTAAGAAGATATGGCATGAAAAAAGTTACAAATCTGTAAGTAGTAAATCCACCTCTGGCAGCTATACAAGCCGAAACACGGCGTGGTGTCGAATCAATGAGGTCACCTATGACCTCATGCGGAAGATCATGCCATAATCTTTGCAACTGGGCAGTTAATTCACCAATATTCCGGGACGGCTGCAGTTGCCTTTCAGGCACGTCCCAGACGTGCTCTATTGGCGAGAGGTCTGGTGACCTGCAGGCCATGGGAGTACGTCATATCCTCGAAGACATTGTTGGGAGAGTCGTGCAGTATGTGGACGAGCTTTGTATTGCTGATAAATGGCACCTGGGCGAATTGATAGAATAGACAGTACAACTGGCATTAAAATCTCGTCCACGTAACTGCGTGCCGTCAAAGTGTGTTGAAGGACGACTAGGAGGTGAACGTGTGTCCCAACAAATCGCTCATCACACTGTCAAACCTTGTGTACTTGCAGCATGCCTCTCAACAACAAATGCCGGAACGTACCGGTAGCCTGGCCGCCTCCACACATGTATGCGCTGTTAATCAGCATTGAGACTGAATCGGGATTCATCGCTGAATATCACACGTCTCCAGTCGGTCACACTCCAGCTTGCCCGAGGTCTGCAAAAATCCAATCGATACTGCCTATGATGTGGGGTCAGTGGTGGGCGTCTTAATCGACGTCGGCTCCTTATACCTGCGTCGGTCAGTGGTCTTCAAATGGTTTCCCTTGCTTGAAAGGTGGTAATTGGCGTCGAACCGATTCTAGCGACGTTGTTGGTGCGGACGTGGCCGTTCTTTTGATTGCGCGATCCTCACCCGCATTTGTGTTCCTGAGACGCCCTGAGCCTCCGCGATGATAGACTATCCCTTTCGTGATCTATTATTGCTTATCTCCAACACTGAGCAACTACCATATCGCTACGACCAAGGTGGCGGCCGATAAGCCTGTTTGACCAAACACCTTCTCTGAGTCCTACTATACGCTCCCTCTCAAAGTCCGACAATTGTTCGTACTGTCGCCGGTTACGTCTCAGAGGCATCTCTAGTCACAATACTGTCTATTGTCGCTGTGTGGGCGACGTAGTTTTCGCAAATAAAACAGATGAAAGATAGGCACAAGTATAATGTGAGAAGAATATATTCAGAATGGCTAATAAATGGTGACCTACTGGATTTAAAGAACTGCTTATGTGAAAATGAAGACGAGAGATGCCAAGTTGAAGGGAAATGCGGACAGTGAAGGGGGACCAGCTGGATTTAATGAACTAAGCAAGCGAAAATTGGAATCTAAGGGATCAGAAGTTAAAGATGGAAAAGGGAGAAAAAGAAATTTATGATGTTCACTTTGTTAGGAGCACAGTAGCAGGTCGAAGGGAGTCGTGATAATTTTGGATTGTGAAGGAACCCCAGAAAGTAGGGCATCAGGTACAGGGACGGGCGCCCCCTTCAATTTAGTTTGGGAGAAGAATAATTATAATATATATGTTCGCCCAATAATATAGGTCCAGGTTGACCCATTGGTCAGAAGATGGTCACCAATTGGAAGAATTTGGCCCAGAGTGAAAGAGTTGAAGTTAAGTTCAGAGTAATAAAAGTTCAGCAGAGCAGATTTTTTGAGAAGTCGAGAAGCACAGACAGAATTATAAAAAGCTGAAAGGACCGCATTTGATTTAGCATGGCAGGTATGTAATCCCCATCGTTAGTTAGGGAGATAGATAGTAATGCACAGTCACCTACGGACTGAACCTGGCATAAAGAGGCAGTCGTACTGATACACGTAGTCTACCTAAGAGATGTAATCGGAGATCGAAAGAAGCAAGTAGATATGACGATCGGCCATAGTGAGAGTAGTCTGAATTAGAGGTAGAAGTATTAGCGAATCAGCCTGAATGACTTTTGGAGAAGCAGACGCTAGCCCCCTGCTTCAGTTCGTGAAATGCCTGCCCGTTGAAGTGCCAATTACTCGGAAAGACTCACGCTCCGACCCGAACCAGATGCGCACGCCTGCCGATCCAAGGAGATGACAAGACGCGGCGACCAGCCCTTAGCCTTATAAGGATTCCCTCATCCAGTTCAACGTGGAATTGGAGTCTCATCCATGTCGAACCCCTTCGTAGAACGTGCACCATCCCTCAAGGTTGCAGAGTCTGGTAACCAGTTGTCCAATAGAAGAAAGGCGCAATCCAGCCTTCCCATCTATTGCCAATAGGAGAACCCATTGTATAGTAAAGAAAGCGCCTTCCCAGCTGAGCGAGCGAGAAAAGTGCTACAGGTATGGGATTTTTGTATACTTGGTAATTCCATGTTATATGCTCACTGAATAATGATAAATTAGATGATCACGTAGGATAAGGATAGGAGAAGCCACAGTTAATATTACATATATTGCCATAGATATATATCACTTAAGAATTGTTAAGTAGTCAATTAGTAATTTTAGTATTGTCAAGCACCAGATATACTATGAAATGTAAAAGTGTATGTAATTTATTATTATGTTTAATAAATTGATTTTTGCATGTACATATGAATAATCACTAGTTATCATATCAACGCAAAGTACTAACCATACCAATGAATTACTCTAAAGGATTACATATTATGGTGCCCTACCCAAACGAGGAGGTTAAATAATTTAAATGTTTAAATAAATATTGGTAGAAATTCTGTATATGAATCAAAACCAATGGTCCGGAAGCGATTACTCTGTGTGCAGGTATGAATCAAGGTATTAAACAGTGTATAAAGTAGTGATATATGTCTATGTTCACGGTAAAGAAAAGTTGTTTAAGTTATGCCCTACGGCACGAGCAATCATGCTTTTAAACACTCTCAGCTGCGGATCTCATATGCGCAGCTTACCCTTGTCTCATTGGCATCGAAATTTTAATCATTTGCATATCACTTACCAGACTCCATTACTGCCAAGTTTCGTGATAGTAGCTCGATTTCTTCCGGGTGCATATATTTTTTTGTGACAGAGTGTATATATATGTATATATATATATATATATATATATATATATATATATATATATATATATATATATATATATATATATATATGTGTGTGTGTGTGTGTGTGTGTCTGTGCGTATAAGCATGTTCCTTAATATATTTTATGTGTATGAATCTTTGTAAATTACAAGTTCTTATTTTTTAATATGTAAATAGCAGTTTATACATAAATTTTTAAACAAGCATTTTACATAAAAATGCTTTTACAGTACAAATAAATATCCTACATTATGCCTATGTTCTACTCAAGTTTGTGAAATACAGGTAAACGCAAATGTGTCAAGAACAATTGAAGGCCCGAGAAAATTGATTTATGGGTCTGTTAACAGAAAAAGATTTATTGCGTTCCTTATAAATACAGTGATTTCCGCTTATAAGAATCACGTTTCTTGTTACTGCTTTTGATTCTTATAAGCGGTTGATTCTTATAGCCGAAATTTAGGTTTTTGGACAAGAACACACACACCTATATATACATATATTAGATAATTTACAATAAAATACTCTTTAATTTACGTTAATTATCTTTTATTAAAATTATTTTTATAATTTTAAAAATACAACTTAATTTCTAGACATATAAGTAGTTACACATGATTATAGTAAGGGAAGAAAAAAATCCAATATTTGTTACAACATACCTGCTTAACAGTTTAACATTTACACTACAGGAAGGGTGCAAGAAAAAGTTTTCTATGGTAGTTTGACGTAATGAAGTTTACAGGAGACTGTTTATACCTCTTTCAATACCAATAGTCTCAGGCCAAGATTCACCTTCTAGCTTACGTTTCACGGTTTGATAACGTGCTGAATCTAATAATGTCACGTTTTCCTAAGTGATAGTGGATACTTCCCCGAAGATTTATGTGTTTCAGGGTTCAGGAAGCCGCAACCAGGATGTGGGAGGTGGGAAAAAAAGAGTCCCTGTCTTTGTTTGTCAATGGAGAAAAGTGAAATCGGATCCTCACGGGTACGATGCCCCTGGGTCAAGCAAATAGGACAGTGTTTAGCTAAAGCATTTAAGGGGAAACTATTATGTTATGTCTAACAAAGAAAAGGATGCATTTTACGATTGAATTCCATCCCATTTTATCACTCTTTCTTTTAAAAAGAATAAAGAAAAAACTTCGTACCTTTGGAGGGTTTAAGTGGCTTTTTTGGAAAAATGAAAGGAAAGCGAAGAGTGTAAACTGATTCTTAAAACCGGTGGATTGATTCTTTAAAGCGAAAATTTTAACATAGAAATAATACATTTGTTTTTGTTTTTGCAATATTGATTCTTATAAACAGTTGATTCTTATAACCACTGATCACTATAAGCGGTGGTTACTGTATATGCATCTAGGGTGACTTCCCCACCTCCTTCTGCTCCCCATCCTTACTTCATCATTAATTCCACAAATGATTTGATTCTTAAAATATTGTTATCTTACATTAAAAGTTAATAATTAAATAAGACCAAAAAATATCTCTGTTATTCGGGTAATTTCATGGGTAAAAAGGAAGTAATAAAGGTTGTGATAAAGGTTGTCATAACGATGCCAACTTTTACCCTCTTAAATTTCCATAGGGATCTATGTTCTGAATTGATTTATACTACAAGTAGCCGCATCAGCCATATATGATGATATAATTGTTCACTGTGGAAATAGCTTTTTATACAAGTTTGAAAACAAATGAGCTTGCAAATAAAACATAATTAGCACTATGGGGCTATTGTTACCAGTTTGACAAACTTGCGTTCATACGTTTTCTAAGTTCACAAAAAATTTCCAGAATAACATGGAATATAGCCTTGCTTTGGTGACATTTAAAAGAGGAAGGGAAATATTATGAATTTTTTTCATTATTGCATTGGAGCGAGATAAAACGGTTCGAGATTAATCTATTACTTATATATAAAGAGAGAGCGATTTTGTACGTGGAGGGTAATTTCCAGAACCACTGCACCTATTTGAAAAATTCTTTCACTGTTTGAAAGGTACATTATTCCAGATGGACATAGGCTATATATTATGTATATCTGATCAGTGGAAATAAAGTTAGGGGCTTAATCCTAACAATCTCCATTGTTACCGCTACTGTCCTCTACCGCTTTTTGTGCCGAAGTTTTCAATGATCCTTATCGTGGTGCTATCGCGGTTGGCTTCTGTTCTGACGATAGTAGTTCGAACCTAGCCGTTCTCCGGCACGCCTTTTTCTTTTAAAAAATTAACTTTAATTATTCACTAACGTAATATTAATTTGAATATTATTTTAGAAATATTATTTGAAAAAAAATTTAATATTATTTTTAAAAAAACATACTTTACTTAAAATCCTTTTTTTATTTTTGTATTTTTATTTCATCTCTTAACCTCTCTCTTTTAAAAAATTAACTTTAATTAATAACTAACGTAATATTAATTTGAATACTATTTTAGGTGCTTAAAATAATTAAAAAAACATTCTTTACTCAAAATCCTTTTTTTATTTTTGAATAAAACTACGGTCTCAAGAACGCCTCTTTCTTAAAAAAAATAACTTTAATTAATAAATAACGAAATATTAATTTGAATATTATTTTAGGTGTTTAAAATAATTAAAAAAAAATTCTTTACTTAAAATCCTTTTTTATTTTTGTATTTTTATTTTTGCATTTTTATTTCATCTCTTATTCTAATTTTACGATACCAATGTGTATCTATACTTCTATAATAATATATAAAAAGAGAGAGCATATTTTTATGTGGAGGGTAATGTACAACTTTTGTACATTAAAATGTACCTTACATCTTTTCCTTTGTCAACCGCAGTCAAGTAACCATAGCAACCCCTTTCAGCTTACGGGGTCCGTTTTTCGAAATCGCTCTTTACAACGGGAAATTGTTATCTACTTCCTATCCCCATTATACGTGGGGGACATTCAGCGTGGGGGGGGGTCAGGGGAAAGAGTGGTTAATTGTTTTCTTATTGGTTTCTTACTATTGAAGAAGAATTTCAATAGTAGTTCATCGGCACTCCGTGCCTCTTTCATCTTTGAAAAGGCTGAAAATGGATGAACAGCGGGTAAACCGCCCTTCTGATGTCTCTCGCCTGAAAAGAAATAGCCTCTAGCTAGAACGACAAAAGATTATTATTCAGTCCTTTTCAGCAAGTTTCACCCTCCGTTCCCAGAATGTCACCCAATTGTTCTTTGGGGGCAAAGCCGTTAGGAAAGTCACAAGGAAGTGGAATTCGAGACTATATCTCTGCCGACATCACACCGTATTTTTCGAGAGAGTGTATGCTTCGGATATATGCTATCCCACCCCGTAAGGAAAAGGTTTAATTATTTTAAGATTCAAGTAGAGGAGGTATTGAAAAATACAAAATGGATTTTTGAAACTGGCAACGTTAAAGGGTTTATTGGAGAAAACTACATTTGGAACTACGCTTTTTATTGGACATTTAAGGTAAAAAAAAAGATTTACAATTTATTGACTATCAACTGGAAATTTATTGATATAATATTTTGTTCAACCCGGACAAAGTCGGGACCGGCCGCTAGTTTTAAATAAGGGGAATAATAAATTTAGTAGTTTCCAAAGCAGAAATAACTACGAAACTAAAACTGTTTGTATAAGCATTTTTAAAGTGTTCATGATACGGAAATAAAGTAAAAAAATGTAAATAACTTCCTAAATTAAATTAGAGATAAGAAATTCGTGCGAAAGAGTTTTAATAATTTCATTCATATTCGTTAGGATTGATTTAGAGGTTTTTATAGCAATTTTTTGAACTGGCTATCAGCTCAACCAATTATTTAAATCCTTGATATAAGTAGACTGAAGTAATCTTATTTTTTATTGACATGCATTATGAAAACATAATAAAATTAAACAAGTATTTTAGAAAGAGTTACGCAAATGTAATGCAAATTTCGTAATTAACACTTAACATTTACATCTATTAAAATGCCCCTTTCTGTGAACAATTATATGTTTAGATTTATTCAGAGTCATCTGTCAAGCATTTGTCATCATTATCTGTCTAAGATTATTATCACCTGTCTTGAAATATTTTAGAAATAATCATTCAAATGTAACGTAAATTTCTCCATTAATTTATGGCTCTTAAATACAGGAAAAATTTCCATTTAAACAAGCAAATATATTTTTAGATTTTTTCCGATCCTCTGTCACTACTATATGTGTGGAAATATTTTCTAAAGCGAATTATATTTCACAATTATTTGCTTTTCTTGTGGTATCAATCCTCAAACACAAAATTAGATTATCACTTTCTCTTCACAAATGCTACTTAAGCAAAGTTGTTTTACAAAAGTTAGAATATGGCAAAATGTTCACACGGTAGTCCTTAAGTTAATTGCCTTATTATTCAATAAACAATGACAAACAATGATAGAAATGGCAGCAATTTGTACAAGCACTGGCAGCAGAGAAATGTAATTTTTTCATATCATTGTTAATCTTCTATACTTTCAATAGTAGGACCTGATTTTCCATTAGGCCCAGTAGGCCCGGGTCTAAGGGCCCCCAAATGTTGGGGGACCGCACATTTTTTTTAAAAAGGAAAGAAAATATTCCCAGTTTAAATTGTTTTTTTATTTTACCCTTTTTACTAGCAATTTTTTTATATATCCTTTCAAATTTGATTGATTGGTTCATTATATGTATAGTTGTATGTATAGTTCATCATATGTATGTTATAGTATATATAAGGGATTAATGAGTTTTTTCGTTGCATTATATTGGTGTTTTCTTCATGAAGTTAATATGTTGTATTGCTTTTTGTTATTTGATAATGTTCTAAACTTCTACGCTTCAAATAGCCAATTCTTGCTAAAATGGTATTTTCCTTGCTAAAATGGTACTTTTGTTAGGAGGCCCCCATCTCGAGTTGTGAGTACAGTCCAAAATTTTCTAAATCGGACCCTGTTCAATAGTCAGTTTTTTCTATCGCAAAAGTAAGTTTAACTGTTTAAGGACTTTAAATTCTACCAAAGATAAACAATATATCTGTAAAAAATGATTATTAATATAATATACGAATTAACTATTAATAATGCATTACAAGTAACTAATAGTGTAAAATTTACTGCTATTTTCTCAAAAAAGCCCCAAGTTTTGCGTGGTTTTTTTTCTCTATATATACACGAATTTCCAAAGCATTCAGACAGAATTTAAATCAGGTGTTTTTAAGAAAAAATATATTTCTCTGACTATCATAACTTCTTGAGAATGAATGTTGAATACGAATTGCCGTAAGATGCAACTTTAATTTGTTGACTGACAGAAAAATATTTAGAATTCTGTCTCTCCCAAATCCTGCGAGATTCGATACGTTTGAGAAAGTCAGGAAAGGTCACAAGTGCCACTTTAACTTTTTCTTTCAAACCTGCCCAAAAAGTTTACGAATAGATGAAAAGACAGTTAAAAATTGCTTTTTTCCATCATAAATATGACGGCTCTTTCCGAACTTTCGGTCGACAAATTGATATATTTTTAAACGTAAACAGTTATTCAATGTTTAATACATAAACCAGCGGTTCCCAAACTTATTTGGCCTATCTTCTCCCTATACAAAAGAAAAATTACTCATCATCCCCCTTGCAAATTGTCCTTCTTCAGCTAACAAACAGAGATGCAGTGGCAAATTTACGTACTTTTATGTATATATATTTCTACCTACGTATACCTTCAAAATAGTAAAGAAAGATGTCGTAAATACCACATCCTGTAGCTTGAGATTATAGAATTATTTATTAAAACCAACCATAGTAACATTCGCATTACAAACAAAAAATGAAGATAACAAAGGATAATATTCAAATAATAATTTCAAGATAAAAATAAATTTTTATATACCATGTTTTTAAATTTTCTGTTGAATCATATAAACTTGACAATTATATGCATTAATAAATACTATAAAAAACTTTTTTTGATGAACTATCCCATCAACTTAAAAGAAAATGAAGTTAATTGGAAGTTAACTTGGGTTTAACTTTTCGTTCCCGTCCCGGCCGATAGATGATTGCACTATTCTACAAAACAAAATTAACTGAAAATGAATTCAATCTGCTTAAAGATGGCTAAAAGTATTAAAATAATGCAATGTCATCGTGTTCTGAGCTATTCTAAGAGTTTCAATTGTCTAGCCAGTCGGGAAATTATTTAAAAATCGATTGCAAGATTTGTACTGGACAAACACACACACAAAGAAACAAACAAGAAAGCAAGTCAATAAAAACATGGTAAAAATTACGAAAAACTTTTAAAATAATCCTAATGAGAAGGATGAACTTGGTACCCTGCTATCAGTTAATTAAAATTCGGCACTATTTTTGTCAGCAGAATTTTTAACTATTTGTAGTCTGTTTCTGTTTCTTGTAAACAGATTTGCGAGTATACAAAACCCATGTTCCACTCAATAGAATTAAGGAAATGCAAATAAAAACATTTGTACTTATAACCTATACTCCATGATAAAGTGCCAGTATCTGATTTTGGAGCCAGAACAGTTGGCAGCTGAGTTTGAGCGCCCCTCTATTATGTCTGGAACCAGCAGTGCCCCTTAGATCTTCTCAGCGTCCACCAGGGGTGGTACCGTCCCTTTGGGAACCCCTGACATAGACTAACACCCAGTAAACGCCTTGAAACGATTAATAAACCATGAATCAATGTCACACCTCTTCATTAATTAAAATTTAGGAACTACTAGAAAAATTTTAAAGAAAAAATACCTAAAACTGCTAGAACGTAGCTGAAAACTAGCTAACTTAAATAAGATCAAATTTTTAAATCCAAAATTGCTGAGAAACGGCTGAAAAATCGACAGTCTTCGATATTCAAATAGAGTAGAATCTTGATAATCTGAACCTGGATTTAACAAATGTTTAACTCAACCGAACTCTACATTCCACCGCCCTTTGCCAAAAGATGGCCAAATGGCTTGGGCGCTGGCATTCGGTTCAGATCCTGTGGGTTCAAGTCCCTCTGTTGGCATGGATGTTTGTAGCCGTTCGGAATCGGCTTTAAACCGTAGGTCCCGATCTGATTAACCCTCGTGTAGCAAAAAAGTTGGCCGTAGCGCTCCAAACCAATCCACTCCCTTTTATTTTCACAGAAACATTTAATAACGTTAAACTTTTGCCGTTCTGTAAAGTAACAATTGGACTTCGGATGATGAAACTCGAGATAACTTTTTTCAGTTTTGGATACAGCTCATATTCAAAATATTAGAATAATTACATTTTTTTTACAAATTGGAAATACCGTTTGGTAATTTAATGTCTTTTAATGCAAATATGCAAACGATATTTTTATTAAGAACTTATTGTTGATTAAACTTATTTATTATCTTAAAATTAATATCGTTTTTTGAAAAGATTAATTGGAAAAAAATTATTTTGAAAAGTCAAAATATTAGAATATTTATTCAAGTGGTTCAAAATAGTAGAATATTTCACCTTAATTCTCCTTTAATTATCACCAATTCATAACTGGTGGCATCATTGATTAAATTCAGGCGATTTTATTTAAAATCAGTATTCTTTTTGCAGTTTGTTTGCTTTTTCGTCTTAAATGGGTCGTGTGAGTGATATTCCTGAATCTATTAAACTTCGTATGGTTGATTTGTATCGACACGGTAAAAATCAATGTTATATAGAGAATTATTTACATTGTTCGCAATCAAGCGTTAGTAAAATACTAACACAATATTTAAAAAAATGGAAAATTTTAAAATAATCGCCGAAATGGCGGCCGAAAACCAAAAACATCTGCTAGAGATGACAGGAAACTGAAGCGTATAGTTAAGAAAAACCGTTTTAAAAGTGTGCGATTCTTGCACCGAAAATGGAAAGAAGAAGAAGTTGAAGTTTCTAAATCGACAACATTAAGACGTCTCCAGAAATTTAAGTTTGAATCTCGTGTACCGAAAGCAAAAGTTCTCATGACTGCAAAACAAAAGCGTATAAAATTGAATTGGTGTAATTCAATACGTTTATGGAGTGAAGAAGATTGGAAAAAAATATTATTTAGTGATGAAAGTATGTTTTGTGTTTCATATGGTAATCAAGGTATTCAAGTTTAGAGAATGAAGCAAGAAGCATTTGATAAAGAATGCCTTAAACGTTCGGTAAAATTTGCTGCTAATGTCATGGTTTGGGGTTGCATGAGCGCAGAAGGACCTGGAAAGTTATACATCGTCTACGAAAAGTTAATGTATTTTATATTTTGTAAATGTTAAAATCTTATCTAAACATTCCAGATTTAATTTATAAGAAATTTAATTGCATTTACTTAGTATCAAAAATAAATAAATGGAAAATAATTTCTTTGTTAATACTTTTTCTCAATTATTCTAATATTTTGAATCTGAGCTGTATTTACGAGAAAAATTCAGCATGTGAACTGTGCAATGAGGAAAAGTTAATGTCAGTGATAAAAATGGACTCCACGATACTACATCTTAAATGATGACGAACTTGTCACTCTTGTGAATGTTCAGGCCTCAAATGTTTATCTGCGTAACTCTTTAGAAGTTGTAAGTCGGTACTTTTAAAAATTATTAATAACTACGTAAGTAATTTCCCGAAAATGACTGCGTAGTTATTCTAAAATCACTTATTAACATAAATGGTAATCAGCATCGTAATGCCAATGTAATGTGTTCGCCAACGGACGTTCTTATATGGGTCACTCCTTGAGGTTTGTAGGTGTAAGAGGAGTGTACAAACACCCCAGATGTTGCCCCTAAGGGTCTTCGATTTAAAATATAGTGGCATCCTCTTAGAGCGCTTTGTCGGTTTGTCTAAATGATACTCCCTAAATGTTGAAACTAAGACATTTGCGGTGTATGGGAAAGTGGCCGACACGTGCTGACCGCATTCGAAAAATATTCTGATATTTCCAAATTCCTCTTCCTTAAATGTTTGAAGATTCAATAAATTAAACTTTCAAGTGCATGTTGTATTTTAATCCCCTGGTAAGAAATTCGAAATAGTTGTCAGAAAGTATTCAGTAAGAAACTTGTGGAGGGCATTAAAGTAATGAAATAGAGTTTATCAACTTCCTCAAAGATGACTCACCGACAGCCCGAATTCCGATTAACCCATTTAGGACCGCTCCATGTTTCCTTTATTGGAAATGCACCAAACAGTTTTTTAACACTTCTTAGAAAATTAATTACACAAATAAGTTGTTTTCATAAAATTAAATTTATTTTTACGAGAGTTACTAAATGTTGCGTTTTCGCAACATCAGTCCAAAGCGATATAAAAATTTTAAAAATATAAAAAAGTTAAAATTATAGAAAATTTTTTAAAAAATTTAAAATTTTTGAATCATTTCGCATGAAGAGGTACATTGCACTTATTACATACAGTAATTGTTTGACATTTGCAGTATTTACATTTTTTTGGTCATTTTCACTACTTTTAGTAATAATATGGTCCATACGGTCTTTCCGAATTTCGTTGAGAATTAGATTTTGAATTGAAGATGGTCTTCCATTATGTGAAGTTTCAGGTAAAACAGAATTCATCTGCATTTTTTCAAGCCTTTTTATCAAAGATATGGCTCTCTCGAAAGATATAGATCTCTGAAACTCTAATAAACTTATTTTAGAATTCATTACATCCATGTAGAGTATCCATTTTTCCCATACAATATGCTCCTTTTTCTTACTATATTGCTTACTTTTACATTTCTTAGAAAAAAATGCCGATTTCACCTGCAATGTCTTTAGGTGATTAGACATTTTCACATAAAATATTATCATCAATAGCTTCTTCATCCGTGAAATTATCCGGATCTGGAGGGATAATGAGAAATTATGGTTCATCATTAGCTTCTGTTGAGGACGATTCTGAAATATCATCATCATCTAGCCCATAAAAATACTCCAATGTCTCTTCCAATGTCAAAAATCGCTTTTTTCTAGAGACAAACTTATTTGAAATGAAAAAATACCAATCTACTGCACAAAAACTAGGCAGCACTAATAATACACATTGGAATTAAGTTATACACATTGGACTGATGTTGCGTTTTCGCAACATTTTTTAAAATATGAATTTAGAAACATAAAAACAAAAATTATTCCTTACCTGTTGAAGCCATTTTGTTCTTTAGTCTCTAGTAAACTAGGAACAAGCATCAAATCGGAATTTTAACATGTGCTGCTATCTAAGGTTATTATTTGAAATTAGTCATTTTTTTCCCTTTCAAAACACCAGAAAAAAACAATTTTTTGCAAGTGCTAAAAGCGAGCAAATGTGGAAACAAAAAATTCATTATGATCAATTAAAGTATAGAAAATAAAATAAAAATGTTACTTCAGACGTACAAAGCTTAGAACATGCCTTTAAAAAATACAGAAATTAATGTTGCGTTTTCGCAACGCCAGTCTTAAATGGGTTAAAAACACAAAACAAATATATTTCTGAAAAAAAAGGTGTTTTAACGGTTAGCACTAAAATTAAAGCATATTGTATAATAAATAATACAAAACAATAACCAGCAGTTATAACTGCTTGCAGTGTTATTTCTTCGTAAATATAGACACTTTTGAATAACATAATTTTTTCATTGCTTTTCAAATTTTGTTTTTTTCACTCTAGGAGCTGCATCCAATAATGCCATTTGATTCTCAGAGTTCTCATGTTGGATTTTTACTTGATTTAGGAATTCATAAATATTAACATCCGATTTTCCAACTGCATTGTTTAAGGCATGATGCCAACATTCAATATGATTCGTAGTGCGGGCACCGAAGTTACCCTGCTGGTTCCATACTTCTGGTTTAAAAGAGCCTGAAAATTAAAATATTTGTGATCTTATTGTATGTAGGTATGTAAATAAATTATACAAATTTATAATTACCCCAATTTACACTTATTATGTATATTTACATTGATTGTTAAAATTTATAAAATTAAAATTTGAATTTGAAAATGTTTGAAACTCACCAATCAAGTAGACCATTTCATTCCCCCATTTCACACCCACCTGTCAACTGCAGCTGCAAATTCAGGATTCGGGCTTCCGTTAGGTAACCTCTTCATTAGCACGCGGCTTAGGCCAGCCATATACAAGTATAGCTCTATTTCAAGCACCAATGTATCTGAGGAGATTGTGTTGAAAAATCACAGCAATAACTACGAATTCATCCGAAACTATTTGCATATATTTGAGTACTATTTGCGTTCGGTTTTGTAAATAAAAAAGGTATATTTTATAATGTTAAGAGTGATTGGTATTCAGTTTGTAATATACTACATTATCGCTTTTAGATTCATACCCGTTTAACGACTAATTGGGGAAGAAAAACCATAAATATCCACAATTAATAAACCAAAAAAACGGTGTTTTTGTTTTTCTCTTAGCTGTGCAAGGAAATAGGCTGGTTTAATATATATACAGTCCGACCTCTATATATCGAACTTCCATATATCGAAAGTCTCTATATATCGAACAGTTGGTGAATCCCCGTTTTCATTAGGTAGAGAAACTATCCGTATATAACGAAAGACATTTCTATATATCGAATTTTTTTCCAAAAGATTCTTAACGTGGCACGTGATTTTTCTGTCCCGTAAAGATTTTTCCCTTAGAGATTTTTTAGACGTTGATAAAGACGTTGTTTCCGATTACCCCACAGATGACGACATCATATACTCACTTCAGGAAGAACAAACTGACATCCAAGAAGATGAAGAGACTCTAACTGAAGCAGAAACTGATAATCCTTCGAAAAAGAAATGAGCAGCATTTGATGTAATCCGTCGTGGTCTTCAATTCGCGGAAAATGCCCCGGAGACAGTATTTAGTGGACTTATTAAGTGTGAACACTTTTATGATGAATTTTATTCTAAATTTATTGTGCAACAAGACATTCGAAAGTTTTTTACAAAAATGTAAATCAATTGCGTTTGTATTTAAAGGTATGTAAATTTGGTTTGATAATTAAATCTAGTATAATTAATTTATTGATATTTTTTAATCGATAGTAATTTTCATTTATGAATGTAGGTAATTTGTAGTAATGTGATTCATATTTAAATTTGTTGATATGAAAGTGATTTCGTATATTAGAAGAAAATGCACATTTTTCTTGCAATACAATGTATCACCAATATTTTAAGCATAACCATTTCTATATATCGAAATTTCTATATATCGAATTTTTTTCGGGAATCTTCGACTTCGATATATGGAGGTCCAACTGTATATATATATATATATATATAAATATATATATGAGGCGGTGAAAGGCAAAGTGGTGTAGGTCACATTTTTCAACTTTTTTTAGCTGAAGGCGAAAATGTAAACTCCATGTTCAATTTATAGTGGAATTGCAAAAAATTATTTTTTGCAATATTATAAAAATTATTATGAATTACAATTTGTTCAATTTATAGTGGAATATTTTTGTAGTTTTTGCAGTAAAACGCTTTGATTTACACCACTTTGCCTTTCACCGTCATATATACCGGATGGGCAAAAAGTCCGTAGATGCTTAAAAAATTCAGAAAACCGGAAAAATAACCAAAATTAAAAAGGTTTGTAGGGTTAGCATCGCTAGATAACGGGATTTTCTTTAAGACAGGAAAAATAATAACTAAAAAAACAGCCGACAGGTGACGCTGATGAACACAAATCAAAGAAAAGATACGCAAATAACGAAATGAATGCTATTAAATCGTTTATTACAGTAGTAGGTGTTCCACATGATCCCCACCACAGGAGATAAGACATTGCAGGTTAGTCACACATCCAGTAACGGCAGAGTGCAGCACGTCCGGATGTATACATGACACCTCTCGGCGGATCGTGGAACAACTGTGAACTGGTTGTGGATTAGGAGAGCACGTTCTTACAACCGTCTCATTTGCATATTTCCACAGATTTCGCTCGTACCAACGCCATCTATTGGTGTTTTAGTTATTATTTTCTTGTTTTAAAAAAATTCCCGTGACCTAGTGCTGCTAACCCTGCAACCTTTTTTTTATTTTGGTTATTTTTCCGGTTTTTATGAGTTTTTAAAGTTTCTACGGACTTTTTGCCCACCCGGTATGTATATATATATATATATATATATATATATATATATATATATATATATATATATATATATATATATATATATATATATATATATATATATATATATATATATATATATATATATATATATATATATATATATATATATATATACATTCATTCAACCTTTTTATATTTCGTCAGCTATTTTTGTATCATTTGTTAGGTTCTTATTTTTTGCATTTCTTGTTTGCTTGTCTTTGTGTATACTCCTACAACATTTTTTAAAGGGAAATGGCAGAACCCTCGACATTTTACCTGTTATTGATAGCTATATGTAGGCGTTATTTTGCTTGGATTCTAATAAATTAAAATACGTCTATTTTAGAATAAAAATTTTATATATTATATATTTGCTTAGTTACAGTGAAAAATTCAGGTTTTTTTTTTATTTTCAGTTTTTGTCATGTTCTTGATATAGCCATACTTTCGAAAAATTATCGTTACACAGGAATCAAATGAAAGCTAGTTAAGAAGAAAAGTTAATGCTTACTAAGAAAGTTTAAGGAAGCATCAGATCGATTAATTTGAAAACATGGTGATGACACGAAACACAGAGATTGTCCGTGCTATTGTAGCAGTTACGTTGTAAAACAGAAAATGTTTCTAGAATTCCGAAGTGGATTCTAGAGACGTTACAACCAGCTATGCTCTGAAAGAGACAGAAATTTGAATAAAAATTACAAAGTTCGAGCATCGTAAATAGTATAGCTTTAACATTAAGTACTGCAATGAAACAGAGAATTAAAAGAGTTATTGAATTTTAACCACTATTTTAAATAAATTTTTAATTTCAAGTGGGGCAAAATTAAAATATACAACTGTAACGAAAATTCCTCGTTACAGTGTTCATATCTCTTAATAATGCAGATTAACTTCCATGGCTAGATTCCTAATAAGAAATTATGTTACTAGCGAATTCTAAATTTGAGTAATCTAGTTCATCTAAACAAATTAATTATCGAAATGCTCCAATAACATTAATTCAATGTAACACTCGCTGCTGCACTAGATACTTAAAAGGAAATCATACCACTAAATAATTGCCACATAATTGCAGTTCAAGCAAACTAGCAATTTCTCGATCATCCTGTTCACAATCACTTTTTATTCAAGAGAACACTCGTGTAACAATATCTACCAGCATAACCCGAATTCTAATCTTCAAATAAATAAATATATCCAAAGTATCACGAGTGTTCTCTTGAATAAAAAGTAATTGTGAACAGGATGATCGAGAAATTGCTAGTTTGCTTGAACTGCAATTATGTGGCAATTATTTAGTGGCATGATTTCCTTTTAAGTATCTAGTGCAGCAGCGAGTGTTACATTGAATTAATGTTATTGGAGCATTTCGATAGTTAATTTGTTTAGATGAACTAGATTACTCAAATTTAGAATTCGTTAGTAACATAATTTCTTATTAGGTATCTAGCCACGGAAGTTAATCTGCATTATTAAGAGATATGAACACTGTAAAGAGGAATTTTCGTTACAGTTGTATATTTTAATTTCGCCCCACTTGAAATTAAAAATTTATTTAAAATAGTGGTTAAAATTCAATAACTCTTTTAATTCTCTGTTTCATTGCAGTACTTAATGTTAAAGCTATACTATTTTTAATTTTTACTTCTGCCCTTTCATATTCTGTGTGGCCTATTCAAAGTTCAGACTTCTTTGTCGATTCTGGCAACAGATATTGTTACTAACAGCTTGACGCTGTCTGTAGACCGTTTTAAATTTGTTCCCAGGCAATTAAGTTAGAATTACAGTCTCCCGTTATCTAGATAACAAGAAATGTGCTATCCTTTAAAAAGCAGTTGAATAGTATGTCCAATTTCCGTGCTCTGCAGGGAATTTCTTCTACAAAAAGGACTGAACGTTTGCTTTTGAAAGCCTCCCTTTTTTAATCGCTTCTTAACGTATTTTCTGGGAACTAAAAATTCATGCAAAATGTCGGCCCTTCGTTCTTCTCCCTTGGCGCACTGTTGGTGACGTTAGTTCACGTTAAGCCAATCGCGGTATTGAAATCGCCCGAATTGTGTTGGTGAACGTAGGGGTGCTGCTTTTTTCGAGAAATCACTATTTCTCCTATTTCACGTTTGCTAGCCTTACCGGTACGGGGGAAGAATTCTTCCTCTCTTCGCTTGACGTTGAAACGTATGCCTCTTACTTGGCACGCTTTGTTCGTGTAACTCTTTATTGCAACCCTCGCTCTCTTCCCTATCTATTCGGAGTTGAAAAAAAGGATATTACACAATGCGTTTTTTTACTGGTGCTGCTAGTACGTTTGTTTGAAGCCCCCCCCCCAGAAAAAGGCGACGTCTGATTCTGTGGGGAGCTTATTTTTTGGGGATAACTTTTCTGAACCTTAACGTTCATTTGATTTTTTTAAATCATTGTTACGTTAGCTGTAGACCTGACTGGTCATGCTACGAGTTTTACTTACGTGTATGTACGTATTACAATAATCCCAAGAATGAATTTCTGTGTTAAACATTATGTCTATTTAATCTAAATAAAAGAACGTTAACGTATATTTTTTAGTTTTATTTTTTTATACTGCAATATTATCTCTTCACCTCAAGTCTTTAGTATTAGCCTGAAACTTGAATGACGATGGACTCACGACGTTCAACGCAATTCTTAGGCTGATTATCTTCCCTATACTTTCACTGTTCGGCTACGTGTCTGAGAACGTTTTAGATGCCGATCTGGTCAACTGGTGGTTTTCGTTAAATTTGGCAGTCGACTAGATGATTGTGGAATTTCTGGTGGTGAATTCAAACACTCGCCTCATCATTCTTCAGTAAACGGTATTGAGCTTTTGTTGATTCTTTGAGTTGTCCTTTCTCTTTATTCCGACTTTCGGTCATCGAAGGATATCAAAAGACTTTTTCATTAGAACAACAATATGAACCTGGTATTCAATTAACTTCGATAGACCACTTTCATCATCAACATTTAAGTGTATTAGGAACTGAAGATTCCTTCAAGTTCACTAAGACCTGCCTGAATCCAGCCTCCATTGTTTTTCATTACTACAAACCGACGCCGTAAGTGTAAATGGACACTATGGACTAGTATTATCATTGGCATCTCCTACCTTAGAACATTTCGTCGTCATCAATACTAGAGAACTTTATACGCATCATAGACATTGGCGTCTATCCCTATTACAGACTTTAGTGAAAAATTCACCTTCACAGAATTCACCTTTACAAACACGTTCCGATAAGTTATTTATTTGGGAGAGCTTCACTTATATAAGAACTGGAAATTCTTTAGTGATATGAATTTCCCGAAAGGTAATGTGTTTAGCCATTAATTTTGGTTGTGACATGTTTGAAGGTGTTTGAACATGCTTGATGGTGTTAATTGCAGTATTTTACTTAGTTTTACGCATAAAAAAATAAATAAAAGTTTTGTCTGTTACTTTGAGCTCATATTTTTAATCTTTCTTCATAAGCCTTAGCCGACGCAAATTAATTATTTAAATAAAGGATAGATCTATTGGTATAAAATTTTCTCTAGGAAAAGTTACATAAGTTGTTGATGAGCATACCTTCAGCAGTATAATAAACTTAAAAGTTTTAATCAATGTTCATTGGTATCTGAAACTGGATTACGCTAACAGACTTACCGAATGGGTGACCCTCCTGTTGACAGTCAGAGAAAAATTTAAGCTAACTGCACGATAGTACCACAATAAAGGTTTAAAGATAATTTCAGTAAATTTTTCAATCCATTCATACAAATCCTTACTCAACAATCGGAATTAATTGTTTTCCATTATTTTCAGAAACAATTTCTGCTTGATATTTGAAGAATAATTTATATTCTATGATTTTTAACTGCCTCTCCTGCTTTCGTAATATTTGAATTTTAAAAAAAATATTTTCCTCGAGTTTATAGTCACACATTAACGAGTTAACATAGCGTATATTACTACTTATTTTTTTCTGTAAACAAGAACAAAAAAAATGTCTCTTGTCGACTAATGGCAGTGGTGAAGTAGGAAATGAATCCACTATGATCATTCTAACCTTAATGACGGATGCACTGCAAAATAAAATTATTACTAAAAACAACTAGTAAAGAAATAACCGTAGTTTAAAGAAGCATATTTTATTATTTTTACGCTCTTAAAGATGGTTTTACATTCCATAAAAAAGGCTTTATTGCGTGTTGTTTTTATTGTATTACAGACAAACAAACTCGTGATTTTAATTCATCAAAATTTCTGTACGAGAGATGATACGCAAGTGTAAACCAAACGTTTAAATAAATCGAAAACTGCATCGTCTGTCTTCCTAAAATGTTCATTATTTTCTTGATTCTGATAGTTGAAAATTCATTTGAATCTGAAACTAGTTCACGAAAAGCATCATATCATATATAAAACCAGTTTCAGTAAACAGGATAACTTTAACATCGAATTACGTTAAAGACAGTTGTTGAAATCTGGAAAATTGTCTCTTCATGTGTAAAAAGGAGCAAATACATTAAAGGAAATTAGAAACAGGGACTTATAGTTTCCAAGTTAAAATGCATAAGTAGAAATAAAAACCCGTTTTAACGGTTATACAATTGGATGAAGATTTATTACTCTTAAAAACTAAAAACCTTTTTGTTAGGGAAGTTAAGATGGCATGAAATTACACGAGCAATTTGGAGATTTTTATAACTGCTTTCCTACTCAGTGAAAAGTTTGTATCATGGAGAACCATATCTTTTTCTACAAACTTATTCTTTTTTTAAAGCAAAAGGGAAAATATTTTCTCTTAATTTTCTTTTTAGAGATATAAGAAAAAAAAAATGCAGGTGTTGATTCATCTCTTATAGAATAACGTTTTCTTCGGTGCAAATAGTAAAGAAAATATTTTTGTAATGTTCTCAGCGGAGGTGAAATGGACATTTGAGAACTTTCATGAAAGAAAACATTCTCGGGAGAAATAGCTTTAGAAAAAAAAATCTACACCCCAGTTTCAGAGAACAGAATTTCACGAATATCTCAAAATAAATTATGCTTCAAAGCATTTTTCTTTTCAATATTAGCTCTGTTTTATGCTCATTGTTGGGAAGAAGAGATACTTTCTTCACGTAATATAATACTAGAAAAGCGATAGCATACTTCCTTTCCATATGATTGTTGGTGGAGAGCTATTTTAAAGGAATCCCTTAGGAGACAGTGGACTTTCAAAACACATGGCTTAGTTTATGAATATAAGTGTTAAGTAGTTGTAGAATAGGATAAGTTAATATTGCTAATGCCATATATATAAACTAGCTGAAAACCCGCGCTTCGCTACGGAGTACATTCAAATTAAATACAACGGTCAATGTATGCAATTAATGCCAAAAAAAATAAATAGAAATATTTATAATAAATGCGACGATCAATGTATACAATTGATGTTATATATATATATATATATATATATATATATATATATATATATATTTATAAAAAAATCGTAAGGGAAATTTATTTTTTTGTATAATATCAAATCGTCTGCTACATTGGAAAGAAAAAAAATATTTTTTTTGTCTATTTAGTTGTTATGAACGTGACGATAAATTTATTTGAAGTACCATAAAAAGAAATCACGGGATCAGCATTTAATAAATGAAATTCTAAAAATTAATCTTTAAAAATTCACCAAAAATTAGAAAAATCGAGGTAAAGGTTCGAAAAAGATTTCATTTTAAAGGAATTTTTATGATCTTTCTTGTGATATAAATTTTATAACCCTCAAATTATTATTTTGAATGCAAAATTTAAAAAAGTTACTAAAATAGCTTAAAAATTTAATTTTAAAAAATCTAAGAAGAATTTTTCAAAAACCTTTCTTATTGCACCCCTACACCATAAGAAGAATTGCCATGCAAAATTTCAGCCTTTTAGGTCCAGCGCTTTGGTCTGTGCGTTGTATATCAGTGAGTCAGTGAGTCAGTTACGGAACTACTTTATATATATAGATTTATAGTACAAGTACCCACAATGTGCAGTTTTCCTATTACATTATATTATAAATGATAAATGAAACTTCAAATTATTTATATGTTTTAAATAACTGCTAATCACGCATGATTATTAAACTAGAATGAGTGCATAAAACAGATGAGAGGTAAAAAGCGTGAGCATAAAATATTTAAAATGGTAAATTATATATTACACATTTATATGTAGCATAAATGGTTCAGGCGTGCATTACTAATTATCATATTCACTTCAAATTGATACTTTATATTATACTAGCTGTACCCGTCCCGGCGTTGCTCGGGTAATGTAATTACCAATTTTTTAGTAGCCTTAACCCTTTGTTAATGGGCGTCGCTGTCATCCTTTTCCTCACCACGATACATTATTTTACCCATATAAATTTAATCCTTTCTGGCACATTTTGGCAAAATTTTTGACATAGGATTACTAATCGAATATCACTGCAATAGTAATCGATTTCCTTGAAAGCGAATATATCACATCCTCCACATGCTGAAATTCTTTGAAATCTTCATAGATTTTTTCCACAAATACACCACAAATTATATGATATTAACTAAGTGCTGGCCAAAAAAATTACGGCATTAATAAATGTGATTTTTTAATCGATTATCACTGCAATAGTAATCGATTTCCTTTAACCACCGAATCCCTCATAGAAAACAAACGCCCCAACACATCACGTGCATGACGTCGAAAAACTGGTTTTTCTCCTATTTTACCTTCGTCCGGAAATGAAGAACGAAATCTCCAAAATGAGATTTCTCGCAAGAGTTTCCGAATCATAAAATAAATTATTAAAAAATAACTACAATTTGTAAATTAATTTTGGTTCTGGCTTTCGAAACTGTGATGTCTAGGGTCTCTGAGATAAAAATTTCGTAAAAATGTAACGACATTTACGTATCGATTCGACAATTTGGAAAAAAGGGTCACGGACAAAATCGCGTTTTTTTTTCCGAAAAACGGGTGCGTACAGGCGATCGAAAAAAAATCACAATTAATCGATAAATTAAGACAGACAATTTTAATTGTGATTTCCATATAGTGTCATCTTTCCCGTATAGGCTCGTCCGAAAAAAAAAATTCTTGGACGGATACGTTAGGATTTACGGGGCTTTTACTCGTCCGGGAACTCCAAATCGCGACTAAATATTTAATTACGGAAAATCTAATTAAAAAATCGAAAAAAGGGCTTCGAGGTGCATAATGAGACCTCGGGAGGCATCTTCGTCTCGAATCTCAAGACTGTCCGACCTACCGTCTTTGCGCTGCGCCGCGAGCAGACAAAAACTCGGTCACACACACACAGACTTTGCCTTTTATATATAAAGATATACAATATAAAACACTGTTTAGTAAAGCGATGGTAATATATGATGGTCTTTTTTAAGACAATATACAAGCAAAAGTTTGCCTCTTGCAAATATATACATCTCCAACGTACCATTCAGCTTTAGGCCAAGCTATTCTCCTTGTTATGGGCTCCACTTAAAGACAGCCTATAGATTGCAGGAGAAACCCTTTTGCTATTTTGATTAAATAGTAAAAAAAGGAGTATTACAATTTTTAAAAATATAATGTTTTGTGAACATTTACAAGAGATATCAGTTTTGTTTCCCAAGTATGAAAGGTATCGTATAAAAAAATGGCTGTGAATATGAAAAAAAATTCGCAAGGAAAAGTATTAAATTAAATAAAAAATCTTATATATAAAACTGTTTGATTAACTGAGTTTATTAAAACTAAAAACATTCTCAAAAACAAATCCAAACCTTTCTTATCAGTATCTAAATAATAATAGTTACACAAATGTGTTTTAAAGGAGTCAATTTAACTGAAAAAGAGTTTAGGAAATTCAAAGTTCTATTACATTGATTGCATTCTTTAAGATTCAGTAACCTGACAACTCGTCTATATGTGGGTTTGGAGAGAAAATTTGATCCATTCAGTATATTCCAAGTAATGTTCTGTTCATTTAAGCTATATTTAGTTTATAAAAAGTACCAGAAAATTCCTTCCGATGATATTTAAAATTCAGTCTGATTCAGTATAAAATATGTTTATTGCAATCAAAGATATTTTATACTTAATTTAAGTTATAACAGTACAATACAAATGGATATGATCATCTGTAAAAGAACTGTACATATAAATAAAATGCTACAAACGCTAAAAAAGATTTTCTAGACCTAGCTATCTGATTCTAGAAACTAATTCGACCATTCATTCGTATCTTTTATATAAAAAAAGACGGTTTATATCTAAAAACAACCAGAGGCGCACCCAGGATTTTTTCTTGGGGGGGGAGCGAGATGAATGGATAAAAATATTTATAATGCATGGGGGGCCGAGATGAACGTATAAAAATACTTATAATCCAAAATCAATATTTCTACTTCTTTGGGGAGGAGGCAGGGCCCCCTGTCCCCCCGCCTGGGTGCGCCACTGAAAACAACTATGGATTTTTTTGTATCAAATTTTACATGCTATCGATTAAAACCATATTTATTTTCATTGATTACATTAAATTTTTCATTTTATGCAATAGTTATTTAAATTACGATAAATTTAAAGTGTAACTACACTGCTGGCCACCCAAATTGCAACACCAAGGAAGACACGAGATATCACAACAAAATTTATTTTGTAGATAACATGTTGACCAAGTATCAAATGATTAAATTTCTAGACTTCTGTGAAGCGTGGTTCCTGCCAAAATCAGTAACCAGAGTAGCCGCCATTGTTGGAGATCACCGCTGCCACACGCCTCGGCATTGATTCAAAGATACTTTGGATGAGTTCTTGGGGTACAGCAGACCAAGCAGCTTCCACACGTTGCCAAAGTTGATCTGGTGTGGCAGCTGGGGATGGAATCTAGGTCAATCGTAGAGCAACCATGGACCACATGTTTTCTATCGGCGAAAGATCCGGAGAGCGAGGCGGCCAGGGAAGCAATTCAATCTGGCGATTGACGAAGAACCGTTGGACAATGCGTGCCACGTGTGGTCGCGCATTATCCTGTTGAAATATGGCTGTGGGCAAGTCCTGAAGGTAAGGAAGGACAAGTGGCTCCAACACCTTGGAGATGTAGCGCTGGCTGTTTAAAGTACCGGCAATGCGTACTAGAGGTGTGCGAGAGTGATATCCAATACCGCCCCATACCATAATACCCGGTGCAGGACCAGTGTGGCGGTGCATAACGCAGCTGTTCAGCATCCTCTCTTCATGGTGTTTCCAGACTCAAATGCGATCGTCGTGGTGTTGCAGACAGAAGCGTGACTCGTCAGTAAAGACAATTTCATTCCATTCTGCCATCCACATCCTCCTGTCAACGCACCATTGGTGGCGGAGACGTCTGTGGTTCTGCGTCAAGGGTAGACAAAGCAATGGACGTCTTGCGGACAGACCACTCTGCTGTAAACGGCGTCAAATGGTACGCGCAGACACTGGATGATGCGTTACAGACTGCATGTGCTGTGCTATGGTTCATGATGTGACTGAGCGATCCGTCACTGCCATGCGCACAATTTGCCTGTCATCACGTGAAGTGGTGTGCTGAGGTGGATGCGATCGAACACGCAAAAAAAATTCAAATTACATAAGAAAGTCAAAAAATATAAACTCAGTTTACATTTATTTAATTATAATTTTATGTTGAAATTCAAATAATTTTTTATTGATACACTTTGAGAAAGATGGTGTATTTATTTGGTGTATAATATAAATTCCTCAATAGAAATATATGACTACTTAATCTCAAAAATATGCAAGATTTAAAGAGATGTAAGTTTTGTTAACCCGTATGATTACGGGTACGTACATTTCGCAAAAAATATTACGAAATATAAAATTTCGCATTTATTCGCAACTTTTATATATATATATATATATATATATATATATATATATATATACATATATATATATATATATATATATATATATATATATATATATATATATATATATATATATATATATATATATATATATATATATATATATATATATATATATATATATATATATATATATATACAGTCGGACCTCCATATATCGAACTTCCCCATATCGAAATTTTTTATATATCGAACTCTTACCAAATCTGCATGTTCATTGCATAGAAAAACTGTTTCTATATATCGAAAAAATCTCTATATAACGAAATTTTTTTTCACGACATATTGAGAGATCTTATTCCACTTTAGAATAAAATCTCCCAATTTTTGGCGTTTAAAACCATACGTCGTGGACTTCAATTCGCAGAAAATGTCCCTGATGAAGTTTTTAGTGGACTGAATAAATGCGAACATTTCTTTGATGAACTTTCCGGAAAACTGGCTGTTCAGCAAGATATTCGTATTTTTTTTTTAAAATAATATAGTTGTGATCACTGTAACCACTGTCTGGATTATTGTTTTTTTTTTTAAAAGGTATGTAGTCAGTACTCAATAAATCTTTTATATTAATTCATTTTTTAGTTATAACTTTCATTTAATGTGATTCGCATATAAATTAGAAATGGAGTTTCGTATACAAAATTTAGCTTTAATTTTAATATTTTAGGAGAATTATCATAAAACTAAGATCAATTCTATATATCGAAATTTCTGTATATCTAATTTTTTCCGGTATTTTGCTACTTCGATATATGGAGGTTCGACTGTATATATATATATATATATATATATATATATATATATATATATATATATATATATATATATATATATATATATATATATATATATATACATATATACATATACATATATACATATACATATATACATATATATATATATATATATATATACACATATACATCTACATATATACATATATATATGCATATACATATATATATATATATGTATATATATATATATATATATATATATATATATATATATGCATATACATATATATATATATATGTATATATATATATATATATATATATATATATATATATATATTATATATATATATATATATATATATATATTACCCAAGAAACACAGAGGCACGGGCCGGGGCCGGATAATTCCGGCCAGCCGATTTCTCCACTGCCGGGCTGACGCATTAGGTCAGTATCGGATACGTCACGGGCTTGTCCTTTCGCCCGCGACTTCCCTGTTGAGTGCTGGGCCGCTTCCGGTAACAATGAAGCTATCGTGCATCCGACTGCGAACCGTGATACAACCGTAAGGTAGCCGTCGATGCGGACATATAGCCGCACCATTGCCGGAGGATGACGGGCCGGTTACGGGAGCAATAATTCGTGTCGACAGGCCGTCAAATACCCATCTCGAAACCATCAAAGAGCCGTCGATCAGGGTTACTTTCCAGTACTGGGCCATAGTTGGAATTCCGTCAGATTTTCTAAGATTTTCCTAGACCCCCTTCCTTTCACATGCTTTTTATTTTTATTAATGAGATTGTTTATGATAACAGTACTTATGATAACAGTGTTTATGATAACATTTGATATACATCAAATGATATATATCTGATATATATCTGTAGATATCAGATGTTATATTTATAATACTTGATATATGTATAACATTTGATATCTACCCTTACACTTTATTTTTTTTTCTGGCTCTCCATGTATAACTAGTATTAATATTTTTAACTTTTCTCTTTTTCTCGTGTATTTTCAGGTAGTAGTAAATATTAATCTCTGCTAAAACCTAAAATTTTTGTTCAGAATAATCCCTTAAAATTATATTTTGTACATGTTATTTTAAGTAAAGTTCGTAAATGTTCTGGAGATAAGAAAATTATATTATTTTATATAGAGGAAATTTATTTCATTCTTCTCAAAGTTAAAAGTGAGGTGTAATATATATTTGAAGACCAGGAATTACCCGATTATATAATCTTAATTTTTATAAATTATTCGAAAATGATTTAACATTAAAATTGAATGTAGTTCAATGTTTCATAAATTTTGTTCAATCCTTTTTTGGTAGTTGACAAGTGAAAAAATTTCATAGTTTTGCATATCAAAGAATGGTTCATTGTTAAAGCTTAGCTGTTCAAGAAATATTTTGTTTTGAGACATCTTCAAATACGTTTTGATAAGTTTATTGTTTGGTGATAAAAAATAATAATATTCTGTCATCCTACAGTCTTATATTGCTGAATACGATAAGACTGAAAAAAGGACTGAAAAAAATTTATAAAACATTGAACTACATTCAATTTTAATTTTAAGTCATTTTCAAATAAATTATATAAATTAAGATTACTTAAAATAACAAGTACAAAATATAAACATACCTCTCGGTCATTGTCCAATGAGGGTATATTAAAAAAATGTTGAAAATAAAGAAAATCCCACACAGTCCAGCATCGGAGAGATAGGAAATGTTCAACATGTAGAGAACTGAAGACATTAACTGTGTCGAAATATAATTGGCATAAATAGCGTGCGCCAAAGTTTCGCCAAAACAAAATCGCCAATTTGTATACATCCTGTATAGAGAATGGCGACTGCCCAAAGAGCATTCCCGTCTATTTTTAGAATTACCCCCCACTCTTTCTCAGAAAACGGTCCCTTCCACTACTTGACACCTGCAACGAGTGTCCACGGAGGAAGGACACAAAAGAATCTCACTACCCCAAGCGAGGCGCGACACACAGCTGGAAAGTCGAGAGGGGGGCGGAAAGTCAGATGCGTGGTTAAAAAAAATTAAAACTAATTTATTAGTAAAATAATGAATATAAAAATATTATCATTATGCTAGATAACTACTTAGAGTTAAAAATGAATTTTACAAGTATAACTGGAAATAAACAAAACCACATTGGTTTTAAAAACGCTACTCCACGTAGCAACCAGTTGGGAAATACATTTTTCATTTTTGTTTTAACACGTTTTAACCCATCAAATAGCGTCGGTGCGAGTGGTTTTTGCAGGTTGCAGGAAAATACTATTTTATGCCCTGAGCCTATAAACCACGGCCCGGGATAATTTGCACTATATTCATGTTGAACGTGTCCACCTCAACAACTGAAAAACAAAGCTTTTTGTCTCTAATTTTTGTGCTGGATTTTGTGATTGCTGACCAATAAAAATATTTCACAGGTAAGGAAACTTGATGATATTTGTTCATTAACATATCAGAGCACCTCACTAGAATCAGCAGAAATCCATCAAATATGCCTCATTATTTACAGTGGCTCCCAAAAGTGTTCGTACACTTACGATTTTCAATGAAATAGGGGTCTATCCATTAATTAAAATGAATATTTCAGAATGCGTATTTAACAATAAGATCTATAATATATTCTTAACAAAACTACCAGAAATATTTTAAAAACATAGTAAAACTTTATTTTTAAGAAACCAGAAATCAAAAAGTAACAAAAACTTTATCCCACAACAGTCATCGAACACTTGTAAAAAAATCTCTACTTATAAGTAAATATTCTAATTTTTCGCTAAATTAATATTTAGTAGGATATCCTGTAGCATCAACAACAGCTTTTAAACGTCTGGGAATAGATTTCACTAGTTCTTTTGAAATTTCTGCATCAATGTTCATCCATTCTTCCATCATAATTGTTTTTAGTTCGCTTTTTCTTTTAAAAATGTCGTGTTTTCGTACTCGAACCTCCAGTTCTCTCCAGAAATGTTCTATTGAGTTTAAATCTGACGATTGAGGTAGTGTTTTCAAAACTTGTGGGCAATTATAGAGACACCAGAGGCGAACGTTGAGAGCCGTGGGCTTAGGATCGTTATCTTGATTTAAAAAAAAAATCAAATACCCAAATTTTAGGCTGATAATTTTAAATTGTCTCTTAAAATGTTTATATAAACAGCATGATTCATTATGCCATCAATAAATACCAAATTACCTAGTCCTGTTGTTGACATGCACTCGCACACAAGGACACCTCCACCGTCATTCTTAACTGTTACTACTAAGTTCTTAGGATTAAGTTCCTCATTTTTTCTTCTCCATACAATTATACGCCCATCGGAACCAAAAATGTTAAACTTGCTTTCATCGGCAAATAAGACATTATTCCAATAGGTTTGGGGCTTATTAATCATTGATAGTGCGAAGGAAAGCCTGAGCTTTCTGTTTTTCTCACTCACAAAAAAAATTCTACGGGCAGAACGCCCATATAATCTAGCTGCTCTGAGAACTCGTAGAACAGTTTCAGGTGAAATTGAAGTAGAAAATGTTTCATTAAATTCTGCAGAAAGTTTTACAGCACTCAAACGTAGATTTTTCACAAATTTTCTAATTATAAATCTCTGATCACGTTTTGTTAACTTTGCCGGACGACCTTTTCTTATCTTGATTTTGATCCGATTTTCTTCTTTAAAGCGTTTTATCACATACTGCACAGTATAATGGGATAAATTAAGTAATTTAGCAATATTCCGAACTGATTTACCACAACTATGATGAAAAATAATAAATTTTCGATCAATGCTGTTTGTTGTTTCTTTGTGAGCCATTTTTAAATAATAAATAGAATATTACGGAATAGGCAAGCAAAAATTAAAGCCAAAAGATATTTTAAATGCCACCACAATTCAAAAATAAAAATTAAGCGTCAGGCGATAATTTTAGTTATGAATTTATCCGAAAATATTTCAGTGTACGATGACTTTTGTGAGATAAAGTTTTTGTTACTTTTTGATTATTGGTGTCTTAAAAATAAAGTTTTACTATGTTTTCAAAATATTTCATATAGTTTTGTTGAGAATAGATTATAAATCTTATTATTAAATGTCCATTCTGTAATATTCATTTTAATTAATGGATAGATCCCTATTTCATTGAAAATCGTAAGTGTACGAACGCATTTTGGAGCCACTGTAGGTATTCATATTCAAAATGAACTATTTCCCTTTTGGAACAAAAAATAAGACATGAAATATTATCACCCTTAAAATTTTGTAAATATTATTCTATTCTTTTAGATTCCACCCCTGATCTAAGCAACCAAGACCGACTTACTGTTGTAGTAAGATTTGTTCTATTAAATAATAAATCAAAGCAAATAGAAATGAGGGAGCATTTTTTGGGGATTTATTTCAATATCAGATTTCCTTGAAACAGATAATCAAATAGGTCTACAAAATGTAAATATGGGGAAAGTATGTTACATGATCCATTTAAAAATGAAAAATATATTATAACTGAAGATTTATGCGATGAAACTGACAACGTTGCCCTCTATATTTCCCTTGAAATGAACGCGTTAAATGTGATTCAATACCTATTTACAAACAACCTCATCTATCTGTTTCCAAATTTAGTGATTGCCATACGAATTTTATTAACATTGCCTGTGACTGTGGCTAGCGGGGAAAGAAGCTTTTCAAAACTTAAAATAATAAAAAATTATTTGAGATCTACAATGGGACAAGAAAGGCTTTCAGACTTATCTATTATTAGCATCGAAAAGGACATTTCGGAAGATACAGATAATCAGATATTATAACAGAATTTGCATTAAAAAAGGCAAGGAAAGCAAAGATTATCTTTTTGACTGACTTATTAAGTATGTGTATTAATAGATATGTGTTGTATGTATTTAATATAACGTATTCATTTAGTTGTTATATCAATACATTAATAATTATTATGTTAGGTTATAAAATTAAAAAATAAACTGAATTTATGATATTTTCTGTAATTCGTTGTTTCATTTAAGGTAAAAATATTTCAGAGAAATTTCAATTAATCCATACGGTATGAGGGGGGGGGAATTATTCTCGCCCACGTATGGCAGCTACCCTAGATACTGCCCTGTATTTACTAGCACATTAAAAGCTACTAAATTACTGTCAACATTTTCATACATACAAACACACACTTTCTAATTTTATCTCTGATGAGATGGAGTTTGTTTTTATGAAGCATATTCGAAAAATATGAATACGGTTCATATCAATGGGTATTAAAACTTATAAAGTATTTGTACCTACATTTACATATACGTTGGTCTGCTATATGAAATTTATTTTCAGTCATCAATTATTTATATTTCATTTCCTAGATCCATTCTTTATTGTTCTATACATCACTAGGTATAAAGTATGCGAATAAATACTGTAAAAATGACTTATAAAATTCAATGTACCTCAATATTTTAATAACAATATTATGACTGTATAGAGGTTTCAAAATGTATATGTTTTTAGTGTTTAATCTGTTGAACATTTATTGAAATGCACTCGGACGCAATTTCATTTAAAAGAGAACTGTCACTCGAAGTATTTTACTTTACGCTATGAATATATCTATCTTCTGATAAATAAAAACGGTCATGTTATTCATTACAAAATCAATATACTTACACCCCCCCCCCCAAAAAAAAAAGTGCCGAAAATAAGCTAAAATGGTCATGTTTCTATAAAAAAATGGCTCCAATTCCAGCGTCACGAAATATTTAAATTATGAAATAATTATCAACACCATCACCGAAAATTTTGAAATCCAAATAAGTGTAACCCAGCGGTCTACCAAAAAAACGAAATGTAGCGCCTAACGAAATTGAAATTGGCACAATGCAACTGCTGGTAGGGTTGCTAGGTAAATCGCAGAGAACCTGAGTTTGAAATGAAGGGCCCGATAGATACCCTCTTTGGCATCCAAGAGAGTCTGCCGAAAAGTCCGTCTTAATCAAAATGAAAAACAAATTTAGGCAGGTACTACTCTTTGCTCTCTTGTGCATAAACTCTTGATCGAAAAAATTATCCATTTGTAAGTGGATGTTTATTTCATTTCTATATAAAAGCCAAAAATAAATTAATATAATCTAACAATAGTTGATGTCTGTCAAAACATGATAGTAAATGAATGTACTAGATAGTAACTAGAAATGAATGTACTAGATAAACTAGATAGTAAATGAATGTACTAATACACAAATTATATTCAACACATCATTGTAAAACGTTGAAAATCATATTAATGCGCAGAAACAAATTGTGATTAAGCGGCTTCGTGCTTAGTGAGTATCTAAAGACAGATTTAAAAATGTCACTGAGCATGTGCAGAAAGCAATTTTTTAAAATTATAAATTATCGCTAATTAAACAGCATGAAATAAACAATTTCCATGAGGTTTACTGTTGTATTTTACAAATATAATTATCATAAAAACAAATAATGCAGAGATAGATCTAGAGAGACTTCTTGGAATAAATGTGTTTATCATTAAAACATGTCACTGAGCATGCGTAAAAATCAATTGTAAATTGTAAATTATCGCTAATTAATAGAAATTTCTGTCACAAAAACCAAATTTAACAAATCTACAGATTACAATCTTTCGTTTAAGACCAAAATGAAGTAAATTGATGCAGCAGTTTTCTCTCACGGACTGCCCAAAAAGTCGGCTTAGCAAATTAAATATATAGATGATATATATTATGCATATATCACATAGTATAACTGAAAGATTATATTATGTCAGCCGTATACTTCTGATATAATACAATCTTTTTATACAAGGAAAATTATGTGAATTTTTCGTGCAAAAGAAGTTTCACAAAAGTGAAATAAATAGTTATGAAAAGTCTGTTTAATTTAATCTTCGCCTTCCCTTTCAAATCCATAATTCTGATGCAGATTTCTGTTACTTGTGGTTACGAATCGGACGACCGATTCCGGAACGTTAGAGAAAAAGCGGTTTCGGGTCGATTCCCATCCAACCATCACCGGCCCTCAAAAGGGTACACACTACGGGATCCCCCGTCGGAGATTCGTAAATCGCCCGGCAACGGTATGGATCATTTTCCCCGAGCCTATCGTTCCACCGGCGCCTCCAGCACCGGCCCGTCAAGTTGCCGTCAGTCTTGTGTTTGTTGGGTATATACCGGGTGGCCATAATTAAACTGACTACTCACAGTGTTCTGTAGCGCGATCTATTTGCGAGAATGCCACCACATTTTGTAGGAAGATTAAAGAAGACGGAGGACGAAGGATTCCGCGAAAAAATAAATTCGTTCCAAAAGTCACCGCTAGGGGAATATTTGGCGCTGTGTAATAGATAATAGAGTGTTAACAAATGCAAATCAATACGGAAATTACCTTTTATTTTGCATTCAAATGAGGTTCAATGTGGCTGCCGTTGTTGTGGACCACATATTGCATTCTGTGCACAGTATGCACAACAGCAGAAAGTAACATGTCTGCAGGAATCTCCCGTACAGTCCGTGATATGTTATCCTTCAACGTAGCCAGGTCCTGGGCCACTCCTTGATAGACCTTGGACTTAAGGTAACCCCATAACCAGAAGTCGCATGGGGTAAGATCAGGCAACCGAGGTGATCATGCAGTTGGAAAGTAGCGGCTAATGACTCTTTCTGTTGTGAATTTCTGTCGTAGCAGCTGTTGCACCCGTACAGCAACGTGTGGAGGGGCTCCATCTTGCATGAAAATGATTTCCCCCAGGCATTGTCTTTGCTGAAGTGCCGGAATGACAAAGCTGTTCAACATGTGGCGATATTTCTCTCCGGTAACAGAACAGGTTTCCGGTCCTGTCGGGGTAATGTTCTCATAAAAGAATGGACCTACGATAAATTCCGCTGTGAACCCACACCAAACAGTTACCTTTGGTGAATGTAAGGGAATTTCTGTGACTGCATGTGGTGATTTGTCATCCCAAATTCGGCAGTTCTGGGTATTCACAGTTCCATGCAGGTAAAAGTGGGCCTCGTCTCCCCATAAGATTTTCCACAGCCAAGCATCATCCACCTCCATTCTGGCAAGAAAGGTGAGAGCAAAAGTCAATCGCTTATCATAGTCGGGGTACAGTAACTCCTGTACACGGCTGATCTTGTACGGATAGAAGTTGATAATCTTTCGTAAGATTTTCCATACCGTACTGTAAGGCATATCCATATTCCGAGCTAATCCACGAGCGCTAGAGGTGGCAGCAATATTGTCTGGTCCTCTGTCGACAATCGCCGTGGCAACTGCTTCGATTGTATCCTGTGGTACAGGTTTTTGTCCTCTGCCTGACTGAACCTTCAGAGAACCTGTTTTCTCAAACGTCGCAACCATTGCTTTTAGCCCATTAACTGACACAGGACCGTTACGTTTACGCATTTTTTTGTGCGTTCTAAAAGCATGAAGAGCGGTTGACTCGTCGCACTGGTTGAGGTAAAAGAATTTGACCAGTAACGCACGCTCGACTAAAGAAGGAGACATTGCACATAAACTTTCAATCCGATTGATTCGAAACGTAACACATTGCCTTTTAAAACCCAAGCAGCTGGCACTGTGCCAATAGATGTAACGTGAAATTTGAATAAAGAACTTCTTCTGCTCAGCGTACGTGATATTGCAGATCACGAGACTTATGTGATCTCACGAGACTTATGTGATCGACGAAAGGTGATCTACATATCGGTGTTTATGTAGATTTTACGCTTTTTTAAAAGTGTTGCCATATTGCACTTGAACAAAATAAGAAAATGTGCATAATAAAAGGTAATTTTATTCCGTATTAATTTGCATTTGTTAACACTCTATTTTCTATTACACAGCGCCAAATATTTCCCTAGCGGTGACTTTTGGAACTAATTTATTTTTTCGCGGAATCCTTCGTCCCCCGTCTTGTTTAATCTTCCTAAAAAATGTGGTGGCATTCTCGCAAATAGATCGCGCTACAGAACACTGTGAGCACAGTCATTTTAATTATGGCCACGCGGTATATACATATACACATATATACATACACACACACACAGACACACACACATGTATATATATATATATATATATATATATATATATATATATATATATATATACATATATATATATAAATTCAAAAATCATATCAGTGAATCACAATCAGTGGAATATAATCAGTGGAATAATAATGAGTGGTGTGAATCATAATCAGTGGAAAGAGACCAATATGGATCCTTTGGAGTCTTGGTATGTGCAGCATCAAGCTCAACGTTTGCAGAGAGATCCACACCTTTGAAAGATGTTCTGTTGCTGATCAGAGATATAGAAACTACATACTGGAGCCTCAAATTAGAGTTTTTCGAGGTACTGTGGGTTGCAAATTCATATTCATGAATGATTATGAATGGATAGGGATTCTATTACCTGTTCGACGGTTTCCTTCAAAGTGAAGAAGAAGTCAAAGCGAAAGAAGAGGTCATCGAATTATTCGGATATAAATGTCATTGAGCTTTTATGGAATACACCAGGGAGGCGCCAGCCTCCAAGAACCAATCCGGAGTTGAAAACACTGCTTCATGGGTGAGAATGCTGCTAATGCAGCTCTTTAACAACTCCTTAGAACGCATGAGAAATCGATATGAGTCTTTAAGGCTGAAAAAAGGTGATCTAACTCCTTATTAATGTATCAGTGTTGTTTCGTTGTTTTCTTTGAAAAACTAAACCATGTTTTTGCAATCTTTAAAAAAAAAAGGCCTAATTTGTGGATGAAAATTTTTTATCCTTGTTTTCTTGTTTTTATCTTACAACCTATGCATATCAAGTTCCGTTCCATTCTGACGCCTGATTCATGCAATATTCAACCTTTTATTGACAATGCATAAGTCGTGGTAAGTTCATATACATGACCGACACTAGTTGATGAAATGTTTTATCACTTGCGTGATAAAACTCAAAGCTCATATTTTAGCTCTTAATTTTCAGTTTATTTTACATTGCTGCTTAGAATAGAAATTAAAAATCATCTTAAAACGATCAAAAAATGCCAGTACATTTTTATATGTTTTGACTTCCAGTTAATTTTTTTTAGGTGAATTGCAAACAAAAAATTTCATAATACTTAATTCGCATTGTCCTTTTAAAAAAATGCAATAACAAGATGCGAAACATTCACAATTTTTATATTTTAATCCAATGTTTTTCTAATTTAGCCAAATTACATAAATAGATTTTACGGCATTCAAATTTGAGAAAAAAAGGCTTTCATTAAAATGATTTGTATCTTACTTAGAAAAGCCGTGTCTTAAGAAATTAATGGAAAAGTTATGTAATTTCCTGAAAATATATTTTTATTTCTATACTAAAGATTTCAGGTTTTTGTCTCATTTAAAAGGCAAAACTTATGGATTTTTTAGGTAAGTCTAGGGAAGAAAAATTATTAAGATCTACTCTACGATTTTGTAAGCAAATGTATTGGTTTTTTTTTACATTACGTACCTTTGAGCATACAATTAATTCTACTAAATAAAAACCTTATTTTTTCTTCATGGTTCTGCTCTTAATGCGTTTGTAGAAAATATTTCTCTGCAAGGCAATTAAATTTCAAGTGTTTTACTCCGCCGCACAAGATCTCCGCATTAAATAAAGATAATGTTAGTAAAAGCTTTTTTGGTAATACAGTAAAACGTGTTCCTTTTTATAGAATAAACTTACTTATTATGATTCACTAAAAGCGTTATACTTTTCCTGTTGTTTTCTTTTATAGAATCATACATGACAAATAATGGCCTGCTGTGTTGTGACTTATGTCCCTTGACCGAAACATGCCAGACCAGTCCATGGATAGCAGAGGAATGCTGCTCTGGTTTATGATTGCTCTAGAAAGGTTGAAGTCAAATGCAACCTAAATTTTGACGAAGAAACACAGGAACAAAAGCTGGAGGGCTCGTACCTTCCATCTCCCTCTAACCACATACAAGGACCTTCCGGCCTATGGATTTAACACTAGAAAGACGGCTTCAGACATAATATTGAGTGCTATGTCTGTATTTATGTCGTCAGGTTTCTGAAATTTTATGAAATTTTTCTAATTTTACGCGAAATATGTACACACACAAAATTATATTCGATAGTTAAGAATGGGAGAAAATATGTTGTATACCAATTAGACTCAAAGCCGTCGATTTGACTGCAGTATAGAAAACAGGCAGAAATCTTTAAAATAATACAGGAAAAATGTTAGTTACTTTTCGTTTCTTCCCCCTTTTGCAAATAACAGAAATATTGGCTCTTCGGAAACATTGGTGTTGAAAAATAAGGATTGCAAAACCCTGCATATATTTTTAAGGACAACCTTACCAGGTTGTCCGCTCGGCATACCTGCATAGAAGTATATCTAAATATATACAAATTTACTATATATTGGTATGAAATAGTGCAAAATTTAAATTATTTAACCATTTAAAAAATTTAAATATTTTATACTTTTGATTTTATTCTCAACCGTCAAAATGATGGTGTTCATTCTTTTTTAGTAAGAAAAAATTCCCGTCTTTCTAGTGTTAATGTGCCCATACCCGGCGTAAACAAGAAAGCATGCGATGGGACACGAACTGAGTAACCCTCCGTAGGAAGCCTAACGCGATACCACTATTCTGCCTCGGGCTCTAGCAATGTTCTAAAAATTACTAGTGACGAGTAAACGTACGAAAATTCATCTCAAATCTAAGTAATTTTTCCGCATCTTTTGAAACTGAATCCATATTAAATGCAAAAATTTGAAAAGCTGAAAGCAATATTCGACCGCCTTTGAAGCCATAAAACCTCCCATACATTTATAACAACATAGTATCATTCTACTCATTCTAATATATCTTTCACATTTCTGTGGTATTTCTACATTTATGATGATACTATTAATCATCGCAATATATTTTGTATTTTTGTTAAATCATCTGCTATTTATTGTAACCAGTTGGCATTTGATAAATAGTTTTTCCCGCTATTAATCTCAAAAGGAAATAAATGTAAATTTGAAAATAAAAAGTCTGACTTTTTTTACTTTTACTCTGTATGAACACATCTGTATGAATGATGCATTTACGTTTGTCTGAATTATTCAAAATGTGAGAAAAAGCAATTTCCTATTCTTAGATATTTCTTTTTTTAGACTACAATGTATTTATTTGTGAACAGAAATTTAAATTTATATTATCCTTTACCATTAGATATCCAAAAAAAGCATGATTTTAGATAATTAACAACGTACATCAATGCATTTCGTACAATCCAAATAAAATGATGGGATTTTGTAACTTTTATTTGCTTAAATATTTATCGACTTAATACATACAAAAAATAATATTATTCAGGAAAGGAAAAGGTCATGAGCAATCTGAAAATGTGTTTTAGTTGCGATTGTATGATAGTAGGAAGGAGTTTTCTAGAAAAAAAAATAAATAAATATTTTTCCTATTAACTTTCAATGCAGAGAAACTAACACTCACCAATTTTTCTACGGCCTTGAATATAAAAATATATTTTTTGTTTTTTCTTACTCAGCCAAAGTAAAATCATTTAATAATTATCACCAAGAAAAAAAGAGGACACTTCCAAGATTACTAATATAACCTTATATATTCATTAAAATTCTATTAATCCTAGCTTAACGCTCATGATTTTCAATACAACAAATTAATCGAAGTTCCATTCATTCATTACATGACCTTAGTGTACGACTGATTTTTTTCTTAGAATAAAGTGATTAAACAGCTACTGATATGCTTATTGCTTTAATGTGAGATGTAATTATAGAACTATATGATCTTGGTGACATATTATCTAAAAATGAATATAAAGACATTCAAATTAAACTACCGAATAATTAGAAACAGTATCAATGATACATTACACAAGCTTGTTAATTTATTTATATGGAAAAACTGAATGACTGTTCCTAATACGTCATATATATAACTAACTAACTCTCTCTCACTCTCTCTCTCTCTCTCTCTCTATATATATATATATATATCGTATAAAGCTCGTAAGTCGAGGTACCACTGTATATATATATATATATATATATATATATATATATATATATATATATATATATATATATATATATATATATATATATATATATATATATACAGTGGTACCTCGACTTACGAGCTTTTCGAGATAAGAGCATTCTCTCGGTGATTTTTTGCTTCGAGTTACGAGCTAAAATTCGGGTTACGAGCAAGCTTCAGATAATCCACCGCTAGATTAAGCAACTAATGCCATGTTACGTGCTCATCAAATGAGAACACAATAATGCATCCGTTTTTACATTCTTCGTATTTCATCTATTTCCTTTGATAAATGCATTTCTTCATGTATATGATGCACACAAGAAGCATATAATATTTACAACCTTTATGTACAATTATTATGCAATTGCATAATATTATTCCTTGACTACTATCCAGTCTTAAACCGAGAGATTGGATTCTGAGAAAACGTTCTTCGGATTCTCAGAAAGATGATTATGGACATTATAGCCACAGTGAACGATGCAACAATCGCCCAGCTTCCGTGTCTCACTCGTTCACTTAAAGAGAGTCGCTGGTAATAAAATAGCGAAAGTGAGGAAAACGGGGTGAAAAGATAAAAAAATCAACGAATAAGATTTAATTTTTTAGTTCAACCTTTCTCCTCCTTTTCCATCAGCATCTTCAAGTCTGATCTCCAAGGTACATTACACTTGATAAAACAAATTTATTGCAGTACATTCTATTGTATTGCGTTTTTATACAATGTTCGTCGTTTATAAGCACGTTTTTCGAATTTAAAAACATGTAACAAAAAAATTGCGATGTTATGGGAGAGCCCGGAACGAATTAATTGTATTTCTATTCATTTCAATGAGGAAAATTGATTCGAGATACGAGTATTTCGAGTTACGAGCTAAGTCATGGAACGAATTAAACTCGTATGTCGAGGTACCACTGTATATATAAATATGTATATATATATATATATATACATATATATATATATATATATATATATATATATATATATATATATATATATATATATATATATATATGTTTAAATGCTAAGAACGGGTTGGCATAAAGGATACAATAGAAAATCTTTAAATTTCTCTATAAGGTAACGTTATTCGGTAAAAATACTATAGCAGTAGATTTTATTAGTTTTGGAGCACTACGGTGAACTTTTGACCGGGACCTACTGCTTAAAGCCAATTCCGAACAGCTACAAAAGTCCATGCCAAGAGAGATACTCGAACTCACAGACTCTCGTACCGATATCCAACTCCCTAGCCACTCGGCCATTGTACGGCCCTATGGCTGTAGGGTAATGTCAGTTGAAACACTATTAAAAAACAATATTAAAACACTATTAGTAATAAAATATTTAGTTTGGTATACATAGTACTGATACCTGTTGCATATATGTTATTTATTGGTGAGGGCACTATTTAGTCTGAACTCATGCAATATATATTTTCTTAACGTATTACATTATACTAAATGTATGCAACTAGATTTATTTAAAAAACATTTATTACTAGAACAGAAATTTTTGATCTCCTAAAATAATTCTGTTTAAAGTGTATGGATAAATAATACGCCACAATAATTTTAGTTTATATTTCAGAAATACAAAAAAAAAGAAAAGAAATCATTATTTTATTCAAAGTCATAGAGATATTTTATAAATAACGGATAAATAAAGTGTATTGTTTTTACCTTTATCGATTTGTGTGTGTGTGTGTGTCTAATGTTAGTTTCTCGATTACCTTAACTTCTTTCACAATCTTTAATGATTCTATACATAACAGAATCAATCTTCAAAAAGCGTATCATTATTTTACAAAGTTCTTCGATATTTCTGCAATTTATTTTTGCTTAACTTGAAATCTATAAATGTAATTATTGAAAACAACAATGAAATAAGTGCTTAAAATGGAATTCCCAACTCGATCAAAGATAATAAGTATATTATTGAGTAGGCAGACTCGGTTACGAGCAAAACAGGGCTAAAAAAAGGCCTAAAGAGTTTCAGAGCAATATCGATCTTTCCTTTGGTTTATTTTGTCTCCTCAAAGCTACACTTTTGATAAGCGAAGTATTTTTTGTATATGTAATTTATTTGGTGCTGAATATTACAGCAATGTCTCTTTTCTCGGTTTCAAGTATATAATTTACAAAATGTTAGGAAAAATGTTCACAGAATAGTAGCATACAGCCAAACACATCTTCGCATATTTCACCATTAACTAAATTACATAAAACTTGTTTTTTGAAATATTCAGTGCTATTTATTTCGCGGCATTGATTTGCATCCTTAGATTCTGGGACTTCACGAAAGCAAATCGTTTACATTATCATGTTGTCTGGGACTTAGTGGTTCATGAGAGGAGCGTCTAATGTTTTTCGGGAAAAGTATGCAGCATTTCTAATTCACACTCGACTGAATTTTAAATGAAGAACTTTAATCCCATTTTATTAGAACGTGACTGATATTATGCATCTGAACCCCCGTATAAGTTTTGCATATTTTTAAAGATAATTAATGTGAAACCCAAAGTAATAATGTTGTACTCGTTATAAGATATTATTTCCACGCTAATGTTCTTGCAGTGCAGTATGAATCTTAAGGTATCTGACTACGTTTGAAACGTCGATTTTGATGACAATTTCAAAACAAAATTATTTGTGTTTCTTAAAGACTGTACATTTCTCTTTCCAAATCTGTTTTTATCTTTTCTCTACGATAATTGGAAACGAAATTATAGCGATTTAAAAATTAGTCGCAGCTGTCAGTTTAGACCGGAATTGAAGAATCCAAAACCGGAAGTAGTTTGAAAATATTATTTTTTTAAATAGTTTTGGTTTTATTTTAGGTTTTAAAGTTTAAATTATTCATAAGTCATTGCTACTGTATGGCCTCAGATATTTTTGATGTTTTACAAGTAACGTTTACTATCAGAAATTGGCAACGAATTCATTCTTCAGCGATCGTGTTTACATTTCGCTACTCACTTGTTCGCAATGTGAATTCGCTAATTACTTGCATTATAAAGCTATTTTTTCTTACAATTTGTTTGGAAAAGTTTATTTTTTCTATTAAAAATGGGTAATTCAAGGAATTATTCACGAAAGAAGCGTAAGTTTGCAGGAAATCACTTCACAAAAAACAATCAACAAACTGAAGCGGTGATGATATCTGAAAGCGTCAGTACTGCGAGCTCGTCAAAACTTCCCGGAAATAAAGTTATTCCCGAAATTTTAGAGACAAATTCTGAAAATGAACTATACGGTAATTGTATGTTCGATCTCGAGACATTAATAACAGTTTTTTCATTTCTTCGCTGCCTCATGTGTTTGAATAATGATTTAGTTTTGACTGAAGATTCCACTTTTGGTCTGTGTTCCAACTTCCAGATAAAATGTAATAAATGTACATTTATAAAAGGTTTCTTCTCAACTAAGAAGGTGCAAAATAAAAATGTTATTAGTACTCAGTTGGAATGTGGTCTGCGGCTTATTAGTAGAGGGGTTTGTTCAGGGAATAAACTCTGCAGTATTTTAAACCTATCCTATATTTCGAAGGGAACTTTTCGACGAGCAGAAGAAAATGTGTTGAATGTGGTATCAAAAGTTGCAGAAAAAAGTATGATAGAAGCTGCAGAAGAAATTAGAAAAAAATTCAAAAGATGCTGTTAACTGTTGTGTGTCTGTTGATGGCACCTGGCAACGACATGGATTTTCATCTCTGAATGGCTGTGTGACTGCTGTCTCCATCAACACAGGGAATATTATGAATCTTGAAATGTTATCTCAGCAATGTAGAACTTGCCAGAAATCCAAATCAAGTGGTACAAAGCTCCCACATGCCTGTAGCAATCACAAGGTGACAGCGGCAAGTATGGAGACTGTAGGAGTCTATAGAATCTTTGAAAGATCAAAAGCATTACGAATGCTTCAATATACCGACTATTATGGTGACGGGGATTCTAAAGCTTATATAAACGTTAAAGACATGTATGGCCCAGATTCAGTAACTAAATTAGAGTGCATTGGCCATGGGCAGAAGAGAGTGGGAAGTCGGTTGAGGAAGCTAAAGAAGACCCAGAAAGGCCTCGGAGGAAAATGTGAACTTACTGATATTTTCATAGATAATTTACAGAACTACTATGGAATAGCTATCAGAAGTCCCAACAGTAGAGATGTAAAGGATTTACACAGCGCTGTAATTGCCACATTCTTTTACGCCTGTTCAAGTAAGAAGCAGCCGATGCACGATCAGTGTCTTATAGGACCAGATAGCTGGTGTAAATACCAAAAGAACATAGCGTTAGGGAAGAATTACGATGATAAGTATGCTGGTCTTACTACAAAAATAATGGATGTCGTAAATTCAGTGTATATGGAACTCTGTGATCAGCATCTGCTTAACCTTCCTACCCTGAATGGGTCGAATCGACCCATTTTCATAATTTAATTCATGATAGCTCCCATGGATTTAAATTATGACAGCTTAATTTTTGAGTATTCCTCAGATAGATAAATTTGTTTAGTGTATAACTTTTTCAGACTTGGAGAATTGTTTTTTTTTAATAAAAAAATGACATTTTACTTGAATGGGTCTAATCTACCCATTTCAGTAATATTCACGGAAATGCATAAAAAGAAATTTATTATTTTTGGATGGTCTGTATTTTGAATAATCATTAATAGATGGCGCTACGATACTGATATAAACATATAACGTTCTACTTCTTTGACGAGTTTTGCCATTTTATTTTACAATATGGCGTCTAGTAAGCGTGGTCTTACTGAAGAAGAAAGACATCAGAAAGCTTTTGCAAGAGCACAGTGATCAATCTGATGAAGGAAGTGATAATTATTTGAATGAAACGGATGAATCTGATCAGTTATCCATCGAAGAGGCTAATGAGAAAACGGATATTTCCGATACAGAAGAAGAAACTGTGTGGTTACCATCTTCCTTCGTTACTCGTACAAAACCGAATGGTGTAAATTCCCTCCATCTACATAAAAAAACGGTATGCACTAGCACATAATTCCAATTTATTATTATTTGATATTTATTTTATTTTATTTATTCTTATTTATTTTACTATGTTTGAAAGTTTCTAAATTCTGTTCTGACTTTACAGATAACATAACATTATGAAATTAACCCTTGGTCCTACACGTTTTGCAATTCAGCGGATAACTGAACACTCCGTGTCAGCAATGAAGCTTTTCTTGACAAATGTCATGATGAAATTAATTCTAGAAAAAACTAACCGAGAAATGAAGAGAGTGTGTTCAGAACAGAATAAAACCTACACATTGATTTCTGCTGAGAAACTTGAAGCTTATAAGGTAAAAAAATCTGAAACTTTTTTCACAAAAATTTATTTATAAATTGAAATAAAATGTAAATAATTGCATGATTTGAAATTCATTATTTTTTTTCATTTTTGAGTTATTTTCATTCATTTTTTTACAGGTTTGCTAATTTTAGCTAAAGTCTATAAGTCAGCAGGAGAATCTCTGAAAGAGTTATGGAGCGAACAAGATGGTCGGGACATTTTTCGTGCAACTATGTATCTGCAACGTTTTGAAATTATTAGACAGTTTTGATAACAAAGAAAGTAGAGCAAATCGACGTCGTGTAGATAAGCCAGCTGCAATAAGATCAATATTTGACATGTTTATTGTACAATTGCCAAAGATGTTCGTTCCTTACGAAAATGTAACAATTGACGAACAGCTTGTGCCTTTCCATGGTAAATGTCCATTTCGACAATATTTACCATCAAAGCCAAGAGTAAAATACGGAATTAAATTGTGGTTGATGTCTGATGTTAAAACAGCGTATGTTTGCACTGCTGAAACCTGTACTGGAAAGCTTTCTGATGGTGAGAGAGACAAAAATCAAGGAAGAAATGTTGTATTGTGCATATGAAATTCGATTGAGGGTACCGCTCGAAATATTACAGTTGATAATTTCTTCACAGATTATCCTTGCTAAAGAATTATTGAAGGAAAAATTAACTATCGTTGGAACCCTCAGAAAAAACAAGCCATTTATTCCGTCTGAATTTCAATCATCACGTGATAGAGAAGTATTTTCCTCATTGTTTGGTTTTCAAACGGATCTCGTTTCATATGTGCCGAAAAGAAATAAATCGGTAATCCTCCTTTCAACTATGCACCATGAGGCCAAAGTTTCACACGAGAAAGAGAATAAACCAGAAATAATTTTATGTTATAAGGAAACTAAAGGTGGAGTAGATACTATTGATAAATTAGCTGCCGCGTATACATGCAAAAGGGGAACTAGGAGATAGCCTGTGTGTTTATTCTACAATATAATTGACCTTGCTGCAATAAATGCATTTGTTGTTTTTATGCATGTCTTATTGATAAAGAGCGAATCCACGATTCTCAGAGACATTCCTTACCAGAGGCAAAAATGCTCCGGAAGAAATTACGAGCTAAAAAAGAAAAAAATATGAGAAGGATGAGGAAGTGGAGGGATTAAATTACGAAGCTGGAGGATTTTTAGCTTTTTTTTTTGGTTTAAATATATACTTTTAATTACATGTCAAAAATTTAAATGTGTTTTTTGAAAAACGTGTTTCTCATCAAAAAGACTACACAAATATTGTGATAACTTAAAATATAATCATAATATGTCTAATAAATTTTTTAGGTCTGTTTTTCATAATACTAAGAATGTAATGACCTACAAATTAGGCTCTAGGTATATTATATGTTTATTTATATCTGTATTTATAAAAAATCTGATGAGAAATTACTGAAATTTTATATGTAACTGTATACGAACACCTGTATTTTTTTAAATTTCAAAATATTGATTAGGTTGTAGTTGATTACACTCATGAGTGCATTACGTACGTATGATGAAAGGAAATTAATGTTTTATGAATAATTTTTTTTTTTGTAGAGTAAGAGCCGTTTATGCTAAATTTTGTTAAATTTTCACACAAATTCTTGACATTTGTAAAAAGTTGCATAGTTATGGTGTATATTTTTACTCATTTTCCTATTTTTATGCTATACTCCACTGATAAATATCAAATAAATTTTCAGGGGTCAAGTTTTTGAAAAAAAGTGCTCCGAACGTCGCCGGATACCTTAAACTATTTTCGAGAAATTCACAGTTCTTAGCTTATTACTAATTCTTTAAATTACGCATAGAAATTTAATTTAAGAAATTGTGTTTTTTTCTATTAAGTAAATACTACGAGAAATGATGAAAAAAAAAGTTATTTTGCAGTTTTGCGCGACATTTAATATCACATGTTTGACAAGTAAAGTAGAAAATTTATGCTTGTAGCAGTAAAAATATTTCTGCGCTAGAATCTTCAAAAATTTTTGTTTTTCTCCGTATACATTTCATCGTTCTGCGAAACATTTTTTAGTTTTGTTTACTCAAGTGAAAAGTAACAGGACTTTCTGGGAAAGAAGGTCCAAAGTTCCATTGTCAAATATAATCTTGTTTCTTTACGATTCACTTCATATTATTTGATGAATGGTTCTTTACTAAAGTATTTTATTTATACTTTCCCTCGGAAAACCTGAACTTTATATCAAACGCATAATATTTTGTTCGGATCTAAAATCCTGGTGATTTCTCTTCGGCGCTTGAACATTTATTATAAAAGTCAGTCATGAACCATGAATCAAAACTCCTATGTGCATTCGAGAGATAGGTGAATGTATTGTGATGGTTTGTGTTCACACAACGGCTTAAAAGGGAATATTTTAATACAAGAGAACAATGAACCTGCGTGTTTATTTAGATTAACATGAAAGAATGATTTCTCTTTTTTTATCGGTATAGTTCAGATCTTCCATAGCCAAGAGTTTGTTTTTGAATTCTATGGATATGATTTCGTGATTTCAATTAATTAAAGTTTTCTTTTAGGAAATTAGAAATGCAATAGAGTAAGGAAAAAATATGAATGCTCAGATGTCTTACTTGATAACTGAAATTTGTTCTCTTCTGCGACTCTTGTAGATAAAAAAAAAGTTTTACAATTTTCTAAGATATCAAACTTTTCAGGTAAGAAAACACTAAAGTTCAATTGATTCTGAATCAATGCGTGGGTCCTTTTAATGCTTGCATAGTTTTTACAACCATAAATTTAAAAACCCTATCTCAATCATGAATCGCCCTCTCTATGTATACATATATATATATATATATATATATATATATATATATATATATATATATACAGTGGAATCTCAATCGATCATTACCTGAATCATCGTTTTCCCGTATGTGTCGTTTATTTTATACAGTCCCGACCATCATCATATTGCTTTGTTATGTTCAGCATGTATCGTTTTCCCGCATTTATCGTTCAGTTCAGTCAGTCTCTTTAAAAACGATAGACCGAGATCCTACTGAATATATATATATATATATATATATATATATATATATATATATATATATATATATATATATATATATATATATATATATATATATGTATATATGTATATATATATATATATATATATATATATGTATATATATATATATGTATATATATATATGTATATATATATATGTACTAGCTGAAGTACCCGGCATTGCCCGCGATTTTAACAATATTTGTTAACCATAATCAACACAGTATAAATAACATAGAAAAAGTATATGTGAAATGTTATACACATCTCAGAATTCAGGAATTTCAGCCTTTCATCATTGAAGCACTAAAATCTGAAAAGTAAAAATGTCAAATTGTCAATGTTTGCTAACCAAAATTAATTTAAAACTAAACACGTTATAAATAACATAGAAAAAACATGTGAAATTTTATACACATGAATAAAATGAAAACCCAATAAAAAAATATATAAAATTATAATAAACTCCTCAGAATTCAGCTAGATTTAGCCTTTTATCATTTGGGCAAAAAAAGAAGCTGAAATTACAGGTTTAGCTGAAATTTCCAATAGAAACATGATATGACTCTAGCGTTGCCTCTTAAAAAATGAAGTGTTTGATTGAGGGCTGCAAACCATTCAACTCCTCTCCCCATTAAACTCCTATAAACATCCTCTACATATTAAATTCCTTTTCTCTCCATAATAAACTCCTCAGAATTTTGGTAGATTCAGCCTTTTATCATAGTACCACTAAAACCTGAAACATCCTCTCCAGAAATATAAATTTATTAATTACAATAATTAAACTCACGCAAATGTATGAGTTACATAAGTTTTTTAACCAACATTTGAATAATTCGTAAATGAAAAAGCATATGAAAATAAAGATAATAAGAACTTCCGGAATTGAAATTAATTACCCTTAATTTTTAATTAATAAAAAACCAACATAATATGAATAAAAACGATAGTTGTTTAAAAGCATATGAAAATAAAGCTATTATAAAGATAATAATAAAAAAAGCATATGAAAATAATGCTCGCGTATGAAGTTAACTTTATGATATAAAGATAGTAATAATAATATAAACCGCGTGCATAAAATATTTACCTTTTCAAGCGAAATAAATTAATTTTTAGAAAAAAACTACTTTTAATCGAGAAATTAAATACATTGCACAAAATTTTGATTTTACCAACTTTCTACCCTACAATTTACACCCTACTTCTTTGAAGTTGGGTGTTGAAACATCCTCTTTGAAAAATTTACACCCTACTTCTTTTAAATAGGGTGTAAATATAAAGTTTTAACAGCGAATTGAATGCCAGTTAAAAATTATTGTTGTTAAAATCATATGAAAATTACGCTATTATAAAGACAAAAAAAAGCATAGGAAAATAATGCGTGCGCATGAAGTTAACGTTACGATATAAAAATAGTAACAATAATATGTATATATAAAACAGTTCCGTGACTGACTGACTGATTGACTGACTGACTGACATACAACGTACAGACCAAACCGCGGGAAATAAAAGGGCTGAAATTTTGCATGGCGATTCTTCTTATAGTGTAGGAGTGCACTTAGAAAGATTTTTGAAAAATTCTTAGATTTTTTTAAAATTAAATTTTTGAGTTGTTTTAGTAACTTTTTTTAAGTTTGCATTTAAAATAATAATAATTTGAGGGTTATAAAATTCATATGACGAAAAAGATCATAAAAATTCCTTTAATATGAAATCTTTTTCGAATCTTTACCTCCATTTATGATTTTTGGTGAATTTTTAAAGATTAATTTTTAGAATTTAACCTTTTACATGCCACACTATGATCAAGGAATAAAGTACCATATTTTGCTGCGTAACTTTGGTCGATAACTTCCAGGAAGTCGGTCCAACAGGTGTACTCCACTCATTCCTTTATTATATAATTTTATAATGTAAGGTTAAGGAAAATCGACTTTTATTTTAGCTCGGACATATCTTTTTGCTCTTCCTAATGGTTCGTGAGTGATAAAATTTGATGTAATAGTTACAACAAAACTATCGTTCCAATGGCACATATAAACTTCTCCATCGCATCGGTAATCAAACTCTCCACGTTGAAATTTCGATATTTCTTTTGCTGTTTTAAGAGAACATTGTCCCGTTCTGGAATCTCGCACTGTGCCGATTGCCTTAAAGCCTTTGTTAGATAAATCTGTCAGCAGACTGTACGATGTAAAAAAAAGTTATCGAAAAATATTTTGCGTTTCTCTGGATTGTCAATAAAAGATAATAGTTCGGAGACAACTTTTGATCCAAGTGGCAAATTTTCATTTTTCGAACTTTTTCTACCGTAGATAGACAAGGATAACCATTTGCTGAGCAGATCATCCAAACTTTGAAACCAAAGCGAATTGGCTTTCCACGTATGAACACCTTAGCCGAACGATGTCCATAACACGGAACCATGGATTCATCGATACTCATATTTTCATGAAAAAATACAAATTGACGAAAATTTTTTCCAACCTCTTTATAAAAGGAAGAAATTTTTACTAATTTATCGCCTGGTTCCAATTTACTATTATCAACAATGTGGAAATGCTTTTTTAACATCCGAAATTTATTTCTGGGCATTGTATTGTTAACAATTAGGATATGCAAATATTCCTGAGACTTCCAATATGTATTTTCATCAGGTACTGAGTGGTAGCCACTAAACAACAGTAATCCAAGAAACTGCCGAATGTCATTTGCGTCGACGTCTAAAGAGTCTCCTTTTTGTAGGGCGTACAGCTTTCTAAGTTCGGCTGAATTTTCTACGTAATCAGACGGCAGAATCACTGATCACGTGTGATATCACTGCTTTTGTATATCGTTACATGCCAATGTTCCCTTTTTGGAACATTGCATTTTTACGCAGTCTTGAGGAAATATTTCTTGTTATTATTTTAATTTATTTTATTAACTCGTTAAACTTGTCCTTTGCAAGTACGATGGGGAAATTTTTGGGTGGATTTGAATTTTTAGGAATTTTATAGAATTTTTTTTCTTACGTACTGTAAAAATTCTGAAAAAAGCTGATTTTTAGAAATTTTTCTACGCTAAAATATTCATATTTGAAAAAAAAAAGTCAAAAAATCAATCAGGCCTTCTATAATATACGGTAATTTTTTCAAACTGACAGATATCACAGTTTATTTTTAAAAAAAATATTAAAGATGGTGTTCCAAAAAAGGAACATTGGCATGTAAAAGGTTAATTTATTAAACGCTAATCACGTGATTTCTTTTTCTGTTACTTTAAATAAATTTATCTTCACATAACAACGAAATAGGCAAAAAAATACTTTTTTTCTTGCTAATGCGGCAGACGATTGGACATTATTCAAAAAATATTAAAATAATGTAAAAGATATGTTCCTCAAACTGTACTACATTAACTGTACTATATTCTTTAGTATGTCCTATGAAATTTAATTTGAATATTTTCTTCTACATTATTTTGTCTATAAAAATATCCCTTACGATTTTTTATTAATATATTTTTTTGTTTCTTTTACATCAATCGTATACATTGATCGTCGTATTTATTATATATATGTAATAAATTAAATACTAGGCCCTCCATTCTATCAGTTAAATTCCCTTTCTTAAATCCAATCCCCAGTAACATTACTTTAACGCTTTAAAAACCCATAGCAACAGGACTTCCCATAAAACAGCAAACGTTGCATTTCTACACGTGTATACGTCCCGAGAAGGGCGTGAGTTCGCATTGCCAGCCCGAAATTCCGCTGACATTTCAAAACAACAGCCACATGTACCTCGCTTCTAGCGCATAATGTTGAAAGGTGATATTGCACTTCGCTCCGAGCATCTGAAATGAAAGGACGTATGTTACTATCGCTCCTAATAAAATGATTCGACCCGACTGCTTCAAAATTTAAATTCTTTCAGGCTGAGTCTAGCTCCAGCCATGTAAATTTGAGCTAGTTTTCCTTTTCAGGTTGCATTTTAAGAACGAGATGTAATGATTATATTACATATATATATATATATATATATATATATATATATATATATATATATATATATATTGGCATTAATTGCATACACTGACATTGTATTTAATTTGAATGTACCGTTCGTTTAGGAACACCTCCTACCTCCTAAACGAACGTTTAGGAAGTGTTGGTTTATGGAATACTAAAAGTTTAAAATAGTGGCGCCATCTATTGAACATCTATGAATTGAGAATCGCATCCGTCAAAAATTGTTCGTTATCCTAATTGTTAGCAATACAATGCTCAGAAATAAATTATTGATGAATGTTTGTTAACCAAAATCAATTTTAAAACTAAACACAGTATAAATAACATAGAGAAGATTTAGCCTTTATCATTGGAGCAAAAAATCCTGGAAAGTGAAACATAAAATATATAAATTTATAATAAACCTACCAAAATCCATTAAAAAACTAAACACAGTATAAGTAACATAGAAAAAAAAGCATACGAAATGTTATACACATTAATAATATGAAAACCAATTAAAAATATATAATGTATAATAAACTCCTCAGATTTCAGCTATATTCGGTCTTTCATCATAAAAAAGCTGAAAAAAAATAAAATAAAAATAATTTAAAAAAAAATAAAATAAAATAAAAATAATAATTAAAAAAATAATAATATAAAATAAAGATACTAATTAAAAAAATAATAAAATAAAAGCTAAAATAAAAAAGCCTTCATAAAAAGCTGAAAATACAGGTTTAGCAAAATTTGCACGATCCCAGACTCGAACCCGAGTCTTACGGTGTACCAAATGAACAGTTTTAACGAACGCGCCACGATTATACACAACACTGTTGAGTAAAGTAAAAAATATACGCAATGAGTTTTTTGGAAAGTTGCTATGGGTTGGTGAATATACATACATTTATGGAGTAAGAGGAGTTTTAAATGAGAAATAAGTTAGCAGGATAGAAGCTTAGTCTTTAACTCTTGAATAGACACAAAGACATAAGCTAGGGGGGTTGCAGTAGCGATTAAAAAAGATCGTGACACTTAGCGTGGTTGATTCGAATTTTCCATCGCGTGTGAGAGTGTCAATATGCCGTTGGATCCGATTTATTTTAGAGTATAAAATCTGACTTGAAAGATTATTATTTCCGTTTATTATTCTGGTTTAATATATAACTTAAAACTTTTTGATTTTATCTATTTTTATCTTTTCGCTCGCTGTTTGCCAGCTAACCCTAACGTGGACGCCATATTCAGAGGGGTGATTCCACAAAGTGTAACAGCTTACAAATTGTTGGTTTTTTATTAATTAAAAATCAACGGTAATCAATTTCGATTTTTGAAGTTCTTCAGACCCTCGGCTGTTTTTAAAGACGCCTGTATGTAAAATTTCACGATCGTTGCTCCTAAACTGTGGATTTATATACAATTACAGAGATACAAACATTCATTTTTATATATTAGATGTATATATATGTATGTATATATATATATATATATATATGCATTATAAATATCTTTATCCGTTCATCTCGGTCCCCCCTCCAAGAAAAAATCCTCGGTGCGCCACTGTATACACTGAAGAGCAAAATAAACTGGTAAATGAGTGCGTATGCAAATAAAGGCGATTGCAACCAATCAGCGTAGCGTGATGCGGTCCGCAACGCCTTTGTAAGACAATAGGTTTATAGTGAAACTGTTAGATCAATTCCTGCTACTACAATGGTAAGTTATCACGATTTATGTGACTTTGAACGTAGTGTTATAGTCGGCATACGAGAAAAGGGACATAGCATCTCCGAGGTAGCGATACGATTTTGATTTTCGCGCCCGACCATTTGACGAGTGTACTGTGAGTATCAGGTATACGGTAAAACATCAAATCTCCTACAGTTGTGCTGCCGGAAAAAGGCCTTGACACAACGGGACCGTAGACGACTGACGAGAATCAGATTGCTGCGGATTTCAATGCTGGGACATCAACAAGTGTCAGCGTGCGAACTGTTCAACGGACCGTCCTTGATATGAGATTTCTAAGCCACAGGCCCTCTCGGGTACCGTTGTTGACTGCATGGCAGAAAGCTTTACGCCTCACCTGGGTCCACCAACACCTCCACTGGACTGTTGATAACTGGAAACACGTTGCCTGGTCTGACGAGTCTCGTTTCGAATTGTATCGGGCGAATGGACGTGTACGGGTATCGAGACAACCTCGTGAATCTATGGAGCGTACATGTCAACCGGGGACTCTACAAGCTGGTGGAATCTCTGTGATTGTATGGAGCGTGTGCAGCGTCGTGAGACGAGTCTGACAGGTGACGGGTACAGAAGCATTATGTCCAATCATCTACACCCATATATGTTCCTTTAGCATCCCAGGAACTTGGACAATTCCAGCAGGACAATTCGACACCCCACACGTCGAGAGTTGCTACCGAGTGGCTCCAGGATCACTCTTCTGACTTTAGACACTTCCATTGGCCACCTGAATCCCCAGCCATTAACATTATGGAGCATGTCTGGGATGTCTTTCAATGTGCTGTTCAGAAGAAATATACACTACCTAGTACCCCTATGGATTTGTGTAATGCCCTGCAGGATTCATGATGTAAATTGCCTCCAGGATACCTTCCGACATTAGTCGAGTCTATGCTACGTCGTTTTGTGGAACTTCTGCATGCTCGTGGGGGCCCTACACGATATTAGGCAGGTGTAACAGTCTTTTGGCTCTTCAGTATATATATATATATATGCTAACCTACACAATTTCACTAAATTTTTTCACACTTCTTTCAACATATTTTCTATATATTAAGGAAATTTTAGGGATTTTAGTTAAGAGTTTTTGTAAATATTAATTGTCTAGCATGAAAAAATATTCAAATATTAACCATCAAAGTGAAAAATACATAAATGAATAGCTCATTAAAAATAAACTAAAAGGGCTAAAAAGTAAATAAATCCACAATTTAAAAAAAATAACAAAAACAATATTTTATCTACTTTATATACAATGAAATTAAAAACGTGTAAACTCTCCTGAACAGTGCCTAAAATTTCGCAAATTTATTTTCTGTTTAGGTGACAAAAAGCGGCCATGTGAAATAAATTAATTTCCTAACTCTTCTCTATGTATATTTTTTTTATCTAAAGAATAATCTGGTAAAAGAATTTTTTACTCACGAAAAGGATTATTTTTTCCTTGCATTTTCTTTTCGGGGAGGAGATTAAAAAACCTCTCTCGTATTTCTATTTGCATATAATTAATCAGGAAAACCATATTTAATAAACGGAATTTCATCAAAATACTTTTTGTCCAGATTTTTAAATAAGTAATTTGACTATTTTTAGAGATATATTGATGAATGTATTTGCAAGAAGAATGTGGAAATATATAGGCGTTCTTCATATGTAGAAATATTTTTACATTTTTCTGTTCTCGGAAAATTATTTAGAAGTTAATTACTAACTAGTAAGACTTAATCTAATGAAGCATTTATAAAGGCATATTGTATAGAGGGATATTGTGAAATTGGAATTTCTTTAATAATAGACTATTGATCCATATTAAACTGTTACTATTAAATACTATGAAAAACAAGTCCTAAAACCTAAGAATTTTGCTCTCACAGATAAATAAATATATATCAAGGAAAACAGCACATACACACATAAGCATTTTGTTGGTTACTCTATTATGGGAGCACCATATAAGAGAACCAACGTTGATCACTATCAGGGGGATAGTACAAGAACGACCAAACCTTAGTTGGGATTCAAACCCAAGCCGTAGAATATCATGATTTGTCACATTGTATGTGACAAATTTAAAGCTATACCACCGTCTAGAAGCACAATTCAGGAGTGTGGGAATCTGAGATGAAGTGTAGGTTAGGGATAAATATTTATTCAAAGCATTTTTTAACAGGTTGGTCAACTGATGAGGCAAGATGATCGCTATGTGTAGTGTATGTAATATTCAAAGAGAAGGGAGTATTTACAGGAATTTGCGTGAGCAGAAATCAGAATTAAATACTATCAAGTTATCGTTTATTTTACCATTTTGTTAAAGTGACAAATGCAAATCAGAATAGTTATATAAGCACTTATCTATCATTAGAGAGATGAAGAAAACCTTTTATTTCTGAGGGTGCTTTTTCTGCGCAAATTAGAGCTAGATATTGATTATCCCTTTTTATAAGCCCTTTTTTTAAAATACAAAACAAATTTCAGGATTCTCTTCCCGAGAATTTTGATGTTGGATAAACTAGATTTAGAAAGGACGGATCAACTATTCTTCGACCAATTAAAAAAAATTCATTTATTTCTTGAATAGATTCCTAGAATTATTTTATTTATATAAATTAGAAGTGACTACGACAAGAAATTGTTTATTTGACTATTTTTTTAAACTACAGAAGACAAATTAGTTGCACGTTTTTTTATTATATCATCTTGCGTAAATTAGACAATTATTAAACTAAGAAATTATTTAACTAAGAATATGTAAAATAAATTAAGAAACTCTCTCAGATCATTTTGTTTTCGGTAAACTAGATCCATATATGACATATAAATGCTTTTTGGTTAGTTGTTTAAGACTACAAACTAAATTCTGGAATGCTTGTCTAGAGATATTTTATTTTGTGTACTAAAACAAAATATGGCTGATCAGCGCAAATTTCTTCCATTAATTAAAATGATAAAAGATTAGGATTCAAATTCTAGTCACCAATATTCAAAAGCTTATATGAAATTTTTCAGTAAAAAATTCAGGAAAATGTAAAATGCTTTGTGTTCGCTCTCACTGACTTTCGCTCAAAGAGATGACGCGCCATGCGCCTATGGTGTAATTTGACTTTTTTGTTTTAGGTATCGATGAGTGGCAACTGAACCAGGTGTTTGTTGGTACGATTATAAAAGGTTGTTTTTTTTGCGTTGTAAGGTGTGGCGGTTGCTCCGCATTGAATAAAGTCGTTCAAACGTATCTTTGATTGTCCAAGCCTGATTCATAGTGCACTTCACTCTACGACGCAGTCACTTTGTCTGAGAACATTTTATTTACGGTTATCTATACCGAGATATGACGGATCGACGTTTATTTGTTTAAAACTACAAAAGACAATTCCGGAAGCTTTTTCAATTGATATTTTATTTTGTGTAAATTACAATTAAATATGAAAGTTTATTGTTTATTCCACCATTTTGCTAAAACTATACAAGACTTCCAGATGCACATTCTGTGAATATTTGTTTTCAGTAAATTAGAACTTAATATGAAAGTTTAGTGTTTTATGTCAACATTTTGTTAAAACTGTATTTGATTACAGTACTCTTATTCTCTGAATGTTATTTGTGTAAATTGCATTTGTTTATAATAATAGTTTATTTAACTATTTCATTAAAAATACTAAAATTAATGCTGTCAAGATAATTTAAGAACACTATTCGGGATGTTTTTGTTTGTATTTTTGTTTGTTTGTTGTTGTTTTTTTTTGGGGGGGATATTTTTGCTTCTGGTATGCTTATGAGAGATCAGTGTTTAATTCATAATTTTGTTAGAACTACAAGAGTTAGTCAGGGTATCATTTACTCTGGATATTTTATTTTGTGTAAAATAAAACTAAATACAAAAGATTACCATTCATTTTCCCCTTTTTATTAAGTCTGAAATGACTATTGAAAACATTTTATCTGAGAAACTTTGATTTTGCGTAATTTAGAATTAAATACGCCAGATTAAGATGAAACTATAAAAATTAAAATTCTGTGTTTTCCACCCTTTACCAAAAAGAATATCATGCTAACTGCAAAAAATATTTTTTCCTCTTATTCTTACATTGCCATGGTAATACATGTCCCTCATACATGTATTACCATGATTTAAAAAAATTAGTATGCTTTAATAAGATTTAAAAGAATTCATAGGCTTAAAAAGAGTAAAAAATATGATAAGAATGCATATTCCAGTTTCTTTAAACGTTTATCTTCCAGACAAGAAGTGAATATGTCCTTAAATCTGCGACTCTTAGTAAACAAGTAAAATTATCAATAAGTAAAATAATATCAGCATCTCAGCCAAAATTTGTATATAACCATTATACATAAGAAAATTATCCCCTTAAATATTCAAATAATCCCTATCTCTCGACAATTTCTTAGCCACTTATATCAATGTCTTAGTCTGCTCACTTTTTAAATTTAATGTAGTCGTCATTTAAGCTTTTTGAAAAGGCGCTAGAAGTCAATTTTACAGTCTCCACGTAAGATAAATTTATTTTCGCCTTTTCAAAGGGACGTCGTATTAACTATTGGGGAAAAATATATCCACTAACTTCTGTGAAATATACAAACTGGAAAAACAATTAATAATATGTGTTACTTATTGACATTGATTCATTTGTTATTAAGAGATAGAGAATACTAATTAAAAAGGTTGTTTAATTACTGGATTTTTGTCACTGAAGAGGAAAAAAAATTCATAAATCTTACCACACGATCAGAAATACATGGAGTCATAAATTTAGCTCTGAACAGATGATTAAACTTATATTTACATATTAAGCCCTACATAGAAGGAGTTAATTTCTTTTTTCCTGGAGGTATTTACTGAACGTTATTCGAGTTTAGTTTTATATAATAAGACTCATGCATAATTTTTACTGACATTTGTAAATTTTGTTTTTCTTTGATATAAGAAAGACAAGAAATTATCTTTAAAAGTTAGGAATGTAAGTATTTCATCCAAAATCACTTTGTTAAATTCCTTAAAATACAGTCATACCTCGACACTCGTCGAATTTGGTACTCAAAGCATTTCTACGAGAAAAAAAATTTGACGAACATATTGTTTATGTTTGCTAATTTTACATATGTGTATTGGTTTTGCTCTTCCCGTATAGTTTGGCGCGGCTTGTCCTTTCTGGTCTTTGCGCCAGCTGAATCCGACCAACCAGCCTTGAATGATTTTATCATCTTCTACAAATCACTGTTTTTACCTTCTTTGTTCTTGTCACCCAATTTATCCCTATTGTTCCTTAAGTCTACTTGTTAACTTATTCACTGTTTTTTCATCCTTTTATCATTCATTTTTCTTATTTTCTGTTATTGTTTTATAAGTTTTTTTCATTGTTTCATATGTCATTGTGTTCACTATGTCATTGTTCTTATCACCTTGATATATTATTGGTTTTATCAGTTATAGAAATAACTCATTTAATTTTTCACTGTCTTTTATCAATTTCAATGAGAATGTTTTTATCTACCCCAATTTATCTTGGTTTTTATCTCCTTTACACGTCCGTGAATTGACAAGGTACTTTATTTTTATGTCTTTTACTGTTTTTAAATGCGTTTGGCGCAGATTGTCCTATATGGACCTTGCGCCATAAAACCCAAACCAACAAACCAACCAAACAACCGTATCTTAAGCCAGATTCATGCATGTCACTGAGTATGTGCAGATAAAATAAATATGCTTATGCGGCCTCGTGCTTAGTGGGTATCTAAAGCCAGATTTAAACATGTCACTGAGCATGCACAGAAAACAGTTTTTTAATTGTACATTATAGGTAATTACTAGAAATTGTGGTTACAAAACCCAAATTTGACACATCTATAGATTAAAATCTTTCGTCTAAACCAAAATGAAGCAAATTGATGAACTAGTTTTCTCTCATTGACTGCCCAAAGAATCGACTTAGCAACTTAAATACACTGAAGTGCCACTGAATTAGGGACAGCAAAGCCTATGCAAATTGTATAGCGCTGCACATCATGTATGCGCAAGTGAGGGCGATGTGGTAACTGCATATATAGCGCGTCCTGTGGTTGTTCTGAATTAGTTGTTGGAATTGCCAGTATGGGTAAACTGCCTGATTTAGCCTTCGATCGCGGACAAATCGTAGGTGAGCGACGCATGGGCCATTCAATTTCCGAAATCGTCAGACAGCTAGGATTTTCAAGGTCGACAGTGTCAAGTGCATACCAAGAATACATGGATGGTGGAAAAAAAGCTAGCGATCGGGCAAACTGCAAAGGACAATTGGCCTTGACAGTGCGTGGTGGGAGATGGCTCAGGCGTATTGTACGTAGCCAGTGAAGCCAAACATTACCTCAAATTACCACCCAGTTTAATGGCGGTGCCAGTCGTACAGTCAGTAAACGGACTGTGCAACGCTAGCTTCACCGTATGGGTTTCGGGAGCCGTCGACCTACGAGAGTACCATTGCTCTATACTCGCCATCGGGCTGCACGTCTTGCCTGGGCAAGAGAGCACAGAGACTGGAGTGTAGAGGACTGGAAACGAGTAGCATGGAGTGATGAGTCTCGATTCCGACTACTTAACGCCGACGGAAGGCTGAGAATATGGCGTCAGGCTCATGAAGCCATGGATCCTGCATGCCTGGCTGGAACTGTACAAGGGCATGGTGGCTCAATCATCGTCTGGGGTGTTTTTTCGTGGCACAGTTTGGGATCTTTGGTGCGTGTACCAACCTCCCTCAATGCAATTCGGTACGTAGAGTTGCTGGGTGATAACCCCCATCCGTTTATGCTGTTCTGTTATCCGCACGGTAATGGAGTTTTCCAGCAAGACAACTGTACCTCTCACTAGTCTGGGTTCGCTACTGGCTGGTTGGATGAGCATTCCTCTGACTTCTCTGTCATGAATTGGCCACCTAGAAGCCCAGACTTAAATCCTATTGAGCATCTTTGGGATGTTTTGGAACAAGGCGTGAAAGGCCATCACACAGCACCAAAGAACCTTACTGAATTATGGACAGCTTTAGCCAATATTTGGCAAGCCATTCCCGTGGAACGTTTCCAGAAACTTGCTGAATCTATGCCTCGTCGTGTGGCAGCCGTTATCAAGGCCAGAGGAGGCCCAACTCGTTACTAGGTAGGTATCCCTAATTCAGTGTCACTTCAGTGTATATAGATTTTTAAGAAATATCATATTTGCTGTGTTACATACTGAAGAAATACGGAGAAGAAAATATACTGCTTTTCTAGATTTTAAAAGAAATTAGCATTTTTTTCTAACTGGAATGCATAATTGCGAAAATGATTCCTAAGAAAATGTAAACTGGTTTTAAGCGAAAATTCAAACATTTTTGAATGAGTTATGGTTTTAAGTACCTATTTAACATGTTTATGACTAGTATCATGCAACGATTCTTTAGTCTCAAAAGCTCTGAATTTTTTATCTTGCTTCCGTAAAAGACAGATTTAAGAAAAATTGCATTCACTGTAGAATTGAAAAGACATTTTAAGAAATTCAACATGAGATAAATTGCTTTCCCCGTTTTTAAGGGACTTCATCTCTTTGAAAAGTTTAATACCTTTCGTGAATTAAGTAGACGATATCTCTTCGTCGTTCTGGAAAATGACAGCAGGGGAGGAACTGAAGAAAAACGGATATTTTGCTCGGTAATAGACTTAAAAATTTTGAATATTTATAGGTCCTCTTCAAGATTACATTTTAGAGTTATAATGGGACAAGGGACCTTCAATATCGGATTTTTTAATTATCAATTTGCAACTCTATCTACAAAATAAGAATAATATGTATTCTTTTTTTTACTACTTGAAGAACCTTAGAATTCAAAATAAGAATTTTTTGACAGAATAGTGCCCGTTTTTCAAAATTCTTTTTTAAAAAAGGCTAGCATTTTACAAAATGCTCCGTGTGCATTACAACCATTTAAAAACCTTAATTTTTTTAATATAAGTTCACTGTATATATATTTATATATAAACATAATTGTGCATTGATTTCTTTTTGTATGAATCTAAAACAATAAATAATAATTATTTTTTCAATCTGCCTGTTATTTTTTGTTATGTTTTTGCTTTATTTTATGGTCTATAATTATGAAAAATGTTTGTGGTTTCAAAGAATTTTGCTCTGTTTTGTGGTAAACACATCAATTTACAACCCTGAGAAATTTAGAAGAAATTAGAAGAAAATGAATGTATGCGGATCATTTTGAAAAATGCTAGGATTTTTGAAGAATTTTTTGAAAAACAGGTCTTATTCTTCCACAAAATATTTAATTGGGAATTTTAAGTGTCTTCGATGTAGTAGAAAACAGTATTAAGTATTCTCATTTTGCACATGGAGTAAAATATTGAAAAATTAAAAAAAAAAGGTTGAAGGTCCCCGTAGAAAATTACAGCAAAATCCATTGATGTGACTCATGGATATTTTTTAGTATTTTATATCGGATGTATTAATAGAAGCAAACTTCTTGCAACAAATTGCAACTTCTTATTTACAGTAACTTTTTAGCTTAGTTTAAAATTTTTTATTGATTAATTTTGGTTCTTAAACAATTAAACTAAACAGATTACTCACTGACATGGAACTTTATATAATAATGTTAACTCTGAATACTCCCTCATACACCCAAAAAGGAAATTTAACAATGATACTACAGCACAGTGACCTCCAGTGGATTTATATTTTTGTAAATACTACTGTGACAATTTAAACATGATTAAGCAACTTACTTTTACGGGTGTAAAGCATTTGATAATGGATATTTCTTTTTCTCTTTCCGAGAACGGATTTAGATAAAATTAAATAAATGAACTATGCAAATGTGGAAATGTTCGAGATTCTATATGTTAAATTACTCACATAGTGAACGGAAAAATGTAATTTTCTAAATTTAAACAAATTAAATTTCTTTCTTAAAGAGAAATATTCGCAATCTTTATTAATTCCAAAATATAAAATAAATTTAATGTTTTCTCTTTTTAAACTCAATTAAGCTCTCTATTCATTAAACGGAATACTATTTTTGGTTTGCAATTTTACAATTTATTTCTGTCGACAAAGCGGAGTCTGAAACATATGTTTGAAGTAATTACAGTCAAGTAATGAATGATAGGCATAAAATTACAACAAACCAAAAAGATAAGCATACATTTACAATGAAATATATTGGGTTGTTCGGAAAGTAATTTCGTTTTTTCCCAGCAGGACTTAATTGTATTTTTTCACAGTAATTGTATTTTTTTAACTTCACACTTAAGCCGCATTGTCATTATATATTTTGACAGCTAATAATGGCTGATATAACGGCAGATGGCAGCAAGACTTGTTTGTGAAAATTTTTTTGTTTGATTCTGCGCAATAGTTTTTGTTTAGTGCCTATCAAATATGGAAAGTCTAAAGCAGCATTTTCGGCATATTTTACTTTTTTACTAACGGAAATGTAAAAATCCTATTCAAGCAAGAAAAAATTATTCGATGTGCATGGAAAAGATGTATTGACAAAACGTCAGTGCCAAAACCGGTTTGCGGAATTTCGTTCCGGAAATTTTGATGTTGAAGATGCACCACGTTCTGGAAGAACAGTAGACGCTGATGAGGTCAAACTAAAGGCATAATTTGATGAAAACCGCCGAATAACAACTCGTGAGAACTCTGGGAGATTAAATTTATCGAATTCGACAGTTCGTGATCATATGAAAGGCCTTGGTTTAATTTCAAAAGAAGACATATGGGTTCCACATGTTCTTACACAAAGAAATTTGCTCCGTCGCATTGATGTCTCTGATTTGCTTCTCAAACGTCAAGAAAATGATCCATTTTGGAAACGAATCATCACTGGGAACGAGAAATGGGTTGTCTACTACAATGTTAAATGCAAGATATCATAGAGTAAAAAAGATGAACCGGCTCAAAGCACTCCGAAAGCCCGATCCTTTTATTACCCGATATTAATCAATAAAAGGTGATAATGTCTGTTTGGTGGGATTTCGAGAGAATCGTTTTTTTCTTTTTTTTGGAGCTTCTACCGTACAATGCCACAAGAAATTTTGAAGTTTACTATAATCAACTAGACAAACTGAATGATTCACTCAGACAGAAAAGGCCAGGATTGATTAATAGAAAAGGTATAGTGTTCCACCAAGAAAATGCGAGACCTCATACAAGTTTGGCAAATCGCCAAAAGCGTTTACAGCTTGGATTGGATGTACTACTACACCCACCATATTCTCCAGATCTGGCACATTCGGGTTATCACTTGTTCCGGTCTCTACAAAATTTTTTAGATGGCAAAACCTTTACTTCAAAAGAAGACGTCAAAAATTACTTGGATCAGTTTTTGTCAGCAAAGTTTTATGAGCGTGGAATCATGCTACTGCGAGACAGATGGCAAAAGGTATTGAACCAAAATGGAGAATATATAATTCAATAAAATATTTATACACTATACGAAAATCGTTTTTCATTTTCACCAAAAATAGGACTTTCCGAACAACCCAATAAAATAATTTCCAGCAGTATTTTAAATGAAATTCCAAGATTAAATAGTATTCAATAAGGCACTGAAATTAGCTTTTGTGGTGCCTGATGTAGCCTAATGGTAGAACGTCGGGCTTCGGACGGGGGATGCGCAATTCGGATTAAATTCGGATCGCGAGAAGCGCCATTAAATGCCTTCGTATCTAGGCCGAATATGGGCACGATAAATCTGTAGATCGTAAAGTCATTTCACGAAGTGAGTGGGTTGAATAAGGTACGAGCCACCTTCACCCACAAGATATAATGCATTGGGATGTACAATCAAAATTGTGGTAGCACCAAGGGAGTAATGTTCTTTCACCTGTATGCAACTATAAGCTAGAACTCCCGGATAAAAAGCAGTCAACAATTTCTTCGGTGCGCATTGATAATGTCTCCGGGCAAGTGCCTCCCCATTAGCTAAAAAAAACTTCGTTTTTGTTAGCCAGGGAAATGTTTGATAAATGTTTATCCTACTTATGATAATGTTTATGGGTTTCATAAAAACCTGAAAACGAGCTGAAATTGTATCTAAAACAAGACATTTTTTTCCGTTACCTTAAGATTGCCCTTTACCAGAGTGTGTAGAAACGATAACTTCATGTTCATAATGGCGAATATCACAATATTGTCGAAACCCACTTGACCATCGAGTGATACTTGACCATGACAATTTTAGAAGTTTAGACACCCGTTATAATGCCTGGAGCTGTACAAAGTTATCGTACCATGCGATTTTACAGAGAAATCGTCTTCCTTAGCCTCTGCAGCGTCAAAAGGAAGACGAACCATGTTTAGTAGATTTAAGTACCCTGAGTATCAGATGAATAAATGTTTAAGTATAGAACCTGACTAACAACCTCGACTAGAACTTCTTTAAATGGAAATTATTCTTGGAGTCAAAACAATTGAATGCCAATTATTTTTGCAAGGAATAGAGAACTGTAAAGTGATTGTTGTCATCATTTAATTCAGGACGAAGAAATTCGGGTTCTTTAATGATCTTCGGAAGAAGACTCGTTTACAGAAGCCAATTTTCTGGTCCATAAGGACATTAAGTTCCATGTAATTTAAGCATTACAAAATAGACATATCATGTCGAATGGTACGAAAATTTTGCCTAGATTTTAATGAAAATAGAAATAAAAACGAAAATTAAGTTGCATTATTTTCGCGTCATAAAGAACAAGACTAGGATGTGCTCTACTATTTTTAAGATCATCAAAACGATCGAAATCACAAAACTCCACGTACCGATGATTTGATAAATAGCGTGGGCTCTAGAAAGTAACTGTACAATATTCTAGGTAGGGAAAACATTATAAATTGAGTAAATTGCATTTGTGATGCATTGAATAAGCACACTTGCACCTTTCAGAGAGTTCTTGGGAGCGTCAAGAGGCAGAACGGAAAAAAACATTGATACCGGTCTCTTATGCCTTACATCAGGTTTTGTGGTGGGACTAGCGTGGGTCCCTTAAACTTTATAATAATATATCTCCGCATTCGGTGTCACAGGACCAAAGAAAAATTCACTGTGTCGTAATGGAGGATTTTAAATCATAAACAATTTTGTGTATTTCAGATAGTCATTGTAAAAAAGTTTCTTTATAATGCATAATTACCGATTCCATAGAATATATTTAACTGACAAAATGCCTATTTATATCTTTAAACATTCATGAATCTTAAAGATACTTAACTCTTTCGCTAATGTACTTAACTTTAAGGTATCAGCGGACGTAATACACCAGCATAAATTTCTGATGCAATAAACCCCTTATTATCCTTTGAGACTGACGTAACATGCAAGGAAGTAAAAACTTTCATTTCTGATATATTCAGTGCATTTTTAAAAGAAATATGTAATCTTTTACGCTTAAAATGTGAATAAAATTGAATACATGTTACCGAAATTTAAAAACTTTTAAACTGAAAATAAGTTATGTGGTAATAAAACGTATTTAATTTATGTGGAAGAGTTGGTTGCTATCAAAACATATCGCCGAAAGGCATCATAAAAATATTGCTGTAAACATATTTACAAAATTTAATAATGATCCCTAGATACACATTCGATCAGACTGGAAAAAAATCCTAAAAAGCTATTAATTTGAAAGGTTAATTTGTTTAGAAAGCATGTAGAAAAAAATAAATGGAAAAATGTTACGTAGCTCTGATTAATAGTTTTCAAAGGATTCAAAATTTTTAAATAAAATTCCCATCTCGAAATATGTTTCAAAATATGATAAACGAAATTAAACTTTTTCATTATTTGGAAATGAATTAAAAGATTTTTTTCTTTTCCGAATTAAATCCTTATTAACACCCTTTAAAGTTAATCAAATAGTTTAGTATGAAAAAGTAATTTAATACATGTTTTTTAGATATTTAGCTTAAATTAAATAACTAGAACAAACAAATGCTTAGTATAAATGAAATTTTGCCCAGATTCAGTCACAGATTATTTCGTAATAATTGGAACAAAACAACATTTTTAATGCATTTAATTTTTAATTTTCGAAGTACAATGTTATTATTTTCCTAATGACATATTTTTGTGCTTGAAAGCGATTGTAATCATATGGGACCGTTCGATAAACATGGCTTTTGCTAAACATTTTGTGTTAAAGTGCAGGTACTTAAAAACATCAATATGTGTTTAGCAGTGTAAGGTACCAACAGAGTGATTTCCCGAAGCTCCTAAAATTGTCAATCATAGCAGAAAATTAATCCGTAGTTCACGAAATGCACTTTTATTCTATACAACCTACCTAATGAAGAAATATTCGGATACGAGGCACCATATGTTGACAAGTCAGTGACAAGTTGAGCCACAGAATACAACATTCATCTTTTACATACGGAGCTGATGAAATGTACTAGTATCATTCATAGATTACAGCAGGTCTACTATCTCAGTGGTTATAACCCCTTAAGCTATGAACTTGGGGGAAGATTTATAAATTAAACTGCTGACCGCCTTTAACAGATGGAACAAATATTAATTCAGATTGCAAACTATTACAGCTATGTCTTACATTAACAGTTATATCTAAAAGAGATTAGGCGTACGCCTTTCAATGAGATTATTTTTAGACATAAGATTATACTTTATATATATACTAGAAGGTAACCCGTCATTTTGACGTCATAATACTAATAACGACGTCATAATGGAAAAAGTATATGAAAGTTAAAAAATATCCCGAATTATCTAACAATATTGCATTTAATCCACACCTTGTAAAAGCAAACCCTTTCATTATTTTTTATTTATTTACTTTTCACTGCGATTGGAGTAGTAGACTGCCATCCAACCCGTCATTTTGACGTCATAATACTAATAATGACGTCATAATGGAAAAAGTTTATGAAAGTTAAAAAATATCCCGAATTATCTAACAATATTGCATTTAATCCACAGCTTGTAAAAGCAAACCCTTGCATTATTTTTTATTTATTTAGTTTTTCATGCGATTGGAGTAGTAGACTGCCATCCAGTTTTTTACAGCTCACTACGCGAAATGAATACTCGAGCTACTTGATTCATTCACAATCAAGTTTGTTTACTTTCAGAATTCATCGCAAACGTAAGCAGATTTTTAAAAACTGTTAAATATACAGTTAAAAACATCCAATTTTTTTAAGTTCTGAATGTTTTATAAAAAAATAGGCTGAACAAACGTGATTTGATGGAGAAGATATTAGTTTTTAGGTAAGAAAAAAATTCTGATCCACATCTGAAATTGAAATTAAGCCTAACCGTCTGTTTGTTTACTGAGGGCTTCAATTGAAAGATGAGTACAGCCCGGAAGTGTTATACAGAGACAACGGCTATTATATATATAATATATTTATTTATATTTATATATATATATATACGAGGGTCGTTTTATGTGTCCTCAAAAGATTCGAGAAATAGGGCCAATGCAATCAAGCAATAGGGCCAATACAATTATTGGACCTTAACATTTAGCATTCTTAGAAGGCATGTCAAATTATAAGCAGATTTGACACTTTTAGTCTGTCAACTCTTGTGACAGAACGCACAATGGGGAATATCGAGTTCTTCATGTTGATAAAACGTTGAATTTTAAAACGCAAAACGGTGGATGAAACTAAATCACGGCTCGATAAATTTAATGGTGAATCTGCGTCATTGCTTGGTAGGATTTATATGTGGTTTATTAACTTACATTGCGGCCAAATGAACACAAGTGACGTTGAACGCTCTGGTCATATTTATACAGAAACTACCTAAGAAAATTAAGCAAGTCCCTGTACCAGAAAAATATGGATAGCAGAAAAATTTTATGCTATGGTGAACAAGGATAGGAGATTAAAAGTGCTTGATATTTCTGAGACTGGGGCATATCATCCGTGCATGTACATATTTTGCATGAATATTTGGATATGAGAAAGCTGTCGACAAAGTAGGCGCCAAGTTTGCTAGCAATCGATCATAAACGAAAATGAGTGAAAACTTCAAAGCACGTGTTGGAGCCATTTCAAAGAAATCCAGATGATCACTAAATATAAACAGTACTCAATCAGATCACTAGACATAAACAGTGACTAGACATATAACTAGACATAAACAGTGACTAGACATATAACTAGACATAAACAGTACAACAATCGACAGTACAACAGTCAAAACAGTGGGCTGAAGCATGTTAACATGCTCCAAAGAAAGCATAAAAGGTATCTGAAAGCCGGAAGTTTTACAGCAACTGTTTTTCACCAAAGCAAATCACCAAATAGAACTTTGCATCTTTACTCTACCGTTAAAAATAGTGAAATAAATATTTAAAATATTCTACATTTAGGGGGGGGGGTGGTTTTCTGTCTATCAGGGCAATAATCCGGCTCATTCATCTGCGATTGCGGCTGTAAAACTGCCAGAATTACGCAACAAAATTGTTCCCCCTCCGTATTTTCCAGACTTTGATCCCTTTGGAAATACTACTTGTCACCAAATACGAAAAAAATATGCATTGTAGAAATGTTCGTCTAATTTGGAATCTATTTATGAAAGAAATATTTATTTTATTGAGTTGGACAAGTTTTACTTTATGGAGGGGATGAAAAAGCTTGAAAACAGTTGGACCAAATGCATCGACATTACAAGTGATTATGTAGAGAAAAAATAATTGTTTTTAAAATGTCGTTTATCATGTAATAAATGACCCTTGGATAAAGAGCGAGGACATAAAGAAAATTTAAGATATATTTAGGCGCAACTTGTGAGAGCTTAAAATATTTTTATAACCGCAGACACTCTTGCTATAGGTAATACTTTTTTTCAACGTCCTGTTTTTCCTGAATCAATTCATACGCTGTGCCAGTTTTATCCATAATTGGTACTCTATTATAAATTCAATCTTGTATACTGTTTTTAATGGAATGAAATGAAAGGATTGCCTATGATTATATAAGAAATCATTCAATGGTAGATAATTGCACAAAATTGTCAAAAAGAAATTCATCTATGTTTCTGCCTTTAAAAATCTTTTAAAACCTTACCTCAACGTATAAACATATATGCTTTTCATAAAAACTTCAAGTGATGAGTTATGCTGATTCGGCTTTTTAAATATTATCCCAAATAAATAGAAATGTATACCAAAATTGAAATTTGATGCAAACGCATAAACATGGTAATAAGTCTAGACAGATAGAGAAAAAATACCCTTTTCTTTGAAACAATAACAATAATTTAGCTTGAAAGTGTGACTAGAAGCGAAGTGTTTTGATTTAGGCCTCTTAATCATTCTTGCATATTTTCATTGCAGTCTCTCAGTCTCACTGGGCAATAGTCTCTAACGTTAACATTCTCCATCAGAAGTCGAATACATTAAGGTGTTTCTGAATATCAGGAATTTCAAAAGTCAACTCTTTCCTAGACAATGTCTAGACATGAAAAACATATAATAACATTTTTTTTTGCTTTTATATCATTACAATATATCCTCATCATTTCTTCTAATGGAGAAAAACTTTCTTTACTGTGTTTGAAATTAACACATTTTTATTTATTAAGGAGGAATGCAATCAGATATTGGCTCTAAGTTATACGTTTTATGCCTTTTCAACATATCAAATAATTCACTTGAATAAAAATTATACCCTCGATAAAAAATGACAGGCAACTTGAAAATTTTATTTGATTTCTTTTTTGAAGAGAAATTAAATAAAATTTTCGTGTTTTTATATATTTCTATTTCACTTGGAAATGAATAGCAGTTTGAAAAGGGAGGAATTATAAAATGAATTTTTTAACAAAATTAACTGAGAATTTTAGAATTGTCAATAGAATTTTTTTTCTGAGTTTCAGTAGAAATAATAACAAAATGTGATTTAGAGCTTACTTTTAAATACATTTCATACAAGAAATAAATTAAAGCGTACAATATATTTTGGTTTCTCAGACAAAAAACAAAAGCAAAATCAGACAGTTTTTTCACTTAGTTAAAAATATTTCATTAAATACTGAAGTCTAATAAAATCATTCATAGTATTTAGTTTTTTTTAACATCCAAGAAGAAAAAAAATGTTTAATTAAATGTCTGCTTGAATCTATAATTGAAGGAACAATGAATTTCCGTTCATTAAAGTAAAAATTGAATTTCATATGTTTACTCGCAATTTCAAGTTGTCGATGTTTAGAAAAATTTCAGGTTTTTTTCCATAATAAAGTAGTTTTGCACAAACTCAAAGATTTCTTTTTCAACAGCTAGGCGGCAACAATGCAATTTAAAATGTATCCATATTTCTGCATACTATTAAAATGTCAATGAGGAATAATCTGTGAAAAATAAATAAATATTCCTATCACTTGGTAATCCATTTGTAAAATTTCTTTTGTTCTGTTTCTACTCATCTTAGACGTGTTTTATTTTCATCAATATAAAGAAATTGCGACTCCCATTTGTAACATTAAATTATATAAAAACTGAAGGAGATTTAGAAAAGGATTTTTTCGCCACGTGGTGGAAATAAAAAACAGCATTTCTGAAATTTTACCCTTCTGTTTGATTTTTAAAGATAAATGCATGTTGACCCCAAAATATTTATAACAGATGGCTAGTAGCTGCCTTTCAACGAACGTTGCTCCTGATAACTACATCACATAATTCAAAAGCCTGAAGAGGGGTTGCACTTGTTTATCAATTGTACTTTACACTCGTAATTGTTCTCCCTAATCAAGAAGCTTTTGTTTGATCTGGAATCTTTTATCTTCAACTTATTTGTCCTCCAGGAGTACTTTTGTTTGAACCAGTCAGTTGTTCATTTAACTCCTACCTGGTTTGTTAAATTATTCTAGACTATCAGGGTTTTCCGTTTCTAAACTACGCTTTGTAATTTTCTGTAGCAAAGTTCTGATTTAAAATATGGATATTTTTTTATTTCTTTATACATCTTAATTTTTTTCAAATGTAATTATAGAAAAGTTTCAAAGCTATGTAAGTACCATTTTGAGGAGGCGATAAAATGTCCTAAACCTAGTGTTCTGCATTTAGAAATTTTTGATTTCACCTGTCCTAAATGGCGTTATGCAAAGGACAACCATGATGAAAAGGATATCATGCTTGCATATCAGCAGCCTCCTCTTTGGTTTTAAGGGGACAGTGGACGTTCAAACCTAACTTTTTTTGTTTTGAATGGATTCGCTTGAAATTTGAATATGTGATTAGTACTATAGACATGTAAAAGTGTTAAAATTTAATGATGAAATATTAATAATTTATGAATTATGAATTATTAATTATATAAAAAATTGGCTTAATTAAAAATGTTCCGTGCGCATTTCTTTTGCATATAATATGGTAATTTTTATTTACAGGATACCTTATAGAACTAACAATGAAACTTATTGCTTATTTTAAGCATTCCTTAAAAATATAAAGAGAAAAAAATAATAATAGTGAAAACACCCTTTTTATGACGCAAAATACCTCTAAATCATCTGTTCAAGTACAAAATTTAGAAATTCTGAGCTACGAAGCATAATTATTTTCGATAAGATTTATTTGATATACAGTTAAGTATATAAAACTTAAATTTCAAAGCAATTCGATCATTAGAAATGCGCCTGGAGCAGTTTGAATATTCGTATGACACGAAAATTTTTATTTTGAAAAAAAAACATTTAAAGTTATTGCTATCAGTAACCACATAATATCTAAATTAAATACAAATGCCCATATCTAGGAAAGTAATCACAGAAATTAAAAATTCTTTTTGCAACACATTCCTACGTGTCCGTAGTTTCGCAATTCAATAAAATAAAAAATCGAATTTTTGGACAAATTTCACAATTTTGAAAGTTCACTGTCCCCTTAACAGGTGAAACCGTAAAGGAGTATAATGTGAATGAAAGCACAAAAATTGCGTTGCTTCGGAGTGGGGATACTGGGACCGAATACCGTCGAACGCAATTAAATACCCTCGTGGCTGTACCAGATATGGGCATGTTATATCTATAGACCGGATAGTCCTTTTCTGGTGTCAGAGGGGGAGTACAAGGCCACCATATATGTCCCTTCGCACTGTTCGGTCGAAATTGTGGAGGGAACCTAATCATCGGCAGGGATACAATCCCGGAAGGCCTTAGTTGCTATGACGGTCCCTGTCTGGTGCTTTGGAACAGTGAACTGAGCAATTTGAAATTCATGACAAAACCAATATGCAAAATTATTTCTAAATTAGCGAAAAACACAAACTTTTCAAATTTTAACATATCATTTTCAGATTATATTTGATGTAAAATAATTTGAAATATACTTAGGCTGTATTTTAATTATCAAAAAAAATTATGTTATAATATTCAATGGTTTTAAATTCATACGATAAAGCCCAGAAAATTTTAAAACCAGAAAAGAAATGAGACCCAAAATAGAAATTATCTGGTAATTAGCTTTATTGCCAGATATTATTTTTAAATTAGCTAAAAACATAAACTTTTCAAATTTTAATATATCATTTTCAAATTATATTTGATGTAAAATAATTTGAAATATATTTTAGCTGTATTTTAATTAGCAAAATAAATTTCTGTTATAATATTGAATAGTTTTAAATTCGTATGAAGAAGCCCAGAAAACTTTAAAAACAGAAAATATCTGGTAATTATCTTTATTACCAGATATTATTTTTAAATTAGCTAAAACCATAAACTTTTAAAAATTTAATATATCATTTTCAGATTATATTTCATGTAAAATAATTTGAAATATATTTTAGCTGTTTTTATTATCAAGAAAAATTCTGTTATAATATTGAATGGTTATAAATTCCTATAAAGAAGCCCAGAAAATTTTAAAAACAAAAAAGAAAAGAGACACAAAATATAGATTATTTGGTAATTAGCTTTATTACCAGATACTATTTTTAAATTAGCTAAAAAACATAAACTTTTGAAATTTTAATATGTCATTTTCAGATTATATTTGATGTAAAATAATTTAAAATATATTTTAGCTGTATTTTAATTAGCATAAAAAATTTCTGTTATAATATTGAATGGTTATAAATTCATATTGAAGAAGCCCAGAAAATTTCAGAAACAGAAAAGAAAAGAGAAATTATAATTAGCCTTGTTTGGTTCTTTTTACATATATTTAAGTAAAAATGGCTTTAAACATTATTTTTTGTTGATTTATCCTAGACGTCACTTACGCGCTATTTAGAGTTAATCTTTTCATTATCTGGCTCCGCTAAAAAAGTAAAAATAACGTGTCACTGTACTTCAAAATCTCCCGCTTAAATTCTACCTTAATTTCAAACAGTTTATTTATTTAGACCCAGGTTTTAAATTAAACATTAATCATTTCGTTATTTATATTTCATTGCTTTCCGTTTGCTCATTTAATTAATGTGTGTGATCTCGCCTCCTCATTTTACCTGAAACTAAAATTGTCGTAAAAGTACATTATTTGTTTAACTTTATTCCTTTAACTTGTGTCCAATTAAAACGAAAGACTTCAATTAATCTTTAAGTATTTTAATTACTCAACATCTCAGAGGGTATTCCAGACAAAATAATGCTCTTATAGTATTAATGGGAAATTTCATTAAAATTTTCATCCCACTTAAGAAAAATGTTGCGACCACTACACGTGAATTAAAACAATAAAGTTTTGGAAAAAGCCAATTTACACTTTTGAAAGACAACGTTACAACCAAAGCATAATTAATTGACAACATCGTAAAAAAATTATAAATATAAAAACTAAAAAATAACACATAATAAAAGATATCGTGTAATGCAGTAAAATGCTTTATAATGGAGTTAATTACCCGAGATTTAATCTAGTTCCCTAATAATTTATTGTTTTTTCCTTGTTTAGTGACTAGGAGTTATTGCTTTAGCATCTTATCGGCACTTTCCTTTAGCGTCATTAAGTTTAAAGAATTTTTTTTTGGTTCACATTCGCTTAAGAGGTATTTTTCATGCTTTCTTTTACAGTCAGTCAAAATCTTTTCTTCCTCTTTATAACAAATGACCAGTTCATGATGTTATTGTTTACATTATTGATTTTAATGCCTTATCCCATTAACTTATTTTCTAATTAATTAATCAATTGTCATTGAGTTGATGCAAAATAGATGCGTATTAATTTTTTTCGCTGAAATATGAAGTTTCAGCTTGATATTCACTGCATTAATAATCACTGAATGTAAAATATTTATTTATGTGTGTTTTCTTTTCTAATTCCTCTATAACGAAAATATAATCTGATCTAAATATTTCTTTTAAACAAAAAAATGTAAATTATGTACCATTACTTGAAAATCAACTAGATCATTCCCTTTTTTTTGCCCTATTAATACCCTGTCAGATTTATCAAAATTTCTCTCCTTTTAAATAAACTTGCTATCCGAGACACATTTCGATTTCCTGACAGATGTTGAGTTTCATTACACCAAGCAGACTTGTCACTGTTTTTCAAAACATATCTAAGTCATGAAAAATTTTGAACTACAACTTAATGTTTCATTGATTCTGGAAGAACTTTCAGTTTCATTACCCCACACAGTCTTGTCACTGTTTTCAAAACATATCTCAGTCATACAAAATTTTGAACTACAACTTAGCGTTTCATTGATTCTGGAAGAATGTTCAGTTTCATTACACCACGCAAACTTGCCACTGTTTTCCAAAGCATATCTCAGTGATACAAAATTTTGAACGACAACTTAGCGTTTCATTGATCCTGGAAGAAGTACATAACGGCATTTCAACAACACAATTTTCTTTTATTTAGTTCAATAATTGGTGAAATCCTCGTACATCATGGGACTCGAAGAGGATTTTTAGTGAAAAAAGAGGGTGAAACCTGTGAAAATCAAAAAAGGACTTTCCATTAAAACGTGAAACTGATTTACTTTAAGCCCGTATTTTTCGCATAGAATTATCACAACTTAAGACGTTATATGATAAAAGCATATTGAAAACTTATTGTATCAGGTAATCGTTGCAAAGGGTTTGAATAAATTTGGCAAGAAATTTGGCATTACAAATATTACAGAATTACTTTAATTTTTCTTTCAAATTATGTGTATGCCATTCCTATTTTTTTTAAATTTCATATTCTAATATAACTAGAAAGTATGTTAGTGTGTAAAGTATGACAGTATACACATGTGATTTAGGCAGATCCTTCAAACGCAAAGTTCTTAAATAAAAATATATTATAGTAATATTTTGCTTAAATAACTTAATAGCGAAATATTCAGTATTAATGCAAATATTACTTAAATCTGAAAGCGAATCTATATTTAATAAATATTTTAATATCATTTAGAATTCATAAGATTCGTTACTGATAAATATTCATCAACTTAATTTTTATTTCAGTTTCGTTACCTTACTTCAGATTCTTACATCAAACAATAGAATTAATTTCCAACTTCAGTACGAAAAATACTTTTATTACGGAAATTTACATGGGATTCGGAATAATAAGATCTTTGTAGTTGAATCTCATGGAGAAATTTTCAATTTGGTTCTTTTGATGCATTTACTTTTCTATTAAACCGAGAAGTCTATGATTAGTTGTCCTACTTCTTGATGAAATATTAGTAACATCTGCTACTGTATTCACATCAAACATACGAATTCATGAGCATCTTCACTTCCTCTATCTATCACTCGTCTTCAAAGAAGTGTAATCTCCTCGCTTCGTCGAAAACAGTAATTCTTGCAGTCTTAAGTGTTTAATTAACATCCACTGATTTTTGTGCTAGGTTATGTGCAATTATCATTGGCAAATATCCTTGGCCCTTAACCTATAAAATAGAAGTCATAAAAATTTAGGTTTTGTATGGTTCATGACATTAAATAAGTTGGAATTTTTTATAGCAACAAAATAATTCTATATGTCATTTAATTAAAATTTTACTATGAAAGATTCAAATACATTTGATTGATTGAAACTTTTATGTAGTCTTTAAGGAAACAATAATTCAATTATAATAGAAGTAAATATTATTATGATACTTTGGGCATCAGCAAAGTCAGAAAAAGTTCCTTTAAAATATGTATAAAATATAAATTAACTATGCGCATGTACTCCATGCAAGTACGCAGGCTTTGCGCTTTGCTTTTCATAATATATGTTCTGTGTTCATGCCCATTTTAAGTGAAAATATTTGAATTCATGTATATGCAGTGTGTGTAAAAACTTTAAGGACTGCAAACCACTGTAAAAATTTTGATAAATATAAAATGAGATAATTGAAATGGAAATTTATGTTGATTATAAAGTTGAAATACTAATATAAAAGTCAACACAATGTAGTTTTTATTGCGAAAAATAATAATTATGCAAACAAACTCTATTGTCGCATGTGTAAAAATTTTAAGGACAACAATTTTAAGGACCCCTATTTTTTATAAAAATGTTATGTTTAACTTTTATTGATTAGCACAACTCATAGGAAACTCTTAGGAAAACTCTTGTGTATAGTGATTTTTCTGACGTCTTCTACTAAGAGATTTGTTTTTTTATAATCATGCGAAAAGCAAGTAAACTGACTGAATATGAAAAAGGGGCTGGTGAATCTTTTGCATTGTCAGGAGTGAGTTGTCGGTATATTGCGGAAAAGATAGGAAGATCTAAAACCGTCATCAACATTTTTTAAGGTTAAAAGACGAGTATGGAAAAACAAAAACGCTAGAGGCAGACCAAAAGCCTTCCAGTCATCCAGAGATGAAAGGAGAAATTTTAAGTTAGCATCAACTGTAAAATACTCAAGTTAAGAAGTTTTATGAAAGACTAGGTTCACTGTGTGCAAGAAAACAACTGAAACATCGTTATTCGATCTGAGAATTTCTCATACATCGCAAAATTGCGTAAACCCTCTTTGCTGACTAGACACAAAGTCCAGCGTTTTCAGTTTGCAAGTCAAGTGATGACTTGGGACCACAAATTGGGACGGCTGCAGGTTATTTTCTGCGATTTAAAAAAAATGGAACTTAGATGTTCCGGATGGCTGGGAGTATTATTCGCAGGATTTGAGAAAAGAAAAAGAAATTTTCTCAAAACGTCAATTAGGTGGCGGATCTATTATGACATGCGGCTGCTTTTCGTTTAACAGCGTGCGGTAACGTGCATTTCTTTCAGGAAAAGTTAATTCAAAGGCATATCTAAAAACTCTTTCTGACCGTCTTTCACTAGTTGCAACACTTCTGTCAGAAGAAAAATGGATATAACAGCAAAATAATGCGTTTATCCACACAATCCGTAGGACAAAACCCAGGTTCCAGAAGAAATATATTGAAGTTTTGCAATGACCACCCAAATGTCCCTATAGGGGACTTGTGGGGAAATCTAGATAGACAAGTTTACAAAAATGGAAGGCATTTTTCCTCAGCTTCAGAACTCAGATCTACGATTGAAGATCAATGGTACAAAATCAGTCCCGAACTGTACCAAAAATTAATAATGTCCATGACAGATAGAATATTCGGGCTGATTAAAAGCAATGGTGGGTATACGACATATTAAGTATTTGTTTCTTCGTTACTGAATTGTTTTTTTTTTGCCGTTCTTAAAGTTGGTACACAGACCGAAATAGTGCTTTTTTGTATAATTATTTTATTTCCGTAATAAAATACTTACCGGTTAATTTTGTTGACGCTTTTTATTAGATTTTCAACTTTATGATTCACAGTAAAGTAAACTTTTTTTCCATTTTTGTTTGAAATTTTTCAATAAAATTACCATTTTCTGCTGTCCTTAAAGTTTTTACACTCACTGTATACACACAAACAAACAAACAAACAAGCAAACAAACACACACACACACACACACACACACATATATATATATATATATATATATATATATATATATATATATATATATATTTTAAAAAGATATCAAATATTTCACAGGTTGGGAACGAATATCAAACAATAACAGTGATTCTTACTATTGAAATTCTTTTCAAGTATTATAATATAAATAAGATTTGTTCTTGCAGAAAGTTACGCATGAAATTAAAGTGTTTTTAAGTATTTTCATCCCTTTATGTTATCACGGATACTTCTGAATTATGCACTAATAGTTCTCAACCCCAGGAAATGACATAAGTTATTAACAACCCGTTACATCGATTGTGCCATCAATCCCAAATCTTAAGAGATTTATGGTATATTAGCCGAGAGCGAGTCAGAAAACAGAAATTGCAACTCACTGAAATCTCTAGAGTATCAATGTAGACATTCTCTACTTTATTATTTCCTGAGAATATTAAGAATAATAAGGACAGTATTAATTCTTTTCCTTGTTTGCCTGTCATGAGTAAAGCAAGAAGGCAAAGTAACCTCTCTTGCATGTAAAAGGAGTTCATAAATGTGAGATAAGCTGAGGAAAGCAGAGACAAATTTTTCTCTTCCTTCGAAAAAAGTCGATAAAATATCCAGATATCAAATAGTGTTGAAAGGTGAAAAAGGAGAATTCTTTTCACTTTGATACATTTTGCTATGTGTTAAAATCTTAACTGCTTAAAGAGAAATATATAAGAAAATGATAAAAAAAATGTTTGCTCAAATTAGCTTTACTAGAACCTTCTTATTTTCTTTATATTTTATTTTTTTACCTTTAACGTTCTTCTCCCAATATAATGTTTCTTTTTTACGAGTATTTAAGGTCCAGCTGGAAAAATATGTATTTAGTTTTTTTTAAACAACATTTATCTTTGCAGGTTTGGGTGTTTCAGCAATATTTACTTAAAAAAAAACATGAACACATGCCACTGATGTGTGCATATATCACACGTCATTATTTGTGTAAAACTATACTTATTTTGTTATTTATAGACGGAAAGATAGAATACCATAAAACAGTCACCCACAGAAGGAGTGTCTAGCTTTTAATTCATGTTCTTCCCTTAATGGTTTATTTAACTTATCAAATGTTATACGACAGAAATGGGCAAGCTTGTTTTGACCAGTTTAACTAGCTTTTATTCTGAAATATCAAATAGCAATCGTGTGTTCAATAGTTTAATTACATTTAACCAAGAGCCATAGATTAATTTAGATTTCATTACAATAACTATTTAATTATGTAGAAGTTTTCTGATGACGTGTTTACTGGAACAAGACACGTTCGTCGCGTTTAGGTATATGTCCAGTACATCATCTTAATTAAATCAATTTGTGTAACCTGTTCTGGAAAAGATATTTACGGTTTTCTACAGATTTAATCTTTAGATAATTGCATTGCCATGCAGTTTAATAATATTATAATACAAAATAGACAGGAGTTTGATAAGTAAAAGTAACTACCCTGGTGGTAATAAATTTTGTGCAACATTTACCTTCCTTTTTCGCAGCTTAAAACAAAAGTCCATACAAACAACTGAAAGAAAATTAGATGGGTCTAAATAAATTTCATTTGTCGCGTACTTAAACAAACAGATAAAGGGTCGTTTAGCATCATTTCCATACTCATACGTGAAATAAAATTAGAGGGATCTAAATAATCTTCATTTTTAGCATACTTAAACAAACAGAGAAAGAAAAGGAAACATAAAACCTTTGTGCTCGAGGAATAAACAGGAAATCCAACGTAAACAAAGCACAAATAGCAGTAAGATGCAATTATTTTGCATACGGCCGTTTCGAAGCTAGAAAGGAGCTTCTTCATCAATGCAATGAAGTTAGTGGCAGCTCAAAAAAGCCGAAGACTAAGCACAGTCAAACAGAAAAAGATTTGTTTAGCATCATTTCCATATGCCCATATGCACACGTGAAATAAAATTAGATGGATTTAAATAATCTTCATTTTTAGCATACTTAAACAAACTAAGAAAGGGTTGTTTAGCATCATTTCCATACACGTGAAATAAAATTAGATGGATCTAAATAAATTTCATTTCTAGCGTACTTACAAAAACTGGGAAAAGGGTCTTTTAGCATCATTTCCATACAGACACATGAAATACAACATCAATTCCATACACACACGTGAAATACAACATCAATTCCATACACACACGTGAAATAAAATTAGATGGATCAAAATAAATTTCGTTTCTAGCATACTTAAACAAACTGGGAAAGGGTTGTTTAGCATCATTTCCGTACATACACGTGGAATAAAATTAGATGGATCTAAATAGTCTTCATTTTTAGCATACTTAAACAAACTAAGAAAGTGTCGTTTAGCATCATTTTCATACACACATGTGAAATAAAATTAGATGGATCTAAATAAATTTCGTTTCTAGCATACTTAAACAAACTAGGAAAGAGTCGTTTAGCAACATTTCCGTACGCACATGTGAAATAAAATCAAATGTATCTAAATAAAATTTATTTCTACCATACTTAATCAAACTGGGAAAGGGTCGTTTAGAGTCATTTTCAGTGAGATTTACAAACAATATTTTGTACAAATTTTACTTCCAAATAGGGTATTTTTTATGTATATTAGGCTTTTGTTGTTGTTACTTCATTTTGTCATAATAAGAGTAGTGGCTCAGATAATTTAGTAAATCAGGTCTATTTCCAATACTTTATTCATCTTTCAACACTTCAGCCATTTTGTCACTCTTTAAAGCTTTTCATTGTAAGATCTTCATGCATATAATCTTCTTAATGTCTGATTGCCTTCTGTTATCACATGATTATTATAATATTAGGACTGTCCGGCAGATTTAGGTCCAGGGCTGGCTCGAATTTTAATAGTTACCGAACCTGTGTCGCTGATGAATTCACTTTTACCTGTGAATGTGCAAATTTCCCCACGTAAAACCAAAGAAAATGAGCTTAAGGGAAGACAAATTGATGAAAATGAGTAGCTAAAAGGATAAGAATGATATGAATTAGAAAATACATGAGATTTAGATATTTGTCTTATACAGTTTATAGGATGAAAACACTTTTCCCGTAAAAGTATTCAAAGAATGTCATGATGGTATTGGTACAAAATAATGTGATAAAACATCTTTATGAAAATATCTTGGGTATTGTAAATAATGCATTTTCAAATTGTGACATAGTGACTAATTTTGTGTAACTGTTTCCCCTGGTCTTGCAGTATTATTCGAGATTCTATAACATATATTTTTTCTCTACTGTTCAAAATTTGTATTGGGTTTCCCCAAGTTAAATGAGCACGTTTAAACTTGGTAAAAAAAAGTCATTTGAAATAAAATACTAAGATAACTAATCAAAAATGTTTAAAGTCGTAAACATAAATCAAGAATTAAAAAGTAAAACATATGGAATTTTATTGCTGTGAAGTGAATTAGACATTTATTTAAAATAGCTTGAAAATATAGACATGTTTTAACATTCTCCTTATACATCGGGATCAAGAAGTGATTTTTGGGGCCTTGACAACCAACAAGGGGTCCAATGTGTCTCTATAGTGATAAGGGAAAAAAACATTTATGTACAAACTATTTGCTTAAAATAACAAACATATGATAATGTGGAGTACAAACATTATGTAATTCATGAACCGCTCAGAAAAGAAATGAGATTAGAAATTATGAATATCCATTCGCATTGACTTCTTATTATTAGACCATGTACCATCTCGCAAATGAAGCCTGGAGAGAAGGGCATTATGACTTAATACTTAAGATTAACCGCCGAGTTTTACATAAACTGGTAATTTGTAAAACTTTCCTTTTTTATAATCAGCTAGCTGAATACTCGTACTTTGCTACGGAGTGCATTCAAATTAAATACAACGGTAAATGTATGCAATTAATGCCAAAAAGAATATACTCGTATATATATATATATATATTTATAATAAATACAACAATCAATGTACGCAATTGATATAAAAAACAAAAAAATATATTTATAAAAAAATCGAAAGGGGTATTTTTATAGACAAAATAATATAGAAAGAAAGTATTAAAATTAAATCTAATAGAACATACTAAAGAATATAGTACAGTTTGAGGAACATATCTTTTACCGAATTTTAATATTTCTTTTGATAATTTCCAATCGTCTGCCGAATTAGTAAGAAAAAAATATTTTTTTGTCTATTTCGTTGTTATGCACGTGACGCAAAATTAGTTTAAAGTATCACGAAATGAAGCCACGTGATCAGCATTTAATAAATTGAATTCCAAAAATTAATATTTAAAAATTCACCACAAATCAGAAATTGGAGGTAAAGATTCAAAAAAAAATTCATTTTAAAGGAATTTTTATGATCTCTCTCGTGATATAAATTTTTTAACCTTCAAATTATTATTTTAAATGCAAGCTTAAAAAAAGTTACTAAAACAGTTTAAAAATTTAATTTTTAAAAATCTAAGAAGTTTCCAAAAATCTTTCTTGGTGAACCCCTACACTATAAGAAGAATCACCATGCAAAATTTCAGCCCTTTAGGTTCATCGGTTTGGTCTGTGTGTTATATGTCAGTCAGTCAGTCAGTCAGTCAGTTACGGAACTTATATAGATAGATAAATAAATAATATAAATAGTAGTTCTTGATCAGAAAATATTTTGTATACACACTTTTTAAATTTACTAATAATGACTGCCATATTTGCATTTAACAAATATCAATAATTT
>OU015495.1:78207812-78215312 GCA_907164885.2 Dolomedes plantarius | reverse complement strand
CCAATTAATTTTCAAACCATATTCTTCACAGCGTTTGATTACTATTTTTAAATGTTCTAAAGCTTGGTAACACGTCTGCGATGGAACAATTAAATCATCAATATATATCAACACAATACTATCGGATATTAAGTCTTGGAAAATGTGATTTATGAAACGAACAAAAATTACTGGTGAGTTGCAAAAACCAAACGGCATTTTGAGAAATTCATAATGACCAGTTGGAGTCACAAAGGCCGTATATTTTACACTATATCTATGAACAGGCACATGAAAAAACCCGTTTTTTAAATCAATAGTTGAGAAACACTTAGCCCCCGAAAGTTTATCAATCTGATCCTCGATGCATGGCATAGGAAATCGATCCTTAACAACTTTACTATTTAGTTTTCTGTAGTCTACACAAATCCTTATACTACCGTCTTTTTTTCTAATCGGAACTATGGCACTAGCGAATTCTGATGCACTTGGTTGAATAATGCCCTCTGCAAACCATTCATTTGTTTGTCTTTTAACTTCATTATTTTCAGGTAAAGCCAAACGTCATGGTGTTTGATAAACTGGAATATCATCTGTTAGTACGAACTTAGCTTCGGTACTGCACTTTTTAATGTTTTTAGGTTTGTAATCAGAGATTAAGCTTTGAATATCATCCTTTAAATGCATATCGCCTATTTCAAGAATGTCTGCATTAGATTCAATTTTTACCGGGAATACTTCAAGATTATTTTTATTACTTAATGGTTCGACCAGTATATCATTTTCTTTCATTAAAACTTCAGAAAACTTGAGTATTTCTCGTCCTAATAAAACTCGATGAGAGCAAACGGTATGGTCTCTGACTACATGAAATGTCAATTTATACTCATTACTTTGAATATTAACATTTGTAGAAAATGAACCAATAGTATATACTGAACTATTTCCCAATCCATTTAATGTCAAAATATTTTTCACAAGTTCAGGACTACCAATATGTTTATAACAATCTAAAGTAATTAAATTTACATCACTACCAGTATCAAAAATTGCCGCAATTTCATTCCCCATTATCATTATTTCAAGCATCAGATTTTTGGGTTTTAGACTATTCGCAGTCACAAATGTTGATAAATTACAGTCTTTTGAAACGTGTCCGAATTTCTGGCACCTGAAACACCTCATAGTTTTGTGAATACAAAATCTAGACAAGTGCCCCTTGTTTCCACAATTAAAGCAAACTTTATCATTACGGTCATAACTTATAATAGGGCGTTTCCGATCAACAAAATTTTCTGATCTCGGTTTTACTTTATCCAAACTGTATTTACTTTTTGTATTATCAAAATTACACTTAACTCTTGCAATATCATTCTTTATAGTTTCATAAATTTTAAGTTTTTCTTTGAATTCGTTAATTGTGTGACAACCATATAATATTGTTTTATTTTGAACGGTATCAGGAATGCCATTAATTACGTAATGCATTAGGGATTTGTCATCAACACTACCGCGACTACAAATAGATTTCATAATTAAAAAATATTGCTGGACCGTTTCATTATCTTTCATATTTCTTTTAGCCAATGTTTCATGGAGTTGTGCAGAACTGCAGGCAGTGCCGAACTCGTTAATTAACAAATATTTTAACTTATTCCATGAGTTAACCAGTTCACTCTGGACAAACAGAAGCGCGTTACCACCAAGAGATCTTTTGGCAAAAATAAACTTATGAATGTCAGATAAGTTAAATAACCCAGCAACACTTTCAAAATTTTCTACCCAATTAACAATATTTTCATGAGATTCAGCATTAAATTTAGGTACAACACTTTCGATATCACTAAAATTGATTGATAATCTCATATTGTTTCGACTATCAACATCATAAAATTTTAATTTTGCTGATTCTTCCGAGTTAAAAACGCTATCAGAATGAACAGATTTACCGGCATGAGTATTTTCACACAGCGCTGAATAATCACCTTGTATTTCTTCAATTTCACTTTCCGATTCGGATTCTTCTGAATTTTGAATGCTTTCAGCCAAATAAGTAACATCACACAACAGATTTAAAATACATTCGCTGATTTCAGTTTGAGCACCTTGAGATGGAATATTCAAAATATCACAAATTATGATAAGTTCGTTCAAAGAAAATGTATCGTTAACTTTCTTTAATTTAGATTTAAATTCAGAATCATTCAACTTGAATTCAAAACCGCAAAAATTTCTAAGTCGCTCTCTATTTTTCCTGTCTCCCTCAACGTCGAATATAAATTTATGCAACAGTTTAGTTTTATTTGTTTTCGAATTCTTGAGTGCATTGCGTATATCCTCAATATCACCAAGCTTCATTTTCACATGCAAAATCAAGCAAACAGGACAAGAACAAGATTTACTCACCACTTTTTTTTCAAATTATTCCTAGCGTCGTTATCCAAAACACAGTAAGCTCTATGCCACAGTCTCACCTCTGACACCACTTGTGGGCTCTGTCGATCGTGATGAATAAAAACACCTTCCTTCTAAAACAGATTTATTGAAAGATCAATACGTCGTAAGTAAGTAAAAGCACAACCAAACGTCAATGGCGTCTTCACGTCAAACTTCGTCTCTCCGCCTCCCTACACACCCACCGTCATCTTACTTATATGTTGTCGTTCCACCTGTTGCCACTCTTCGCCTCAAACATCTTACACTCTGGAGTAACCTCTCGGAGTACGGGAACTCCTGCTGAGGGGCGTGGTTAAGAGCGATAATCAAATCCTACATATATATATATATATATATATATATATATATATATATATAAAATTAAATATTAGGCCCTCCATTCTATCATTTAAATTCCCTTTCCTAAATCCAATCCGAAGTAATCTTACTTTATCGCTACAAACCCATAGCAACAGAGCTTCCCCTAAATCGCATGACTTGCATTTATACACGTGCATACGTCTGGAGAAAGGCGTGGGTTCACATCCCGAGCCCCATAATTTGCTGACCATGCAAAATAACAGGCAAATGTACCTCGCTTCTAGCGCGTAAGGTTGAAAGGTGATATACACTTCGCTCCGAGCTGTCGTCTGCGATGGACGTATTTTTTTATCGCTCTAATAAAACGATTCGACCCGACTGCCTCAAAATTTTAATTCCTTTCAGGCTGAGTCTAGCTCTAGCCATGTAAATATGATCTAGTTTTCCTTTTCAGGATGCATTTTAAGGAAGAATGTAATGGATATATTGCATATATTTATTTATATATATATATATATATATGTGTGTGTGTGTGTGTGTGTGTGTGAAATCCATAATAGTACCGACGCAAAACTCTCCCTGAAAATATCATAGAAGTTAATTAATTGATACAAATGAAACAAATCTTATTGGAAAATTCGTTTTACCTTGTTTTGCTCAGATTTGACAGTTTATCGAATTGATACCTAATTATAAGAAGTAAAACAAATAACAACGCAATGATAATTGGTTAAATATTAAATGACAAATGCTACTATAGTTAAACAACAGTGCACAAAATCTGCATTACATTAAAGAAGACGACCTGAATCTAGCAAAGTTTACACACAGCCTAACAGTTGTTTTTAAACATAAGAATTTAAAACTCCAGGAATGCAATATTAACATTTAGAAACTTAATTAAGACCCTCGCTATGAAATCTTGCAGGAAAAATTGAATAAAATATAAAGCTTAACATGTATGTCTATAGTACTTTTGAACCCAATGCAATTTTGCTCTTGATGTCTAAATGGATGCTTTAAAATGAAAGACGAAATAAACTAAAGAACTATATATACTCTTGGAACTATATACTGATATATTAAGAAAGTATCTAATAAGATTTAAAGAAAAATATATACTCAAATCTAAAGCAAATATATAATACATCATGAAGCAAGCAATAATATGCACGCTATTCTCATAATTCATTTATTGCGTGGGAAATTAATTCCGTGTGTGAGAATCAAAAAAGAAAAGCCCAGAAAATGCCAGGAACAGTGTCGGCAGGCAGTGGTCGAAGAGGGAAAATATTCTTCTACCAGAGGCAGGCAATAAAAAAATTAACATTTGTTGATGCTAGTTTGCGTTCCTTTCCCAAGGATTCAAATACCGGCACATAGCTATTGATCAGAGGATGCTTTCAACCCAACTTCTTCCAATTACTGCCTCCTGAATGCTTTTGAGAACATTACAAGAGATGTAGAATTTCTGAACATATGCAAACTGCATTAGGTAAGATGCATTAACGTTAATTCTTATGTTTCTATAAGAATTTACCGAAAGTCTTTAGGTTGAAAGAACAAAATGCCCATTATTTAATTCTATATATATCATCAATATACAATATACCTCAAATTTCTTAAGAATATCTTAATTATTATTTTAAGGTAAAAAACCTAAGTGGATAAAATGTTCAGACTTTACTTATAAAGAACAGCTTTCAAAATGCATTATTATAGATCATATAAATGTGTCAGTGAAGAAATATTTTCTTGGTACGTTTGAAATAGAGATATAGTCACATATTGTTAAATTAAAAATTTAAGTTATGAAGAATCATCTCTATTTTAAAGTAACAGAATCTTGACAGATAGCAAAAGTTCCATTCAACATCTAATGATCTGGCTCCATATCACTGATATAACTAGTATAGACATTCTCCTTCTCCTTTCTGGTACATCTGACTCTAAAACAATTGCTTTTCAGGAGATCCCGTCTCATGTGGGTTTGTTCGGTAACGATCGGGCCGACATTCTGGCAAATGAGGGCTGTTTAGAAGATTCGTCCCTATTTGTGATCTGTCTGCATCAGAATTTCAATCCATTGTTAACACCAGGTTTTACAGTTTGAGGAAAGAGCCTCCTGATCATCAATGGTATACTGCCAATCACTCTTACCTGGCCTTGCTTTTTAGTGGTCCAAGACCAATTCAGATTGTCCCGGATCGTTTACAGAGAGACAGTACTGAAAGTTAGCACTTTGAGGATTCTCTGATGTTTGTTCCTCTTTGTCCCTGTTCTTCTGCTCCTACAAATCCTTCCCACATTGCAGACTGTCTGGAAATCCCTATCAGTATGCTTGCTGAGGATCAGGATGCTGTTGCCACTATTTTTGCTCAGGTGACAGAGTCTAATGGACCTGGTCTAGCATTTTCTAGACCAAGGGGCTTAACATCATCAACAACAAATTAAAAACTTTATTTTTCTCCAATTACGGATGGTACAAGGGGACTGTTTTAGATGTGAAACAGATTTAAACAATAGTTTAATAAAATATCGTCAAATAGTATAATATATATTTTTATTCAAACTACATTTTTAAATTCTTTATGGTCATTAAATACTACTATCTCATAATATTTTACGTAAATTCACAATCAATTTTCTTGTACACTTTAATGATATTTTTAATTAAAGTTCTTATTGAAGCATGAATATTTAATGCAAGACTTTGAGAAATTTACGTAAAAATTTTATAACTTATTTTTTGACAAAACATAGGAACTGAATCCAAAAATATACTTAAAAAATTATTTCCCAGAAGCTTAAATTGTTGTAAGGCTACAGACATTAGCAAATATTATTCTATACACTTACTTCATTATATCGGCTGATAAGAAAAAAGAAATTCTTAAATTGTTTTTATCCTGGTTATTCTCTTGTACATTTTTTAATTACGGTAAACCAGTATTGACAGCTTACTTTTAGAAGATGGATTATCTTTTCCAAATATAATTTGTACGAGAACGCAAACATGTGCTTTTTTTACTAAGAGGACAAGTTCTTTTTTATTTTCTTTTACAGTTCAGTATCAATAAAAATTTCTGGTAGTAGAAACACGTTGTTGATTTAGGAGTGCATGTTTTTTAGACGCATGATTAATTATTTAGGTTTAGGATTCTAGAGATTTCCTATAACTTCTTCACTAGGATATTTTCTTTCTCAGCAATCGTACCTAAAAAAAAACGGGACGCTAACTTCAGTTTCTGCGTAATTAACGCTGATATAAAAATGTTATCATTATTTATTAAAGTTTCTTGCTTAAATGCAAAAAAAAATATTCATTCAATTTTTTTTTCTTTTCCGGAAAGATCCCCCCTTTTTTTACAGTTTCTTCTCTTTCATATTTTAGGATGGGAATGACACTCTCTGATATAATTCTGTGAAAGCATCTTGAAATTATTTATTGTTTGAATTACTGTTAAGCTTTGTAATCACTTTATGTAGAAGCTTAAGGCTAGAAAAAAACATTTAGCAATAAGTAAATAAATCTCCTTGCAAATAGAGAGGCTTTTTATTTCCAGACTATATGAATGCATGAGTATTTTCCCTTCAAAAAGATCCCTGTCTATCCTCAAATATATATTTCTTTGTTGGCTAGTGAGTATATAACACAGCGCAGTATGTACACATACACACACACACCATATATATATATATATATATATATATATATATATATAGGGTGGTACCGAAGGAGGACCGTTTTCGCCAGATTTTGGCGACATTTCGCTCCCGAACACCAAAATTCGCGAGGAAAGAATTGTCCCACTCAAAAGAGCGTTCATTCGTGGTTTTTTTTATGTAGAGGCGGAATTTTTTTGGGGGGTCAATCCCAATTCTTAATAATTTATTCAAAGGCGGGTCGAGTTTTTCCCGATTCTTAATAAATAATTATATCCATGCATTATTTGTGCGTTTCAAAGAATATACATATAATTTGCAGTTTTATGCATTTCAAAGATTATAGCTGCATTTTTCAGTTTTATACATTAGTTTTCAAAAGAAAAAGAGCAAATAATTATATTCTTTCATTAGTTCTGAATGGATGTTTACTGCTAATTAGATTAAAAGTGGATAAAATTAATAACTTAAATAATTAGTAAGTTAATTTTTATAAAAGTTTACATTTCTTGATAATTAAATATTAAAAAAATTGATAATTATAATTTTCTAATATTATTATAAATTTCATATTTTCTTTAGTTTAAATGAGAGTTTTAAGCTACTTAATAAATAATTCGATTGATGCCTAATCACTGTTCATGTATTGAATGTATGTATATATATATATATATATATATATATATATACATATATATATATATATATATATATATATATATATATATATATATATATATATATATATATATGTATGTATATGTATGTATATGTATGTATGTATGTATATATATGTATGTATGTATGTATATATATATATGTGTATGTATATATGTATGTATATATGTATATGTATATATGTATATATGTTTATATATATATATATATATATATATATATATGTATCTATATATATATATATCTATATATCTATCTAACTATCTATATCTATCTATCTATCTATCTATCTATCTATCTTTCTTTTCTATATATATATATATATATATATATATATATATATATATATATACATATATATATATATACATATATATATATATATATATCTATGTATGTATATATGTATATACACATATA